>CM040125.1:341644650-342242363 GCA_022559845.1 Amorphophallus konjac
GGAGGGAAAACTAAAGCCGAGGCCAAAGAGGCGAGAGCGTCAGCCAAGATGTTCTGGCTGCGAGGAACATGGACGAAGATCAATTTGGTGAAGAGTTTGGCATAAGCTGAAGCGAGTTCCTGGTAGGGCTTGAGCTTGGGATTGATAGTGCGGCACTTGACCAACACCTGGCGCAGTATGAGCTGACTATCACCCACAATCCTCAAATGGGTGACACCATATCGATGAGCGGTTTGAAGACCGGCCAAAAGAGCTTCATACTCGGCTATATTGTTGGTGACGGGGAAAGTGAGCCGAGCAGCAAATGGAATGGTGACCCCTTCTGGTGTTAAAAGAACCATGCCGATCCCTCTTCCTTGAGAATTAAGAGCTCCATCAAAATGTAATGTCCACATAGGACCATGGGGTTGATTAATGGACATTAATTCTTCGTCTGGGAACTCTGAATTGACAGGATCAAAACGGGGGAGAGGGTGGTGAGCAAGGTGTTCGGCAATGGCGTAGCCTTTGATAGCTTTCTGCTGGATGTAAGTGATATCAAACTGAGAGAGGAAGCTTTGCCAGCGTGCTAATCGATCAGTGAGGACAGATTTTTCAAGGAGGAATTTAATTGGATTCATGCGAGCAATGAGGTGGACCTCATGAGCTAGGAAATAATGTTTTAACTTCTGAACTACCCAAACCAAAGCTGCACAAGTCTTTTCCATGGCTGAGTACCTCTGCTCACAGGGGTTAAGAAGCTTAGACAAGTAGTATGCTGCCCTCTCCTTACTTTCTTCATCCACTTGGGCTAAGACAGCACCTACGGAGTCATCCAAGACTGAAACATAGAGAATAAGTGGCTTACCTGGAATTGGCGGCCTCAGGACAGGAGGATTGGCCAAATAATCCTTCAATCCGTCAAAGGCTGCCTGACACTTGTCATCCCAATTAAACTTGACTCCCGGCTTAGTAAGCTCGTAAAACGGCCTACATCTTTGTGAATGCTGAGAGACGAAGCGGCGAATAAATTGCAACCTCCCGATTAATCCTCGAACTTCCTTCAAATTCTTGGGAGGAGGCATATCTCTGATGGCTCTCGCCTTGTTGGGATCAACTTCAATTCCCCTCTTGCTGACAATAAAACCAAGCAATTTCCCTGAAGAAACGCCAAATACGCACTTCTTGGGGTTCATCTTCAATTGATATTCTCGTGATCTCTGTAAAACCTTAGCCAGAACCCCAGGATGCTCAATCCTTGTCCTTGATTTCACTACCAGGTCATCTACATACACCTCAATATAAATATGAATCATGTCATGAAAAATCGCCATCATAGCCCTCTGGTAGGTGGCTCCAGCATTCTTAAGTCCAAAAGGCATGACCACATAGCAATATGTACCCCATGGTGTAGTGAATGATGTTTTCTCTTGATCCTCTTCAGACAGACGAATTTGATTGTACCCTGAAAAGCCATCCATAAATGAAAGAGTCTCAAATCCTGCCGTATTATCAATCAGAACATCAATATGAGGGAGGGGGAAGTCATCTTTAGGACACGCCCGGTTGAGGTCCCGGAAGTCTATACAAATCCGAACTTTCCCATCTTTCTTCATAACCGGGACAATGTTAGCCACCCAATTGGGGTAGAGGATAACTCTAACAAATCTAGCCTTATGGAGCTTGTCGACCTCTTCTTTCATCTTCAAAGCCATATTAGGGTGGAAACGCCTCAACCGTTGTTTGACCGGGACAGACCCTGGCTTAAGTGTAAGACGATGTTCAACGAGCGCAGGGTCTAATCCCGGCATATCCTCATAACTCCAAGCAAACGTGTCCTTGTATTCTTGAAGAACTAAAATGAGCGCCTCCTTCTCGGCAGGCGGCAAATTCTGGCTAATGAGGACAATCCTAGGGTCTTCCTCGGTACCCAGATTAATTTCTTTGGTAGGTTCTTCTACGGAGGCTGATGGTTCGTCGAATCTTCTCATGCCACTAGCAAAAGCCTCAGCCTCGTCCTCATATTCTTCATAACTTTCATCCCCCTCTTCAATAGGGTCTTCATCATTCATAATTTCGTAAACGCCCAAACCCTCATAGGAAGCAACAGCATCTTCATATTCTAACTCTGGCAGGATAATCGGACTTTCCACGAACTCAGGGATTGCTAAACAAGCTTGGCATCTGATAGCCAATTCTAATAAAAATCTGCGAGGAATCTCCTTACCCTTGGATTTCTTATGTGAATCTACCTCATGAATTTTATTAGAAGAAGAAGAAGGAGAGGAGGAGGAGCAACTAGCCTGATTAGAAAGAAAAGAAGGGGGTGAAAAAGTGGATACAAAAGGTGATACAGAAGAAGACCCCTCGCCGGAGGGGGAAAAGAGATCTATCGAGGAATCTTGAAAGAGCGGCCCCTGGGTTGGGACGCACTCGGGAGAGAAATAGGAGGTCTCCTCAATAGAGATGGAGGATGGGAAAGTTGAAAAATCAGCATTTTTTTTTCATTTTTATCTTTTACTTCATTTTTATTTTCTTTTTCAAGGAGAAAGCAGTGTGATGGGAGAATAGTAGGAGGAGTGGAAATCGCAAGATTAGAGAAAGATTTAATCAATGATGGCCATGGGGGGGCGAGATGGAGATTTTAGCGAATTGCTCGAGGAGCGAAGGGGGAATCGGGAGAGAAACTTGGATTGAATTTGGAGCAAAACTGATTGTAATTGGAGGTGGTCTTGGCACATGACCGAACCAATGAGAATGTAGAGAAGCAAGCATAGATGGATGTAGCGAAGTGAGAGAAAAGAGGCCGGCCCACAACCTATCCACAGTAAAACCTTCTTCAAATGGGACATCTGGCTCCCCAGTATCCGTGTAGTCACTCAGCAGCTGCCTCTTGTCTGTGATCACTGCTGGCATTTCAATCAATTCCTGTATGAGCGGCGGCCATTCCGGATCTGTCGGCATGAAGAGGCGGCTCAAAGAAATAGTAATGTCATTCATGTCGAACCACCTGTACCAGTCACATTCTGGATCACCCATTTTCCTTCTCTTGTCCGGCCTTAAAGACTCCAGGGCTTTGTAGGTAACCAGTGGGGCAATGTGACGAGCAAACTGTCTGGCGTGAACATCTTGATAGTCAAGCAATGAAGTAATTATGGTAGTCTGCTCATTATTCTGAACGCCACCAGTAACAAAATGTGTCTTCAGCGTCCAGGAGAGTGGCTGGCGATCAGTCTTCAAAGTAGAAGTCATAAATGCCCATGGCTCTTCTTTATTTTTGCTTGGCCCTTTATAGCCTAAACCGCCTCGTACGAGCAATTTTTGCGGCTTAATGGGCCTAATCCTGCCCTGACAGTTGGCACCCAGGCCTTTGCCATCTTGATACCCCATTTTTAACAGAATGTTCCAACCAGGGGTGTTAATCATGTTCTTTTTCTTCTTCCCCTTAGAAGGCAGGGGTGTCATAGCAACCGTTGTGACAGTTTCAGACGGCATCGGCTGCGGATGAGGGATGTCCAGCACAGATAAAAGCGGTTTGTTGGCTGGCCAAATAGAAGGAACTGATGAAGCCGCATGAATATCTTCCTCTGGCAGAATCGGCATGCTGGTCACCTTGATAATACGGCCCTTGTGTGGGAATTTGAGACACTGGTGATTTGTAGAGGGCACCGCATCAAGCTGCTGGATGTACGGGCGGCCAAGAATGCCATTAAATGTTGGATCCATGTCCAAGATGTGAAAATCTGCTGTGATGGTGGCAGGACCCAAGCTAACTTTCAATGTGATCATGCCTAGAGGAGGCTTCTTTGTGTTGTCATATGCAGTGACCGTTATGGTGGACGGCCGAATCTGGCTTTCTGGTATGCCACATAACTTCAAGGTGCTCGGTGGCAAAACATTGATGGATGCCCCAGTATCCACCAGACATTGCTTGACAGCCACCTTATTGATGCCGACTGTGATGCATAAGGCATACTTCCGTGCTGAGATTGGTGCCAGTTCGTGCTCATGAAAAGTAATTGCCGGCTGACTGCTAGCAGGTGTTAACACTGTGACTATCTGCTCAACTGGAATGTCTTCATTAACCATTACCTTCTGCAGATATTCCTTTAGAGCCAGCTGATGAGTGGTGGACCGTTTGATCAATTCCAGGATCGAAATTCTTGCCGGAGTCCGGTCCAAATGCTTTAACAAATCGTATTCAGTGCCCGGTACAGACCCTTGTTCTTGTTCTTGCTCTTGCGGCCCCTGCACGGGCTCTAGTTCCCTTTGTGGAAAAATACGGTTGAACATCCGTCCACTACGGAGCGGCGCCATGCCTTGACGTGCCTCTGTCGGGGCCAGTGTGGGAGGAAGATTAGAAGAAGAAGAAGGTGTGTTGGTGTTAAGGAATGGTGGAGGGGTGTTTGAAGAAGGGACCCCCACGGGGGGTGTAAATGAAGAATTCAATGGAGATGCCCCCGTGGGAGGCGTGGGAGTAGAAAGGGATACCCGAATGCAGGGGGAATTGGTGGGAGGTGGAATAAGAAGAGGTCTGGGCACAAAAGGTGGCGGAACTGCTGGCGGAGGGGTCCTTGCCGGTGTAGGAGTGGTAGAGGGTGTAGCGGGTGCTAGCGGTGAGCGAAGTAGGAGTGGCCTGGACGGCGGAGGTATAGAGTTGGTGGTAGAAGGTGGGGTTTGTCGTGCGGTAGGTTGTGGAGGTGGCAAATGGGTAAGGAGAGAGCGGGCCGGCAAGGCCGTAGAACTGGTGGAGGTAGTTGGGTTGACGGGGCGTAGAAGGGGACGTCCCGATAGGGGAGTAGAAGAAGAAGGAAGGGTGCGCAAAAGGCGCGGAGGTTGATTTTGGTTCGGATTGTGATGAAATGCCCCGACAGAGGCATTTTCTTCGTGCCATCCCTGTCCTCTCTGCACTTCGTAGAGGGACGTGACAGGGTTCACATGCTGATTAGGGGCGTGCTCTGGCAATGGATTACGGACAATCCCCATATCCTGCTGATGTGCTGGAGCTTGCTGTGGTTGAACTTGTTGTGGAGCGGATTGCTGAGGTTGTTGATTTTGCTGTTGCCGAGAAGCCCTTCTTTCTTTCATAGCGGCTATGAATTGCCTCATCTCATCCCAATTGATGTCACCCTGGTCATTCAGATCATAAATGTAATCTCTAAAGTGGAAGCAACGATCAAGGTTGTGACCAGGGCCGCGATGAAAAGCACAATAACGGGATGTGTCAACATTAGCGGGCCAAATGGTTCTTTCCCTTGGCAAGGCGAGCAAGTTGGCGGCCATCAGGGCATTAAAAATATCGGGGAGACTTTCGGGAAGTGGAGGATAGTGGTCCCTTTTGGGGCCCAGTGGTGGTCTCCGTTGTTGTTGGCCGTAGTTGGCAGGTGGGGGCACTTGATGGTATTGTGGTGGAGCTGGAGGGTCTATGCGGGGGGCTTGGTTTTGCGGTGGAGCGAAGGAGCGTTGAGGTGCGAATTGGGGTCGTGGAGTAGGATTAAAATGAGAGTTCTGTTGTGGAGGCGGTGGACGCGGGTTAGCTTGATGGTGGGGGTTGCCAACTGCGCCGACTTGCTCATTTGTGACGGTGCCCTCAGTTGTGGGCCCGCTGTTAACATTGGTGGTTTTCTTAAACAGCCGAGGCTTCGGCTCAAACATGCCCATAATGGGCGAATCCTTCATCTGTGTCTGGATGTAACGAGCCCTCTCATAGAGCTCTTCCATAGTAGTCAGCCGGTTCATGGCCAAAATATGGCGGAATTGAGGAGTTGCATTAGAAATGATCATCTTTACTTGCTCCTGTTCCGACAATGTGTCTTTCAGCTTCTCGGCCATCGACCGCCATCTGTCAGCAAATACGATGAAGTCCTCCTCAGCCTTCATTTTCTCCGCAACTAAATCTGTAACGGACAGGGAGGGTCCAACACGGTCTCTATACTTTTGCAAGAATTTCCTTTGGACAACATCGAAGTCACTGGCATCAGCTGACTCCAAGGAATAAAACCATTCGAGGGCTGGCCCCTCCAGAGATCTTCTGAATAAATAGGCCAGAGAAGCCTTGTTGCCTTGCCAGAAGGAGGTCTCGTACATAAAATCCTTCAAATGAATGACCGGATTGCCAGTTCCATTGTACCGCCGAAAGTTCGGCATCTCAGACGGAGGAAGATGGAAAATTGGCAGAGTGGGGAGCGAGATTTCTGGTACATTCTGGGCCGCAGTGACTTTCTTAAGCCGTTCTTCCATGTGGGCCATCTTCTGAAGTAGCAAAGCATTAGAGTCGGACTCAACTGGGGCCTGAGCAAAAGAAGGTGGTATAGGCGACCGTAGGATCTGAGGAGGTTGGGGGAATTGGTGCCTAACCGCAGAATAACTCGCCTGCTGGGCCGGCATGGCCGTGACAGGCGTTGGTGGACGAGAGGGGGGTTTATGCAAGACCGCCTGGTCATTGATAATCTGGTGGCCACTCGCGGCCGGAAGGGGGGGAGAAGAAGAAGAGGGAACTGACTTCCCCTTCAAAGCGGCCTGAATGGCTTGCCGCTGGGAGTCATCCAATTGAGAGAGAGCCTGGATTAAATCTGTAACGTTGATGGATGGGGAAGAGTTCCCCGAAGTATTGGAAGGTAGAGCCTGAGAGGGAGTCTCAACCTCTTGAGAGGTGGTATCAACCACATGAACTTGTGAATAATGAGGGTGAGGAGGGAGATAGTTTCCCTCATAATAGGTGGGGTCTTGGTGATGGTCCTCATGAGATTGACCAAAAACATTTTCATCCACATCATCGTAAGTATACCCATAGTTTGCCATGTTGATGATCGTACCTGAACGGAGTTTCATGCTTAAGAGAGAGAGAGCTTAATGAAGGAATTATCACACAAAGCACTTAATCCAATCAACACAATTAAATCGACCCAACTAAGTTTATCCAAACAATGTTGGAAAGCAACGCAGAATTTTAATGTTTGATGTTTGAGATTAGAGTGGATTATTTGTGAACAGTTCACTCCTTTTGCCAAGCGAGACCTAGTTTGATCCAAGTGTGACCTCCGGGTCAACTAGGTTTTTCTCTCTCTCACCAACGAATAGGTCCTCTAGAACTCCGATACTTCGAGGGTACAACCAGCCCGGCGTCCGTGAGGGAATCCACGGGTGCGGGGACTTATGGAGGTCTTGGAAAAGGGATTTCCGGTCCAAAGAGACGGAATGCTCAATGGAGGGTCGTCCCGATTCCAAGAAGGGTGTGTGGAATCCTAGTATAGAGAGAGGAGGTCTCTCAACCAAAAGCCACCAAGTGCAAAGCAATATGATCAAATCAGAGCAATATAGGCAAGCAATATGACAATCAAGCCAACTATCACAGACAGCAGCAGCAGTAAGCAAGGTTCTGTAAAACGCAGGAAAGAGACGACCTGGGGCAGGTCGCTATCAACCAAAGCAACGACAGGGTCACTGTCGTGAATTACTGCGAGAGGCTATGAGCCAGCAGCGAGAAACAGAAACGCGCCTCTGGTAGAGGCGCTAAATCTGAAAGGGACGCCTCTATGTGAGGGCGTCAAATATGAGGAAGCGCCTTGAGGTGAGGCGTTGTATAATAACAACACGCCCTGGGGCAGGGCGTGAATTCGCAGGCAGAGTGATTAAAGCAGTAAGATGATGGGAAGACGTCTTGACAGCAGACGTAACGCAACAATAAGACGCCCTGGATAACGGCGTTAAAATCAATAACACGCCCTGGAAGGGGACGTTAATTCTCAGACAGTATAATGAGCAAAACCAAAGCAGCAGATATGATAAAAGACGCCCTGGAAAGAGGCGTTAATAAACTAAAACACGCCCTCTTGAAGGGCGTTAAAACAAAAGGCGCCCTCGTGGAAGGCGTTAATTCAGGGAAATATGCAAATGCAAGCTGGCTGATCCGGGAGTGTGCAGTGTGCACAGTGGAGGGTGCCCGAGGGGCACAAAGGGAAGGGTACCGAGGGTACCAAGGGGGAGAGGGCACGCGTGGGTGCCAAAGGGGAAAGGGCACACGAGGGTGCCAAAGGGGAAAGGGCACGCGAGGGTGCCAATGGAGATGGTAATCAAAAAGAAAACAGTGGAAGTCCCACCGTGATCGCCAATTTGTGGATGGGCATAAATCCCCACACAATCACACACAAGAGAGAGAATAATTAGGGTGGAGATAAAAACAACAACAACATGGAGGATAATGATTAATGCATAAATAAGGGGAGTAAAAGCTTGCACGTGGTGCAAAAAAAAGGAGATGTGATCGCCAGAGGGGTTACCTCAATAATAGTAAAAAGAGATCGCGAATACCTGGTGAAGATTGGAATGCGGGATGATGTGAAGTTCCTTCCTCCTTCTTCAATCGGCCGGCCGATGAGAAGGGTTTTCTTTTTGATTACCTTGCAAAAAAGACCATGAAACAACAGCAAAAGATGGGATCAGCCAACGTGCAGTAGTATCAATCCAAATAAGATATATAATGATGATGAAGAGAAATCAACATGCGCACCTTTTTTTTTTTTGGTTTTAAAACCCCTAAAGAGGGACTAGGGAAAGAAGGGACATGATGAATCTGATGCAAACAGTGAAAAAGGAAAAGAAGAAAAAGACTGACGATGGAGTTGACACGAACGTAAAGAAAGAAAAAAAGAACAACAGTGATGATCGGTTGATGAAGACGACACCAAATAAACGAAATAGAAAAGAGCCCTGCTGTCCCTGTTGACAGTAGAGGGAACCAAAGATGAAGAGGGGGAAGCAGCAGAGCTTGAGCGTGATAATCTCGGCTTCGGTACCTTAGTCGTCGTCGTAACCCTTCAAAGGGTCGATCAGGACTCCCTTAAATAAGGTTCAGATCAAAAGATAAACATGGACAGGAGGAGAGTAATGGCAATGTTTATCAAAAGCAAGAGCCCTAATCGAGCAAGAACGTCAAACAAGGCAGGACTCTGTGAGGGAAAGATGGAAGAAGGTAGGACACTGGAGGTGAAACACGCCTTCCAACAGGGCGTCAATTCTTGATTTGACGACCTACCCATACGGCGTTTCATGAAACACGACCTAAGACAGGGCGTTTCTTCCTGGATTTAATTTTGGCAATAAAACTTACTTTATTTGAAAATCATGATAACACGCCTAAGATGGAGGCGTTAAATTAAAACACGCCCTGAGAAAGGACGTTAATTAATAATTAAATTGATTTTTAAATTTTCCTTAAAACCGGATAATACCAGGAATTGACGCCCTGAAGTTTAGTCGTCCTTTCTTTATAAAACGCCCTAGATAAGGTCGCTATTTAAATAACGCCCCTCTTCAGGTCGCGAATCACAAAAAAATGCAACAAAACGGAAAATCCAAAGAAAAACTTTATATTATGGGAATATTGACGTTCACTTTGGGGCGTCAACATAGTGACATGAGATTTGATCAACGTAGCGTCATTTTTGGCGTGTCTACAGAGTGTTGAAAGGAAATTCCTATATCCTTATGTTTAACACTCATTTTCACATTTTGTGCACGAAGTGTATGAATTTGATTCAACATGTATACCAAAAATTTATGAACACATAACAATACAGCTCCCCCTAAATAGATGCACTTATGAAATATTTACTCCTCCTGAGTGTATGACATGAAAGACTCCAATGATGACATAAATGTAACATTATTTAGCAATGAGTATGAAGTCTTAGAAGTTCCAAAGATGGGGGTGAATAGCATATAATAACATGCAAGCACACAAAGGAAATATATGCAATATGTAATGCAAAATGAAAAGATATACAAATTGTTGGTCCCGAAGACATGATACCATTGTTGGAAGAATTCACTTTAGCATTTATGCAACATGAACAATGTTCAAAATGATGCATTTCATTTGAATGTCCTAAATGCAATGCAAGATGCAATATGATGCAAAATGTCAGATTTTATTTGAAAGTTCTAAATTCATTGTAAAATTTAACATGAATGCAAAATGCGAATTTTCAATTTTTCATTTGAATGATCTAAATGCACCTAATGCATCAACTCCGATGCATGCAATCTATAATGACATGAGAATGTAATGCATGATGTAAAAACAAAATGTAAAGATTAGATTTTCAGAACAATATGATAGATTGCACAAGAAAGCATTCAGATTCAAATAATGAACAACAAGTATTTTCCATGACATGGCCTTTATGAACACGGGTACAAAAATGATCAAAATTAAGCAATGCAACCTAATTATTTTCAGAAATTGTTCAAAGATAGATTTTCAATAGCATTTCAGAAGTTTCAAAAATCATTCACAAGCCACTCAAAATTTTCACGTTCTGGTACGAGGTGGAGGTGAAGGTCCAAAGACCCTACTCACACATAGTGAGAGTTTCCGACTAGACATAATCCAATCTTCCACAAACACCATTTGATATACCAGATATGCAATTAAGTTCAAATGTGCTATCAAACATACAATTCCAATCAAGAATTGTTCAAAAATAGATTTGGACATTTTCATCACAGCAGAATGAAGGAACAATTAGTTCACGTATGTAGAAGCAATACCTGTCATAAGAACAACGTCACCAAGTGCCATAAGCTACTGCAGAGATTTCATAGATTTTCTATCAAGTGGTTAGGCACAATGGTTGATCCAAAAATCACATAACAATATCATGATTAACTCAAATATAGCAATTTGCATGATATGTATTTCCACAAAGATGAGTTATGTTCAACATGTGTGCAACATGATTAATTTTATGATTTTGATGATGTCTGCCTCTGTAGTCATTAATGAACTATACCTACATTTGATAATGTTAATATTCATACATTTCAGGTCATCATACTTCCAGTACACAGATATCAAGGCATATGACAATACAATATTGGTGGTCATTATACTTCCAATGTAAAAGATCAAGAATGGCACATAAATCTAGGCAACTGGATATACAGATATCAAGGTATATGACAATATTGGATGCACGAAAATCTAGCATATTTCAAGCATAAAAATCAAGTTGAATAGCATCATACATAAGGTCATTGCATATTCTTCATATGGTCAGTGCATGTCTTGCCTTATGGATGGTTCAAGGTCGGTGCAACTTCTTGATAGCATGCTACAAGATAATCCAAGGAATAGAGTGGAGATGGCAAATGTGAAAGCTCAATGATTGCACCCTCGCACGCGGATCGACCTGCGCGGTCAGGTCGCGGGGGTCAAGGGGGCAGTGCCCCTTGCGGGGGTTTCCGGGGGCGGAGCCCCCGGAACAAAATTTTGATTATAGGAGCAATATAATCAACAGAAATCTTCAAGACAGTCAAGGTTGATACCACAGACATGAACGGGCTGCTAAAGGACTTAAGCGACTGAGCTAAGAAGGTTAACGGACCGACCCGGGAAAACCTGGGGTCTACCCAGCTGGCGGTCGACCGCCAACCCAAGGGCGGTCGATCGCCCCAGCCAGAAGTTCCCAGTCTGCACCTCTGTCAGTGGCGGTCGACCGCCAGCCCAGTAGCGGTCGACCGGAAATCCCAGGGAACATCCGTCTATAGCGTTTCTCAGTAGAGGTCGACCGCCAGAAGCCACAGGTCGACCGCCAGCCCCGAGCCATCAATGTTGACTTTATTTTTCCACTTCGAGAAGGGCCATTCCCCATGGATTTCTTTAATCCAAAAGTCACCTAATCACCCACAAAATGTGGATCTGGTCTGGGATGTGTTTATTGACTATCCAAAGAGATATAAAACCAACACAAGAGGGTTAGAAACCCTAGTTGTGTTGGGATCGGTGCGATGGATTCAGAGGGGGGTGAATGAATCTCCCCTTAAAAAATTTCTCCCAATTAAAATCTATAACAATCAGAGATGCGGAATTAAAGCAAAATGGAGCCTCGATAGACTTGGGTCCTCACTTCAAACAACGAGAAATAGATCAGATGAATTAACATCTAGATCTACCCTATGCAAGCTATGCAAGCTACATAGACTACTCAGTTTATCTAAACAAATTGGTTCTCATGGAACCGGAATCAAGTGTTTAGTGTGCAAACCAAATTTCCACTTGACTGAAGAAACAGATCGGCCTAAGCATGCATCTAGCGAAACACAATAGGCAATCAAACCACTACACAGAAGATTTTTAAGGTGGTTCGGTCCTCCAGACCTACGTCCACCCCACACTCAAACCAGAGTGTGGATTCCGCTGCCAAACAACTTGAAAACCGCTGGGCGACACAGCTTGCCTACAAACCGCTGACTAACAGCTTGACCGCTGGGCATTACAGCTTCGCCATCCGCTGGGGCTTACAGCTTAACCGTCTAGAGGATACCACACCTCTGCAACCGCTGGGGACTACAGCTTAACCCGTCCAGAGGAATCCTCCTCTGCCCGCTGAGCAACACAGCTTGCTCTGCTGACAAACAGCTTGAAACAAAAGTAAAAAGAAAAACAAAATATGGAAAGGACACAACAACAGAAAGCTGTAGATGATAAAACATAAAGTGGCTCTCAAAGAGCTGACTGGCTTGGATTTGATCCACGGTCCAGTAGAGACAAAGCTTCAGATGACTCTCTTCTTCTTCTTCTAAACTCTCGATCTCTCTTTCTTCTTCTTCTTCTTTACTGCTCACTCTTTCTTTTTCAAAAACTCTTCTCCTCTACTCTTCTTCTGCTCTCTCTAATTTTCTTCTTCTTCTGCCAGAGAGATCTCTTCTTGATTGCAGAAACAGAGTATTTATCCTCTATCAGATGGAGTTTACGTAGTCTTGCCCTAGGCGTGTGGAGGGAGCGCTCCAACTTAGAAGCTTCAGGAGACACTCGCCACTTGTCAGAATCTGGATGAGTACGAGTCCACGTGGCAGCATCTTGGAATGAGGATTGTTATTGGATCACGTGCCTTTCTTAAACTCCTAGAGCAGATATCCTGCCAATGTCAGACTTAATATTTGTTAGAAGCAATATGAGGATAGTAGAAAGATGCACATAGTTGGTTCGAGAATGTATAGACTTGCTAAGTCATCAAGGCAACCGTGTGTAGACTTGATATTCATGCACGAACTTTATGTATGTATGAAACAAGAGATGCACAGACATGCCACAAAAGAATGTACATACTTTGTGTGCACTGTACAAGAGATGCATAGACATGCCATCGAAGAATGTACAGACTTTGTTGAGAAAGATGCACACATGCACTGAGTTAGTCGCGTGCAACAACAAAAGTTGAACAGACTTGAGTTCATGCTGCAACAGGAGTTGCACGAACTTGGTGACTAAGTATGCACTGACTTTGTGTATGCATGAAATCAAAAAGAATGTGCAGACTTGATGGCGTGTAATGCAGTATGCATATAGGAAAGTATGCACATTAAAAGAGGAATGCTCAGGCATGCCACCGAGAAGTGTACAGACTTTTGTGTGCATGGAACAAGACAATGCACCAACTAGCTGTGCCTAGAGTTTAAACATGAATGCATAATGCATAGACCCAATGAAACTATGCACGAACTTAACTACTCGTATCAACAAGGGTTGTACAGACTTGTGTTCTTGCAGCACCAAGAGTTACATGGACTATGTGTATGCGTGAAGCACAACGATGCAAAAAGATGCACTGACTATGTGTATGCGTGAAGCACAACGATGCAAAAAGATGCACTGACTATGTACATGCATGAAGAACACGGACTGTACTGACTTAGCTGCGAACTGAGCTAATGGATGAATAGTGCTTGCACTGACTTGGTCGAGTGTACTGACTTGGTCGAGTGAAACAATGGAGGTTGTACAGACTTGATAGCATGCAACGATGTATAGACCCGACAGATGCAATGTACACGCATCGACTTTCAATGCGTAAACAAAGTATGCACAGACTATGTATACTAAAAAATAAAACTATGCATTGAACCATGTATGTAGAGATTGCATGCAGAACATCTATATATTCTAATCTCACATGATTCATAGTGTTTGCTATCATCAAAACTACACAATATCATCAAGGCACAAGGGGCACAACAATCTCCCCCTTTTTGATGATGGCAACACTATGAGATTATGAGTCACACTGGCTCATGTCAAACTATTCTCCCCCTTTGACTTCATCAAAAAGAAGGTAGTTTGCGTGAAAAATAATATAATGCATGAACCTATTCTCCCCCTTGTGTAATACAGTCCTCCCCCTTTGACATAATCATGAATATCTAGAATGCCCAGAACTCCCCCTAAGAGCATGAAAGGAATCAAAAATGCAAGCACATGATGTATCCACAGGGATGAACTCTAGTTATCCAATGAATCAATCTGGAATCCACCACCACAAGAATTCTGAAGCAAAATTGGTTATGGCACACCTTACATTTGTATGGGCAGAACAATGCAGGTGAAAGAGAGTCATTCGTCAAGGATACAGAAACAAGATGGAAGATTCCAACAGTGTGGAGAGTGAAACAATGATGTAAATGAAGTAGATGTAGCCAAGGGTAGGAGTAAATAACAGCAAGCAAGGCACATGATTTTCAACAGGTGAGTTGACATGATGAATAAGTTGTCACAGGTGAACATGATCATAGGAAAATGTATGGCAGGTACCACAGTAATAAGTCTTCATAAGGAGAGACTCTCCTATCATAGGGGATTATGAATTAATCGACATGACCCAACTGATTTAACCATGATGTATACCAGATTTGTCAATTAAATTCAATACTCATATCTGAAGGTTGGTTTTAATAAAGGTGAACCAATTAGTCAAGCAGTACTCAAGAACAACCATCTTCCATCTTACTCAAATGAACTCGATGACTCCTTTGAGAGTCACATAGAGCAGTATTGAGATTAGACACCCTTACAAGAACAAGAGTTGACTGTTGTTGCAAAATGTTTATTTTTTAATCAACACATCATTTTTCCTGAGCAATTTAAGTTGATCAACACCTTTCAACATGAGGCACAACACGTCTTAGGTGAGGTGACCCAGTTACTTAGTGTGATAACTTTCATTGCCTCTCAACTTCGAGAGCAGAGTTAGTAATAGAAGTGTCTTTTTACATGAGGAGACACCTTGATTAGAGGCCAGACTCCCCAGTTACTCAACACAGATATGCTATTGCTCTGTCAGATTTTTCAATAAATTTTCACCAGAGATAGCTATGGTACTTCATGACATAGAATTACTCTATTTCATTGATAGAGTATCCAGTTTCTCAGTGACCAAGTCATTGCTCTGAATTCAGTGTCCTTTTAGTCAACATTTTTCAGGTTAATGTTTAAAGACAATACTCACTCTATGAATCTCTACCAAAGTAGCCTAGATATCACATTTTCAGATTACAGATGATTGAGTCTAGGGTATCCAAGACACAGTTGGTTAAAATTTATTAAAACTCATCATTCAGATACTTTCAATACATTTGAATGCAAATCTGAGAACACATTAATACTTATATCAGTCTGAATCTGTAGACATTCTTGAACCTATATGATATGAATTTCTTTTAAAAAAGTAGACTAAAACATGGTACACAACATAAGAATCTCAGATCAGTCCAGTCAATGCTACTGAACAACTTATCATTCCTGGAACAAGAACCAGATTAATCAGACCAGCTTTTGATAGATGCAAGCTGGTAGAGCAAATGATAGCAGGAGAGAAGAGCATCAAATATATGCAGAGCAGAATTAATTTCAGTAGCTGAGTCTGGAATACAGACAGATCAGCTTGACAACAATGAAGTCTAGTTCAGCTCGAGAAAGATTTGAGTGACTGGATTTGGAATGGTACAAGATGTGGAAGACTAATGAGTCTCCAATGCTCCCCCTATCTAGATGCAATAAATCAACCCTTTTTGGATTTTTCAATATAAAGGACATGCAATGCAATTAACTATGTGGTGCAAGGACATGCAAACTCCCCCTGACTATATACATATATCATTATGCAGGGAATTTGACAAATATGTATCATAACAAGGATGTATAATGCATTCATCAAACGGAATTGTCATGATATGCAAGCATCTGGAGCACACAAATTCAGAAGACAGAATTTAAACAGAGTTTTCAAAACTAACCTGAAGTGTAGGATCTTGGGGGTTACATTCTTGAGTGCCTTGGATTATTAACCCCTTTATTCATCAGCTTCCAAGGCACACATGCAGTAAGACAATCATTTCGATCCTGTAGGAACCCAAGCCGCCTTGGGTCCTGTATTAGCCCTAACATGTGTTCTAAACAATCTTTTAGCAACATTGTCATCAAAGTCCATCAAATGACAATTAGTCATGGAATGTCCAATTCTACCATAATATCTGCATAAGACAGTATGTTTTCTGGTCCTATGATGCACACCAGCTTGAGACTTATGATTATGAGCATGAAGTTTCTGCTATTCGCATGGACATTTTGTTTCCTATTGTCTGACAACCAACATTCAACATACTTGTGACCTGACTTGCCACAGTTAAAACATGAGAAGTTCACAGGTCTTTTGGCAGAAAATTTAAAAAATTTGTCATTAACATGGCTTCCTTGGGCATGCCAATAGTCTTTGACTGTATGGCCATGCTTCCCACACTCGAAGCACCTTAGGTGCTTGCCTCTTGAATCATTGTTTCCCCATGAAGACCTAAACCAACACTCAACAGCTTTATGACCCCGTCTGTTACAGTTATAACAGATGATGTGTTGGTTTGAAGCAAACCCGTTTCTTTTGGGGTTATGATGATGATTTATAAAAAATGTATTATGTATCATATCATCATTTTTCATTTCACTACAGTCATCCATGTAATGACCATGCCTACCACAGTAATGACATGACACCTGTGATTTCCTGGCGGCATGGTTACTAACAGAGTGACTGGATGCATGTAAATGAGCAAAATGGGCATGAGCAGTGTGCATTGACCCATCAGATTCAACCGAGCTAGCAGATTTTAGGGCATGAACAGGAACAGTCTTTACCTCCTTCGTTTGACTTTTCTTCTTCAATTTCTGATTATTCTTAACAATTTTTGTTTGTTTTTCATTCTTCCCAACCTTGAACTGAAATTCAGATGATGAAGGTGATTTCTGACCTTTACTTTATTTTGGGGATTGATTTGAGGTACCAGTTAGATCAGAGCTTCGCACAAAAGTTGTGTGTAGCTGGTTTCTAGTAATTTCCTTAACATCAGAACTACAACTTATCCCCCTTCTTGAATTATCATCCTCTCCTTTCTTGACAACTTTCATTTTTTCTTTATTTTTAGCGGACTCGGATGCTGAGTTTTCCAGATCATGAATTTTATCTTCTAAAGAAGCAATGTGAAGTTCATAACTGGCTATCTCTTGTTCACTGTAATTAACACATTCGCTTAGAACTTTGTTTGCAGTTTTATACTTCTCAATTTCTTGTTCCAGATTATTCAAAATGTGTGATTATTCATCATGGACAGTTTTTCCTTTTTTTATGGTGAGAAGTTTTTCAGACAAACCAGTGTTTAACCACTTTAATTTTTCAACTTCAGCTTTCAGTTCAGTGTTTTCCTTTGGTCAGCTTCTTAACTTCTTCATCACATTTTTCATTACTGGACATCAACTCCAGTTTCTCAATTTGTTCCTCTTTTCTTTCTTCTACTTTAATTTTCTCAGCAAGCAAATTTTTGTGATCCTCTTTAAATGAGGCAATTTATTTATTCAACCATTCATTTTCACTGTAGAGTTCCTCATTACGTTCTCGCAGAACCGAGCATTTGTTGCAGCTTGACTCTACAGAGGAAATATGTACAGCTTCCTTTTGAAAATTTGTTTTAACACCGAGGATCTTGTTTTGGTTATCTTTTCCTTGAACAAATTTGGTCAGTGAATTTTTAAGATCATGAATTTCAGAGTTCAAGGGGGTAATGCTCAATTCATAGCTTGCAATTTCAATTTCACAGGAAATGATCTGTTGATGCAGTGCATCATTTAGGCTCTTCAGAGTTTCAATTTCCTGTACAAGTTTTTGTTCCTTATCAGCATCAACTTCCTTTACAGCACATTTCTGTTTTTCAATAGATATCCATTTTTCTGACATGACAGTGTTCAGAACCATTAGTCTTTTGTTTTGATCTTTCAATTTGCAATTTTCTTCAATCAAACTATCTTGATTCATAGCTTTCAGATTTTCAATCAATTGTTGTTCATGCAACTCAAGTTCCGAATTTCTATTCCTCAGATCTTCTATCTCTCCTTTAAGAGACACAACTTGTTGCTCTTGCAGCCTAAGTTCAGATAGGAGATCATTATTTAATATTTTAACAGAATCACATTTATTGCATGAATTTTCACTTATTTTCAGACTTCCTTTTAGGTTGGCGTTTTCACATTTCAACTCTCTAATTTCATGCAACATGGCCTTTTTCATCTCTTTCATTTCACGTTTATAAGATTTATAACTGGCAAGCAAATTATCATGCATCTCAATCAGTTCATCCAATGAATTTTGTTCTAGTTCGGAGTTTACCTTTGATGAAGAGTCATCAGACTGATCACTGCTTTGATCCTTTGTCATAAGGCCCTTATGGTTCTCTTCACCATATCTGAGGATCAGCTCATCCATCAACTCCTTTGCATTCCTGCACTTAGTCACACATGAAAGTACATTAGCCCTTATAGCCCCTTTCAACATTTTCAGGGCTTTTCTATTTTCAGTATTCATCAACTCGTGACCAATATTCCAGTCTGACTTATTCACTGGTATATCATAAGGTCCATGTTCAATCAAAATCAGCAGATTTGAATCTACGAAATTCATGTAATCTCTAAACTCTCTATGCCAGTCAGAGAAACACAATCCATCAAACATTGGAACTTCAGGCACAGAATCCATGACAATTAAACGAGATGCTAGACAATCTACACAATCAATCAAGGCACCGGAAATAGCAGGATCCACTGCAGATCATTGGATCTGATGAAATAATGACCCGCTCTGATACCAATTGTTGGGATCGGTGCGATGGATTCAGAGGGGGGGTGAATGAATCTCCCCTTAAAAAATTTCTCCCAATTAAAATCTATAACAATCAGAGATGCGAATTAAAGCAAAATGGAGCCTCGATAGACTTGGGTCCTCACTTCAAACAACGAGAAATAGATCAGATGAATTAACCTCTAGATCTACCCTATGCAAGCTATGCAAGCTACATATACTACTCAGTTTATCTAAACAAATTGGTTCTCATGGAACCGGAATCAAGTGTTTAGTGTGCAAACCAAATTTCCACTAGACTGAAGAAACAGATCGGCCTAAGCATGCATCTAGCGAAACACAATAGGCAATCAAACCACTGCACAGAAGATTTTTAAGGTGGTTCGGTCCTCCAGACCTACGTCCACCCCACACTCAAACCAGAGTGTGGATTCCACTACCAAACAGCTTGAAAACCGCTGGGCGACACAGCTTACCTACAAACCGCTGACTAACAACTTGACCGCTGGGCATTACAGCTTCGCCATCTGCTGGGGCTTACAGCTTAACCCGTCTAGAGGATACCACACCTCTGCAACCGCTGGGGACTACAGCTTAACCCGTCCAGAGGAATCCTCCTCTGCCCGCTGAGCAACACAGCTTGCTCTGCTGACAACCAGCTTGAAACAAAGGTAAAAAGAAAAACAAAATATGGAAAGGACACAGCAACAGAAAGCTGTAGACGATAAAACATAAAGTGGCTCTCAAAGAGCTGACTGGCCTGGATTTGATCCACGGTCCAGTAGAGACAAAGCTTCAGATGACTCTCTTCTTCTTCTTCTAAACTCTCGATCTCTCTTTCTTCTTCTTCTTCTTCTTTACTGCTCACTCTTTCTTTTTCGAACACTCTCCTCCTCTACTCTTCTTCTGCTCTCTCTAATTTTCTTCTTCTTCTGCCGGAGAGATCTCTTCTTGATTGCAGGAAACAGAGTATTTATCCTCTATCAGATGGAGTTTACGTAGTCTTGCCCTAGGCTGTGTGGAGGGAGCGCTCCAACTTAGAAGCTTCAGGAGACACTCGCCACTTGTCAGAATCTGGATGAGTACGAGTCCACGTGGCAGCATCTTGGAATGATGATTGTTATTGGATTACGTGCCTGTCTTAAACTCCTCGAGCAGATATCTTGCCAATGTCAGACTTAATATTTGTTAGAAGCAATATGAGGATAGTAGAAAGATGCACATAGTTGGTTCGAGAATGTATAGACTTGCTAAGTCATCAAGGCAACCGTGTGTAGACTTGATATTCATGCACGAACTTTATGTATGTATGAAACAAGAGATGCACAGACATGCCACAAAAGAATGTACATACTTTGTGTGCACTGTATAAGAGATGCACATACATGCCATCGAAGAATGTACAGACTTTGTTGAGAAAGATGCACACATGCACTGAGTTAGTCGCGTGCAACAACAAAAGTTGTACATACTTGAGTTCATGCTGCAACAGGAGTTGCACGAACTTGGTGACTAAGTATGCACTGACTTTGTGTATGCATGAAATCAAAAAGAATGTGCAGACTTGATGGCGTGTAATGCAGCATGCATATAGGAAAGTATGCACATTAAAAGAGGAATGCTCAGGCATGCCACCGAGAGCTGTACAGACTTTTGTGTGCATGGAACAAGACAATGCACCAACTAGCTGTGCCTAGAGTTTAAACATGAATGCATAATGCACAGACCCAATGAAACTATGCACGTACTTAACTGCTAGTATCAACAAGGGTTGTACAGACTTGTGTTCTTGCAGCACCAAGAGTTACACGGACTATGTGTATGCGTGAAGCACAACGATGCAAAAAGATGCACTAACTATGTGTATGCGTGAAGCACAACGATGCAAAAAGATGCACTGACTATGTACATGCATGAAGAACACGGACTGTACTGACTTAGCTACGAACTGAGCTAATGGATGAATAGTGCTTGCACTGACTTGGTCGAGTGTACTGACTTGGTCGAGTGAAACAACGGAGGTTGTACAGACTTGATAGCATGCAGCGATGTATAGACCCGATAGATGCAATGTACACGCATCGACTTTCAATGCGTAAACAAAGTATGCACAGACTATGTATACTAAAAAATAAAACTATGCATTGAACCATGTATTTAGAGATTGCATGCAGAACATCTATATATTCTAATCTCACATGACTCATAGTGTTTGCTATCATCAAAACTACAAAATATCATCAAGGCACAAGGGGCACAACAAGTTGATCATTTGGAGCAAAGAGAGATGAAGAGAGGCTAGAGGAGCTCCAAGGAAGAAGAGGTACTGTAGCCGTGAAGAGTACTCCGTGCAGAAGTTCTACATCCAACCCAAGGGATTCAAGCCTACATCTGAAGCCCTCAATCTCCAAGGAAGAAGAGAAGTAAGCAAGCTCACAAAGGAGATCAAATGGAAGATCAAAGCTACATCCAAACCTCTTCATCAACTCAAGGGAAGATCAAAGCTACATCCAAACCTCTTCATCAACTCAAGGGAAGATCAAAGCTACATCTTGTATCTTCTCCATCAACTCAAAGGGATCAAAGGAAGATCAAAGCAACAGATTCAAGATCCAACAATCTTAGACAAGATCTACTTCATTCTAACATATCTCCATATCTTGTTTGAGCATTTTCATCTTGTTCCATTTTCATTTCTATCAATCTATTGAAACTGAAGATCGTCCCTACCGGTGGTTAGTAGGAAGGTAATCAGAAGTTCTCCGATCTGCGGTATAGCCGTCCCTGCCGACTTTGTGTGTAGGAAGATAGAAAGAGGGTTTTCTCTGTTCTGTGGTTTGGGGCGTGTCCCCGGTCAAGCTGTGAGTCAGCAAGAAAGCCTCACCGGATCTTGGTGAGGGGTGGACGTAGGTTGCGGGGTTGCAACCGAACCACCTTAAAAATCCCTGTGTTATGGGTTGTTCATCGTGTGCGATTGCTCTATATCTTCTACCCCCATTCACAGGTTCGTGTGTTTCCAAACTTGGTTATCTTATTTACACACTCAAGCACTCAGATTTGCACCTTCGATTTTATCTGTGCTTTAATTGGGCTGAGCACTTTGACTGCATCCCTTGGGTGGCCTGCTGCACCCTTGCACACAGGCGCCAAGGTGAAAGTATTGCTAAGTGTGTCTTTTGCTTAGACTCGCATGCACCTTGGTTGATCACCACTACATTCACACACATATGCACTTTGAGTGATCCACATAGCGCACACACACGCACGCTTGTTACAAGCTATTTCATGTTCTAGTGTTATGCTTTATGATCCCTACTCTACAAGGCTTGTATCTCTCAAAGATCACAAATGTGCTTAAAGAAGTGTTGACGCTTCATCGCTTGTAATCCAAGTCTTTTCATTTGAGCCACTCTACTTAATTCCGCTGTGCATTGTGCCTAGGTGATTCATTCACTTTATAGGAGTGGTTCATGCTTCTGATAGCTAAGAGTTTTTAAATAGGCCGAAGCTTTTGAAAGGATCTATTCAACCCCCCTTCTAGATCCGTTTGCACCTCGCGGGACCCAACAAGTTAGAATTCACAATTCTAAATCATTCATTCAAAAAAAACTCCCCCTTTCTATGTGCATAAAATTCACAATTGACATTTTCTAAAAATTATGCAACCTATGATCTAAATGAACAAGTGACTCATGGTATGAGGCGGAGGCATATTCTCACGCATGGTGATAGATTTCAGACAGGAATGACATGCCCTTCCTCAAGTTACTATTTAATATACCATGTAGTTATGCAATAATGAATAGATAGATACAATCCAAATTCATAAGAAAAACATATTTTTCTTGATTTTTCTAAATGAAAATTCAAATAAAATAAATTTCAAAATTTCAAAGATAATTCAAAATTTTATTTTCAAAACCTGTGCCTTGAGCAACCATTATTTTTCAAGCTTTCCACCTGGCCTCAAGGCAATCCTGCACCAAAAATTCTCATTTGGATGTTTTGGGTACCCAAGTCTTCTTGGGTCCCGGATGGTTAGTTGCACCTCTAGTGGGTGCCTTCCACATTCTCTGGGCATGCATATCATCAAAATGTATTAAGGAGCAATCATGCATGCTATGCCCAAACTCACCACAATAATGACAGCAACCAAAAGATTTCACAGTTTTCTTATATGCATAAGCATTGGGTTTCTGTGATTTAACAAAGGTGTTGCCATTATAGGCATGCAAGTTTTTCTTCTTCATGGCATGATGGTTGTCATTTTTCTTTTGAAAGTAAGTTTTCATCAAATGACCATATTTGTCACAGTTGTAATAATGCAATGGAGGAACTCTATTATATGGTTGTTTTGCATGAACATAGGAATTTTTAAATTCATTTCCTCTTTTTGAAAACTTCCTTGAATTTTTGAAATCATTTGTTCTATTGCATGCTCTCAAGTTATCCTTTTCAACATGTTACAATCATGCATCTTGTGATCATACTTTCCACAATTAAAATAGGAAATACCTTTTCTTTTGGAAACAAATTCATTCTTGCATGCTCTCAAATCATCATATTTCTTAACAAAGTAATCATACATCATATGCCACAATAAAAATATGACATTTTCTTTGTGGATGCATGTGTGTGCAGCATGATTGTGCTTCCTAGTATTAGCATTTGTATAAGCAGAATAATTTTTCAACTTCGAATCTTGGTTCAATTTCTACTTAACATCATATTTCTATTTTTTTTAATATGCTGAACAGGGTGAACATTTGAGGTACTAGCTACATCCGAACTCGAGACAAAAGAAGTGTACAGTTTATTTTCAAAGTTCTTTTTATTTACTGGATTATAGCCTAGTCCTTCCTTTTGAAAGTTCACATTTGTTCCCAAAATTTTGTTCAAATTTTCTTTCCCTTGGACAAATTTAGATAATGATGCATTCAAGTCTACAATTTCAGATTCAAGGGATGCAATGTGTAATTCATAGCTAGTTATCTCATGTTCACTGTAAACAACACATTAATTCAATACCCTATTTGTAATTTTATAACTTTCAAGCTCTTATTCTAACACATGCAATTTTCCACATTCATCAACAACCAAATATTTTTCCTTTTCAAATGCAATCAATTTTTCAGACATGGTTGTATTTAGATGTTTCAACTTTTATTTTCTTCTCTCATAGATGCAATAGTTTTTTCATGTCTTTGGATATCAATCAAGAAGGATTCATTTTTAGATTTGAGTTCCAAGCATCTATCACATGAAGAAGTTTCAAGATTTTTTAAACTACCTTCAAGCAATGATATCTGAATCAACATTACACTATTTTCATTTTTAAGTTCCTCAAGTTCAAAACATTTATCACAAGGAACATTTTCATGCAGGGGGTTTTCAAACTTATTTTTAAGTTTTCTATTTTCATATTTAACCTTCTTATGCTTATCAACCAACTCTTCATAAGCATTCATCAAGTCTTCATAAGTGAAATCATCTTCATCATCAAATCAAAAATTACCTTTGAGCTTCCCTCGCTTGATTTATCGTGCTTGTCGGTCATCAAGCACTCACTATCCTTTGTCTCTTCATAGTCTTTGATCAGGCATTTCAATATCTCCCTGGCCATCCTACATGATGAGACAAATGGAAATATGTGAAGATTAATTGAACTTCTAAAAATATGCAAAAGCTTAGCATTATCTTTATATCTCTTCACATGTTCTACAGTCCACTTAGACTCATCACTAGGCATTTCATAAGAATCATGCTTAACTAAATCCCAGAGTTTGGGATCAATGGATTTAACATGACGATTTATGTGCCTAAGCCATTCATTGAAATTTGAAGCATTAAAACACGGAGGAGAGAAGACAAAACACTATCAGACATGATGCTTATCAAACACGCCTACAAAGATAACTCTGAAGATCATTAGATCTTGAAATAGCAGAGCCTGGCTCTGATACCACTTGTTGGTCCCTGGGCTAGGCGAACGGACAAGAAGGGGGGTTGAATTGTCCCCCACACTAGGTGGCTAATTAAAATGCTTATGCAACGGAATTAACAACTTTTAATTAGATTGAGGAAATTAACTAAACAAGCTAACTAGTTCACTCAATCTCTCCCTTCTTACACCATCACACAAACATAGATTTAAATCACAAAAGCAAACCACAAAGCACACCACAATGCTCAAGGATTTTTAAGGTGGTTCGGGACCATGACGGGCTCCCTACGTCCACCCCTCACCAAACCCGGTGAGGCTTCACTCGCTGGACGAACCAGCACGGGGATAAATCCCAACACACACACACACACACACACACACACACACACACACACACACACACACACACACACACACACACACACACACACACACACACACACACACACACACGGAGACGAAGTCTCCCACACGATCCGACCATGGATCAAACACACACACACACACTGCTGCAACACCGCAGCCCAATATGCCTACAACCGTTCGCAGACGGCTCAAAACACGACCGTATACCGACGGTCCACACACACGATTTCTCAGTTCAGAAAAATCAAGAAAAGTATCTAAACATGCTCAAACCAAAAGATAGATCATGGAGAACATCATAAACAATCTAGGAAAAGATGTAGAGAATTTTTCCCCTTCTAAATGATCCTTTGCTCCAAGTCGATGTCAACAGTTGCTTGCGATTTTGACATCACCGAAATCCTCTCTTCATTCCGCTGCACTCTCTCTTCTTCCTCTAGCTTCAAAAACCCATGGATGGAGATCAGATCTTCTCTTGAATAGCTCCTCCTTCCTTTCTCCTTTTCTTCACCTACAAAATAAAAACAATAAGCTCATTAGGTTTCTCTCCATGTAAAATTTGGAGCTCACACAAGTATATATATAGGAGAATGTATAATTAAGACACATATAGCCTTCACAAAACCCATGAAAGACCCCTTTAACATATGTATATTAACCCTAAGGGCAAAGGGGTAACAAAACATTCCATTTGGATAGAGTTTAGAAGGTTTTCGGATCCCCATTTTTTGATTTTCGTCGCAAACCGTCGACCTAAGGTTGGGGGTGGTCAACCTAAAATTTACAGACCCATAACTAGCCATCCCTGGCTAGTTCGGTCGACCGAACTAGGTAGTTCGGTCAACCGAACTCTGCAGCTTTCCCAGCATGCAGAATTCAGTCCCTTAACTCCGTTAGCAGCCCATTCAAGTCTGTGGCATCAAACTCCTTTGATCTTTGAGAGTTTATACAAAGGATCTAACCTGTAAAAGCATAGAAAAATGATTAGAACTTTAGCTTAATAATCCATATGATAAATGCATGAAGTACATATATGAAAGCCCAATTGACAAGGATCATTCAAGCAATATGAAAACCATTTAAACCAACATATTTGCTCACCAAAAAATAGGATCAAGATCATAAAGCATGAATATGAACAAGGTGTGAGCAACTTGTAACTATGAAGAAAATGCAGAAGACACATACATTAAAATCCATGTTCAAGGTGCATAAAAACTCTTTTAAAAACAAGTTTATCCACATCAAGGAATCAAGTTCATATAGCAATGAACTTTATGCAACAAGTGCAACAAGAGTAGCATTGTAAACCCAAAATCCACATGAACGATATGATTGAATTTAACACATGTTCTCTTCACAGAACCATGAGCCATATGCATTGGAGTGATGCTTAGGAAACATGGGGTCGGCACCAACCTTTGATGGGTCGACACTATGAAAGGGCATGAAAGCCCATGCAAGCACTTAGTTCTCCTCAACCATATGAGACCACTAAAAACACAATGGCTCAATGCTTCAAGAGAGTTATACATGAAAGATTATAGAGAGTTATACATGAAAGATCATCAAGTTTTGTATCAATGAATTAAGCACATATCAAGCCTAAAATTATCCTATGAAAAATAACTTAATAAACCATGCATTTTACCAAACATGCATGAGCCTCAAAGATCATTTACATCTCAACCATATTTAACCATGGTCCATGTAAGAATTGTAATAAGTATAATCATGAATGCACACTATCATCAAAAACATATGCAAGCATAAAAACATATGCAAGCATGCATGAAGTTCTTCCACATACACACACAATATTTTGTTATTATCAAAACCAAGACCAAGAGGGAGCACAACGAACCCAACAGGGTGTGTCGGGTAAGAGCAGGCTGGAGTGTGCCGGGTGGTGAAGTGGTCAGGCGTGCCGGGTACAACACTTCGGGGTGTGCCGGGTGAGGCCCATTCGAGGCGTGTGCCGAGCGAAGGCTGCGTCGGGCGAAGGGTGTCTGATGGTGTGCCGATGGAAGGGAGGTGCAGGTGCACCCGGTCACCAGGTGAGGGTTGACCTAGGTGTACCGGTCGAGGATGACAAAGGGCGCACCAGGCTAAGTTTGGACGAGGGATGCACCAGCTGAGGGGGAAGTCCAGGGGTGCTGAGTGAAAGCAACAAATTCGTTAACGACGGTATCAAGGGAAAGACCAGGGTTAAGTATGGGGAGCTGGGCTCATTAAAGGGACAAACTGTGCTCAGGAGAGATCCTCCACTAGGCCAAACAAGAAGTTTGGAATAAAACTCGCGAAGGAAACACAGAGAATGACCCTGTTACAAGGGCAACTGGAAGGAAGCCAACCTTATGCCATCACTCTAGAGACACTACCCATTGAATTGGATAGACTCTACAACATTTTGAAGGGTGGACAACCCAAGAAGCAAGAAAACCAAAGGGAAGAAGAAAAAAAACCACAATGTGCACCGTAGAGTGAAGGCTGATCAGATCAACAAGAAGAAAGGGGTATTTTCATTCATGGAGAACAGGGTGGCATGAATCATGACCAACGGGCCAAAGACAATGCAATGCAACAAAATAGAAGAGGAGGAGAAACAAGAACAAAGAAAATGACAACATCTGAGGAGAGGGACGGGGTCAAGGAGGGGCGAAGGCTCCCTTCTCTCTCCCGTCCCCACCTGCTACATTCAGAACCCCCCTCTCTCTCTTCCTCTCTACTGCTTACTCTCTCTCTTTTTTTACTGGCTTCTTCTTCCTTGGGCTCCTTGAGTTTCCCAGATGTCGGACCAGCAACCCTCGAACGCCAGGCCGCTCACCAACCAAAAGAATCCATCAACTTCTGAATCCTTTTCTTTTTCTTTATCGTGAGGGGTTTATGTACGTCCGGCGGTGTTGACATCCGCTGATGATGGGAGTCAATGGGGATTGACCCCAGTCTTGTCTCCGAGCAGGGGGTGCCTGCGTGCCTGGACTGGGCGTCGATAGCTGAGCAAGGTCCCAGCTGGCTCGATGTGATCTTGCTGCGCGCCAAGGGTCACATGTAGTGATCGCCGTATTCGCCTCCAGTAGCGCCAGTCTGAAGGATGAAACAACTCGTCGGGTGAAGCAGGGCCTGCCGCGTACCGGTCAGGCGACTTCACAGCCTTTCGGGTGAGGTGAGAGGAGAACCAGATGGAAGCCATTTGGGTGCACCGTTGGAGTGGCTGGCGGGGTGCACTAGGTATAGGCCATTCGAGCGTGCCGGTGGAGACCACCGGGGAGCGTGCCAGGTACAACGCTTCGGGGGTGTGCCGGGTGAGGCTTGTTCGGGGCGTGTGTGGTTAGGACAGTCGAGCTCGAGATCGGCGCGACATGGCAGATCGACATTACAGGACACGCAGCACGGTTCGGGACGCGCAGACTTTGCTTTGGCTTGGAGAGGATCCAGAGAGCTACCCATGAGCTGGAGTTTTCTTTGTTTCTATCATTATGGATTTTTTTGTAGGCCGAGCTGTGGCCAGTTGGACCTTATTAGTAGCTTATGTTGCATTTTATAGGTTGTCAGGCTAATGGGCCACCTTGTTGGTCCCTCTCCAGGGCCCAATTGGGCTGGCCGCCCCCAGTCTCTTGGAGGCCCACCTTGGGTGGTGCACCCACCACCTTGGGCTAGGGTTTGGGCGCCCCCTTATCCTTTCCTCTCTTGGAAGGTGGCAGCCGCCCCCCTTCCTTGAATTGAGGAGCCTTGTGCGCCCCTCCTCCTTGATTCTAGGAGAGGGTCGCACAAGCCCTTCCCAAAATAATTGGCGCCCCTTTTTCTTTCTCTCTTGGCTAGGGTTTCAACCCTAATTGCCCCCCCCATATATATACTCTCTTATGTATGCTGGAAAAAAATGAACATTTTATTTGGAAGAATCCTTGGTTGGCTGCAAAAGTTTATTCCCTCCCTCTTGTGGGTGCGACACCCACCTCTCTCCCTCCCCCTTTCTTCTTCCTAGGGTGCGACGCCCTAGACCATCTCCCCTGAAGTTCCGGCTGCTGGTACTGATAGGAGGCGACCTCCTCGACGTCCTACAAAGTCCGGAGTTCCTCATCGTTGTGGTGCTGTGGTGTGGAGGATCCTTGGCTACCCTGCTGTTCTTGGTGTTCCCGAGTGCATCTGCCTGCAGTATTAGGTCGGGAAGATCAGGTTGGTACGCCCATGTCCATTCATCAAACCACCCCGACCCCTTCTGAAAACTTCTTCCCCTCCACGTCCCCCACCTCCCCTGAAAATCCCAAACCCTAATTCGTCCGGGGTCAAAAGTTCCCTTCATAGCCCTTGCGCTCTACGCGGACTGTCCCTAGGTATTTGCCCACTGGACAGAGCCGGGAAGGACGACCTTTTACCCCCATTTTCCATTCTCAAAACCCCATCACCTATTCAGAGAAGTTGTTCCCCTATGTTTCCTCTATATCTCCTGAAAAGCCCACGTCCAAACTCCTCCTGTGCAAAAAGTTGCCTTTGGAGTCCTTGCAGTCGCGCCCACTACCTGTGTGCAGTCCGGGTGGGACAGCACTCCATCACCTCCAAAGGGACTACCCCCAATTCTCCTCAGAACGACCTGGGGTTTTGAGCACTGCCATTAAACACCCAAATCCACCTTCTGTAATTTGATCACAGACTTTGGACCCCCACTTTTCATACTTTCCACCCCCACCATCCAGTCCTCAGTTCTGACTGCACTGGATTGCAGAACTGAACCCTGGCTATCTCTGCCTCCTACGCCCAAAACCTCCACTACCCGCCACCCCGCCACTGCCATCCATTCACCCCACGACTCTCACCTCTCCACCAGAGAAATCCCCGCCCCGTTTGCCTCTAGGAAACCCCGGTTCCAACCCCATCTCCCACCCCCTATCCTGCTGCAGGCAGAAAGTTCAGACTGCACTAGTCTCGCGACGTAATTCGCCAGGGCTCCGACGGTGCTCTGCTGCCACCGCCCATCCACTGGTGTCCCTGAGACATCCCCAACAGCATCCACGCCGGGTTTCGTGACCGGATGCTACTCAGAAAGGGGTGCACCGAGCCCTCTCCCCTGCTGCTTCCCAGCTCCGGGCAGATTGGCCAGCAGTCTGCCCGCCCGCTCGACGGCCGCACCGGAGCTTCCCTCCCGTGCCGACGGCGTCCGGCATCTTCCAGAGCGTTCAGAAACCCTCGCTGCCCACTTCCAGGGGTCGTTCTTCCTCCTTGGGGCCCGGGACTCGCCCTCCTTGCTGCGAAGTTCAGATCGGTTTGTGAGTACCACCGTCCGCGGCCGTACGTGGGCGACAAGCTACACCGACCCGGTACCCGTCACCCCACCTCGCACGATCCCGGAGATACTTTGTAGCCTTTTACCTCCCTGCGAGGAGTGGGCATTAGTTTGGATTGTATCTATTTTTAGCTTGTTCTGGTGATCGTGTGACTTGGCCGGGTTTCTTCCCCACGCCCCGAGCGTGGAGGTATGCGTCCACTTCCTTGCATGGTTAGCTTGCTCCATTAGTATTCACTCTTGATGCCGCTGCTAGTGAGCGCAGTAGGGTCCTAGCTCGTATACTTATTTCATTATTCAATGCTGCGGTGAGAGAGTGTGACCGTCCCGTGACTTATCCGAGTCACGAGTGTGGAGTCGACCACCCTAGGCTCACCGGTTTCTCAACGTGCGGATCCACGCGCTTCCCTCCTAGGGGCGCTTGCGAGCTTGACTTTCTTGTTATATGGCTTAGTCCCTGCTTGGGAATCTATGGTGTTGAGTTAAGCTATTCAGATCGTCGTGACGTTGCTGGTCGTAGGAGTCCATTTGGTCATCTTAGCACCTAGAGTCCTAGTTCGCATAGTGTCCCGCATCAACTTTGGTATCAGAGACAGGTTTGTCTAGGGTAGTCTTATGCATTGCATGTCAGCCCCTTATTCGGTATATCAATAGGTGTTGCCGGAATGATAGGTTATGCGTATCGGGAAGGTAGCACACTTGCGTGAGCTCGGTCTTCGGATCATACCTCCGCCACGTACCGGATACAAGTTCCCTTTGATTCTGCATTCCACCTCTTTTGCATCACCATTTAGAGTCGTGTCGGGGTCTTGCATATGCATGTCCAGCTACCCGCCAGCCCCATGGCGGTTCCTCGAGCCCACGTGTCAGATTGGTCACCCCTGGTGGCCCAATTCGAGGCTCTTATGGCACGACCCCCGGGTGTCGCCCCTACCACTCAGTCGTCGGGAGACCCGATCCCTATACCGATGACCGAGTCATTCCAGCGCTCTGTCGTGTCCGTGGCCATCCTACCTAATGGGTTACATACGGAGATCGACTTCATCAGTAGGGTTCCATCTAATTGTGTCTCACAGGACATTGTTGAGTCTCTCTCTAAGACTGGGGAGATTGTTCTCTGCGGTGGCTTAGCTTTTATCGAGTTTCAACGGTGGTTCGGCCCCGTTCTATATCACGATGGCGCATGGTGCAAGATCGGCACACTTGCTGGTCCATGCATCATTTTAGGGCGAACTTGGTTGGAGGAGAGAAGAGCGACCATCGACCTGGACAGGAGGACCTGCACCTTACACCCATCTCACCTTCACGGCGAGTTCGTCTTCCACGACGGCGCTGCGCTGACCACCTCCGTGTCGCTAGCCACCCACCCCCAGCGATCCACTCCGGCTTCGGGCTCATGTCCCCCACCACTCCCGGGGCCCACCCCTATGGCCCCCTGTAGGGGGATGGGCCATTTCTCCGACCCGTGTCCTTCATGTTCCCCTATCTTAGAGGACACACATTCAGAGGATGCCCCACCTGAGCGTATTCCGGTGAGTTACGAGGTTGACCGGGAGTTGACCAAGAAGTACCACGCCGAGGTTGAGGGGTTAGAGAGCGATCCCATAGAGATCCTAGTGGGCCAAGGTGAGGCACCATCCAATGACACCAGTCTATTTGTCACCCTAGCCCCAACCTTGCAACGACCTTTGCCCTTCAATCCTCATCTTGAGCCATCCTTGCCTTCCAAAGGCAAACTTATCATTAGAGAGTCTTTAGCTAGCTGGTTAAGGAAGGGTCCCATTCTAGATGCTTCGATTCCTTGTTACCCGCCCATGGAACCAGCTCTCCCAGTAGTACCCCTTAACTCCTTTCACACGATTTTTCGGTCCTTCTGCTTTCTTGAAAATGTGAAGGACTTCCTTAAGAGTTTAGATTGTCAATGGGAGTTGACATATATGTTGGCCTTAGGGTCTGACCAACCCTATAGTCATAGCTTCACGCTCCTTGCTTTGGGGTCCATTACCTCGGCATACACCATAGGTCCTATCACTTCCGAGGTCCTTTTATTCTTTCCCATACCCGATGATGTTGACTTTGTCCCCTCTTATGGTATTACGGTCCTGAGGGAGGAACCTTGCCTTCCTTGCCTTCCTCATGAGGCCCTTGCCCCATCCATTAGAGCACCTGAAGGTGACCATCTGCACCTGGGCGAATGTCAAACATGGGCAAGTATAGTGAAGGGACCTATCGGGAGGGGTCATCATTCCTTTGACCCTTTCGATCCCCTCCCTAGTGAGCCTCTCGACTCGTATTCTTTCCCCCACCTTGTCGAGGAGGTCCATTATCACACCCCTTCCATGCATGCATCCACACTCCAGAGCTTGGAAAGAAGGAAGCCCCAGTCTCTCTCTCATGTTTCACCATGTCCACCATCATGTAGGGGTAATGTCTTGAGTGAGTTTGGACTTACTAGCCCCCCTGAGTCTACCACATTTAGTAGGACACATGTGCATGATAGGTACAACTTTAGTTGTCCAGGTCCTCCCCATGTTGTCAAGTCTGGTAGACGTCATAGGCATACTAGGTCCATGTTTGGATGTCCAGGACCACCCCTGCATTCGCATAGGTATGAGTCCACACAGCTAGTTCGGAGTCTGCATCATCATCACTACCTTGAGTCTAGCAACGCGCGATATAGAGAATTGGCCGATGCTCATAGACACCCTCGCGAGTTCCAGGAGGGAGATTATGTCATGATCCGGGTCAGACCGGAACGGTTTCCTTCTGGAGTCGTGAAGAAATTACAGGCTCGTGGTGCTAGCCCCTTTAGAGTTCTGAGGTAAGTTGGATCCAATGCATATGTTGTAGACTTGCCAGAGGACTACGGTATTAGCTCCACATTCAACATCTCGGATCTAGTTGCATACAGGGACCCAGCAGCGATCCCTAGTGAGTTATTTGGGCCTACTCCACCCCTTGTGAGCGAGCCATCCCTTGAGAGTCCACTTCCCGCCCTGTCACCTCAGCAGCGTGAGTAGATAGAGTCTATACTCGATGAGCAGGTGACTACAACGAGGAGTGGCGCGTATCACCACTACTTGGTTCGTTGGAGAGGACGGCCCGCGTCTGAGGACACATGGATCACTGGGGCAGAGCTTGATAGGATAGATCCAGACTTGCTCGAGCGATACCAGAGCGATCGAGACCCATACTCGACGGGGTCGAGTTCTTCCCGCCCGGGGAGAGTTGGTGAGGACACTCGAGCTCGAGATCGGCGCGACGCGGCAGATCGACATTACAGGACACGCAGCACGGTTCGGGACGTGCAGACTTCGCTTTGGCTTGGAGAGGATCCAGAGAGCTACCCATGAGCTGGAGTTTTCTTTTTTTTTTATCATTATGGATTTTTTTGTAGGCTGAGCTGTGGCCAGTTGGACCTTATTAGTAGCTTATGTTGCATTTTATAGGTTGTCAGGCTAATGGGCCACCTTGTTGGTCCCTCTCCAGGGCCCAATTGGGCTGGCCGCCCCCAGTCTCTTGGAGGCCCACCTTGGGTGGTGCGCCCACCACCTTGGGCTAGGGTTTGGGTGCCCCCTTATCCTTTCCTCCTCTTGGAAGGTGGCAGCCGCCCCCTTCCTTGAATTGAGGAGCCTTGTGCGCCCCTCCTCCTTGATTCTAGGAGAGGGTCGCACAAGCCCTTCCCAAAATAATTGGCGCCCCTTTTTCTTTCTCTCTTGGCTAGGGTTTCAACCCTAATTGCCCCCCCCCATATATATACTCTCTTATGTATGCTGGAAAAGAAATGAACATTTTATTTAGAAGAATCCTTGGTTGGCTGCGCAAGTTTATTCCCTCCCTCTTGTGGGTGCGACACCCACCTCTCTCCCTCCCCCTTTCTTCTTCCTAGGGTGCGACGCCCTAGACCATCTCCCCTGAAGTTCCGGCTGTTGGTGCTGATAGGAGGCGACCTCCTCGACGTCCTACAAAGTCTGGAGTTCCTCATCGTGGTGGTGCTGCGGTGTGGAGGATCCTTGGCTACCCTGCTGTTCTTGGTGTTCCCGACTGCATCTGCCTGCAGTATTAGGTCGGGAAGATCAGGTTGGTACGCCCATGTCCATTCATCAAACCACCCCGACCCCTTCTGAAAACTTCTTCCCCTCCACGTCCCCCACCTCCCCTGAAAATCCCAAACCCTAATTCGTCGGGGTCAAAAGTTCCCTTCATAGCCCTTGCGCTCTATGCGGACTGTCCCTGGGTATTTGCCCACTGGACAGAGCCGGGAAGGACGACCTTTTACCCCCATTTTCCATTCTCAAAACCCCATCACCTATTCAGAGAAGTTGTTCCCCTACGTTTCCTCTATCTCTCCTGAAAAGCCCACGTCCAAACTCCTCCTGTGCAAAAAGTTGCCTTTGGAGTCCTTGAAGTCGCGCCCACTGCCTGTGTGCAGTCCGGGTGGGACAGCACTCCATCACCTCCAAAGGGACTACCCCTAATTCTCCTCAGAACGACCTGGGGTTTTGAGCGCTGCCATTACACACCCAAATCCACCTTCTGTAATTTTCTCACAGACTTTGGACTTCCACTTTTCATACTTTCCACCCCCACCATCCAGTCCTCAGTTCTGACTGCACTGGATTACAGAACTGAACCCTGGCTATCTCTGCCTCCTACGCCCAACACCTCCACTACCTGCCACCCCGCCACTGCCATCCATTCACCCCACGACTCTCACCTCTCCACCAGAGAAAGCCCCGCCCCGTTTGCCTCTAGGAAACCCCGGTTCCAACCCCATCTCCCACCCCCTATCCTGCTGCAGGCAGAAAGTTCAGACTGCACTAGTCTCGTGACGTAATTCGCCAGGGCTCCGACGGTGCTCCGCTGCCACCGCCCATCTAGTGGTGTCCCTGGGACATCCCCAACAGCATCCACGCCGGGTTTCGTGATCGGCGGCTACTCAGAAAGGGGCGCACCGAGACCTCTCTCCTACTGCTTCCCAGCTCCGGGCAGATTGGCCAGCAGTCTGCCCGCCCGCTCGACGGCCGCACCGGAGCTTCCCTCCCGTGCCGACGGCGTCTGGCATCTTCCAGAGCGTTCAGCAACCCTCGCTGCCCACTTCCAGGGGTCGTTCTTCCTCCTTGGGGCCCGGGACTCGCCCTCCTTGCTGCGAAGTTCAGATCGGTTCGTGAGTAGCACCGTCCGCGGCCGTACGTGGGCGACAAGCTACACCGACCCGGTACCCGTCACCCCACCTCGCACGATCCCGGAGATACTTTGTAGCCTTTTACCTCCCTGTGAGGAGTGAGCATTAGTTTGGATTGCATCTATTTTTAGCTTGTACCGGTGATCGTGTGACTTGGCCGGGTTTCTTCCCCACGCCCCGAGCGTGGAGGTATGCGTCCGCTTCCTTGCATGGTTAGCTTGCTCTTTTAGTATTCACTCTTGATGCCGCTGCTAGTGAGCGCAGTAGGGTCCTAGCTCGTATACTTATTTCATTATTCACTGCTGCGGTGAGAGAGTGTGACCGTCCCCTGTAACGACCCGAGAATCCGATTACCGAGAAGGCCCGATAACCCGGGACTCGCACCGCCACCCACGAGTCCGAAGACTCGGAAGGGTTAGAAGGATGGTGTGGAAACTACACAAGTATCACAAGTAATTACAGAATTTAAGCAGTTATAATATTAAGCAGGAAATAAATTAGCATTTTACATTATACATGGTCCACAAGATAACAATAAAATAACAACAGTAGTCCACGAGTAGTACAAAGACAAGAAAGAAAAGTACAGCTACACGGGGCATACCCCGGCTCTAACCTCTGGCACTACCTCCGGGCACCCGCACCACGCTGTGCCCCAGACGCGCTCTCCTGGGGCGGCGCCTCACCTGAAACACGGTAAAAACACGCAGGGAATGAGTCTCGGAACAAGACTCAGTAGGGATCCCTCGAACCCTACCTCGTAAAATGGGAAACCACTACGCTAGCGGTAGGAGAGTACCTCGGAAAGGAAAGCCCTGTACTCTACCAAACAAAGATCCTACGGCACGTAAACCAGCACACGTGCCACGGTGAGACAACCGAAACTCAACGGTTGACCCGGTAAAGAGAAACCCGAAGGTCGAACACATGAGCTGACAGTCTGACACTCCGTACTCGACATGAGTACCTCCCACTAGAAGCACAGTCGGTAGCGTCCCCTGACGACTTACACCGCACCGTAGGTGAACTGCCTGACGTGGTAGCGCCTACCAAAAGCACGAACACCGCACAAGTAACCACAAACAAGTGACTAGCTGGGGTCACGCCCGTCGACGTGGGTCCAACCGCCCCCAACCACGTGTGCACACACAGAACATGCGTCCTAGGTCTGGTCCTCTGGCTGATTTTCCCCCGTAGCCGGACTCTGGCTAACGACGAGGGGCCCGACGGAAACCAGTCTAAAACCGTCCTCAGGGTAAGCCCGTACACCACTCCCTGGTGCGACCGGTACCGCGTACTGTTAGGCTACGACTAGTGGAGGGTCACTGAAGGAGTAGACTCTCAAGTCACGGAAAATGATGCCCGCATCCGACGACGCACGGGGACCACCCCACGCACCGGCCCTGTCGCACGGCGACCACAGTCAGACTAAAAATAGGGTTGCAGCCCTCTCGGGGCAACCAAACGCCCGACGGTCCACCCCGGGACCGTCATAAGGCTGTAACGGTCTAGGCGAGACCGTTACATACACCTGGCGGTCTAACGCAGGCCGTTACACGGCCTGAGGAACGCAGGGAGTAACGCGCCTGGTCCAGCGCGTTACACGAATGTAACGCGCCTGGCCCAGCGCGTTACACGCGCCTCACGCTCCCAGCGCGAAGGCAGGAGGTAACGCGCTTGCCCCCGCACGTTACACAAATGTAACGTGCCTGGCCCAGCGCGTTACGCGCCCCTCACTCCTGGGATGACCCAGGAAGTAACGCGCTCGCCCCAGCGTGTCACACGGATGTAACGCGCTCGCCCTGGCGCGTTACACACGCAGACCCCCAACGGTCAAAAACTAACGGTCGGAAAGCCCCTGACGGCCCTGCCCGAGCGTGTCACTTAGAAGTGGCGGTCTATCGTGGGACCGTCACAGTCCCTGACCCCTAAAGGCTAAAAAAGGGCATGTGACGGCCCCCTCGAGGCGCGTCACATCATGTAACGGTCCCTGGAAGGACCGTCACATGCACCCGACGGCGAAAACGGCGAGAAAGTCCAAAAACTTCAACCACGCCCCCATGCCTCCACTGGAGAGGGGGAAATTAAAGGGGAAGACCCCTGGGGGCCCCTAGCATGATTCTAGGCCACCAAAACATGAAATCATGCATCAAATCCATAGATCGGGCGAGCTCTCCCCAAACAGGCTCAATCAAGCCCCTCTCGGCCGCCCCACAGCCTATAAACCACGGAAAAGAATGGCAAGGAGCTAGGGAACGTCACCCTACCTCATTGGAGCGAATGCTCCACCGGATCGTCCGTGAATCGCGAAGAACACTTTAGAAAACCTCGCCTCTTCACGCTTCCCACGCTCACCGCACGCCCACGAGATCACCTCGCCATCACCCACGCCCTCGCGCCGTCGCCCCGCCGCCGTCAGTAGCCGGAAGGGAGCTCGCCGCGCTCGAACGGGAGGAAGAGAGGGAGAAAGGGGGGCCACGGTGGGGAGAAACGGAGGAGGAAGAAGAAGAAGAAAGAGAAGGTGGGGAAGAGAGAGAAAATATGGGGGGTATTTATAGAAAATCCAGAAAATCTGAAAAATACCGAAAATCAGAAAATTACATTTTCGGAATCCTAGGAACGCACCGATCGTAATGGTACAACTCGTGCCCAGGTGAACGACCGGTTCACCCGCAGCGAGGTTCCGAAGGAATTGCCGAAACACACACCGGAAATCAGAAAACACGCGTGGAAAAGCCGCGGAACGCTTCCGGGCCTCCGAAATAACTCCGGATCGTGCCGATCCGAACACGAAAGATGTCCGAAACGAAATTTCGGACACAACGGAGCCTGACACTTCGAAAAACCAGATCCAGGACCCAGGAAGAGGGATCCGAAAGTTCCGAGATATTACAGCCCTCCCCCCTTAAAGGAATTTCGTCCTCGAAATGGAGAACAACCCAAGGGGAAAGAAGAGGAAGACTCACTCAAACAGGTACGGGAACTGCTGATGCATCTCGTCCTCACCCTCCCAAGAAGCTTCCCCACCAGAGTGCCGCTGCCACACCACCTTGACCAAGGGGATGATGATGGGAATCGACACCAAGCCAGTACCTTTTTATATTACATTTATATCCTTTAGTTTATTTTTATATCCACGGGAAAATATACGCGCAATTGTACGGCTTTATCGGCCAATGCGTCACTCCCGTAGATTGTGTGGGTTTCTATGTAATTTGTCAGTAGGACCAGCAAGGGGGCCCTCAGCCCTTTCCCATTGGTCCATGTCATCTTGTGGGGCTGGTCAACCATCCTAGGTGGACATCTAGAAGGTTGGACTAGTCATATGCCACATGGGTAGACAAGTGGCCCATTTTGTCCAAGGTAGGCCACCTACCATTCAACCTTCCATTCAACCTCCCCTCCTAGTCAATAGGCCCCCCCCCTTGCATATTATATTCTTCTTTTTTGTGTTTGTGGCATGCAATCCCAGCCCTTCAATCCTCTTCCCTAGATCTAAGGGTCCACATTGCATTTGATGTAAACCATATTTAAGCTTGTATTTTCATGTGAAATTCAATGAAAAATCAGAATTTCTGTGTGTAAGCAAGGAGCTTGGTGCGCCCCTCTCTCCTCCCTTGCTGTTCTTCCCTCCCCAACCCCAGATCTAGAGTGTTTCTACCTCCTATCCCCTCCTCTCAACCTCCGGTGATCGTCTGTGCCGCCGCCACCGCCGTTCGTGCCGCCATCGAGCCGCCTCTGCAGTTCTATCTTCGTCCGATCACAGAAGCTTCCACGAATTATCTGTCTCAGGCACGAGCTTGTATTGATCTGAATTTTTTATGGTGTGTTCAGTCCTTGCATCCCAAGATCCACCTAAATGTTCACGCCAAAATTCCATCGTTTAGTATTTTTACATTTTCGTCCAACCTGTCATCCCAGATCTGCCAGGTTTCTATCTACAGTGATAGAACCTCTGAGTTCTCCCCCTCCGACCATCTTTTTGCTTTTTCCAAACACTCCCAATTTTACTGGGAGTTCTGTCCATCACCCCCTACCTTCAAAAATTTAATTAATTTTTTATCAGCTTTCTATCTATTTTTAGAAATTCATATTCTTCCTCAGCTACAGTGTTGTCAGTTAGATCCCAGATCTGACCACCCTCCACTTCCAAAATCAGAACAAATCACCACCACCTCCAAATCCAGATCCAAAAATAGTCCTGATTTTCTGGTTCGATTTCCTACAACCTTGCTGAAGAACACATCCTCAAATGCGGACATCTACTTCACGGTTAAAGGCAATCAACAGGAAAGTTCTCTGCAGATTTGAGTCTTCGGTTACTGTACAACAGCAGCATATAAAATTCGCCAACACAAAGTACAAATCTGGTGAATTTTTCTGAAGGCCACTAGATTACAGTACTTCGAAGCAGCTTTCCAACAGCTCTGATCTCGTCGCATTCCGACACCGGAGCTGATCGCAGCGTCCGTTCTCGCCGGAGCGCGTGCTGAAATACAGAACCGACAGATTTCCGATCGGTTTTTTCGACCGGTGCCGAACGGAGCCGCCCGGCCTCTGGCCGGCGAACCAGCGTGCCGCAAGCCCGGGGAGCGCTTCTCCAAGTGTCTCCACTACAGCGGTACCACCGGGTCCCACACGGCCCCTCCGGACAGCACGTGGGCCCCACGGTCGTGAACACGCGTGTAGCCGAATCAACACACGAAGCTGCCCGTCAACCCGAATTCGGTCCTCCCGGGCCCATTTGTATAGCCCTTTACCTCCCTGCGTGGAGTGGGCATGTTCCCATTGCTGTAATTATTGTGTGTTAAGTTTCCCGGGGGTACGAGTTTTCGGCCGGGTCCATCTTCCCCACGCCGAGCACGTGGAGGTATCGTTCTCGCTCCCTACACTCGACATTTGCTTATTTTCATATATACTTGTGTATGCCACTGCTAGACAGCATGCTTTAGGTCTGTTATCTCGCTATATTATCATTCACCGCTGCTACGAGAGAGAGCGTGACTGTCCCGTGACCCGATCCGGGGACACGAGAGAGCCGATCACCCTAGCTCACTGCCGGTTTCTCAACCGCGCACGTCCGACGCTTCCCTCATTAAGGGGAAGTCACGAGCTTGTTGTGTCCGTGTCTCATCCCGCATCAATTTGGTATCAGAGCGAGTTGAGTCTAGGGTGTCCAAAAAAAAAAGTGTCATTCATTAGTCATTTACATCTAAGTCGTGTTTAGGGTCATCATTGTTTTAACACAAACAAAAAAAAAGTGTCTTTTTGCATTGCATCCCTTTACTCGGTATATCAAAAGGTGTTGTCCGAACGTTAGGCTACGCCTATCGGGAAGGCCGTTTTGGTTAAGTCTAGGCGCATCATTTTGCATTAGTGTGTTTTGCTTTAGTCGGCGTCTTCTAGTCGGTGTGTTTGCATGCCCACTCGTCGGGGTACTAAGTACTCACCCCCACCACCACCTATGGCCAACCCACGGGATACCTCGGGAGACTTCCACTCCCTACAAGAGGCGATGATGGCCATTATGACTAGGTTGGACCAATCCGATGCTAACTTTCGGACTTTCTCCGATAATATGGATGGTCGCCTTAGAGCCATGGAGGGGCGCTTGGAGACCTCCGACAGGTCGGTCCAAGACCTTGTTGGGCGGTTAGATAGGATGTCACACGGGGACCCTCCAGGGGCAGCCCAAGGCCCACCCGCACCTCCTCCCGCGGTGGCCCAAGTCCAACCCGCTCCCATGGCCCAAGTCCAGGCCGTTCCCGCGGCCCAAAACCAGCCACCACAGGCTCCTCCACCCGCCCTTCCTCGGGTTCCCCAACTACCGCACCGTGACCTTGGTCTCGAGGACTATGGTTCCGACAATGCCTATGAGGGATATGGTCAACGTCGTCGTGGTTTTCAGCCACAACGAGATGAGGATGATGATCGGGTCCTTAAGACCGTGCGAGCGGACCCTCCCGCTTTTTACGGGTCTTTGGATCCGAAAGTCTACCTAGATTGGGACTTCGGCATGGACCGTTACTTTGAGTGGTATGATATGTCGGAGCGTCGAAGGGTCCGATTCGCCACCATGAAACTCATGGGGCAGGCACAAACCTATTGGAAGAATGTGGAGAGCCTGCTACTTCAGCGGCTAGAACCCCCGATCGACACATGGGCCGAGATGAAGAATAAAGTTCGGCAAAAGTACCTTCCTCTCACATACCGCCAGCGACTCATCGATAGATGGCGAAGTCTTAGCCAGGGAGACCGGTCCGTCTCTGAATACATCGCGGAGTTTGATGAGTACTTTCTACGATGTGGTGTCACGGAGGAGAGTACCATGCTCGTGTCCCGCTTTCGACGTGGTTTGCGGCCACACTACCAGTATGAGCTTTTCTGCCGCAATGCCAAGACGTTGGAAGAGGCATACCAGGTTGCTCTCGAGATGGAGCAATTTGAGGGAGAGTTCGAGTCTAGCCATCAGTTGGGCCCCACCCCTCTCCGTAGTATCGAGCCCCGTCACTCCATAGGCCCACATCAGCGGCCTCCCATGCCTCGACCTCAGGAGCCCACCCGTCAGGAGCACTTCGCTCCACGGCCTCGTCCTCCTCCACCCCGGGATCTATTCCCACCCCAACCACCGGCACCCGTTGCCCGTCCCCCGGCTCCTATAGCCCGTCCTCTGGCACCGGCACCCCCTCCACTATTGTCTAAGGCACCTACATCTCCCCCTTTGCTGCCTACACCCCCTACCCGACGGGATGATACGGGTAAGGCCCCTTTTATAGGAGAGAGTAGTCGGTCGAGAGTGCAGTGTTTCCACTGTCACGGGTTTGGCCACATTGCCAGCGAGTGTCCCGCTCGCACCACCCTAGCCCTAGGTGTTGGAGAATCCGTACCTCCCGAGCTTGAGTATGTCAATTACGTGGCCGATGAGGCACTAGCCGATGAGTACTATGTCTTGGGGGGAGAGTTGGATGGCTCACCCACCGCCCAGGATGCCGCCACCTAGTGGGCTTGTGTCACCATCTTAGTCTAGGGTCATATATGAGTCGGTGTGTTTTCCTTGTGTGGTTTGTTTTGTGTGGTTTGTTTACATGGTTTGTGTGTCGTTTGTTTATCTGCATGCGTCTTGTGTAAGCTCGTTGTCGTTCTCTTATGAGTAAGAGGCGAGTGGACTCACTTAATGAGTATGGGATCGGTTTCACATCTATACTCGGATCAGTCACCTATAGGGACTCAGCGGTGATTCCTAGTGAGTCTTCGAGCTATTTTCTTCCCTTTTGAGAGTGCCCCTTCGGAGTGACCACCTTTAGCCCATAGCAATTCGCATATCGAGTATATATGGAATGAGCAGGTGACGATCACTTGGAGCGGAGCATACCCGTGCTACTTGGCACGGTGACGGATCCGCCGGAGTATTCGAGCATCCCTACCCCTACTCGACGGGGTCGAGTTCCTCCCACCCGGGGAGAGTTGATGGGAATCGACACCGAGCCAGTACCTTTTCATATTACATTTATATCCTCTAGTTTATTTTTATATCCACGGGAAAGTATACGCGCAATTGTACGGCTTTATCGGCCAATGCGTCACTCCCGTAGATTGTGTGGGTTTCTATGTAATTTGTCAGTAGGACCAGCAAGGGGGCCCTCAGCCCTTTCCCATTGGTCCATGTCATCTTGTGGGGCTGGTCAACCATCCTTGGTGGACATCTAGAAGGTTGGACTAGTCATATGCCACATGGGTAGACAAGTGGCCCATTTTGTCCAAGGTAGGCCACCTACCATTCACCCTTCCATTCAACCTCCCCTCCTAGTCAAAAGGCCCCCCCCCCCTTGCATATTATATTCTTCTTTTTTGCGTTTGTGGCATGCAATCCCAGCCCTTCAATCCTCTTCCCTAGATCTAAGGGTCCACATTGCATTTGATGTAAACCATATATAAGCTTGTATTTTCATGTGAAATTCAATGAAAAATCAGAATTTTTGTGTGTAAGCAAGGAGCTTGGTGCGCCCCTCTCTCCTCCCCTGCTGTTCTTCCCTCTCCAACCCCAAATCTAGAGTGTTTCTACCTCCTATCCCCTCCTCTCAACCTCCGGTGATCGTCTGTGCCGCCGCCGCCGCCGTTCGTGCCGCCATCGAGCCGCCTCTGCAGTTCTATCTTCGTCCGACCATAGAAGCTTCCATGAATTGTCTGTCTCAGCCACGAGCTTGTATTGATCTGAATTTTTTATGGTGTGTTCAGCCCTTGCATCCCAAGATTCACCTAAAGTTTCATGCCAAAATTCTATCGTTTAGTATTTTTACATTTTCGTCCAACCTGTCATCCCAGATCTGCCAGGTTTCTATCTATAGTGACAGAACCTCTGAGTTCTCCCCCTCCGACCATCTTTTTGATTTTTCCAAACCCTCCCAATTTTACTGGGAGTTCTGTCCATCACCCCCTACCTCCACAAAGTTTCTTCATTTCTTATCAGCCTTCTATCTATTTTTAGAAATTTGTGTTCTTCCTCGGATACAGTGTTTTTAGTCAGATCCCAGATCCGACCACCCTCCACTTCCAAATCAGAACAAATCACCACCACCTCCAAATCCAGATCCAAAAATATTCCTGGTTTTCTGGTTCGATTTCCTACAACCTTCCTGAAGAACACATCCTCAAATGCGGACATCTACTTCACAGTTAAAGGCAATCAACAGGAAAGTTCTTTACAGATCTGAGTCTTCGGTTACTGTACAACAGCAGCATATAAAATTCGCCAACACAAAGTACAAATCTGGTGAATTTTTCTGAAGGCCACTAGATTGCAGTACTTCGAAGCAGCTTTCTAACAGCTCTGATCTCGTCGCATTCCGACACCGGTGCTGATCGCAGCGTCCGTTCTCGCCGGAGCGCGCGCTGAAATACAGAACCGGTAGATTTCCGATCGGTTTTTCCGACCGGTGCCGAACGGAGCCGCCCGGCCTCTGGCCGGCGAACCAGCGTGCCGCAAGCCCGGGGAGCGCTTCTCCAAGTGTCTCCACTACAGCGGTACCACCGGGTCCCACACGGCCCCTCCGGACAGCACGTGGGCCCCACGGTCGTGAACACGCGTGTAGCCGAATCAACACACGAAGCTGCCCGTCAACCCGAATTCGGTCCTCCCGGGCCCATTTGTATAGCCCTTTACCTCCCTGCGTGGAGTGGGCATGTTCCCATTGCTGTAATTATTGTGTGTTAAGTTTCCCGGGGGTACGAGTTTTCGGCCGGGTCCGTCTTCCCCACGCCGAGCACGTGGAGGTATCGTTCTCGCTCCCTACACTCGACATTTGCTTATTTTCATATATACTTGTGTATGCCACTGCTAGACAGCATGCTTTAGGTCTGTTATCTCGCTATATTATCATTCACCGCTGCTACGAGAGAGAGCGTGACTGTCCCGTGACCCGATCCGGGGACACGAGAGAGCCGATCACCCTAGCTCACTGCCGGTTTCTCAACCGCGCACGTCCGACGCTTCCCTCGTTAAGGGGCAGTCACGAGCTTGTTGTGTCCGTGTCTCATCCCGCATCAATTTGGTATCAGAGCGAGTTGAGTCTAGGGTGTCCAAAAAAAAAGTGTCATTCATTAGTCATTTACATCTAAGTCGTGTTTAGGGTCATCATTGTTTTAACACAAACAAAAAAAAAGTGTCTTTTTGCATTGCATCCCTTTACTCGGTATATCAAAAGGTGTTGTCCGAACGTTAGGCTACGCCTATCGGGAAGGCCGCACACTTGCGCGAGTGACCTTCGGGTCGATTACCTCCGCCGCGTACCGCGTTTTGGTTAAGTCTAGGCGCATCATTTTGCATTAGTGTGTTTTGCTTTAGTCGGCGTCTTCTAGTCGGTGTGTTTGCATGCCCACTCGTCGGGGTACTCAGTACTCACCCCCACCACCACCTATGGCCAACCCACGGGATACCTCGGGAGACTTCCACTCCCTACAAGAGGCGATGATGGCCATTATGACTAGGTTGGACCAATCCGATGCTAACTTTCGGACTTTCTCCGATAATATGGATGGTCGCCTTAGAGCCATGGAGGGGCGCTTGGAGACCTCCGACAGGTCGGTCCAAGACCTCGTTGGGCGGTTAGATAGGATGTCACACGGGGACCCTCCAGGGGCAGCCCAAGGCCCACCCGCACCTCCTCCCGCGGTGGCCCAAGTCCAACCCGCTCCCATGGCCCAAGTCCAGGCCGCTCCCGCGGCCCAAAACCAGCCACCACAGGCTCCTCCACCCGCCCTTCCTCGGGTTCCCCAACTACCGCACCGTGACCTTGGTCTCGAGGACTATGGTTCCGACAATGCCTATGAGGGATATGGTCAACGCCGTCGTGGTTTTCAGCCACAACGAGATGAGGATGATGATCGGGTCCTTAAGACCGTGCGAGCGGACCCTCCCGCTTTTTACGGGTCTTTGGATCCGAAAGTCTACCTAGATTGGGAGTTCGGCATGGACCGTTACTTTGAGTGGTATGATATGTCGGAGCGTCGAAGGGTCCGATTCGCCACCATGAAACTCATGGGGCAGGCACAAACCTATTGGAAGAATGTGGAGAGCCTGCTACTTCAGCGGCTAGAACCCCCGATCGACACATGGGCCGAGATGAAGAATAAACTTCGGCAAAAGTACCTTCCTCCCACATACCGCCAGCGACTCATCGATAGATGGCAAAGTCTTAGCCAGGGAGACCGGTCCGTCTCCGAATACATCGCGGAGTTTGATGAGTACTTTCTACGATGTGGTGTCACGGAGGAGAGTACCATGCCCGTGTCCCGCTTTCGACGTGGTTTGCGGCCACACTACCAGTATGAGCTTTTCCGCCGCAATGCCAAGACGTTGGAAGAGGCATACCAGGTTGCTCTCGAGATGGAGCAATTTGAGGGAGAGTTCGAGTCTAGCCATCGGTTGGGCCCCACCCCTCTCCGTAGTACCGAGCCCCGTCACTCCATAGGCCCACATCAGCGGCCTCCCATGGCTCGACCTCAGGAGCCCACCCGTCAGGAGCACTTCGCTCCACGGCCTCGTCCTCCTCCACCCCGGGATCTATTCCCACCCCAACCACCGGCACCCGTTGCCCGTCCCCCGGCTCCTATAGCCCGTCCTCTGGCACCGGCACCCCCTCCACTATTGTCCAAGGCACCTACATCTCCCCCTTTGCTGCCTACACCCCCTACCCGACGGGATGATAAGGGTAAGGCCCCTTTTATAGGAGAGAGTAGTCGGTCGAGAGTGCAGTGTTTCCACTGTCACGGGTTTGGCCACATTGCCAGCGAGTGTCCCGCTCGCACCACCCTAGCCCTAGGTGTTGGAGAATCCGTACCTCTCGAGCTTGAGTATGTCAATTACGTGGCCGATGAGGCACTAGCCGATGAGTACTATGTCTTGGGGGGAGAGTTGGATGGCTCACCCACCGCCCAGGATGCCGCCACCTAGTGGGCTTGTGTCACCATCTTAGTCTAGTGTCATATATGAGTCGGTGTGTTTTCCTTGTGTGGTTTGTTTTGTGTGGTTTGTTTACATGGTTTGTGTGTCGTTTGTTTATCTGCATGCGTCTTGTGTAAGCTCGTTGTCGTTCTCTTATGAGTAAGAGGCGAGTGGACTCACTTAATGAGTATGGGATCGGTTTCACATTTATACTCGGATCAGTCACCTATAGGGACTCAGCGGTGATTCCTAGTGAGTCTTCGAGCTATTTTCTTCCCTTTTGAGAGTGCCCCTTCGGAGTGACCACCTTTAGCCCATAGCAGTTCGCATATCGAGTATATATGGAATGAGCAGGTGACGATCACTTGGAGCGGAGCATACCCGTGCTACTTGGCACGGTGACGGATCCGTCGGAGTATTCGAGCATCCCTACCCCTACTCGACGGGGTCGAGTTCCTCCCACCCGGGGAGAGTTGATGGGAATCGACACCGAGCCAGTACCTTTTCATATTGCATTTATATCCTTTAGTTTATTTTTATATCCACGGGAAAGTATACGCGCAATTGTACGGCTTTATCGGCCAATGCGTCACTCCCGTAGATTGTGTGGGTTTCTATGTAATTTGTCAGTAGGACCAGCAAGGGGGCCCTCAGCCCTTTCCCATTGGTCCATGTCATCTTGTGGGGCTGGTCAACCATCCTAGGTGGACATCTAGAAGGTTGGACTAGTCATATGCCACATGGGTAGACAAGTGGCCCATTTTGTCCAAGGTAGGCCACCTACCATTCAACCTCCCCTCCTAGTCAAAAGGCCGCCCCCCCCTTGCATATTATATTCTTCTTTTTTGCGTTTGTGGCATGCAATCCCAGCCCTTCAATCCTCTTCCCTAGATCTAAGGGTCCACATTGCATTTGATGTAAACCATATATAAGCTTGTATTTTCATGTGAAATTCAATGAAAAATCAGAATTTTTGTGTGTAAGCAAGGAGCTTGGTGCGCCCCTCTCTCCTCCCCTGCTGTTCTTCCTTCTCCAACCCCAGATCTAGAGTGTTTCTACCTCCTATCCCCTCCTCTCAACCTCCGGTGATCGTCTGTGCCGCCGCCGCCGCCGTTCGTGCCGCCATCGAGTCGCCTCTGCGGTTCTATCTTCGTCCGACCATAGAAGCTTCCATGAATTGTCTGTCTCAGCCATGAGCTTGAATTGATCTGAATTTTTTATGGTGTGTTCAGCCCTTTCATCCCAAGATTCACGTAAAGTTTCACGCCAAAATTCCATCGTTTAGTATTTTTACATTTTCATCCAACCTTTCATCCCAGATCTGCCAGGTTTCTATCTACAGTGATAGAACCTCTGAGTTCTCCCCCTCCGACCATCTTTTTGATTTTTCCAAACCCTCCCAATTTTACTGGGAGTTCTGTCCATCACCCCCTACCTCCAAAAATTTTCTTCATTTTTTATCAGCCTTCTATCTATTTTTAGAAATTCATGTTCTTCCTCTGTTACAGTGTTTTTAGTCAGATCCCAGATCCGACCACCCTCCACTTCCAAAATCAGAACAAATCACCACCACCTCCAAATCCAGATCCAAAAATAGTCCTGGTTTTCTTGTTCGATTTCCTACAACTTTCGAAAGAACACATCTTCCAATTGAGACATCTACTTCACGGTCAAAGGCAATCAACAGGAAAGTTCTTTGTAGATCTGAGTCTTCGGTTACTATACAACAGTAGCATATAAAATTTGCCAACAGAAAGTACAAATCTGGTGAATTTTTCTGAAGGCTACTAGATTGCAGTACTTCGAAGCAGCTTTCCAACGGCTCTGATCTTGTCGCATTTTGACACCGGTGTCGATCGCAGCGTCCGTTCTCGCCGGAGCGCGCGCTGAAATACAGAACCGGCAGATTTCCGATCGGTTTTTCCGACCGGTGCCGAACGGAGCCGCCCGGCCTCCGGCCGGCGAACCAGTGTGCCGCCAGCCCGGGGAGCGCTTCTCCAAGTGTCTCCACTACAGCGGTACCACCGGGTCCCACACGGCCCCTCCGAACAGCACGTGGGCCCCACGGTTGTGAACACGCGTGTAGCCGAATCAACACACGAAGCTGCCCGTCAACCCGAATTCGGTCCTCCCGGGCCCATTTGTATAGCCCTTTACCTCCCTGCGTGGAGTGGGCATGTTCCCATTGCTGTAATTATTGTGTGTTAAGTTTCCCGGGGGTACGAGTTTTCGGCCGGGTCCGTCTTCCCCACGCCGAGCGCGTGGAGGTATCGTTCTCGCTCCCTACACTCGGCATTTGCTTATTTTCATATATACTTGTTTATGCCGCTGCTAGAGAGCATGCTTTAGGTCCGTTAGCTCGCTATATTATCATTCACCGCTGCTACGAGAGAGAGCGTGACCATCCCGTGACCCGATCCGGGCACACGAGAGAGCCGATCACCCTAGCTCACTGCCGATTTCTCAACCGCGCACGTCCGACGCTTCCCTCGTTAAGGGGCAGTCACGAGCTTGTCGTGTCCGTGTCTCGTCCCGCATCAGATGACCTTGCTCCGTAGGCACTGCTCTCGCCTATCCTCAATGTGGACTGGAAACTCTGGGAGAGAAAGATTTGGGGCTCTCGCCTATCCTCAATGTGGACTGGAAACTCTGGGAGAGAAAGATTTGGAGTCACCTCGGGCCAAACAGAATCCTCGAGCACATGAGAGTCATCTGGCATATACTTCCGCAACATCGAGACGTGGAACACGTCATGCACCGATGCTAACTCAAGGGGTAACTGCAACCGGTAAGAAACCTCACCGATGCGCTCCATGATCACAAAAGGACCAATGTAGCGCGGACTCAGCTTCCCACGCCGTTCAAAACGCATCACCCACTTCATCGGAGAAACTCTCACGAACACATGATCACCCACGGCGAACTCGAGGGGCTGCCTCCTACGGTCAGCATAGCTCTTCTGCCGACTCTGGGCCGCCAACATGTTCTGATGAACCAAGTGCACAACGTCCACACATTACTGCACCAGCTCTGGTCCTACGGTCAGCATAGCTCTTCTGCCGACTCTGGGCCGCCAACATGTTCTGACGAACCAGGTGCGCAACATCCACACATTACTGCACCAATTCCGGTCCCGTCAAAACACGCTCACCCACCTCAAACCAATCAAGTGGAGTCCGACAAGGACGCCCATACAATGCCTCATAAGCAGCCATGACGATGCTCGAATGATAGCTGTTGTTATAGGCAAACTCCACCAACGGTAGGTGATGAATCCAACTCCCCTGCCACTCCAGGCAGCAGGATCTCAGCATGTCCTACAAAGTCTGAATGGTCCTCTCAGACTGACCATCAGACTGAGGATGATATGCCAAGCTAAATGCCAACTCCGTACTGAGAGCTCGCTGGAAACTCCTCCAGAATCTAGAAGTGAAGCGCGGATCCCGATCTGACACGATCGAAACGGGAATCTCATGCAACGGAACGATCCACTCCACATACAAACGAGCCAACTTGGACACGCTCCAGCTGACTTTGATCGGTAACAACCGCGTCACCTTCGTCAGCCTATCCACCAGCAACCAAATACTGTCCTACCCACTTGGGGTCCTCGGCAACCCCACCACAAAATCCGTGGTCACGTGGTCCCACTGCCATGTAGGAACATCCAATGGCTGGAGAGTACCTCCTGGTCGCTGATGCTCCGCCTTCACCTGCTGACAGGTCAGGCACCTAGCCACAAATTCTATGACATCTCTCTTCATGCCAGGCCACCAGAACTGTCTCCGTAAGTTCCGATACATCTTTGTCGCACCCGGGTGTACCTGCTCCCATGAGCCTCACGCAACACCGCACGACGAACCTGCTCCTCCGCTGGGACGTACAGCCTGCCACGAAACCTCGCAGCACCGTCCTCGCCGAGCTCCACATCGGCCATCGCCAGAATCCGGGGCAACTCCAGTCTGCATGCTGAGCCTCTGTCACCTGACGACGGATAGCAGGAGTGACAGTCAGACTCGCAAGCACCGCCAACCCTGGCTCCTGGGGAATCTTGAGCCTGAAAGATACTTCGGGCACTTGCTCCCAGAGCCTCCATTTCCTCAACATCAAGGCACTGACCGTAACCTTCCGACTCAAGGCATCGGCGACGACATTCATCCTGCCCAGCTGATAAGATAGGTGAAGTCATAATCCTTCATGAACTCCATCCAATGCCTTTGCCTGAGGTTTAGGTCCCTCTAGGTAAACACATACCTCAAACTCTGATGGTCAGTGAACACCTCGAACTTCTCACCGTACAGATAATGCCTCCAGATCTTCAGCGTGAAGATCACCGCCGCCAACTCAAGGTCATGGGTAGGGTAGTTCTCCTCGTGGGGCTTTAGCTGTCGAGATGCATAAGCCACCACTCTACCATGCTGCATCAACACAGCACCCAATCCAACGCCGGAAGCATCTGTACACACCACGAAACCTCCCGATCCAGAAGGTAAAACTAACACTGGAGCTGAGGTGAGCAATCTCTTCAGTTCCCTGAAGCTCTGCTCACACTCCTCAAACCAGACAAAAGGCACATCCTTCCGCGTGAGCCTAGTCATCGGGGCCGCAATGCGAGAAAAATCTTGGATAAACCGGTGATAATAGCTCGCAAGTCCCAAGAAACTCTGGATCTCCGTCATCGACCTCGGCCTTGGCCACTGCATTACTGCCTCGACCTTGGCGGGATCCACGGAAATACCATCACCAGAAATCACGTGCCCCAGAAAGTGCACCTCGCAGAGCCAGAACTCGCACTTGCTGAGTTTTACATACAACTGGTGATCTCGCAACGTCTGCAGCACCACACCCAAATGGTACGCGTGCTCCTCAGTAGACCGCGAATAAACAAGGATGTCATCCATGAAAATGACCACGAACTGGTCCAAATACAGATGAAACACCCTCTGCATCAAGTCCATAAAGGCTACAGGGGCATTGGTGAGCCCTAACGGCATCACCAGAAACTCATAATGCCCGTACCTCGTACTGAATGCAGTCTTCTCCACATCGGACTCGCGAATCCTCAGCTGATAGTAACCGGACCGTAAATCAATCTGCGAGAACACTCACGCAGACTGAAGCTGGTCGAACAAATCATCAATCCGTGGCAACGGATACTTGTTCTTAATGGTCATTTCATTCAGCTGCCGATAGTCAATGCATAGCCGCAGACTACCGTCCTTCTTCTTCACAAACAACACGGGCGCACCCCAAGGGGAAAAGCCAGATGAACATACCCCTTGGCGAACAGCTCCTGCAACTGCGCCCTCAACTCCCTCAACTCAGCAGGGGCCATACGGTAGGGAGCCTTCGCCAAAGGTCCTGTACCAGGCACGACCTCGATCACAAAATCGATCTCCGCTGGGGAGGTAACCTAGGCAATTCCTCAAGAAAAACGTCGGGAAACTCGCACACCACCGGAATGTCCTCGACATCGGCTCCATCCGTTCAGTCACAACCACGGACGCGAGAAAACCCTGACAACCAGAATCAAGCAATCGATGAGCTCGAATAACAGAAATGAGGAATCGAGAAGAGGTGGAACGGATACATTGGAAATAGAAGATCCGCTTGCTCAGATGGTGGAAGTAGACCCTCTTCATTCCACAATCCACCACCGCTCCATGAGTCTCGAGCCAATCCATGCCTAGAATCACATCATAATCCCGAAGCTGCAACGCGTACAACCTGCCTAGCATACTCCTCCCACCGATCCAAACCGGAACCTGATCGAAGCAATATGGGGTGACCATGAAATCACCCGAAGGCAGTTCCACTACCAAATCACAAGGCAACTGGGTCACCGGCTCCTCGATGCTCAGCGCGAAATCCTCCGAAATGAAGGAATGAGACGCGCCAGAATCAAACAAAACCCGAGCCGTACAACCCAAAATCTGAACGGTACCTTCCACGAGCTGCGACACCACTGCCTCTGCCCTGGTCATGTGCGTGATCTGGCCTCGAGCTCTCTGCCTGCCTCCCACGCTAGCTGACCTGGGTAGCGGTGGATACTGTCCCTGCTGATGCTGTTGCTGCCTCTGCTGCTGGGAAACCTGCTGCTGCTGAGGAAACTGCTGCTGCGGCTGCCTCTGAGGATAGTCACGCGCCATATGCCCTGGCTGGTCACACCGAAAATAGATGATCGGCGCCGTGCACTGCCTGCCTGGGTGAAACCCACTACACCGTAGACACGGTACTCACGATCTACCCACTGATCCCTGACACTGCAAAGGAATCGGCTGCTGTACACTGCCCGATGAAGCTTGCCCCTGATCCTTGGACTTCTTCTTCCGGAAACTCTTCCCGAAGAACTTCTTGACCTTCGAGCCAAAAGACGCAGATCCCGTTACCGACGCTGCCGAAGTCGGCGCTCCCGAACCACCCGACGCATGCTGGAAGGAACCCTGCTACTGGGTAGCCGACTGCTGGCTGCGACCTGACAAAGACTACCTCTGACTGATCGGTCCTCGGGTCCTATGCATATCCATCTCCAAGGAAGCCGCAACACGAGACGTCGTCTCTAGATCAGTGGCCCCGTTCGCGATCAGATGGTGCCTCAGCTCCTGCCTCAAGCCCTGAACAAACTGCGCGGTCTTCACCCTCTCATGCTCCATGATGTGAGGTGCATACCGACCCAGCTCGACAAATCGGGTCCTGTATTGCAACACGGACATGTCGCCCTGCACCAGCTCCAGAAACTCACGCATCCGCTGCGTAGCAACGTAGTCTGGACAGTACGTACGCTCGAAAGCACTGACGAAGTCATCCCACTCGACTTGCTCAAGTGGACGAAGCTGAAAAGACGTCTTCCACTCGGAAGACCACCACTTCCGAGCCGTACCCTGCAACTGGTTGTAGGCCAACACCACTCTATCCTCGGAAGCACTCTTCGCAGAACTGTACACCCACTCCATCTCATCAAGCCAATCACGAGCCGCATCAGGGTCTGCCTGGCCGCTGAAGTAAGGTGGATGGAACTGCAGAAAGTCCCTCACTGCTCGGCCTGGCCCACCCCTAGCTGACGAGCCCTCAGCAGCCTCTCCTCCGAACTGCTGAGACATAAGCTGGTACATGCCACGGAAGAAATCCTCGGCCCCCGGAAGCCTCGCAGTATCCACTACCTCGGTGGCCCCTGGTGGCACTCTGCTCTGCTCCTCCTGGTCCCTCTGGACCCCCTGCTGGATCTCCTCACCTCCAGCCGACTGCCCCTGCTGAGAGCGAGTGCTCCTCCTCGGCGCCATGCTCGCTCCTGAAGCAAAAGACAAAAAACACAAAAACGGTAAGGTCAAGAAAAAGCGCGATGCCCAATGCCAGTGTCAACTGTACATCATCGCTGGGGACTAGTGGACCACTACAATTACATATGATTCTCGCATAATTCCACAACCGCGCTCTGATACCAGCTGTAACGACCCGAGAATCCGATTACCGGGAAGGTCCGATAACCCGAGACTCGCACCGCCACCCACGAGTCCGAAGACTCGGAAGGGTTAGAAGGATGGTGTGGAAACTACACAAATATCACAAGTAATTATAGAATTTAAACAGTTATAATATTAAGCAGGAAATAAATTAGCATTTTACATTATACATGGTCCACAAGATAACAATAAAATAATAACAGTAGTTCACGACTAGTACAGAGACAAGAAAGAAAAGTACAGCTATACGGGGCATACCTCGGCTCTGACCTCTGGCACTACCTCTGGGCACCCGCACCACGCTGCGCCCCAGACACGCTCCTCTGGGGCGGCGCCTCACCTGAAACACGGTGAAAACACGCAGGGAATGAGTCTCGGAACAAGACTCAGTAGGGATCCCTCGAACCCTACCTCGTAAAATGGGAAACCACTACGCTAGCGGTAGGAGAGTACCTCGGAAAGGAAAGCCCTGTACTCTACCAAACAAAGATCCTACGGCACGTAAACCGGCACACCTGCCACGGTGAGACAACCGAAACTCAACGGTCGACCTGGCAAAGAGAAACCCGAAGGTCGAACACACGAGCTGACAGTCTGACACTCCGTACTCAACAGGAGTACCTCCCACTAGAAGCACAACCGGTAGCGTCCCCTGACGACTTACACCGCACCGCAGGTGAACTACCTGACGTGGTAGTGCCTACCAAAGGCACGAACACCGCACAAGTAACCACAAACAAGTGACTAGCTGGGGTCACGCCCGTCGACGTGGGTCCAACCGCCCCCAACCACGTGTGCACACACAGACCATGCGTCCTAGGTCTAGTCCTCTGACCAGTTTTCCCCTGTAGCCGGACTCTGGCTAACGACCAGGGGCCCGACAAAAACTAGTCTAAAACCATCCTCAGGGTAAGCCCGTACACCACTCCCTGGTGCGACCGGTACCGCGTACTGGTAGGCTACGACTAGTGGAGGGTCACTGAAGGAGTAGACTCTCAAGTCACGGAAAATGACGCCCACATCCGATGACGCACGGGGACCACCCCACGCACCGGCCCCATCGCACGGTGACCACAGTCGGACTAAAAATAGGGTTGCAGCCCTCTTGGGGCAACCAAACGCCCGACGGTCCACCCCGGGACAGTCACAAAGCTGTAACGGTCTAGGCGAGACCGTTACACACACCTAGCGGTCTAACGCAGGCCGTTACACGGCTGAGGAACGCAGGGAGTAACGCGCCCGGTCCAGCGCATTACACGAACGTAACGCGCCTGGCCCAGCGCGTTACACGCGCCTCACGCTCCCAGTGTGAAGGCAGGAGGTAACGCGCTTGCCCCAGCGCGTTACACAAATGTAACGCGCCTGGCCCAGCGCATTACACGCCCCTCACTCTTGGGATGACCCAGGAAGTAACGCGCTCGCCCCAGCGCGTCACGCGGATGTAACGCGCTCGCCCTGGCGCGTTACACACGTAGACCCCCAACGGTCAAAAACCAACGGTCGGAAAGCCCCTGACGGCCCAGCCCGGGCGCGTCACTTAGAAGTGGCGGTCTATCGTGGGACCGTCACAGTCCCTGACCCCTAAAGGCTAACAAAAGGGCATGTGACGGCCCCCTCGAGGTGCGTCACATCATGTAATGGTCCCTGGAAGGACCGTCACACCACCCGACGGTGAAAACAGCGGGAAAGCCCAAAAACTTCAACCATGCCCCCATGCCTCCACCGGAGAGGGGGAAATCAAAGGGGAAGACCCCTGGGGACCCCTAGCATGATTCTAGGCCACCAAAACGTGAAATCATGCATCAAATCCATAGATCGGGCGAGCTCTCCCCAAACATGGAAAAACTCCAAACATGCTCAATCAAGCCCATCTCGGCCTCCCCACGGCCTATAAACCACGGAAAAGAACAGCAAGGAGCTAGGGAACGTCACCCTACCTCAATGGAGCGAATGCTCCGCCGGATCGTCCGTGAATCGCGAAGAACACTTTAGAAAACCTCGCCTCTTCACGCTTCCCACGCTCACCGCACGCCCATGAGATCACCTCGCCATCACCCACGCCCTCACGCCGTCACCCCGCCGCCGTCAGCAGCCGGAAGGGAGCTCGCCGCACTCGAACAGGAGGAAGAGAGGGAGAAAGGGGGGCCGCGGTGGGGAGAAACGGAGGAGGAAGAAGAATAAGAAAGAGAAGGTGGGGAAGAGAGAGAAAATAGGGGGTATTTATAGAAAATCCAAAAAATACCAAAAATCAAAAAATTACATTTCCGGAATCCTCGGAATGCACCGATCGCAACGGTACCACTCGTGCCTAGGTGAACGACCCGGTTCACCCACAGCGAGGTTCCAAAGGAATTGCCGAAACACACACCGGAAATCAGAAAACACGCGTGGAAAAGCCGTGGAAAGCTTCCGGGCCTCCGAAAGAACTCCGGATCGCGCTGATCCGAACACAAAAGATGTCCGAAACGAAATTTTGACACAACGGAGCCAGACACTCCGAAAAACCAGATCCGGGACCCACGAAGGGGGATCCGAAAGTTCCGGGATATTACAGTCCCGTGACTTATCCGAGTCACGAGTGTTGAGTCGACCACCCTAGGCTCGCCGGTTTCTCAACCGTTCGGATCCACACGCTTCCCTCCTAGGGGCGCTTACGAGCTTGACTTTCTTGTTATATGGCTTAGTCCCTGCTTGGGAATCTAAGGTGTTGAGTTAAGCTATTCGGATCATCGTGACGTTGCTGGTCGTAGGAGTCCATTTGGTCATCTTAGCACCTAGAGTCCTAGTTTGCATAGTGTCCCGCATCAGTGTGCCGGGCGGAGGCTGCGTCGGATGAAGGGTGCACCGTATGAAGGCGCGGTCGGGTGCACCGGGCGAACCTATGAGGGGTGTACCGGGTAGAGGTGAGGCAGGGTGCACCGTGCAGAGGGGCGGCAGGGTGCACCAGATGAACCGGTGAGGGAGGTGCACCGGGTGAGCTTGGAGGGCAGCGCACTGGGTAAAATCCATTGCTAGCAATGGGTGCAGTCCGTTGATTGATTTTTTCTTCAGGAACTCGGGAATTGTGAGCCTCCTGGGGTTCTTCTTCACTACCGGGACTACGAAGATGGCTCCACGACAGTGCACATGTTCGGGGAATTGTTCTACTTTCCCAGTTATTTTATGCGCCTATGTGAATGTGAGGGTTTGCTGGGCGATAGCATTCCTCGGAGTCTGGGCGTCCAGTCTCTCCAGGGTCTTCTTTCTTCAGTTCCATTTATGATTTGGAATCGACAGAAATGTGCAGACACGAGATTTTACGTGTCCACAAATGCCCCCCACCCAGGGGTGGTGCGGGCGAAGGATGAGCCGAGCGGTACACGTGGGTGTGCCTGCTTCTTGTGAGTTAAACATGAAGTCGTGTCACTCGAGGCTGGCGGGGCCAGGGAGATGAACGTGCACATGCACACTTGCTATGTGTATGCAATACATATATGTATATATATGTGTGTGTGTGTATATGTATTTACATGTATATGTATATTCTTTTTTTTACTCTTCTTCTTCTTTTTTTTCTTTTCTTTTTACTTCTTTTCTTATTTTCTTATTTTCTTTTCTTTTTAAACGGGCCGAGGCCCTTAGAAAAGGGGGACGGGGGTGGTTTGGCTCGAACCGCCCCCTCATTTGACTTTCAAAACCCCCCTTCTTTCTCTTTCGGTCGCCCCTTCGCCTTCCCCTCTCTCGTCTCCCTTCTCTTTCTCTCTCGAACGCCGTCGTCATCGCTCGTCGTTGCAGACGCCACCGTCGCTCCTGGGGTGAGGAGACCGTTGTGACCCCGCTATCACCCTCTCCCATCCTTCTTCTTTTGTAGTTCCCCGTTCTTCTTCCTCCCCTATTTCTTTGCTCGGAGGGCCACGGAGCCCTAGGCTTCTTCTCTCCCCCTCCCCTTCTCTCCCTTCTATTTTCTCTTCTCCTTCTTTTTTGTGTGGGTGGGGTGGCGGTGAGCACCGCCGGTGCCGCCGTGGAAAGCGCCCCCACGGGGTTGTCGGTTGGGAGAGGTGTAGGGTGTGCCACTGGGAGGGGTCGTCGGGCGTACCGGGCGAAGGTGCCTGCCAGCGTACCGAGTGAAGGGGGTTTGGTCAGTGTGCCTGCAAAGGGGCACTGGGAGTGTATCGGTGGAGGCAGCAGGAGGCATGCCGGGTAAGGGCACGGAGAGTGTGCCGGCCACTGGGCATCGAGGGTGTGCCAGGCAAGGGCACAGGGAGTGTGCCGGTCGAAGGCGCCAGGAGGCGTGCCGGGCAAGGGCATAGCAAGTCACACCGCGGGGGTGAAAGCCAGCTCAAATGGACTAGAGGAACATTCGATGTTGCCTGTTGTGCACACCGTGATCTTTGTTGGGGCCGTCACTCCTTGTGGACGAGCACCCGTGTCTTTTCCTTACGCCTCTGGCCTAGGGGAGACTCTGCCAAAATTTTGTCAAAATTTATTGGCATTTTGGTCATTCCATTTTAGTGTAGCCTTTTCTGGTCTTTTCTTTTGCATGTGACTCGTTCTGACCTTGAGGCTTTGCATCTTGCAGACAAATGGCTGCCCCAAGTGGTTCTTCTGCTTCAGCTACCGCCAGTGCCAAGTCTGCTCAATCGCTGGCCGTTCCTACTGTTACATGGCACAATGTGAAGGACCTTGATCGGGAGCATGCCGAAGTGGCGACATTGGTCGAGTCGTCAGATTCTGAGACCGACACCATGGACTTTAGCCGTATTGCACTGACCGACGGTGGTTTTTCATTTGACCGGGCTAGTAACTATCGGAGGGATTATCCTAAAGACAAGGACCTCCTTTACTTCCTGAAGCACTTCAGTTCCCGAGGCAGATGGGCAGGGTTGTACGGGGCGTTGAGCGCGCCATCTTACAATTTCAGGACAGTCTGATGTACAACGCTCCCCGGAGCGTGCCAATGTACTTGGTGGGAGAGCCGAGGGAGTGGAAGCCCGTGCTAGGGCTAGAAGGGTTATCGCTTGCCGAGGGGAAGCTGGTACGGGCAACTGAATTTACTCCCACCCGTTGGGACAATGCCGCAGGGCGGATTCATAAAGAGCAACCCCGCTTCAGTTTGTTCCTGGCTCCGTTGAAGTGGGGGTACCAGGAAGAGCCTTACATTTTGGATTGCTTGGTGATCCATTTCCAACACGAGCTGGCCTTGGGCTGGTTTGCAAAGCTTAAAGTCCAAGATGCCCACATCTTCCGGGAAGGGGCGGTAGAATTTATCGAGTATGTGTTATTCAACTACACTCCCCTGCTTATTCGGGCTGGGGTATATCACAGCGTTTATGCCTCCCGGTACAGTTACTCGATTTCTAAAGGCCTCTGCTATGGAATGATGGAGGTCTTCAATGCCGAGCTGAATACTTTTTATGCTGCGGAGGGCGAGACCTTGCTGGACCTGTGGAGCCTTCACCAACTAAGTGGCTTGCCTATTGACGGGGAGCCGTACGAGGAAGTATGCCTCCCCGATCTGATTAAGGATGAGACAGACGGGGATGGCATATATGCACTTGGGTATTCTTACCGATACCTTATGAAGGCGTACCGGGAGTTGTACCGGTCATCACATGGTGGGAAGCAGCCTCCCCGCGGTGACCGAAAAAGGGTCCGCATTAGCATGTGGCTGAAATATTTCTTTGACGGGCCGAAGAAGTATGAAGACTTTCCTTGTGTCGGCACTGCTGTGATCCGCAAGAAGCGTAGCAAGAGCAGGATGGAGGTGAAAGTCCCTGCTTCAAAGGGGCGCAGGAGCGGTTCCAATCTGGTGGGTGTTGACCCGATGACGGATTGTGCGGCCTTTTTGACATATTGGCTCTGTTCCTTTGCCTTGCCATACGGGGATGAGACCGTTGTCCAGCCATATGCTATTTATCCCACCTGTCAAATGGCGTGGGGAATTAAGCTGTCGTTGTGCCCGACTGCGTTATGCTTGATATACAAGATGCTAGGGTATGTCAGTGCGCACCAACTCCCACACCAGGCCCGGTTCATCAGTCGGATGTATTTTTTTAATGCTTGGGTTTGCTCCCTGTTCCCGGAGTATGCTCCACGCACCATCCAGTCTTGGGGGATATTTTCGTGCATGCTGGAGTTTGCTAATGCGGCGCCGGGCTCGACAACTTTGCAGTTATATAACATACGGGGCAGGCTTACAATAATCCCCTAAGACTCACCGGGTAGCGTTCATTTTTGGACCCTAGCAGCCCACTCTAGTCCCCTGGTGAACAACAAGAGGGAGTGTCGGGACGACCAGGTGGAAAAGTATGCCCATCCGATCAGCCAGCAGACAGTGGTCCATCCGTTATTAGAGCCGGAGCTTCGTGATTGGGCGTTGTCTATTCGCCCGAGTGTACTTGTCTTCAGAAAAGGGGATACCCTGTTGCTGGAGCCCTATATCCTTTCCGCTTCGGGCGGAACTTCAGATATGACCAGCACATTCCTGTATACAGTGCATAGTTTGCCTTGCCTGTGCGGAGTCTCCGGGGCAGTTCGACTACTGAGCATACCCGGACTTGGCGGGATTTCTTTCACCGGGTTGACAGTTCCGCATTAAGGGTGCCGATGCCCGGGCGAATTCCACGGGTAACAGCGGATTACATAAAATGGTGGAATGCCCGGACGGGCTTTTATCGGTTATGTAAAATCGACTGCTGGGACGGTGCCGAACCAAAATTCTTGAGCAAGCAATCAGCAGCCGTGCTGGATATTGACCCAGAGCATCTGCTCCGATTAAAGCATGGCATGGAGAAAGAAGTGACGGCATATTTGGCTGCGCGTAGAGAAGCCCGGGAAGCCAGGCCGTTGCTGCAGATCAAGATGTCTCCCATCGCCAAGGATGATTTCAAGAAGACCCTTATGCATTTGTGCCGCATCGGGACAGACCACCTGGCCCTCATCAATTATCCCCTCCCGATAGAAGAGGAAGGCACCCCCGCCCGAAGCTGGCATCCTAAGACAGACCCAGTGTGTCCTCATCGTACATTCTTGAGAAGAGAAGAGCGGAGGCCTGAGAATTATAAGGACACCACATGGTTATATGTTCTTCTACGAGCGCATGAGTTAAAGGTCGAGGACCCGATAGCTGCCATTCTTGATAAGCGTCTGCAGATCTCCTTTCACTATGCTAACGGGTGGGGCATGAACCACTTTAACCTCTATTGTCACCTCGCCTTTAAGTAGCACGTGGACCTGGCTCATCTCGCAGATCGCTGCATGAAGGTCGGGGACGTTTGCTGGTTGGTCCAGGAGGCGGCCCACCGGGACAAGGAGTCATCCCTAACTTACTGGCCTCTATCGCTATGATTGTACACCGGGCCCCCTGGTATAGTGCTTCTTTGTTTGTGCCTTCCATAGTTGCGCCCCTTCATGGTGTTGATTGATTTTTTTTGTGTGCAGAGCATCCTTCCGGCGTCCAGCTAGCTCATTATAGGAACCTTCTTCGGTTTGTGCCAAAACCCCCTCACTTCGAAGCGGCGGAGCTGGCCCCCACTACTACACCTTTGCCGTGGGTTGGGAAGCATACCCGGGCCAAATCGCTGGTAAAGGAAGCATTAGGCGCTGCTAAGGTGGTTGAGCAGCAGAAGGTGAAATGGAGGAAAACAAAGTCTGCCCCTGCCTCAGTGGTCATCCCTCCAGTTCCTTCAACTCCATCTTTTAATGAGTTCAACGCTGCTCGGGCGGAGCCGAGTCGGCCAGCAGGTCAGGTCTTTTAGCTTTTGAAGCTCTTCAAGGCTCGTTTGCATATTAAGAGGGACCCTCTTATAACATGTATACCTTTGCTCCAGCCGCTGTGGAGGAACATGTTGCCATTTCTATTCCCAACATGGGCGAGGCCATGGTTCATGGGGCAATGCAACCCATTGAAGAAACAGCTTTTGAGTCAACTCTCATGGTAGAAGTCGAGGAGGGTACTTTTCTTCATTATCTTGGTTGATTTTTTTCATTTCCCATGAACTACGGGCCCTATTTGATCCAAACCATCTCTTGCCTGGTAGGAGTTAATGTAACAGCTACCTAGCCAATGGTGGCTCCTTTAATTCGCCCGGCGGGGCAAATATACGTGAGAAGAGGGCCGAGGTCCGGGAGGTCACCATTGCTAACCCCGCGTGAGGCAGCGCCGACCGTAGACCCCAAGCCTGAAACTCCCTTTTCAGCAAAATAAGTGCATGCTCTGAGGAAGTCTTCGTTGGGTGAAAAGATACACTATGATTATTCTTCTAACGACGTACTTCTAGATGAGGGCATACCTGGGGAAGCCGGACCTCCCGCATTGGTCTTGAAAGCCCCAATATTATCTACCTCGGTGGAGGAGGCACTTGTAAGTGTGGATTTGTTTATTCAGGCTCCCCTAGAGGGTATTAACTGATTTTTTTTGAACTTCACAGGAACAAGCCCCACCGAAGGCTATGGAGACCTGCGTCTCGGGTATAGAGGTTGCTCGACAGGAGGAGGCCACGACGGCTTTGGATAAACTTGCGTCGACAGTCGAAACTTTGTGACAGGAGGAGGCCATAGTATATTCAGACACTCTTGCGCCGAGAATCGAGGCACCACAGCAAGAAGAGGCGGTAATGGCCTCAGAGACCCTTGCCCCAGCAGTCGCGACAGTCCAACAAGAGGGGGCCATAGTGGTTTCAGAAATTTCTGCCCCGGTAGTGGAATCAATCTCGCAGGAGGACACCATGATTCCGTCTCAAGGAGAGGCAGTGTTAGAAAGAAGCCTGGTGCCAATGGTCGAGGTAAATATAGTGACCTTCTGATATTTTATTGATTCACCAGACCGTGTCACGCTGCGTATACCTGATTCCCACCCTTTCTTTGCATTCACAAGCACAAGGGTTGTCGAGGGGGGCAATCGAGACAGAGCAAGAAATGGGTACCCCAGAAGTAACATCGGCTCTAACCATCGCAATTGCTTCCTCTTCGGCCAATGTCCTTGCAACGCCCTTCTTGGCGCTCGATACAACAACCTGCTTGAGCCCCGTTGAGGTGACAGAGGAAAAATAGCCTCCGATGCAAGCTCCTACGGTTATCCCTTCTTCGGCCGATGCAGCGGCCGTTACTTCACCCGAGCCTACCGTGGTAGTTAACCCAGGCCTTGCAGCGACAGTAGAGGAGGATCAGCCCCCCGGTGGAAACCGCTATGTCCCTCCCTCGACCGATGCATCAGTGGTAGCTTCGCCTGGGCTTGGCGCGGCAGCCGATCAGAGCCTGGGAGAGACGGTGGAGGAAAACCAGGCTTCTGTCATGGAAGGATTGGGTGAACCTTTTGACGCACCCCCCGAGCCGATGACTGTAGCTGGTCAGGGGCAAGCCCCGGAGCTCGAAGCGTCAGGCCAAGCTTATGTTTCCACTTTTCCTTCGGCCGATATGCCAATGTCAGTTTTTCCTACGCGGGAGGCCGTAACGGATGTAAACCCACGAAAATAGCAGGGCAGACCAACAAATCGCAGCGGGAGGGTTAGAAGATTCAATAGAAATCTCGCCTACGCCTTCAGCTATAGCCGGCCGGCAGTTAGCTCTTGAATTACAGGCACCAGTCCAGCTAGCTTTGGAGCTTCCCTCTTCGTCGGCCATGGTGGACACAGAGATATGGGCAGCTGTGGATAGTAATGTTGAATTCAGCCCGCCAAAGATCCCTCAGATAGACCACGCCATTTCAAACCTGTCGGTTCGCCAGACGTTACTGACGCTGCGAGCCATGGTGTTTGCTGACCTCACCCTTACATACAAAGGTGTGTGTGCTGTAGTGGAGCAATTGACTGGGGCGCTACAGAGAATGGGCTGTCCACTAGATGAGTGGCTACGACGAGTACTGTTGCTGCTGAAGTACGTAAACCGTCGTGACTTCCTTGCGACATAAGCCCCCAGTCAACTTTCTGCCATTCGCCTCCAGAGGGAAGAATATAAGGAGGTCCTGGAAACTCGGGAGGGCAAGAGAGATCAACGGCGATGGACTATGAAGGGCTACACTGCGGAGTCCCAAGCCCTGGTAAGCCGGATAGAGTGTCTCGAGACTTGGCTCGCCTCAGCCAAATCTGAACTCCAGGCTATCACGCCCCGAGCGTGGAAGATACTCGGATGCGTGACACGTCTATATAGATCGTGTCATTAGAGCGATAAAATTTTGACATACATAATTACGGAGTGCGCAAAAGATTAATAAAATCTAATAAATCCCAATAGTCCAAGTGACGATTATTTGATTAACCAAAGGAATTAAAGATAGTCCGTGACAAATTTCAAATTTAAAAACCAAACATTAGGATACATGCCTTAACAAAGTTTATACCACTAATGACATAGCTGGGAGTACAAGGTAGACTCAAATAAATTCAAAAGACACGACTAGCTAATGATAGGAGAACACTCTTCACTCGGTTTCAAACCCATTCTTGCGGATGTCGCTATCCGAATCACCTGAAAATGTTAGGAAGCAACTGGATGAGCGAATCGCTCAGTAGGAATTACATCTCAAATTCGAGCAATCTTTAAGTGATTTATAGTTTGCATGTATTATCAGTATGGCTATGCATGATGTACGAGTAAGAAAATCAGGAACTGTATAAAGAGAGTATAACAAGATTTCAAGTATTTGATAAGCAGTATTTCCAAGAATTTATAGTAGATGCCACTTCGGGGCAAGCAGGGATTCATGTACAATTATGAACACATGTGCAAGAATGAACTCATGTACAAGTATATCTCAGGTACGAGCAAGTAAAAATTCAATTCAAGCAAGTAATGTCAAGTATGTATCAGTAGAATTGGCTATTTCAATCAAGCAAGTATTTTACCCTTTCTTGGGTCACAAGTCAAGTAAAGCCCGTTCCGGGCCACACAAGTCAAGTCAAGTAAAGAGAGAGTAGGGGTGGAGTGTCTCAAGTCAAGCAAGTACTCCGGTGCAATGATAAAGACCGTGGTCAATAAACTCTCATGGGCACAAGTACCTTCAGGTGCTCCTCCCAGGACCAGATCGGGCCCTATATGCACATCATTTTATGTATTACCTTTGACATCCACTCTCATTTATAGCCAATATGGAATTTCAAGAAATTAAGAAACGTAGTATTACAGACGAGATTAAATAGTCATTTGGTTATGGAGGACTCTAGAGGTGGCCCCTACAGGCTCAAGAGGTGGCTCCCGTCGTGTAGCACTTTGCGCCGTACGGCCTCAAGAGGTGGCTCCCACAATGTAGCACTTTGCCCTGAATGACACTTAGCTCCAATACTCCCAAATGGTAGTTTAAGAGGTTCAAGGTTTGACCATGTAGGATATACACAAGTAGATTTTTCATGGAATGGAATTCAGAACTCATAATATGTAGGAATATGGATGAGGGTTGTTTACACAAATCACGAGACAGATCAAGATCAGAAGCTATAATCACTGAATTGGCGCCTGGGGGTTTGCCAATCTTTCAAATTTTTAATTTTTAGAAATATATATATATATATATATATATATATATATATATATATATATATATATATATATATATATATATATCAAATTGGCACCTTCCAGGGAGTCTTCATTTAATTGAAGACGACCTGGCCGCCATCATTTAAGTAATTGGCACCCTGGCTTGGGGTGCCAATTACATAAGGTGATTTATATATGAATAAGGAATTGGTGCCCTTGCATGCAGTCTTTAATTAATTGAAGACTTGCTGGCTGCCGCTATTTGATGAATTGGCGCCCTGGCTCGGGGCGCCAATTTCATTGAGTGATTTTCACCCAATAGGTACGTTTTGTGACTCAAAACACTATTCATTTCAGAAAAGTTTCTCAAAAATATAGATTACTGATATGAACAGGTAGTGTAAATCCTCGGGAGTCTAGAAACATGTTCAGATATAATTGTTGAGGTTTTGTTTCACAGATATGAAATTTCTAATGTTGTATCTTTAATTTTTCAAGAAATGGAATTGGCGCCCCTGTGAGTAGTCTTCATTTAATTGAAGACTCTTCGGGGTGTCACCAATTTATGTACAGGTTCAACTAATTGACGACACTGCGTAGGGTCACCAATTAAGTTATTTTTCAAGTGGGTTATGCTTTGTATCAGAATGGTACATTATGTGATACAAGCTACTATTCATTTTTACAAAGTTTCTCCGAATCAGAATCCGAAGACATGGTCAGGTGGAGAAAAATCTCAGGGTCACAGAAGTATATTCAAGCAAAATTTTCATGGTTCAGTTTATTAGTTATAGATTTTTGAATGCGTTGATTTACTGATGGGGACATCGCTTACCACTTCCCATTTCTCCATGGGTCCCGATGCTCGCCATTATGTTCATCTCGATTTTCTGAGTCTAGCTATGTAATTTTCACTTCTGTCTGAGTCTTAATCATGTAATTTTCCCTTTTATTGAGTCATGTACCTAAGTTAGTGAGTCATTTATCTAAGTCTAAGTGTCATTAGGTGGCCTAGTGGGTTAATGGGCCCACTTCAATGGGCTTGGCCCATGGGCTCCCCCTACCACCCCTTGGTCTTTTGTCATTAGTCCAAAAAGTGAGGACTTATGTAGAATTGTGAGATTCCTATAAATAGGACCCCAATCCCACCAGTTGAAGCTAATGAAGATTTGATAAAAAAAGTTTGCCACAAGATTTGTGCTTCTCTCTCTCTCTCAAGCCCTCTCCCTCTCTAGCTCTCTCTATCTCTAAAGGGGGCGGTCCTCTCTCTCTCTCCTCCCCTCTCTCTCTCCCTTGGGCGCACCTGCCCCTTCACGTCCCTCTCTTGCCACCTCATCTGCCACATCAGCCTTCCACCCCTTCACCTTCCCAAGACCCATAAACCCCATTTACTCTCACCACTCCCCAAGCAACCCTCCCCCTTCCCCATACAACCTTCCATCTTCTCAAGAGGAATCCCCACTTCCCAAGCAACTCTTCCCCTCCCCAAGGCAACCCCTCCCCTTCCCTAGGCTACCATTAAACACCTCCATTAACCCTCCACCCGAATCAAAGAGAACCCTCCCCATTTCCCCAAGCCACTTGCGCCCCCATCATCCCACCTCCACCCCCTTGACCATTTGCGCACTCACCCATACCCCTGCTAGCTCTGCCCTTGGTCTCCTCCCTCACCACCCATTCCCACCTCCCAAACCCCTCCCCACCACCAAAGCAACCATATCCCTTACCCCTCCATCAAAGAAAGCCCCCCTCCACCTCTTCTATCTTCCACTTTGTGTGCAGCTGAAGACCTGCAGAACAGCCGCATGTTGCAGTGCTGTCCATGACCTCATCCCGGAGCTCCTGCGGGCGTGGCCTACATCGACGGAAAGCTCTCCCAATCGTCTTCGCAGGCGAGGCAGTTTTGTCTCAATCTGAGGTCGGAGCTGTCCGGGAGAACCATTCTCAGAGACCCTTGCCCCAGCAGTAATGGCCTCAGAGACCCTTGCCCCAGCAGTCGCGACAGTCCGACAAGAGGGGGCCATAGTGGTTTCAGAAATTTTTGCCCCGGTAGTGGAATCAATCTCGCAGGAGGACACCATGATTCCGTCTCAAGAAGAGGCGGTAATGGCCTCAGAGACCCTTGCCCCAGCAGTCGCGAAAGTCCAACAAGAGGGGGCCATAGTGGTTTCAAAAATTTCTGCCCCGGTAGTGGAATCAATCTCGCAGGAGGACACCATGATTCCGTCTCAAGGAGAGGCGGTGTTAGAAAGAAGCCTGGTGCCAATGGTCGAGGTAAATATAGTGACCTTCTGATATTTTATTGATTCACCAGACCGTGTCACGCTGCGTATACCTGATTCCCACCCTTTCTTTGCATTCACATGCACAAGGGTTGTCGAGGGGGGCAATCGAGACAGAGCAAGAAATGGGTACCCCAGAAGTAACATCGGCTCTAACCATCGCAATTGCTTCCTCTTCGGCCAATGTCCTTGCAACGCCCTTCTTGGCGCTCGATACAACAACCTGCTTGAGCCCCGTTGAGGTGACAGAGGAAAAATAGCCTCCGATGCAAGCTCCTACGGTTATCCCTTCTTCGGCCGATGCAGCGGCCGTTACTTCACCCGAGCCTACCGTGGTAGTTAACCCAGGCCTTGCAGCGACAGTAGAGGAGGATCAGCCCCCCGGTGGAAACCGCTATGTCCCTCCCTCGACCGATGCATCAGTGGTAGCTTCGCCTGGGCTTGGCGCGGCAGCCGATCAGAGCCTGGGAGAGACGGTGGAGGAAAACCAGGCTTCTGTCATGGAAGGATTGGGTGAACCTTTTGACGCACCCCCCGAGCCGATGACTGTAGCTGGTCAGGGGCAAGCCCCGGAGCTCGAAGCGTCAGGCCAAGCTTATGTTTCCACTTTTCCTTCGGTCGATATGCCAATGTCAGTTTTTCCTACGCGGGAGGCCGTCACGGATGTAAACCCCACGAAAATAGCAGGGGCAGACCAACAAATCACAGCGGGAGGGTTAGAAGATTCAATAGAAATCCCGCCTACGCCTTCAGCTATAGCCGGCCGGCAGTTAGCTCTTGAATTACAGGCACCAGTCCAGCTAGCTTTGGAGCTTCCCTCTTCGTCGGCCATGGTGGACACAGAGATATGGGCAGCTGTGGATAGTAATGTTGAATTCAGCCCGCCAAAGATCCCTCAGATAGGCCACGCCATTTCAAACCTGTCGGTTCGCCAGACGTTACTGACGCTGCGAGCCATGGTGTTTGCTGACCTCACCCTTACATACAAAGGTGTGTGTGCTGTAGTGGAGCAATTGACTGGGGCGCTACAGAGAATGGGCTGTCCACTAGATGAGTGGCTACGACGAGTACTGTTGCTGCTGAAGTACGTAAACCGTCGTGACTTCCTTGCGACATAAGCCCCCAGTCAACTTTCTGCCATTCGCCTCCAGAGGGAAGAATATAAGGAGGTCCTGGAAACTCGGGAGGGCAAGAGAGATCAACGGCGACGGACTATGAAGGGCTACACTGCGGAGTCCCAAGCCCTGGTAAGCCGGATAGAGTGTCTCGAGACTTGGCTCGCCTCAGCCAAATCTGAACTCCAGGCTATCACGCCCCGAGCGTGGAAGATACTCGGATGCGTGACACGTCTATATAGATCGTGTCATTAGAGCGATAAAATTTTGACATACATAATTACGGAGTGCGCAAAAGATTAATAAAATCTAATAAATCCCAATAGTCCAAGTGACGATTATTTGATTAACCAAAGGAATTAAAGATAGTTCGTGACAAATTTCAAATTTAAAAACCAAACATTAGGATACATGCCTTAACAAAGTTTATACCACTAATGACATAGCTGGGAGTACAAGGTAGACTCAAATAAATTCAAAAGACACGACTAGCTAATGATAGGAGAACACTCTTCACTCGGTTTCAAACCCATTCTTACAGATGTCGCTATCCGAATCACCTGAAAATGTTAGGAAGCAACTGGATGAGCGAATCGCTCAGTAGGAATTACATCTCAAATTCGAGCAATCTTTAAGTGATTTATAGTTTACATGTATTATCAGTATGGCTATGCATGATGTACGAGTAAGAAAATCAGGAACTGTATAAAGAGAGTATAACAAGATTTCAAGTATTTGATAAGCAGTATTTCCAAGAATTTATAGTAGATGCCACTTCGGGGCAAGCAGGGATTCATGTACAATTATGAACACATGTGCAAGAATGAACTCATGTACAAGTATATCTCAGGTACGAGCAAGTAAAAATTCAATTCAAGCAAGTAATGTCAAGTATGTATCAGTAGAATTGGCTATTTCAATCAAGCAAGTATTTTACCCTTTCTTGGGTCACAAGTCAAGTAAAGCCCGTTCCGGGCCACACAAGTCAAGTCAAGTAAAGAGAGAGTAGGGGTGGAGTGTCTCAAGTCAAGCAAGTACTCCGGTGCAATGATAAAGACCGTGGTCAATAAACTCTCATGGGCACAAGTACCTTCAGGTGCTCCTCCCAGGACCAGACCGGGCCCTATATGCACATCATTTTATGTATTACCTTTGACATCCACTCTCATTTATAGCCAATATGGAATTTCAAGAAATTAAGAAACGTAGTATTACAGACGAGATTAAATAGTCATTTGGTTATGGAGGACTCTAGAGGTGGCCCCTACAGGCTCAAGAGGTGGCTCCCGTCGTGTAGCACTTTGCGCCGTACGGCCTCAAGAGGTGGCTCCCACAATGTAGCACTTTGCCCTGAATGACACTTAGCTCCAATACTCCCAAATGGTAGTTTAAGAGGTTCAAGGTTTGACCATGTAGGATATACACAAGTAGATTTTTCATGGAATGGAATTCAGAACTCATAATATGTAGGAATATGGATGAGGGTTGTTTACACAAATCACGAGACAGATCAAGATCAGAAGCTATAATCACTGAATTGGCGCCTGGGGGTTTGCCAATCTTTCAAATTTTTAATTTTTAGAAATACATATATATATATATATATATATATATATATATATCAAATTGGCACCTTCCAGGGAGTCTTCATTTAATTGAAGACGACCTGGCCGCCATCATTTAAGTAATTGGCACCCTGGCTTGGGGTGCCAATTGCATAAGGTGATTTATATATGAATAAGGAATTGGCGCCCTTGCATGCAGTCTTCAATTAATTGAAGACTTGCTGGCTGCCGCTATTTGATGAATTGGCGCCCTGGCTCGGGGCGCCAATTTCATTGAGTGATTTTCACCCAATAGGTACGTTTTGTGACTCAAAACACTATTCATTTCAGAAAAGTTTCTCAAAAATATAGATTACTGATATGAACAGGTAGTGTAAATCCTCGGGAGTCTAGAAACATGTTCAGATATAATTGTTGAGTTTTGGTTTCACAGATATGAAATTTCTAATGTTGTATCTTTAATTTTTCAAGAAATGGAATTGGCGCCCCTGTGAGTAGTCTTCATTTAATTGAAGACTCTTCGGGGTGTCACCAATTTATGTACAGGTTCAACTAATTGACGACACTGCGTAGGGTCACCAATTAAGTTATTTTTCAAGTGGGTTATGCTTTGTATCAGAATGGTACATTATGTGATACAAGCTACTATTCATTTTTACAAAGTTTCTCCGAATCAGAATCCAAAGACATGGTCAGGTGGAGAAAAATCTCAGGGTCACAGAAGTATATTCAGGCAAAATTTTCATGGTTCAGTTTATTAGTTATAGATTTTTGAATGCGTTGATTTACTGATGGGGACATCGCTTACCACTTCCCATTTCTCCATGGGTCCCGATGCTCGCCATTATGTTCATCTCGATTTTCTGAGTCTAGCTATGTAATTTTCACTTCTGTCTGAGTCTTAATCATGTAATTTTCCCTTTTATTGAGTCATGTACCTAAGTTAGTGAGTCATTTATCTAAGTCTAAGTGTCATTAGGTGGCCTAGTGGGTTAATGGGCCCACTTCAATGGGCTTGGCCCATGGGCTCCCCCTACCACCCCTTGGTCTTTTGTCATTAGTCCAAAAAGTGAGGACTTATGTAGAATTGTGAGATTCCTATAAATAGGACCCCAATCCCACCAGTTGAAGCTAATGAAGATTTGATAAAAAAAGTTTGCCACAAGATTTGTGCTTCTCTCTCTCTCTCTAGCCCTCTCCCTCTCTAGCTCTCTCTATCTCTAAAGGGGGCGGTCCTCTCTCTCTCTCCTCCCCTCTCTCTCTCCCTTGGGCGCACCTGCCCCTTCACCTCCCTCTCTTGCCACCTCATCTGCCACATCAGCCTTCCACCCCTTCACCTTCCCAAGACCCATAAACCCCATTTACTCCCACCACTCCCCAAGCAACCCTCCCCCTTCCCCATACAACCTTCCATCTTCTCAAGAGGAATCCCCACTTCCCAAGCAACTCTTCCCCTCCCCAAGGCAACCCCTCCCCTTCCCTAGGCTACCATTAAACACCTCCATTAACCCTCCACCCGAATCAAAGAGAACCCTCCCCATTTCCCCAAGCCACTTGCGCCCCCATCATCCCACCTCCACCCCCTTGACCATTTGCGCACTCACCCATACCCCTGCTAGCTCTGCCCCTGGTCTCCTCCCTCACCACCCATTCCCACCTCCCAAACCCCTCCCCACCACCAAAGCAACCATATCCCTTACCCCTCCACCAAAGAAACCCCCCCTCCACCTCTTCTATCTTCCACTTTGTGTGCAGCTGAAGACCTGCAGAACAGCAGCCTGTTGCAGTGCTGTCCATGACCTCATCCCGGAGCTCCTGTGGGCATGGCCTACATCGACGGAAAGCTCTCCCAGTCATCTTCGCAGGCGAGGCAGTTTTGTCTCAATCCGAGGTCGGAGCTGTCCGGGAGAACCATTCTCCCCCGACTGCGCAGGACTCCCTCTGCAGAGCACCTGAACCCGATTAGAACCTGCACCACGACAAACGATGGAAGATTCAGGCCAAGAGCCCTTCTACAAAGTTCTTCCTCCTCCAGTCCTCTATCAGAAACAAGAAGCAAAACCGCGTTCGGCATCCGGAGGCCAAAGTTATCATTTTTCTCCCGCGGCTGCGCGGGTCTGCCTCCCTCAATCTGCAAAGACCTGCCTCCACTCTTCAGAGTCCCCCACTCCTCTCCGACATCAGACGGCTTCCCCGTCAGTTTTTCTGGGAATAGAGCTTGTCCACGGTTCCAGAAACTCTGGCGGTTCGTGAATCGGAGTCCGGGAGCTGTCGGGGCAGCCTCTGCATCCTGCTGTTAGGAACCTGAAGTCACCTTCCCCAGATTCTGTCACTCTGTTCGACTCCCCACCCGGACCAGCTGCGACACCATAAGAATTCTAAAAACTTCTGAGGCATCCTAGCTCCAGTTACGAAGATTTCCCCTCTGGTCTCATCATCAGCAGAATTCCGGGCTAGAAGTTTCGACCTCAATAGTGACTGGCAGTCATTCGTCGCAGAGTGCAGGCAGATTCGACATCGGCTTCTCCGCTCGAGTTTTCGGCGACTCTCCCCTTCCCGCCTGGCCGGCTTATCGCCCCTCCCTGCACGGAGGTAGTGTTTGAATTGTAACTCTAAGTTCCCCACCCCAAGTCCACCCTCCTGCGAGAGGTGTAGTGAGTGTAATTATCTAAACAGGGTTCAAGCTTCACCGGCACAGTGTGCGGGGAACCCACACTTCTCCGCTCGCCCATCGTCTCCGACCGGGGTTGGTTTCTTCAAACCAACCAGGTGAGCTTCTGCCCTTGCTTCATTTACTTCTGTTTGTTTAATATCCGTCAAGCTGGTCCGCTGGCTAGTAAGAGAGTGCCCGTTCCCGGATCCACCATCTTGAGTGGTCATCGTGGACAATAGTGAGTGAGTGACCTAGTGCCCCCAAGGCACCCGGCCGCCCTTGATTGTGGGCATCATACCTTCGGGAGGGTGAACCTTAGTTGTGCTGGCCCTCTACCAGTAAGGGTCTTTCTCCACCACCTCGACTCGGAATCATCGAGTCATCACGGGGTACGGGTGCGCACGGTGAGACGGCGTCTTCAAAGTTTGCTCGAATCTTGTGATTGTGTTTGTGAATTAAGTCCAAGGAACCATAGCCACTTGTTGCAGCATTGTGTCACGTCAGTTGGTATCAGAGCAAGTTCTAGACTTGTCTCTACTAAGTCTTGTCCTAGGGCACATAAGCATTTAGAGTCATTCGGTTCATCAACATGGCTACCTCTCTTTGGTCCCACTCGGCCCTCCACAAAGGCCCGATCGACCACCCATTTTTGGACATCTTTATAGATGAGAGTATCACCTTTGATGGGTCACATCCTAATGATTATATTAGGTGGGAGACTTTCATGACCAAACACTTTGATAGGACTAGGGTCTATGGACACGCTAGAGTCCGCAGGGCCACAGGGCGACTTCGGGGATAAGCCAAGAAGGAGTGGGAACGCATAGTGAGCTTAAGAAAGATTCGGAGGCAAGAACCCATAGGATCATGGGAAGAGATGAAAAGTGAGCTTAGGAAGATCTACGCTCCCCGACCCTCCCACTCCTACCATGAGGATCATAACCCGTTGAGCACTCCCACTCCCCCTTTCCCTCCCAGTCAACCCAAAACCTCTATTAGGACCCAAACCCCACCACCCAAAGGACCCCTAGATTTATTGGAAGAGATAAGGATTGAGATCAGGAAGATCTTCACTCCCCAACCTTCCCACTCTATCCTGACAACCATAACCCGAGGAGCACTCCCACTCCTCCTTTCCCCACCACCCAACCCAAAATTCTCCATCAAACCCCCACCCCACAAACTTCCAAAAATCCTCCTTCCACCCCTTTCCAAAAGGAACTTAAAGAGGTAACCGAAGACTATGAGGCTCCACTAGATTGGGAAGAAGAATATGAATCACAGTGTCATGGGTTAGGCCGAGAAGTTCCCATCCCAGGTGGAAGAAGCATCATGACTCACTCCACCCTCACCACTCAAACCCACGTGGACCCCATGTCCACCCCTCCACCTAGGCCCGTGATAGCCACCATTCCCCAATCCAAAGTTACTCACCCAACCCACCTTCCACTTCCAACTCCTATCCTACCCAAACCTAGTCCCCCGCTACTTCCACTCCCAACCCCAACCCAAGTCCGGCCTCACTCACCACCCCGGGTACACCATGCACCAACCGTCATCACCCCACCCCCAATAGACCTTCCCATTCCCTTGAGAGAGGAGACCACAACCATCCACATGGGAGTAGATGCTAGTCCGGAACCCATCCCCATCCTTGAGGAAACCCAAGTTCATATCTATGGTGAGGAAGAATCACAAATGTCCCCTTCACATAGCTTGGACCCCCAAGAGCCACAAGCCTTCACAAATAACACCGTAATCATAGATGGGCCCCTAGCTAGATGGCTAAAGGAGAGACCACTTCACCCCATCATGTCCTATGTTTACCCACCCATGGAGCAAAACCTTCCCATTGTACCCTTATCCACCTATCACACCACAATCCAATCATCCTATCAAGTGGAAACATTAGGGGATCTTCTTAAGGGTATAGTTTGGCAAATGGAACTAACTGGCATAATGACTACAATAGCTGACCGACCTAGGAGCCTTGACCTCCTACACCTATGTGTCGGATCCATCTCCTCCATTTACACTGTGGGTTGCTACACTAGTGACCTTCTGTTACTCCTCCCTACACCCGACGAGCCCGATGCTATTCACAAATTAGAGTTGCTTATTTCGGGTAGGATACCAAGCCCTCCATTCATGGCCAACCAACCCGCCAAGGACTTCGGTTCAATTACTTCATTTGAGGAGGAGGACTCACCATCATTTGAAGACCTTGAGGAGATAGAATACCCCTTCCTTGGTAACACCTTCCATGACTTCTTTGATCCCTCCCTATGGAAGACATTGAACCCATGGGACCTAGCCGCCTTACCCACCACCCACTCCCTCCTACCCTCACCCACCATGTTGAACCCAATCCACCCATTCCACTACTTAGTTCACACTATGAGAGCCATGACCGAGGGTGACATCCACCTAGGAAATGAGGAAGTGACCTATCCCAAAATGTCCACCTTCTTGGACCCCTTCGACCCCCATGAGTGGAAACCCCCGAATCAACCCCCACCTAAAGATGGGACCATCTTGATAGGAATGCATGTGTCACAACATTCATCATATGGTGAGGCTAGTCACGTCATTGGTGCCACATACACACTAGGTCCAGTGCACGACAGGTTTACATTTGGACAAGCTGATCTTCCCCCACTCTTCATCTGTCTCATGCATGATAGGGCCACTTGTGGCTGCCCCGGTCCACCTAAGTGCATCAAGGTCCACATGATTTCTAAGCATGATAGGTCAATTCATGGGTGCCCTGGTCCTCCTAAGTCTGTCAAAACCAATCTAACACTTGATAGGGCTGAATTTGGTTGTCCAGGTCCTCCCTTCATCCCTATAGGATCATCATTCATAACATTGCATGGTAACAATCGCAAACACAACAACAAGAGCAGCAAGGTTATTAAGGAATTAGCCGATTCCCACTGTCGCCACCAAGAAATCCATGTCGGTGATTTTGTGATGATGAGGACTGAGATTGTCTCAAAGCTGAGGTCTCGTGGAGCAGGCTCCTTTCAGGTGTTGAGGCGCCTTGACACAAATGCTTATGTGTTGAACCTCCCCGAAGAGTACGGAGTAAGCCCCACTTTCAATGTGGCTGACCTGGTGCCCTACAAGGGTCCCACGGTGACACCCAGTGAGGAGATCCAGCCTATCCCACCCCTTGAGAGAGCCCCCACACCAACGAGAGCTCCATCTGGCAAGAGAAACCAGCGTGATCAAGTGGAGCAGATATTAGATGAACAGATCACTACCACACGGAGCAAGGCGTATGAGCGATATCTGGTTAGGTGGAAGAGACGGCCACCTTCGGTTGACGCCTGGGTGATTCGGGAGTATCTCCAGCAGCTGGATCCTGACCTATTGGAGCAGTACCGCAGTAGGGAGGACCCTTACTGGACAGAGTCAAGTTCTCTGCACCCCGGGAGTATGATGGGGACATCGCTTACCACTTCCCATTTCTCCATGGGTCCCGATGCTCGCCATTATGTTCATCTCGATTTTCTGAGTCTAGCTATGTAATTTTCACTTCTTTCTGAGTCTTAATCATGTAATTTTCCCTTTTATTGAGTCATGTACCTAAGTTAGTGAGTCATTTATCTAAGTCTAAGTGTCATTAGGTGGCCTAGTGGGTTAATGGGCCCACTTCAATGGGCTTGGCCCATGGGCTCCCCCTACCACCCCTTGGTCTTTTGTCATTAGTCCAAAAAGTGAGGACTTATGTAGAATTGTGGGATTCCTATAAATAGGACCCCAATCCCACCAGTTGAAGCTAATGAAGATTTGATAAAAAAAGTTTGCCACAAGATTTGTGCTTCTCTCTCTCTCTCTAGCCCTATCCCTCTCTAGCTCTCTCTCTCTCTAAAGGGGGCGGTCCTCTCTCTCTCTCCTCCCCTCTCTCTCTCCCTTGGGCGCACCTGCCCCTTCACCTCCCTCTCTTGCCACCTCATCTGCCACATCAGCCTTCCACCCCTTCACCTTCCCAAGACCCATAAACCCCATTTACTCCCACCACTCCTCAAGCAACCCTCCCCCTTCCCCATACAACCTTCCATCTTCCCAAGAGGAATCCCCACTTCCCAAGCAACTCTTCCCCTCCCCAAGGCAACCCCTCCCCTTCCCTAGGCTACCATTAAACACCTCCATTAACCCTCCACCCGAATCAAAGAGAACCCTCCCCATTTCCCCAAGCCACTTGCGCCCCCATCATCCCACCTCCACCCCCTTGACCATTTGCGCACTCACCCACACCCCTGCTAGCTCCACCCCTGGTCTCCTCCCTCACCACCCCTTCCCACCTCCCAAACCCCTCCCCACCACCAAAGCAACCATATCCCTTACCCCTCCACCAAAGAAACCCCCCCTCCACCTCTTCTATCTTCCACTTTGTGTGCAGCTGAAGACCTGCAAAACAGCCGCCTGTTGCAGTGCTGGCCGCGACCTCATCCTGGAGCTCCTGGGGGTGTGGCCTACATCGACGGAAAGCTCTCCCATTCGTATTCGCAGGCGAGGTGGTTTCGTCTCAATCTGAGGTCGGAGCTGTCCGGGAGAACCATTCTCCCCCGACTGCGCAGGACTCCCTCTGCAGAGCACCTGAACCCGATTAGAAGCTGCACCACGACAAACGGCGGAAGATTCAGGCCAAGAGCCCTTCTACAAAGTTCTTCCTCCTCCAGTCCTCTATCAGAATCAAGTAGCAGAACCACGTTCGGCATCCGGAGGCCAAAGTTATTATTTTTCTCCCGCGGCTGTGCGGGTCTGCCTCCCTCAGTCTGCAACGACCTACCTCCACTCTTCAGAGTCCCCCAGTCCTCTCCAACATCAGACGGCTTCCCCGTCAGTTTTTCTGGGAAGAGGGCTCGTCCATGGTTCCAGAAACTCTAGCGGTTCGTGAATCGGAGTACAGGAGCTGTCGCGGCAGCCTCTGCATCCTACTGTTAGGAACCTGAAGTCACTTTCCCCAGATTCTGTCACTCTGTTCGACTCCCCACCCGGACCAGCTGCGACACCAGAAGAATTCTAAAAACTTCTGAGGCATCCTAGCTCCAGTTACAAAGATTTCCCCTCTGGTCTCATCATCAGCAGAATTCCGGACTAGAAGTTTCGACCTCAACAGTGACTGGCAGTCATTCGTCGCAGAGTGCAGGCAGATTCGACATCGGCTTCTCCGCTCGAGTTTTCGGCGACTCTCCCCTTCCCGCCTGGCCGTCTTATCGCCCCTCCCTGCGCGGAGGTAGTGTTTGAATTGTAACTCTAAGTTCCCCATCCCAAGTCCACCCTCCTGCGAGAGGTGTAGTGAGTGTAATTATCTAAATAGGGTTCAAGCTTCATCGGCGCAGTGTGCGGGGAACCCACACTTCCCCGCTCGCCCATCGTCTCCGACCGGGGTTGGTTTCTTCAAACCAACCAGGTGAGCTTCTGCCCTTGCTCCATTTACTTATGTTTGTTTAATATCCGTCAAGCTAGTCCGCTAGCTAGTAAGAGAGTGCCCGTTCCCGGATCCACCATCTTGAGTGGTCATCGTGGACAATAGTGAGTGAGTGACCTAGTGCCCCCAAGGCACCCGGCCGCCCTTGATTGTGGGCATCATACCTTTGGGAGGGTGAACCTTAGTTGTGCTGGCCCTCTACTGTAGATTCCTTTAAAATCCACCTAAACAAAGAAATATTAAGTGAATGAATAAAGCATGAAATAGCACGAGGTGCTAAGAGGAGTTTGTGATCGCCAGAGACGCGAATGCCTCAAAAGAATATAATAATGAAAATCATGGACGGATCGCGAAAAATATCTTGAAACGCGGGTGATTGTGAATGCTCCTTTCTCTTCTAGATCGGCCGGCCGATGAAGAGAGTTCTTCCTTTGATTACCCTTGCAAAAAAAAAAATAAACACCAATAAAGAAATTGCATTAGATATGTGGTGAGTGTAGCATCAAATCCTAAATAAAGATGAGTATGAAATCATGGTGAAGAACACACCTTAAGGGTGTTGGCCCTTAAACCCCTATGCAAAGAGGGTGTGGGAAGTGAATGATGAATGATATGCAGAAATAAAAATGAGGGGAAAGAGTGCAAGTATGCATTGTGGGGAGATTTCTCAATGTGGTTGAGTTAAAGATGTGTATATGAACACTATGAACATGCATATATGAATGATGATAGTGAAAAGAAAATAAAAATGAAAAGAGGAAGCCTGTTGCTTTTGGGCTTGATCCTCGATGGGGAGAAAGTCTTCCAAGAGATGATGAAGATTTGAACGTATTCTGCCTCTCCTTTAGCCAAGCAACCTGCGAAGGAAAGAAAGGAAAAGAGAAAACAGAAGAAGAAAACAAAAAAAAGAAATGAAAGAAGAACAGAAGAAGAACAACGGAGGGAGGAGTATTCCGAATCCAAAAAAAATCAACAGAGCTTAGAAGCTCTATTAATAAGATAGAAAAGGAGATAAGGAGGGAAGAGTCCAAAAGAGGAAGAGATAAGAACGGGCAAGAGCCCAAATAGGGGGGATTAAGCTGGGCAAGAGCCCAAACGAAGCAGGAGTCTCTCTGGGAAAGGCTGCGTTCGTTCGGAGCACAAAAGTGAAACACGACCTGGTTCAGGGCGTCAATTGTTGAATTGACGACCTGCCCAGAGGGCGTTTCTTAAAAACACGCCCTGCACAAGGGCGTTTCTCAAAAACCAAATTTTAGAAATAAAAACTCCCCATATTTGAAAAATGTAAAACACGCCTCAATCAAAGCCACTTTTAAAAAACGCGCCCCTGGGAAGGGCGTTAATTTCAAGAGCTCAAATGGGGAAGTCGGTCAAACCAAAAGAATTGACGCCCTCAGGTGTGGGCGTCCTTTCTCAAAGAAACGCCCTAGATCAGGTCGTGTTTTATAAAAACACGCCCTTCCCAAGGTCGTGAATTTCAAAAATGAGATAAATACCCAGAAAATCCAGAAAAATAGGAAAAAGGAGATAAATGGGGAAAAATAGGAGAAATTCAATAAAAATGGGAAAAACCACTTCAAACAAGCTAATTTGAGGGTCAAATGGGACATTACACGGCAATATGAAATATACTCAAAATAATGTCAATTTTAGCGTGTCTACAGCTGCCCCGCCTTGGCGTCTGCTTTGCAAGGGAGCGTAGCAAACTGAAAAGTAGATGCCAAGGTGTGATGAGACACGCAATCAACATCACTTGATGAGAATCAAATCAAAAGCACGAGATGAAGCAATCTCGGGAATTTCAACGAAATCAACGATGTTTGGATAAAACGGGGAGATGTGCACGCGGTGCACGAATGAGATAAAATAAATGATCAACTTCCAACGCGGTGGAAGTACCTCAGGTCACAAACCTGTAAGGTTTCACCATTGGGGAGCGGTTACCAGCCAGTGGACGTGCTGCAGCCAAGGTGGATCAAAGGAAAGGAGATAAAATAAGATGATAAAAATCCAAACAAGGAGCTTTCGAGAAAATGACCCAAAACAGCGTCAAAACGAACTGAAGACTCAATTCGGCATGGAATATCTCATATCGAGAAAGATTAAGATCAATTCAACTCTCAACATCAGCTTATCAGAATGATTTTCCAATGTTAATTCAAAGTCCTACATGAATGCATGCTGGGCTAAAGGGAAAATAACAAATGAAAATATAATAGAATCAAGGATAATATTGTTAAACTGCCCAGACTGGGTCAAGAAACCAATTCTGCGAGCTGATACTAAGCCGAAGCCCGTTTATCCACGCACCAACTCGTAAAAAGGGAACCATCGTCCCCAGTCTTGGACGGCTCAATGGCCTATCCGTGTGACTAAGACTTCTCTGGAATCATCATTGTTTTTGATGGAGGGGAACTCAAATCCCAGATTTACCAAAGCTACAAGGTCCTTGATATAATCTAGTAACATATGTAACGTATAGTAGAATGCATACAGGGAGATGGTGATATCAATGAGCATGGGAACTGAGAAATGAGCTGCAAGCACCGTGGGGCTTGGATGATGATGCCCAGTCGGCGGGACCAAGAGCCTCTTATCCTGCGCTCAAAAATTCATTAGCCAAGATATAACAAACAATGAATAAGGCATTTAATCATAGCATGCATAGCATGAATCAAAGCAACCAATCATAGCATATATCATGAACAGCATAAGTCAAATCATGGCATAGCAAAGCATCATTATTTGTTGTTTGTCATGAGGATGACAATCTGGCTAATCAAGTTTTGGAGTTAAATAATCAGGATCTGATAATGCCCATCGGCGGAGTAATCAGATGAAACGAGCAGGAGTTGATTAAAAGATTTGGAGATGAATAATCATGAGATATGATAATCAGAATGATATAGGGAGATGATGCCCCTGGGTGGCATGTCATGAGAATATTGGGAAGAATCAATAGATTGATAACAATAAGTGGAGAGAGGACCCATCCCGTGCTTTTGGTCTCTGCAAAGCTGTTCCTGCAAAACACCATCAGAAAATACAATGCAAATTTTTAGATTTTGGAAATATGCAAATTTTTATGAGTTTTGGAAAAGATATTCAAATTTTATGAGTTTTAAAATATGCAAATTTTTATGAGTTTTGAAAATATTTGAATTTTTATGGAGATTTTTGGAAAATATTTTGAATTTTTGTTGGGATTTTGATCGGGAAATATTCAATTTTTTTTTTGGATTTTGGCTTAGACATTGTTAATGCAGCATCAAAGGGTTGTTTTGAACCACTGGCTAGGGGTCCTTGTTCCTTCCCTTTTCGCTAAAACTGCCCAAAGCTGGACGTGCATTGAAAGTGGCATCCTATAACCGACCGTCTTTGATCAACGGTGCCCCTACCAAGGCCATACCTGAGAAATGCTCGGCCTTGGAGGGAGAAGAGAAGAACAATTGGAGATAAGCTTTGTGCAAGATGGGAGATATCGGGACTTGAATTCCTTCCAAGGTGTTCCCTTCAAAGAGGTAGTCTGTTGTGCCGGGGCTTTGTGCCTTTGATTTTTAGACCCTTGACATGCATACGACCAGGATTTTCCCTACGGGGACTTTGTCACTCTTGACATGCCATAATTCACACTTGCTTTTATCAAAATTCTGACTTGATTTTTATAATAGCCCTTTTGGCGAGATGTATATCATGAAATTCATATTTAGTTTGGGTCAAGACTGCCCCTATTTGAGACTCTTCTCGTATTGGGGATTACCTAGGTTGGTCATCTCATCCGTCAACCTCTTGCCCCTGCACGTGGCCGAGTAAAGAAGAGAAAAGACTTCCAGATATACTCATGGCATGGCCAAGGTAGCAACGGTGTTTAACCAAAGGAGCCGGCTAAGGACGCCGTGAAGTGTGTGAAATGCCCAGCTAAGGGTTGCTCTTAACAAGCGGGGAGAGAATGTCGAATTCCCAGCGCGGGGTTCTTATTAACCAATGGTGCTGCAGAAGCAAGCCTAAAGACTCTTTTGAGAATGATTTAGTAAAGATAAAGATATGACCTAGGATAAAGGTCTTAACTACCACTCTTAATCTTGTTAAGAAGCACTTCATTTTGAAAATCATGCGTGAAGCAATGAGATAATGATATCATTAAAATGCATACTTACGCCAATATGTTACCTCGCAACCTTTGTGGAAGCAGCTGTCAGAGACGAGGTTGATCATCGTGGGATTTGTCCTCTTTGGCAGTCAAAAGGATTGGAAGCAAAGGATTAAAAGTGGCTTAACAAGAAGGAGTGGTGCTCAAAACCAGACTCAGACGAATAAGGAGAAAATGAAAAGAGGCGAGGGCTAGAACTCCCTCACTAAGGCGCGGAGACCCTGATCACATGGAACAGTCTACAGAAGAAGCGGAGAATTAGAAGGAGGAATGAGGACTAAAGCCTTGGAAGCAATGGGAGAATGGGCAGATGCCCAAGGCAGTAGATGTGGAAGAAGTTGGATCGGACCCAAAATCAGGAGGAATTAGAAGAAGAAATTGGTAGATAGAAAGAGGCGGATCCGGAGGGTCCGGAGGCAGAGGAGAATCATGAGAGGAGAAATCATCCGGAGGCTGCGGAGGGATGACAAAAGAAGGGACGCGATGCCCTGAGACAAAATAGGGAAAAAGATGATGGAAAAGGAAGAAAAAAATGAAGGATGTGATGCTCAGGAAGATTAGAAAGATGAATCGGAAGAAAGATGGAGGGTCTGGAGGTTCCGGAGGAAGCAAATGCCGAGGGACGCGATGCCCAGGGAGGAGAGAAAAATCCGGAGGTTCCGGAGGAAGCAAATCAGGAAGGAGAAGGTGGAAAGGGGCGTCGTGCCCGAGAAAAAGGTCCGGAGGTTCCGGAGGAAGCAAATAAAAAAGGTGGAGAGGGGCATCGTGCCCAAAGGGAAAGTCCGGAGGTTCCGGAGGAATGAAATCAGGAGGGTCACGATGCCCTGGAAGATGATAGAGAGAATAAGACGGAGAATTCGGAGGTTCCGGAGGAAGCAAATGGAAAGGGGCACGATGCCCGGGGAAAAGATGGAGACAATCAGGTGGAGAATCCGGAGGTTCCGGAGGAATGAAATCAGGAAGGAGAAGGTGGAAAGGGGCGTCGTGCCCGAGGGAAAAGTCCGGAGGTTCCGAAGGAATAGAATCAGAAAGGGCGAGATGCCCAAAGAGGAGGGATAAAATTCCTAGAGGTTCCAGGGAGATAGCAGGAAAAGGGACGCGATGCCCCAGGGATAGTGGATAAAAAGATGAAGATGAATAAGATGGGAAGTGCGGAATATCCGAAGGTGCCGGAAGGCGGGGAAGATACGGGTTTGGAAACCCGGGAAGCAGGAGGTGCAAATGCATGCAATGGGATGGATGCGATGAATGCATGAAATGCAAAGAATATGAAGAATGTGAAGGGCGAGAGGATGAGATCCTCCTCCTAACCCTGGGAATGGCCCATGATGAAAAAGTGGTAGAGATGGATGAATAGAAAGTGGAACAAATAAGGGATGGCCCCTTAGCATTAAGATAACTGCCCCTCCACGGCAGTGAAAGTGTATGAGAAATAGCCCCTGCCGAAGCTTCAATGGTGAATGTCAACTCCCTTGGAGAGTGCAAAGTAATGGTGTGAGGGAGTTGGAAAGTTGGGCTCGGAAGCATTATGTTGCCCAAAGATTCAAAATTTGGAAATTGGAGCAAAGGGTGCCCTGCCCGGCCCTTACACAGCATCAATGCTTGGCATGGCGGCGACTTGGTTTCTTCGACCGTGCTTGGCACAATAACCCGGATTGGCATCTGGCAAATGAATTCTTGAATCTTGAATGGCGCGGCCAAATCCTTGCTGCCCGGCTCTTGATCATCTTTGGCACCTGTGCTTGTAGAAGGCCCCCCATTCCGAGTAGTAAGGGGAGGCGAAGCGGAGGCGGAAGGCTCCATGAATGGTGGAGGCATGATGGAAAGCATTGGCAAATGGGTGAGCGTAAGTGGGGGTTCAAACACGTCGAGTTTCTCCCTTTGCTCGGAAGCAGCTGGGATTGGCTCGGGTGCAAAAAGGGGTGGATCCTGCTCAGGATTAGCCATGGGTAAGGGTAAAGGGTTAAATTGTGGAATAGGCAAAGTGGGTTTTAAAGGAATAATGGAAGGCCGAGGTGGCGGTAATGGGAGGTTAATTGGGGAAGGTTCAATGGTGGGTTCGATGGAGGCTAATGGTGTGGAGGTAGATGGCTTAACGGGTGGAGGTTTAATAGTGGAAGGCTTGGGGGAGGCCAGTGTTGCGGAGGTTAATGGTGTAACTGGAGGAGGTGTAATGTATGCGGTGTCAAGGATAGGAGGAGACTTACAATGTGCCGGTGTGGGTGATTGAAGTATCGACCCATCATCGTAACACCAATTAGTCTCATAAATAGGGGTTGGATCAGGGATGGTTTCATCCTGAGCAGGAGGTTTATCAAATGATAGTGGAGGGAGCGAAAAATTAAGGAAACTCGGAAGGGGTGCCTGCGGAGCTTCATCATCATTGTACACTGTCTCGGATTCTTCGAATGCCGGCTCTTGCTCACTTGAGCCGTTGACGCCGTAATCATCCCTCCTGTCTTTCCATTCTCTTTCCATCTTTATAATCTCGTCCAAAGCGGCATGGAGAGGATTGACTGGAGTAGGAGGAGCCGTGACCCTCTTTATTTGTTCCTCCATCAAAGTAATCTTATCAAGCAGAGATTGTTGGAGGGGTGTGACTTGAGCAACCGAGGGCTGGCAGGGCCTTGAAGGAGGAAGGGCCGCATAAAAAGACCGTGGAGGGGAGTTAACGGGATGACCCGTAAAAGAACCCGGATGGGCCGGATTACAAGGAATATAAGGGGCTCGGGGCCGTGATGGAGGAGGAATAGAAGGAGGCGGGTGTCGGACCACCCGAGGAGGAGTGTGAATAGAAGGAGATGGGTAATGGGCTACCCGATGAGGAACATGAGTGGAAGAGGGAAGTGGGTGATGGGCCACCCGAATAGGATTAGAAGGAGGATGAGATGAGGGAGATGCACCCTCAACGGCGGCCTTAAGGGCTTGGATCTGTTGAGGGGTGAGATGATCTAATGCATGCAAAATTTGGGAGACCTTCTCATCATTGGGACGAGAGGGTCCCGAAGGAATAGTGGCTCGTGATTGAGTAGGGGGACCATAAGGATGGACATTGCCCATGGGTCGGGCAACACCATAAGAATGAGGACGTGGTCCCTTGAAAGTATGGTGAGAATGATGAACATGTTGAATTTGAGGGGAATAAGATGTGCTAGGTTGATCACCCTCATGAACATTAATTGAATTGAACATGTTATTTTGTCTATCAAAGTAAGCCATTCAAGCAATTTAGTGTGCAAACAATTTGCAAAGAAACACACAAGTTGTGATGGTTACCTTGATTTCTTATGTTTGAATCTTGGTGAATTAATGATTTTTAACAATTTGGAGTGATTCACACAAAGGAGGAACCTAGTTTCAAATGTGATTTAACTCCAATGCCAACTAGGAACACTCTCTCACCACGTTTAGGCCAGCTAATTTGGGACTTCAAAGGGTACAACCTGCCCGGCGTCCGTGAGGGAATCCACGGGTGCGGGGACTTATGGAGGCTTGAAAAAGGGATCTCCGGTCCAAAGAGACGGAATGCTCAATGGAGGGTCGTCCCGATTCCAAGAGGGTGTGTGGATCCTAATGAAGAGGAGGGGGCTCCCAAACCAATGCAAAGAATGAATGCAACAGGGGAAATCAGGCCAACCACACAATATGATCAATCAACAAAGATAAGCATGAAATATCATGAAAACTCACCCACGGGAAGGGTTCTGGAAACCCACAGTAAAAACACGCCCTGGCCGGGGGCGCTACTAACAAAAGACACGACAGTGTGACTGTCGTGACTCAAAGAGAGGTGTCAGGGGCAGTAAAAACACGCCTTAGGGTGAGGCGCTATAAGGGGAAAGGACGATCAAAAGAAACCCTTGCTGAGGGGCGCTAATCAACAAAGAAACGCCCTGGCGTGAGGCGTTACCAACTAAAAGATGCCCTAGAGAGGGGCGTGAATTCACAAACAAGCAGGGTAATCACCACAATATAATCAATCAATGAATATTGAGCATGGCATGAATCATGATGAAAAATCACGCAAGGAAGGGTTCTGCAAACCCACAGTAAAAGACGCCCTGAAAGGGGGCGCTATCCAGAAAAGAAATGACAGTGTCACTGTCGTGAATCACTGTGAGGGCCCACACAGGCAAGGTAAAAACACGCCCTTGTATGGGGTGCTACAAATAAAATGGACGCCTCTGGTCAAGGGCGTCAACTCTCAGGGGTACGCACGGCCGAATGAATAAAACGCCTTAGTGTGAGGCGTTACAATATAAAAAGGCACCCTGGAGAAGGGCGTGAATTCACAGATAAGCAGGGTATGATAGAAGACGTCCTGTAAGAAGGCGTTAGACATACATAAAACGCCCTGGGTGAGGGCGTGAAATTAAAAAGCGCCTCTGACAGAGGCGTTAATTCCCAGAAAGACCCCACGGCCAGCAATATCAAACACTCACAGTCACGGCCAATCAACAAATATATGAGTATTAAGATAGAAGCATGCTCATCAAAAAAATTTTTTTTTTTGGATAAGTGGAAATTCTAAAAAATTATCAAACTGACAGATCACTTGGGGAGAGTGCAATGCACAATGGAGGGCGCCCGAGGGGCACAAAGGAGGGGTACCGTGGGTACCAAAGGGAAAGGGCACGCGAGGGTGCCAAAGGGGAAAGGGGTAATAAAAAAGAAGAACACAAAGGTGTCCCACCGTGATCGCCAATTTGTAGATTCCTTTAAAATCCACTCAAACAAAGAAATATTAAGTGAATGAATAAAGCATGAAATAGCACGAGGTGCTAAGAGGAGTTTGTGATCGCCAGAGACGCGAATGCCTCAAAAGAATATAATAATGAAAATCATGGAGGGATCGCGAAAAATACCTTGAAACGCGGGTGATTGTGAATGCTCCTTTCTCTTCTAGATCGGCCGGCCGATGAAGAGAGTTCTTCCTTTGATTACCCTTGCAAAAAAAACAAACACCAATAAAGAAATTGCATTAGATATGTGGTGAGTGTAGCATCAAATCCTAAATAAAGATGAGCATGAAATCATGGTGAAGAACACACCTTAAGGGTGTTGGCCCTTAAACCCCTATGCAAAGAGGGTGTGGGAAGTGAATGATGAATGATATGCAGAAATAAAAATGAGGGGAAAGAGTGCAAGTATGCATTGTGGGGAGATTTCTCAACGTGGTTGAGTTAAAGATGTGTATATGAACACTATGAACATGCATATATGAATGATGATAGTGAAAAGAAAATAAAAATGAAAAGAGGAAGCCTGTTGCTTTTGGGCTTGATCCTCGATGGGGAGAAAGTCTTCCAAGAGATGATGAAGATTTGAACGTATTCTGCCTCTCCTTTAGCCAAGCAACCTGCGAAGGAAAGAAAGGAAAAGAGAAAACAGAAGAAGAAAACAAAAAAAAGAAATGAAAGAAGAACAGAAGAAGAACAACGGAGGGAGGAGTATTCCGAATCCAAAAAAAATCAACAGAGCTTAGAAGCTCTATTAATAAGATAAAAAAGGAGATAAGGAGGGAAGAGTCCAAAAGAGGAAGAGATAAGAACGGGCAAGAGCCCAAATAGGGGGGATTAAGCTGGGCAAGAGCCCAAACGAAGCAGGAGTCTCTCTGGGAAAGGCTGCGTTCGTTAGGAGCACAAAAGTGAAACACGACCTGGTTCAGGGCGTCAATTGTTGAATTGACGACCTGCCCAGAGGGCGTTTCTTAAAAACACGCCCTGCACAAGGGCGTTTCTCAAAAACCAAATTTTAGAAATAAAAACTCCCCATATTTGAAAAATGTAAAACACGTCTCAATCAAAGCCACTTTTAAAAAACGCGCCCCTGGGAAGGGCGTTAATTTCAAGAGCTCAAATGGGGAAGTCGGTCAAACCAAAAGAATTGACGCTCTCAGGTGTGGGCGTCCTTTCTCAAAGAAACGCCCTAGATCAGGTCGTGTTTTATAAAAACACGCCCTTCCCAAGGTCGTGAATTTCAAAAATGAGATAAATACCCAGAAAATCCAGAAAAATAGGAAAAAGGAGATAAATGGGGAAAAATAGGAGAAATTCAATAAAAATGGGAAAAACCACTTCAAACAAGCTAATTTGAGGGTCAAATGGGACATTACACGGTAATATGAAATATACTCAAAATAATGTCAATTTTAGCGTGTCTACATCTACCAGCAAGGGTCTTTCTCCACCACCTCGACTCGGCATCATCGAGTCACCACGGGGTACGGGTGCGCACGGTGAGACGGCGTCTTCAAAGTTTGCTCGAATCTTGTGATTGTGTTTGCAAATTAAGTCTAAGGAACCATAGCCACTTGTTGCAGCATTGTGTCACATCATTTACTAATTACTGGAAATTCCAGAAAATGGAATTGACGACATTGCACATGTCTTCAATTAATTGACGACCATGTGCGAAGTCTTCAATTTTGAAATTGGCGCCCTGGTCAGGGGCGCCATTTACAGGTGAGTGTTCACTATTCATCAGTATCAACGTGCTCCGAATCAGGAAGTAATGGTACGAGCATGTTGAGATAAATGTCAGGATTCCAGAAACTTGTTCATGTAAAAATTTCATGCTTTAGTTCGATAGCTATGGATTTTTGAATGTGTTGAATTATCAATTACTAGAAATTACAGAAATGGAAATGACGACACTACGAAGTGTTTTCATTTAATTGACGACCACTCAAGTGGTCTTCGATTTTTAAATTGGCGCCCTGGTCAGTGTCTTCAATTTGAAAATTGGCGCCCTGGTCAGGGGCGCCATTTACCTGAGAGCTGGGACTTTCGGATTTTTTTAAAACATGTGAGTATTTTATGTACGGAGGTTCTATACTAATGTTTAAAACATGGTTATTAAGACTGTAAAACTAGTGTAGTAAAATATGTTCAAAAACTCATGAAATCATGCTAATAGACTATGTTCAAACTCATAAAGATCATGGTAACAATATGTATATGTGACATGTGTAACGAGCTATTAAAATATGTATAACATGGTATATACATGGTTATTTCTTGATCACGGTAAAGCCAGGTAATATATATATATATATATATATATAGCATGGATGATGAGTTAATCTAACTCTAAGCATGCATAAGTTAACCTATTTAGCTACTAGTTAGGCAATGATTTGAGAACACCTACCTTTTAACGTGAGTTACGAGGTTCAGAATAAAGAAGCCACAATAGGATCGCAGCAGGACGTAGACTTTGGGAAGAAGGCGCTCCTTCAGCACAGATGGCGGCAGTAGCCTCTGACAGTGCTACGGAGGGAATTAGTTATAGGGAATCGTAAAGTATTAGTTTATTGCCTTGCGGGTCCTGCTGAGTAGGCATGGTGTTTGCCAGCTAAAATGGGTTGTTCATGTCTCAACCTTCTAGAAACATAGATTAAATGACGCCCTTGTAAGGGGTCGTTCATTAATCTAGGTGGTACTATTTATGTAAATGACGTCTCTGCATGATGGCGCCTATTAATCTGGGTGTCATTATTCAAGAGAATGACGCCCTTGCAAGAGGGCGTTAATTGTTAGACAAAACTGCCACCTTCACGTGTTGGCATTCATGGTGTACATATATATATATTAATATTATAATGGGATGGGTCCCTAAGGGAAATGACGCCTCCATACAAGGTCTTCAATTTGTTGAATGGGTAGAAAGAAATCCCACTTACGTACTACCCATGGCCCATGTGTTTAAAGTTGTCTTGTACATTTATATAATAACCCTCTCATGGTTTGGATCTTTGTACAAGACCTTCTATGTAAGCTTCTTTAGGAAAGTTTACTACGTACTATCCATGTGCCATAAAGTTGGATTGCACATTTATATGCTAGTCCTCCTATGGTTTAATTCTTTAAACAAAGCCTCCATATAGAATTCTTTTAAGAAGAGTAGATTACGTATGCATAAAGTGATGGGTTGTAATTTATATACTAGCCCCCTAAGGTTTGGTTCTTTACATAAAGCCCTCGTGATTCTTTTATGGCATAAAGTAAGGTTGGCTTGTATATTTATATTATAGTCCTCATAAGGTTGGGTTCTTTATATAAGGCCTTCATGTATGATTTCTTTTAGGAAGAAGTTTAAATTTACTCAATGGTTTTTATCGGGGGTGCTACACCCTCCCCTACTTAAAAGAATTTGGTACCCAAATTCAACTGTACTATGCGGGAATAGGAAGGTGCAGAGTACTTACAATTAGAATAACTCCGAAAATCTCCTCTTCATAGATTCTTCAGTTTCCCATGTAGCTTCTTGTTCTAAGTATCGATTCCATTGGATTTTTACCATAGGGATCGTCTTGTTCCTTAGAACTCAAACTTCTTGGTCGAGGATCTTCATTGGCCTCTGCTCGTAGGTAAGGTCCTTCTGTACCACTAAATCATTGTGGTCAATGACATGGAAAGGATCATGCACGTATTTCTTCAGTATATAAACATGCGTTGTGCACTTCTGACAGTTGCGGAGGTAGGGCGATGCGATAAGCAACCTCGCCTACTCTTTCCAGCACTTCAAATGGACCAATAAACCTTGGTGTTAGTTTGCCTTTAACATCGAATCTTCTAATGCCTCGGCCGGGAGATACCTTGAGAAAAACATGATCTCCGACTTGAAATTCTAGATCTCGCCTTCTGTTATCAGCATAAGATTTCTGCCTGGACTGTGCTATCTTTAACCTTTCTCTAATGAGGTGTATCATCTCGGTGGAATCTCTTACCATGTCTGGGCCTAGAATTTGTTTTTCACCGACTTTATCCCAGCATATAGGAGATCGGCAACTCCTACCATATAATGCCTCAAAAGGTGCCATTTGTATACTAGCTTGATAGCTGTTGTTATATGCAAATTCAGCTAGTGGTAAGTGGTCATGCCAGCTTCCGCCGAAGTCTATAATGTATGCAATCAACATATCTTCCACAACTTGATTTGTCATTTCGGTCTGTCCATCTATCTGGGGATGGAAAGCAGTACTGTAGTTGAGTTTCATCCCCAGAGAGTGTTGTAGACTCTTCCAGAAATGAGAGGTGAAGCGCGGGTCTCGGTCAGATACGATCGAGATGGGAACTCCATGCAATCTAACCATTTTCTTTAATGTACATGGCAGCAAGTACGTCGACTGACCATCGGCTTTTGATGGGTAAGAAATGGGCCGATTTAGTTAGCGGTCGATAATTACCCAAATTCCATCATATCTGCCCCTAGACTTGGGCAAACCCATGATAAAGTCCATGCCAATGTCTTCCCACTTCCACTTGGGAATATCTAGCGGATGTAGCTTTCCGGCTGGTTTTTGATGTTCCACCTTCACTTGTTGGCATGTGAGGCAACGAGATACAAAGTCTGCCATCTCCCTTTTCATGTTAGGCCACCAGAAAGTTCTTGTTAAGTCTTGGTACATCTTAGTGGCTCCAGGGTGGATCGTGTACCTCGATCTATGAGCTTCTTCAAGAATCTTCTTCTTCAATTCGGGACAGTCGGGCACACATGTCCGTTCATGAAATAGCAGTCTGCCATCAGGTGCTAGCTTGAAGTCAAGTCTCTCGTCCAGCTTGCTCTTTATCTCCACTAGTGAGGGATCTTCTTCCTGCAGCTTCTTGATTTCAGGTAGCAAATCTGGATGTAGGCTCATATGAGATAGAATAATACACATGTTCTTCTCATCTGTGTTGATATCAAGCTCAGAGAATTTCTCCAGCAGCTTCCATTCTTGTATCATACAGTTGGCCAATATTATTCTCGGCTTTCGACTAAGGGCATCAGCTACGGAATTACCCTTACAAGGATGGTACTGTATAGTGAAGTCAAAATCCTTGAGATACTCGAGCCAACGCCTTTGCCGCATGTTCAGCTCCTTTTGAGAGAATAAGTACTTAAGGCTTTTATGATCGGAGTATACATTGAATTATTCTCCGTAGTGATAGTGTCTCCTGATCTTCAAGGCAAATACTACCGCGGCCAGTTCTAAGTCATGCACCGGGTAATTCTCCTCATGTTTCTTCAATTGTCGGGAAGAGTATGCAATGACTCTTCTATTCTGCATCAATACACATCCGAGGCCAATACCAGAAGCATCAATATATATCTCATATTTTTTCTCCTTCAATTGGTAATGATAAGACTGGAGCAGTGGTCAAGAGATCTTTTAAAGCTTGGAAACTCTTTTTACAGTCTTCATTCCACTCATAAGGCACTTCCTTGCGGGTTAACCTGGTCAGAGGAACCGCAATCTTAGAGAAGTCCTTGATAAAACGCTGGTAGTAACTAGCTAGACCCAAGAAGCTCCGAATCTCCGTTGCATTTGTGGGTTGTTCCTAGTTCTTCACAGCTTCGACCTTTGACGGGTCAATAATAATTCCGTTCTTCGAAATAATATGGCCTAAGAAGGATACTTCATCGAGCCAGAATTCACACTTGCTGAATTTGGCATATAGTTTATTTTCCCTCAATATCTGTAGTGCCTTCTTGAGATGTTCTTCATGATCCTCTTCGGTCTTTGAATAGATCAGAATATCATCAATAAAGACCACAATGAATTGGTCTAAGTAGGGCCTGAATATGCTGTTTATTAATTGCATAAAAATTGCGGGGGCATTTGTTAGTCCGAAAGGCATAACAGTAAATTCATAATGCCCATACCTACTTCGGAATGCAGTTTTATGAATGTCTTCTTCTTTGATCTTCAGTTGGTGGTAACCAGATCGAAGATCAATCTTGGAGAAATATGAAGCTCCAGATAACTGATCGAACAGCTCGTCAATTCTCGGCAACGGGTATTTGTTCTTGATTGTAAGGTGATTTAGCTGCCAATAATCGATGCATAGTCTCATCGATCCGTCCTTCTTTTTGATGAACAACACGGGTGCTCCCCATGGGAAAGTACTCGGCCTGATGAAACCCTTTTTCAATAACTCCATTAGCTGCTCTTTTAGTTCCTTCAGCTCAGTAGGGGACATTCTGTATGGTGCCCTAGAAACATGACCAGCACTAAGGACAAGGTCGATTGTAAACGACACTTCCCTTTCCGGGGGTAAGCCGGGTAAATCTTCTGGAAAAATATCGGGAAAATCCCGAATTACACGGATGTCTTCAAGTTTAACCTCCTCGACTTCCGTGGCAGTCATGAATGCCATGAAAGCCATGCATCCCTTATCCATAAACTTTGTAGCTCGGAGTGCTGATATAAGAAGTGATTTACTCTGAGGGTTGTTGCAAACTAGCTCAGGGAAATCCATGAAAGTTACCTTGCCATGTCGGCAATCTATAGTTGCTTGGTATGTGGATAACCAGTCGACACCTAGTATGACATCATAACCCTTCATATCTAGGCATATCAAGTCAGCAGGTAAATTGCTTCCCTTAATCATCACTTCACAATTTGGATAGTGATAAGTGATATCAGACTCATTCTCAAGAGGTGTAGATATGACCAAATCTAACCGTTCATGTTTCTTAGAAAATGAAGTAGCAAATTTCTTGGAAACGAATGAATGAGTTGCTCCGGTATCAAATAAAACTTGAGCAGTTTTTGAACAAATAATGAGAGTACCTTCCACAATTCCACCTTCTGTGGGTTCCGTCTCTCGGAGAGCTTGCAGACGGCCTTATCTCTTTACCGGACGCTTCTCATCTTTGGTGTCTTGCTCCTTCATCAATGGGCAGTCTAGGATTCGATGCTCTCGACTCCCACATCGAAGACAAGCTCTTAACTTCCTCTAGCATTCCTTGGTCTTTTGACCAGCTTTATCACAATACTTGCAAATCTCCTTTGAGGGTGTGGCGGTGGAGAATGGCCTGTCATTCTTCTGGAATTTCTTCACCTTGGAGGGATCCCCTCCCATGAAGAACCTTTTCTTGTTGAATGATTGTTTGAATTTTCCCGAGCTTGTGATAGGCTCCTTCTTGTCTCTTCCTCGGATTCTCTCGGATAATTCGGTGGCGTCTTCTAGCAGTTGGGCACGCCGAACCATCTCCGAATAGACTTGGATGTCCATCGGTGCAAGTTGTGTAATATAGTCGGGCCGAAGCCCGTTGAGGAACCTTCTCGCCTTCATCTTTTCCGTACACACCAAGTGAGGTGCATACTTCGACAATCTTGAAAATTGGGCCTCATATTTGGCCACTTTCAAGCCTCGTTGTTTTAGAATGGTGAATTCCACAGCCTTCCTCTCCTGGATATGGTCAGAGAAATACTTGTTGTTGAAATGTTCTATGAATTCATCCCATGTGACATGGTCTTCTGGCAGTGTTGCTTCTATGGATTCCCACCAACATCGCGCGTCCCGCTCCAGTTGGAATATAGCCAGTAAAACCTTCTCCTCGTCCGCGCATTGCATCACACGGAAGATTCATTCCATCTCCTTTAACTAATTCTCGGCATCCTAGGGGTCAGACGAACCTGTGAATCTTGGTGGGTTCATGTTACGGAAGCTCCTGTGGAGATCACCAGCTCCACGGTTGGCACCGCCTTGCGCCACTTGCTGTAGCGCCTGTGTAAGGCTTTGCACGGTGCGTTGCATCTCGCGCCATTGTGCTCTTTCAGCATCCATGATCCTACAAAAGAGTTTAAGTATGATAAAGATCAGGTTTACTTGTAGGGTCAAAAGTCATTATAGAACTTAACCCATGGCTCTATCCGTCTCACCGGGTAAGATGTATCTATCCTTGGACTCAAGTTTTTACCAATTATTGGACTCAAGTTTTACCTAGATTTCAATCATGACCGTAATTTTTTTCCTAACCTCTTATTTCTTCTAGTTTCCTAGGTTTGAAAACCTGTCTCAGATACCACGAAGACTGTCACGTCCCGAGCGCGGAAGATACTCGGATGCGTGACGCGTCTATATAGATTGTGTCATTAGAGCGATAAAATTTTGACATACATAATTACGGAGTGCGCAAAAGATTAATAAAATCTAATAAATCCCAATAGTCCAAGTGATGATTATTTGATTAATCAAAAGAATTAAAGATAGTCCATGGCAAATTCCAAATTTAAAAACCAAACATTAGGCTACATGCCTTAACAAAGTTTATACCACTAATGACATAGCTGGGAGTACAAGGTAGACTCAAATAAATTCAAAAGACACGACTAGCTAATGATAGGCGAACACTCTTCACTCAGTTTCAAACCCATTCTTGCGGATGTTGCTATCCGAATCACCTGAAAATGTTAGGAAGCAACTGGATGAGCGAATCGCTCAGTAGGAATTACATCTCAAATTCGAGCAATCTTTAAGTGATTTATAGTTTGCATGTATTATCAGTATGGCTATGCATGATGTACGAGTAAGAAAATCAGGAAATGTATAAAGAGAGTATAACAAGATTTCAAGTATTTGACAAGCAGTATTTCCAAGAATTTATAGTAGATGCAACTTCGGGGCAAGCAGGGATTCATGTACAATTATGAACACATGTGCAAGAATGAACTCATGTACAAGTATATCTCAGGTACGAGCAAGTAAAAATTCAATTCAAGCAAGTAATGTCAAGTACGTATCAGTAGAATTGGCTATTTAAATCAAGCAAGTATTTTTCCCTTTCTCGGGCCACAAGTCAAGTATTGCCCGTTCCGGGCCACACAAGTCAAGTCAAGTAAAGAGAGAGTAGGGGTGGAGTGTCTCAAGTCAAGCAAGTACTCCGGTGCAATGCTAAAAATCGTGGTCAATAAACTCCCATGGGCACAAGTACCTTCGGGTGCTCCTCCCAGGACCAGACCGGACCCTATATGCACAACATTTTATGTATTACCTTTGACATCCACTCTCATTTATAGCCAATATGGAATTTCAAGAAATTAAGAAACGTAGTATTACAGACGAGATTAACTAGTCATTTGGTTATGGAGGACTCTAGAGGTGGCCCCTACAGGCTCAAGAGGTGGCTCCCGTCGTGTAGCACTTTGCGCCGTACGGCTCAAGAGGTGGCTCCCACAACGTAGCACTTTGCCCTGCATGGCACTTAGCTCCAACACTCCCAAATGGTAGTTTAAGAGGTTAAAGGTTTGACCATGTAGGATATACACAAGTAGATTTTTTCATGGAATGGAATTCAGAACTCATAATATGCAGGAATATGGATTAGGGTTGTGTTTGCACAAATCACGAGACAGATCAAGATCAGAAGCTGTAATCACTGAATTGGCGCCTAGGGGTTTGCCAATCTTTCAAATTTTCAATTTTTAGAATGATATATATATATATATATATATATATATATATATATATCAAATTGGCGCCTTCCAAGGAGTCTTCATTTAATTGAAGACGACCTGGCCGCCGTCATTTAAGTAATTGGCGCCCTGGCTTGGGGCGCCAATTGCATAAGGTGATTTATATATGAATAAGGAATTGGCGCCCTTCCATGCAGTCATCAATTAATTGAAGACTTGCTGGCTGCCCCTATTTGATGAATTGGCGCCCTGGCTGGGGGCGCCAATTTCATTTGGTGATTTTCACCCAGCAGGTATGTTTTGTGACTCAAAACACCATTCATTTCAGAAAAGTTTCTCAAACATATAGATTACTGATATGAACAGGTAGTGTAATTCCTCGAGAGTCCAAAAACATGTTCAGGTATAATTGTTGAGTTTTGGTTTCACAGATATGAGTTTTCTAATGTTGTATCTTTAATTTTTCAAGAAATGGAATTGGCGCCCCTGTGAGTAGTCTTCATTTAATTGAAGACTCTTTGGGGTGTCACCAATTTATGTACAGGTTCAACTAATTGACGACACTGCGTAGGGTCACCAATTGAGTTATTTTTCAAGTGGGTTATGCTTTGTATAGAATGGTACATTCTGTGATACAAGCGATTATTCATTTTTCTAAAGTTTCTCCGAATCAGAATCCGAAGACATGGTCTGGTGGAGAAAAATCTCAGGGTCACAGAAGTATATTCAGGTAAAATTTTCTTGGTTCATTTTATTAGTTATAGATTTTTGAATGCGTTGATTTACTGATTACTGGAAATTCTAGAAAATGGAATTGATGACATTACACATGTCTTCAATTAATTGACAACCATGTGCGAAGTCTTCAATTTGGAAATTGGCGCCCTGGTCAGGGGCGCCATTTATAGGTGAGTGTTCACTATTCATCAGTATCAACATGCTCCAAATCAGGAAGTAATGGTACGAGCATGTTAAGATAAATGTCAGGATTCTAGAAACATGTTCATGTAAAAATTTCATGCTTTAGTTCGATAGTTATGGATTTTTGAATGTGTTGAATTATCAATTACTGGAAATTATAGAAATGGAAATGACGACACTGTAAAGTGTCTTCATTTAATTGACGACCACTCAAGTGGCCTTCAATTTTCAAATTGGCGCCCTGGTCAGGGTCTTCAATTTGCAAATTGGCACCCTGTCAGGGGTCTTCAATTTGAAAATTGGCGCCCTGGTCAGGGGCGCCATTTACTTGAGAGCTGGGGCTTTCGGATTTTTTAAAACATGTGAGTATTTTGTGTACGGAGGTTCTATACTAAGGTTTAAAACATGGTTATTAAGACTGTAAAACTAGTGTAGTAAAATATGTTCAAAAACTCATGAAATCATGCTAACAGACTTTGTTCAAACTCATAAAGATCATGGTAACAGTATGTATATGCGACATGTGTAACAGGCTATTAAAATATGTATAACATGGTATATACATGGTTATTTCTTGATCACGGTAAATTCAGGTAATATATATATATAGCATGGATGATGAGTTAATCTAACTCTAAGCATGCATAAGTTAACCTATTTAGCTACTAGTTAGGCAAGGATTTGAGAACACCTACCTTTTGACGTAAGTTACGAGGTTCAGAATAAAGAAGCCGCAACAGGATCGCATCAGGATGTAGACTTCGGGAAGAAGGCGCTCCTTCTACATTGATGGCGACAGTAGCCTCTGACAGTGCTACGGAGGGAATTAGTTATAGGGAATCGTAACGTATTGGTTTATTGCCTTGCGGGTCTTGCTGAGTAGGCATGGTGTTTGCCAGCTAAAATGGGTTGTTCGTGTCTCAACCTTCTGGAAACATAGATTAAATGATGCCCTAGTAAGGGGTCGTTCATTAATCTAAGTGGTACTATTTATGTAAATGACGTCTCTGCATGATGGCGTCTATTAATCTGGGTGTCATTATTCAAGAGAATGACGCCCTTGCAAGAGGGCGTTAACTGTTAGACAAAACTGTCACCTTCACGTGTTGGCATTCATGGTGTACATATATATATTAATATTATAATGGGATGGGTCCCTAAGGGAAATGGCGCCTCCAGACAAGGTCTTCAATTTGTTGAATGGGTGGAAAGAAATCCCACTTACGTACTATCCATGGCCCATGTGTTTAAAGTTGTCTTGTACATCTATATAATAACCCTCTCATGGTTTGGTTCTTTGTACAAGACATTCTATGTAAGATTCTTTAGAAAAGTTCACTACGTACTACCCATGTGCATAAAGTTGGATTGCACATTTATATGCTAGTCCTCCTATGGTTTAATTCTTTAAACAAAGCCTCCATATAGAATTCTTTTAAGAGGAGTAGATTATGTATGCATAAAGTGATGGGTTGTAATTTATATACTGGCCCCCTAAGGTTTGGTTCTTTACATAAAGCCCTCGTGATTCTTTTATGGCATAAAGTAAGGTTGGCTTGTATATTTATATTATAGTCCTCATGAGGTTGGGTTCTTTATGTAAGACCTTCATGTATGATTTCTTTTAGGAAGAAGTTTTAAATTTACTCAATGGTTTTTATCGGGGGTGCTACACATGCGGTCGAGACAAAGAAGGCCAAGGCGGCCAAGGACCTGGCAGAGACTGAGGTCGAGGTGGCCTCCGTGAGGAGCGAGCTAGACTATCTTTAGGGTCGGGAGGATCGACTGCGTGACATGATGAATTTTCCTTGCGTCGGGATCCTTTCTCTCTGAGATATTGTTTGGGGAGTAGATTGAGTGCCGGCCCCTTGCTTTCATTATTATGTTTTCTATCCCTTCTTTCTTCTCTTCCCCCTTTATCTCTTTTTTTGACATGTAACACAGGGGTATGCCCCAGAGCACATGTAGCTTGCTTTCTACGAGGAATAGAATACTATTACTTTATATGCCTCTTCTGTATGCGTGGTGCCCCAAAAATCTTTTCTTTCTTTCTTGCATCCTGGTGAAGTGCAGGTTCCTGCTAGCATTTCATTCGGGGAGAGCCCGGTGGGGTTCGCATGGGCGCATAGGAGAGTGCTCGCCCTTCCAGAGGAGGGACAAGGGGATCACTCCACCATGTCAGTCATGTGGTTTACCAAATGTTGCCACTGGGGCACTCGACCCGAGTAGGTTGATTCGACCTTAGAGGGACGGAGAGAAGAGTTTGTTCATGTAATGACCCAGACGGAAGGTCTCGGTCAAAATGGGTTGTTCATCACCCGAAGGGACGGAGAGAAGAGTTTGTTCATGTAATGACCTAGACGGGAGGTCTCGGTCAAAAATGGGTTGTTCATCATCCGGAGGGATGGAGAGAAGAGTTTGTTCATGTAATGACCTAGATGGGAGGTCTCGGTCGAAAATGGGTTGTTCATCACCCGGCGGGACGGACGGAAGAGTTTGTTCATGTAATGACCTAGACGGAAGGTCTCGGTCAAAAATGGGTTGTTCGTCACTCGGAGGGACGGAGAGAAGAGTTTGTTCATGTAATGACCTAGACGGGAGGTCTCAGTCGAAAATGGGTTGTTCATCACCTGGAGGGCCGGAGGGAAGAGTTTGTTCATGTAATGACCTAGACGGAAGGTCTCGGTTAAAAATGGGTTGTTCGTCAGTGCCAACGGAGTGTCAGGAGCTGACTTGGTCTGTTTGTCTCTTAATGCCTTCGTTGGTATAGGGCTGGTGCCAACGCAAGGAAGAAGGTTGATTCCCCAATCCCTAATGGAAGGTTCAAGTGAGGTGTTTTTTCGTTAGTGCCGATAAGGTGTCGAGGGCTGACATGGTTTGTTTGTCTCTTGACATGCTCTTGATGACACGAGTAAGCGTTAATCATGGGGAACTGGTTCCTCTCCCCCTTCCCCCCTTTTTTCTTCTTCTTTTTTTCTTCTCTTTTTTTTCTCCTCTCTTTTCTTTCTTTCTTTCTCTCATTTTTTTTCTTTCCTTTCTTTTTTTTTTTTGGATAAACAATGGCAAAGCCAATGGGACAATGGTGATGCAAATTTGCCCACGGCGAGGCGCAGAGTTGTATTATTCACTAAATAGAGGAATCAGAGCGTGGTACAATCTCAAATGCCTACCATTAAGGGGTGAGAATTGAACCTCCCCTCGATGATTGACGATTACATATGCCCCACCCTCGTAGACCTTCTGGATTACATAGGGTCCAAGCCAATTTTCCTTTAGCTTGCCCTTGGGGTTGGCGGCCATGACTTCTCTTCTTTTGACCATAACGAAGTCACCCTTTTTGAATTCGTGCTCCTTGACGAGCTTGTCAAAGGCACGCGCTATCCGAGCCTGATAAACCTGGATATTCTGCTGGGCTTGGAGCCATTTCCTCTCTAATTTGGAGAGCTCTTCGAGCCTTCGCTTGACATTTTTTTGCCCTTCCCAGACTAGCCCGTGTTGGATTGCGACCCTTAGAGAGGGTATTTCCAACTCGATGGGGACAATTGCTTCTGGGCCATACACCAAGGAAAAAGGTGAACAACCCATTGGGGTTTTGTATACAGTTCGATATGCCCACAGAGCTTCGTACATCTTTTCTTCCCAATCTCTTTTGTTGGAATTAACAATTTTGACCAGGAGAGTACATAGAGTTTTATTAAAAGCCTCAGCCAAGCCATTGGCCTGCGGGTTGTAAGGAGTCGACATCCTCCAATTGATCTTGTATTTTTCTGCCTGTCGGTAGACCTTCTGATTGCGGAAGTGGCTGCAGTTGTCTGAGATAATTTGGTTGGGGGCGCCAAACCGAAATATGATGTTGCTACGGAAAAATCTGACCACGATGTCCCCAGTCACTTCCTTCAGAGCAACAGCTTCCGCCTAGCGGGAGAAGTAGTCAGTTGCCGCCAAAATGTACTTGCACCCTGCGGATGATGCTGGTAGTGGACCCATGACGTCTGTTCCCCATTGGGCACACGGCCAGCTGGGCACTGTTGGATGCAGTGTCACGGCCGGTCTTCTAGGCACCGTCGCGTGCTCTTGGATTTTTGACAAGACTTAGCATACTTGCAGTAGTTGTTGAACATTGTCGATCAGTAGTAGCCAAGCTTCTTTGTTTCAATCTTCATTTTCGGTCCCACCTGGTGTGCACTAGCTGTTCTGGCGTGAACCAACTTCATGACCCTCTAAGCCTCTTCAGTGGATAGACATCGGAGGAGTACTTTTCACTTGGCATCCGCCATGATTTGGAATAAGATCCCGTCCCGGGTCTCATAAGAGTCCTTCGTTCTGATCAACTTGATCGTCTCTTCTCTTTGCCTGGGCAGTTGCTGATATTTAAACCACTGCATAAGAGTGCCCCTCCAGTCGGGTAAGTTGATGGCCTCTGCTGTGGCGACCTCAAGTTCTTCCTCTTCTGACTCTTCTATCATGCTAGGCACTTGGCGCTGATTTATCACCCAGTTATTGAGTGATCCATCTGGCGGCACCGCCAATGAACATGCCAACTTTGCCAGTGCATCGGCCTATGCATTTTCTCCTCTGGCAATGTGGCCTATTTCAATGTGGTAGAACTGCTCCATGAGCCACTTCGCCTTAGTGTGGTAAGGGAGTAGCTCAGGCTTTCGGACGTCAAACTGTCCTTGGACCTGCTTGACGATTAATAGTGAATCGCCAAATACTTGTAGCATTCTGATCTCCATATGTAAAGCGACTTGGAGGCCGATGATCAGAGCTTCATACTCTGCTTCATTATTTGTGCAGGGCCTACTGATGGAACAGGAAGTGTGTAACGCCTCTTCGTCCGGAGATTTGAGGACGATGCCGGCCCCGGCTCGTACTTTTGTATGCCCGGATGGGGTTGTTTCTGTTCTCGAAGCCCCGTCGAAGTACAACTGCCAGGCGATCTATTGGACTTGGTCCACCTCCAGTGTTTCATCTTCAGGTAGCTCCGTGACCAATGGGGAGTCTTCAGGCACGGGGTGCACTGCGAAGAAGTCTGCGATGACTTGACCTTTAACGGCCTTCTGCGGCACGTAGGTGATGTCAAACTCCATTAGCAGTACGGCCCACTTGCCAAGACATCCTTTTAGGACTGACTGGGAGAGAATGTGCTTGACAGGGTCAGCTTGGATATTAGGCTCACTTTATGCGACAGCATGTAATGCCTCGGCTTCTTGACTGCGAAGACTAAGGCAAGGTAAACTTTCTCAATCGAGGTGTACTTTGCTTCTGCCCCTACCAGTCTTCGGCTGAGGTAGTAGAGAGCTTGCTCCTTTCCCTCATCATTGTTCTGGGCGAGCATTGCCCCCAGCGAACATTCGATGGCAACTATATATAGAATAAGCGGCCTTCCCTTGACAGGTGCCCCCAACACAGGCGGGGTCCTCAAATAATCCTTCAACCGGTCGAAGGCTCTTTCGCACTCCTGATTCCAGCTGAAAGGTGCATTCTTCATCATCAATTTGTGGAACGGCTGGCAGCGTCCCGACAAGTTGGAGATGAACCTGCGGATGTAAGCCAGCCGGCCTTACAGAGACCTTAACTCTCCCAGATTCTTTGGAGGGGGCAGCTCCTGGATAGCTTTTATTTTAAAGGGGTCGATCTTGATCCCCCTATATCAGATAATGAAGCCGAGGAACATCCCACTGGAGACGCCAAAGGCACACTTCATTGGATTCATTTTCAGGTTATACTGCCGGAGTCTCTCGAAGACAATTCTGAGATCATTTAGATGATCCCCCCTTTTCTTTGTTTTGACGACCAAGTCATCAATGTAGCATTCGACTTTGCTATATAGCATTTCGTCGAATATCTTGGTCATCGCCCGCTGGTATGTGGCGCCAGCGTTCTTGAGGCCGAAGGTCATCCTTTTGTAGTGGAATATCCCTTTAGGCGACCGGAAGGCCGTGTGAATTCGGTCGTGCTCGGCTATCCAGATTTGGTTATAGTCGGGCGATCCGTCCATAAAGGACAAGGCCTCATGGCCAGTAGTTGCATCAATCATCACTTCGGTGATGGGCACCGGGAAGTCATCTTTCTGGCAAACTTTATTCAGGTCGTGGAAGTCCATGCAGATCCTGATTTATCCATTCTTCTTCTTCACTGGCACAATATTAGCCAACCAGGTGGTGTATTGGTTTTCGGTTACAAAATCGACATCTATAAGCTTGTCGACTTCTTTGCAGATCTGGTTTATCAGCTTTGGCCTCATGCGCCGGGGTGACTGCTTCACTGGCTCCACCTTTGGATCAATGGCCAGAATGTGTTGAGTCACGTCGGGGCTAAGGCCGGGCATCTCTTTGTAGTTCCAGGCAAAGCAGTCTCGGAACTCTTGCAGCAACTTCACATATTGCTCCCTCTCATGTGGAGGTAGTAGTAGGGCACTTAGAAAGGTTGGTCTAGGGTCGCTTTCCGTGCCAAGGTTGATCTCAATGAGCTCATCTACTGTGGCCTGGCCGCCATCTTCAATCTCCAGGGGCGCCGGGGATAAGTCGATGAAGTCTTGATCTTCACCATCTTCTGCTTCAAGGACACCATAGGCATCTTCTCACTCCGCCTCGTTGGGCACTAGGGCATTACTTGCTTCCTGCCCCCCTTGGCTTGTTGTCTGCGGCCTCGAGGGGCTCCCCTGCACAGAGAGGCAAAAGACTTCTCCAGGGTCTTCTTGGTAGTTATCATAGACAGCGTCTACAGAGCCTTCACCCATGTTGGCGAAGCAAGAGATCATGTGCACTTCCCTCTCTGAGGTAGTTGCTCGCCGTACAGGCGACTGCTTCTTAGTCGAAGGTCGGGGTTGCCCGGCCTCTGATACATCTTCGGGGGTCTGACATTGGATCGAGATCATATGGAGTCCCTTCTCATAAGCATCCATTTCATGTGGGCGTGGTGGAGCCACCTCATAGTCCCCCATCTTGAGTTCATCCTTCTCAATCAGGTCTTGAGCAATGTCTTTGAACCCATAACAGTCTTCGATGGGATGGCCCAATAACCGATGATAGAGGCAGAACCGAGGGTCATTGCTCCTTCTGGCGTCCTTCGGCCTCTTGGGTTCCGGGAGAATGACCTTATTGTAGTGGCAGGCCCAGTCGAAGATCCCCCGAGTTTTATCCTGTGGGAAAGAGTAAGGCTTCTACATCCTCTCCCGTAATGTAGGAATTCGTTCCCCCGGCCGCCTGGTTGAGGGACCGGCTACTTCCTTCGCCTTCGCCTTCAATTGCATGGAGGTGCCAAGGCTGATGTTCGACGACTGGCGCATGCAGATATCCTGCTGGCGGAGGATGCCCCCAATCGGGCCTTTAACATCTCGATTTCCTGCTACTGTTGGTAACATAGGCCAAGCATAGCGGGGTGGCATCGAGAAGGATGTGGAGCGCGGCTCAGACCACCGCTTTCTGCTTCAATGCGAGGCGGGGATGAAGTAACCCTGTCACTGTAGCCGCGCAGGTCCGGTCTCCCAGAGGAGGACGGGACCACCCCTATGTCCTTGCAGGGAGGTGGGTTCCAAAGAAACACCTCTTCATCATGAGCTTCATCAGCCGGAGGCATAAGATGCCCACGGTCCTCGATGTCCTGTGGGTTTGCACCCTCCGCTGGGCCATTGTCGGTCGAAGCCGAAACTGATATCACATCGGCTTCGTAGAAGTCTTCTACTGAGAAACCCAAACCCGGATGCCCGGTGATTTGCAACAATCTCTGATCCATGTTTGGCGGGTTCCACATTCTCTTGAACATTTCTCTCCGACTGGAGGGCTGATAGAAGGGATCCCTTGCTTCTCGACCATTTTGATTGCACAGCCGGTTATGTCAAGAAGTCCCATGATCGGGACGAGGGGATAGTGCAGCTCATCGGGGAGTTTACAGTCATCCTCCCCTCTGACCGGGTGCTCCTCGGCCACATAGAAGATAGTGGGCGGGCCTCCGGAGTTGGGCACCTCGAAGGTCTTCAATGGTTCGACCACCTGACAGTCGGCTTCTGCGAGAGGCTTGATGATCCCATGCGAGACTCTGACGTCCTCCAGCAAGTCTTCGAGGTATGGTATCCCCGGTGTGGGGTGGATGGAAAGGGGAGTTGCCCTGAATACCCCTTCTTCTTCAGAAATGAATGACACATGAGGGGGAGCTACATAGCCTGTGGTGGCGGAGGGAACCAACTGTCGGGCTCCACCTTCTTTTTCCTTTTGTCCTGAGTGACTTGGGGAGCTTGCTTCGACTTCTCCATATACAATGTGGCGTCTGACAAGTGGCATTCGAACACCTCGAAAGGGTGGAGATCAGCGAAGATTCTTTCCTCTTTCCCATCGCAAGGGTACTTGATGCATTGATGCAAAGTGGATGGTACCACCCTGTTCTGGTGCAGTCAAGGTCGGCTGAGTAACACCTTGTCGGAGGTGTTGGAGTTGATCACATGGAACTGGACCTTGGTTGTGAAGTCGCCGAGGGAGAGGTTAAACTCTGTGACCCCCATGGGGACCTTGCACTTCTGGTTGAAGCCAGCAATCTTGAAGTTCTTGACCTCGACTAGGTGCACGGCAAAATAATGTTTCTGGTACACCCGATAAGAGAGTATATTCATTGCTGCCCCCGGGTTGACCAAGACTCTGTTGATAGGCTACCCATTCAGCTGCCCCTTCATGTAGAGTGGACTGTTATGGCTGCAGGTGGGTCGAAGTCTGTCCTCCTCTTTGAAGGCCACAGCTACTTCAGGTGACATTTCTGCAAGGCAGGTGTTGGCCCAGACTAGATGGTGGACAAGAAGGGGGGTTGAATTGTCCCCTTGCTGAGATGGTAAATTTTAAAAACTTTCCAAACTAATCACAGCTGAATTAAAATTATGTACGTTGATTAGCCTAAACAGACGTGAGATCAAAATGTTCTCTCAAGCTTTCTGATCTCACTCGAATTAAAATATGCAAATAACAGATAAATTTATGCCTAACATAGATAGAGGATAGAGCAGGGTGCGATGGTGCAGTGAAGTAAAAATCTATATAATGGACCTGTGAAGGGAGATAGAAGAAAGGAACAATCGCACAGGCATACACACAAAACACGAAGGCTTTTAGGTGGTTCGGGACCACGACAGGCTCCCTACGTCCACCCCTCACCGAACTCGGTAAGGCTTCACTATACACTACGAAACGTAGCAACACGGGGACAAGCCCCAGCACCACACACGCTGCTTCCGCAGCAATACACACACGAGGACACTCCCCAAAACGCTGCCACTGCAGCACACACACACACACAACGTCGGGGAACACGCCCCAAACACTATAACCACACAGAGATGCAACTCCATCTACCACAACCAAATTTGGGGAAACTTTCCCCGCAATAAAACCAAACACACAGAGACGCAGCTCGCTCACACACGATAATATTCGAGTTTGACAAAATAGAAAGATATACAATGACTAGTCCAAAAATTCAATACATGCTCATAAATAGAATGTAAATTGTTGAAGCATATGAAGAAAGGCTGGAGAAATGTATCCTTTATTTAAGAGTGGCTTGGACAAATCTTTCTTGAAGCTTCCAAGGTGAGGGAGGGCGAAACTTCAGCAAATCCAAATCCGAACGAGCCGGTCGATCTAGATTCAGCTTCCTTGACTTGTAAACTCTTGATAGAATGGATGAAACTTGAAACTCCTTGCTTTAGAACATCCCTACAAATTGGAGAAACATATTAGAGCTCAAAACCCTCTTCTTTCTCTCCTACGGCCAGTGCTTCCTCCTCTCTTACTCTAAATCTTGAAATTCACAACTTATATATATATCAGCAAGTTAGGTTGATCAAAAGACCACAATGCCCTCGTAAAACCCTAGCAAAACCACCCTAATATGTTCACTAGTAACCCAAGGGTATGAGGGTAAATTTTCAGCCTAAAAAGAGTCCATTTGATAGGGTTCCGGTGGCCCACGCATTACCTGCGCGGATCTGCGAATAAGGGGGGGTCGACCCATCTGATGGGGGGGGGTCGACCCATCTGATTTCCAGCATGCTGTCTGCTGCAGAAAGTTCACAGGGGTCGACCCATCGGAGGAGGGGGTCGACCCACTTGCATAAACATTTCTGTTTGGTGTGTTTTCAGCCCCGGGGATGACCCATTGAGTGGGGGGGGGTCGACCCATTGACCTTGTAACCTCATGAAATGATATTTAATGCATTCCCAAAGACCTATACATGCAACCAAATGAAACCAATCATGAATTACATGAAATGTAAATTCTTACCATGTCTTTCATGATTTAAGAGCATAATTTGAACATGCACTTTATGAACGTTCAACCTCACCATTCTTTCATCAATGCTAAGTGAAAAGAGCAACTACCTTGGATCTTTGTCATGTGAATAGATCTCTTAACTTGCATATTGAGCTTTTGCAATTCATCCATACAAGCTTTCATTTCAGAAATAGTTCATGCATGAAAAGACCACCTTCAACACAAATTAAGCCAATTAGTTTGCACAAGGATGAAAGACCATAAAGAGCTCTTTGAAGAGGATGCATTAAACACAATTGAAAACCACTAAAAAGTACACTTTCCCTCATTCAAAGGTCAAATACATTTAAGCATCCATCAAGCACGGTTAGTATGCTTGGCCCGGATACAGAGGGGGGTGAATGTATCCTTCTACAGTATATGGCCAAATTAAAACTAGGATGCTAGAGAAAGACACAGGATAGAACTAATTCATTTCAACTCAATTACAAACTCATGGGCGTGCCTATCCAAGCATCTAGCGGAAGCAATCAATCAATCAAGCCACTGCACAAGAGATTTTAGGTGGTTCGGTCCACAGACCTACATCCACCCCTCACTCCCAACCGGAGTGAGGCTTCCACTAGCTTAAGCTAGAACGCAGACTTAGTCTGCAAACAGTTGCTGCCATACAGCTTGACCATGGGAACAGCCTCCCCTCTTCCTCCCAACCGGAGGGTAACCCACAAGTGACAACCTGTCACTTGCAACCTGGAGATTAGATCTCCCTTCTCCTGAACCAATAGGAGGAACCCGATCCCTAACAGGGCAATTGGAAGAACAAAGATGATCAGAAAATAAAGGAAAAATAATAAAGGAAAATAACACAGCAATCAGAAAGCTGTAAAAGATGAAATGCACAATGTGGCTCTCAACGGAGCTGACTGGCCTGGATCTGATCCACGGTCCAGTGAAGATAGATCTTCAAGCAGCTTCTTCCTTCTTCTCCACGAGCTCTCTCGCTCACTCTCTTTCTCTCTTTCTTTCTCTTCTGCTCTCTTAATCTCTCACTCTCTATCTCTCTTTCTTTCTCTTCTACTCTCCTAATCTCTCACTCACTGCTCTCTCTTCACGGCTTCTCTCTTCTATCTCTTCTTCCTCTCTTTTCCTTCTTTTTCTCTTCTTCTGGATCGAAGGGCTTTCTGCTCTTCAGGCTTCTGCTTCGATCAACCTTCATCTTAAGACGAAGGCTCCATTTTATACCTGGAGCAGCAGTAGGGCGCGTGTGGCTTCCACAGTTCCCGCCCTAAGAGTTCGGACTACGTGGTAGCATCCAGCACGCTTTCAGACCACGTGTCCTCATCTGGGCATTTTCCTTATCCTCGGATCACGTGCCCAGCACCAGTACGCTCAGCAATTGGAGGTGGATGGCGTCAACTCACTTGCTCCAAAGAGTTGACGCAGTCATCAGAAATCTTCAAACTTCTTAACCGCTGCGTCGACTCCATCAGCCTATTACGTTGACGCAACGGTATCGGCAATCCAGTGTTCAAGTCTTCCCTTTCTTGGACTGCTGCGTCGACGCTGCCAGTTGGTGGCGTTGACGCACGAACGTGTGCATTTCTATACTGGCATCTCTTAAGCCGCTGCGTCGACGCTACTTGTTGATGGCGTTGACGCAGTGGAAGATTTCGTGAAGGCTTGATCGCTTGTAAGAGTCTCTGCTACTTTAACTGCTGCGTCGACGCTGCTTGCTTGTGGCGTTAACGCAATAGAAGACATCGTGAAAGCTTCGTCTACTGATGCGTGGACACTTTAAGCTTCAGGCGTCGACCCTGTTCCCTTCAGCAACAATAATGAAGTGTATAGACTTAGTATTAACGTGAAGCATTGTATAGACTTCAGAGATCAATATAGCAAGTGTGTACATAGTGAGGGAGTGTATAGACTTAGCAGTCTAGGTCTCTAACAACGAGTGTATAGACTTGCAACTCTTCATGAGATCTCAGTGTATAGACTTAACCAATGTATATAGTTGAAGACTAACAATCGAGTGTATAGAGTTACTTATGTGAGCATGCGTTGTATAGACTTCACACAAGAAGACATATAGGCTGTACAGACTTGGAGAGTTGAATCCAGTGTACAGACTTGTTGATATCAAACGAAGAGCTTCCAGTGTATGGACTTTGCAATGCAAACAGCAATGTATAGACTTTGTTAAGAAGGTGCCCGATGTACAGACTTGAAGAAGATATGCCAATGTACAGACTAAATGGATCCAGCTGATGTATAGACTTTGTGCCCAAGCTATCAATGCTCTGATGCGTCCACTCCACTTGAACGTTGCGTTGACGCACAAATTCACCCAGGGGCTTCTTTCTTGAGTTTGCACTGCTGCGTCGACGCTTCCATTTGATGGCGTTGACGCAATGAGCACCATGCAACCCCTTTGAACTATTAAACAGTTATTAGGAGGTTAAGTGTCTATATCCAAAATCTTACTGTTGTCATCATCAAAACCAGAGTACAACAATCTCCCCTTTTTTTGATGATGACAACCCCCAAACTGTTTTAATGACATCTGCGATCACACAAGGTTAGCATCAACCAAACGCATGGTTACTTGTCAGTTGAACAAAAAATTATGAGTCACAAAAATGAAAGTATATGCTATCATTCATTAACAAAACTCAGCATTCATTAGAAAAATTCAGCAGTCATTAACAAAATTTAGTAGCTCATTAAGCTCTCCCCCTTTGTCATCATCATAAAAGGGGGTGCATGTAGAAAACATAGGTTAAGATGGGAAGAAGCGATTGTAACGCCTGGCAGAAGATGGTTGTTGTTGCTGACGAGAAGATTGTCCTTGAGTGCCTGGAGGTGTCTGGCGAGATGGCTGTCCTGAAGTAGATTGGTCCCTGGTTAGAAGGTCTCTGATCTCTTGAGAAAGTTCGCTTAGCTGATGACTTAGAGTGTTGCGAACATTGCCAATTTCAGTGAAAGAATCTTTGTGCTCAAGTGACTGGATGTTGGCTATTACTTTGTCAATCTTCTCTAGCACAACTTTGAGGAATGGAGGGATTGCACTGACATGACCTTTGATTGTTTCTAGCCCTATCTTCAGATCATAGCACAGATCAATAATTTTGGCAAAAGAGGAAAGGGTTGAACCTTGTCGATTGTGCATCTCTTGTACTAGAGTGGCAAGTTTGTCAAGGAGGGATGATATCTGTTTCAAGACTGACCTTGTTGCTTGGTCAGACACCATCTTGGTGAGTAAGAAATTTCGCCACTCACATAAAACTGAAGTTTCAAAATTAACAATCTGAGCAGTCAGCTTGTTAAAATGAAGGGTTGTGAACTCCACCAACTTGTCCATCTTGGCCTCCTGACGCTGCATCATCATAGTCATGTTTACTAACATCTCTTCAATAGTTGCTGGGGGTGGAGCTGCATCAGAAGTTGGAGAGGTTCTTCTATAAACTTTAATGGCTCCAGACGTAGATGGTTCTACTGTAGGTACAGAGCCACTCGGTTCCGCAGAAGCCTCAAAAACTTGCTCTCCTCTCATGGAGTTGTCCTCTGGCACGTCTTCACTCACCACAGATGGAATCGGTATTTCTGCTCTGTGCACTTGACCATCATCTATAGTGGCTGTTCTTGATGCCTGACCGATCTCTGATGGAGCTGATTTCTGACTAGGAAGGGTTCTGACAGCCTTACCATCAACGACCTCAAAACCCATAAACTTTTGAATGTAAGAAAGTGTGTACACATTCCCTTGAGGGATGATAAGTTTCTTCTCAGAGCCAAAGTCTACACCAACTTTCCGAAAAATAGCAGTTAATGGGGCGGCATAAGGAAGGGTTCTGGACTGAGATAGACATGACCCCATTGTTTGAATAGCTACATCCGGCAGGGAAATCTGTATTCTCTTCAGCATACAGTAGAGAAGAAATCTTTGCATCTCTGTCACCCTTTCTCTTCCACTGCTCTGTGGTGTGATCATGGAGGTGAAAATGTGGTGGAGCAGTCTATTTAGCGAAGGGAAATGATTGGCTTTGAGACTGCCTAGGTAGGTCTCCCTGACATCGGAGAGATTACTGGGTTTCTCAGTCAAGAGTTCATATGCTTCATGCGCATCATACTCAAAATCATGCAGCTGAACTCCTACTTTAGGAACCTTCCATGCTCTGGCAAGCAGCTTATCTGTTATTTCGAACCTTACACCTCTAACACTGGATGTAAGTTTTGGAACAGAAGGTTCATATTTTAAGTTCTGGTAGAACTCTCTGACCAAGGTGGGGTAGTAAGTCTTGTGTGTTGAGACAAACGACCACCAGCCCTGATGGTCCAGTATAGGAAACAGCTGAGGAAAAACTTCGAGCATATGATGATCAGTAGCATCAACGTACCGGGAAATAAGAACCTTCAGAGGTTCTTCCATGGTGACTGTACGTGAGCTACCAGCATCTTTCTGACCGGTTGCAGAACCTGAAGATAAGCCCTTCCGCTTCTCTTTTCTGACTGCGGATGTCTTTAACCTTTTGGTTGGCGGACTTGGATCCCGTGGACCCGTCTCCTTCCTTCTTCCCCTTTCGCGAGCTACTAGAGAGTGGGACTCCATTGTGCCTCTTGCTGGTTCTGAGCCTCTTGGTTGTTCCTCTGCCCTCTGCTTCCCTTTTTGAGTGGATGCTGGAGAATCCATGGCACGGAGATGAATCGAGCAGGAGAGAGAGCTGAGAGGATTCTTGGGGGACACGAGAGGTCGAATGACAAAAAGGGTTTTGGAAAAAAGTGAAGAAAAGCAGCGGTCTCATTTCGCTTTAAAAGAGACACCGAGGACCCTTTAAGTGAACGGTTCAGCCGGTTCAAGTGGGTGAACCGGGTAAAGAAGATATGAATAAGAAGCAATGCGTGGACGCAGAGAGGGGCATTGCGTCTACGCAGTGAGGCAAGTGAACCGAGAAACACAAGATAAAAAGCCAGTGAGGCATAACGCGTTGACGCCAATGTAACATTGCGTCTACGCAGTGATGCAGTTAGGAATGAGATACTCCTCCTTATGCAGCATGATGCATCTAATAATGAAACTCCCCCTTACTAAATGGAGCCTATGAGAAGAATAAGAAGGGAAATTCAATTGGATTCTCAAAGGGATATTATTCTCATAAATCCAAAACATGTTTTCAAAGTCTTCCATTATAAGAGCTTATGAATGAACTTTATTAACAGCGTGGTTTAATTATGATGTATGTAGAGTTCATCAGTAAAATTCTGTATTGATATCTAAAACCATGGTTTAATAAAGATGAACCAAGCCCTCATAATTATCTTGATTAATCTCTCTTTCTCTTACACAATCAAATCTATTGACTTCTTTCAGAGTTACATGCACTAGTATTGAAGTCAAGTTATTATGAAGTCATATGATTTTGTCTAGGGTTGAAGCAATTTGATTTGTGTATCAATATTCAGATATTTCACTTTATTCAACAATTTTTCTTGCTCCAAATTTTACGAGCACTCTAGTTCAGTGCACACATTGTAACTAGAGGATATACCTTGATTAGAGGCCAATATCCCTAAGCCCTTAGTGTGACTAACTGTCATGCTTTATGTGAACAGAGTTAGCATTTACACATCATGACACACTACAAATCATTTTCTAATGAGTGAGTTGTATTTCTCAATGTGCATGCCATTGCTCTGCCTGAGTTTCAATGAATTTTATCAGAGTTAACGAAGGCACCTCATGACACAGTCCTTTGGACTTGTGTTTCTCAGTGGCCAATGTCATTGCTCTGACAGAATTAACCCTTTAGACATTTCAGAGGCATTCTTTTGCTTCAAATCAATAATAGTTTCATGTACTTAACCAATTAAAGTCATGTATTCAAAAGTGCAGATTTCAGAAATTTTTCACAAGACACATCATGAAACAAATGGTTAAGGTTTATTAAACATGCTTCAGATATTTTTAAGAGATTTTAAAGTCAAACTCCGTGAACATTAAACTTAAACCACATGAGTTATTTCAGACATTCATAAACCTGTATAATAGAAGTTTTCTAGTTCAAAATTTTCAGATTTATGATCAAGATAGCCCATTGGAATCTTCATGAGGGACTGATAGATTTCTGAAGCCAAACGATACCAATTGATAGGAGAAAAACCAATTGTTAAGAGAGATTTTGAAGCTCAAAGTTTTTCAGAATATGATCAAGGTTTGTCAACTAAGTCAATAAGAAGGGATATGGTATGAAATCAGACAAATGTATGCATTAGACAACCTATATGCAATGCATTGGCTCCCCCTTACAATATGCATTCAAACTCTCTTTTTGACATTTTCAATATAAGGGGATACATTGCACTATATGTATGCAGGGACATGCAAAGACTCGACATTGAATTGCTATGCAAGGATATGCAACTAACTCCCCCTGAAAACATGCAATGTTTGCACTGAGAACTGAACATATGTTACCAAATGATTCATGCACATTCAGACTGTCCTAAGCAGCAAGATGACCCATGGTACTAGGCGGAGCACTTGGTCTAAAAGACCACCTCACACATAGTAAGAACCTCTAGACAGACCTCCCTGCCCTTTGGTACCTTACCATTTATATACCATTGAGGTCATGCATGATTATTCAACATGCAGTTCTATATGCAATTCAGAATTTCAGTGAGCTATTGCAACACACATGATTCAAGTCACACTCATAAGCAGTTCAGATTTTTCAGACAATTCGAAAGGCAATTTGTTTTCAGAGTCTATGCATAACACAATTATCAAGCAATTGCAATAAGCCTATGTATGCATCAGATACAGACAACCCTTCTTAATCTGATGTTTGCACAGAACTCTCAGCAAATGTATGATCAGAAAATAATGCACATGGCAACTGATGAATGAAAAATGCAAAAATAGATTTAACTAGCCATGCAATAAAACTAAAAACAAGGACAGCAGGAAGTTTACCTGAAAGAAAAATCAGTATGGGGTTTTTCTTCTTGAGTGCCTTGGATCATTACCCCTTTTTATTCCAGTCCCAAGGCACACCTGCATAGCAATGTTATTTTGCACAAACAGGTACCCAAGAAGTCTTGGGTCCTGATAAAACAGTATTACTCCTAGCAGGTTTTCTTGGCACATTTCTAGGAGCAGTTTTCAGATCTGATTTATGCACATTCTTGTTAGCATGAATTCTATGTGCATAAGCATGAGATTTCTTGTTGACAGAATAAAATTTCTGTTTGCCAAAACCAGTTTGGTTTTGATATCCTGCCAGCCAACAGGTTGCAGCCCTGTGACCTGGCTTCCCATAGTTATAACATGAGAGTTTTGCAAATTATCTTACAGGGAATTTAGCATGTTTGAGATTCACATTTCTACCCTGAATATGCCAACAGTCCTTGACTGTATGGCCATACTTCCCACATTTGAAGCACTCATTGTGCTTGCCTCTAAAAACACTACTTCCAAACACATTTCCATTTGCAGGGAGTTTAACGGTTTTAGAATTGAATTGTCTACCCTGAGCATGCCTACAGTGGGCTGCAATGTGGCCCATCTTGCCACAGTGAAAGCATGAATTAGAACTTTTCTTACTAGCATTCAGCCAGCATTCAAATCCCTTATGACCAAATTTTCCACAATTAAAGCATGTCATATGCTGGTTTATTGGAACAGACTTGTTCTTGTTAAGAGCATGATCGTTTGCATGAAATTTATTGTTATCACTAACAAACCAGCACTGTGAAATTTTGTGTCCTAGTTTACCACAATGAAAGCACTCAATTCTCCTTTCTGAAATGAAGGGTTTTTATCATGATATCTCCTAGCATTCTTATTATCCTTCTCCATCAACTTACACTCATGCATCAGATGTCCAACTTTATGACAGTAATGACAGATAATCTTCCCTTTAGATGCATGTGAGTGTGTGTGAGGACTGTGATCAGCATGCACTGATGAAGCCTTTTCATTTATTTTCTGATTTACAGTCATTTTCTGGTTTTTATCCTGTTTTCCTATTTTCTTAGCCTTGTACTGAGTTGGAGATGAAATAGAAGGCTTCTCCTGTTCAGAGGATTTAACAAAGACAGTTTTCAGGTTGGCTCCATCGACCTTCCTCATGACTGGACTATAGCCCAGTCCGTCTTTCTTCAAATTATTCTTTGTTCCCAGTATTTTCTGAACAATGGGCTGTTTGTCTTTAGAGGTGGTGGCTACGTCTGAACCACTTACAAAAGATGTCATAACTTTGTTCTGAAGTTCCTTCTTGTTTATCTTATTGTAGCCCAGCCCTTCCTTCCTAGAGTTGATTTTTATACCTAGTAGCTTGTCTAGGTTTTTCTGCCCATCAACAAATTTAGACAAGGAGACTGTCAAATCCTGAATTTCATCTTCCAAAGAGGAAATATGTAGCTCATAACTGGCAATCTCTTGTTCACTGCAATTCACACATTCAGTTAACACCTTGTTAGCAGTTTTATATTTGTCAATTTCCTGTTCCAGATTGCTCAGTTTATTAGAATCTTCAACACAAATACTTTTTCCTCTTTCCAAAGCTAGAAGTCTCTCTGACATAGTGGAATTCAACATTTTTAATTTTTCATTTTCTTCCTTAAGCTTGTCATTCTGAATTAACTAATTTATTAGAGTCTGATCTTCTGAGTTAGTTTCAAGTTTTCTTCCAGCCTTGAATTCCTTCAAATCTTTTTCCTTCTTTTCAATATTTTTCTGTAATTCCACATTCACAGATTTGATGGCTTCAAGTTTTTCAGCAAGCAGGTTTTTCTCCTGCTTAAGTTTCTCTGATTCTTCTTCATCTTCTTTGGAGATTTTTCTGAGAGATTCATCTTCAGATTTTAGCTTATTTAGTTCAGAGTAAACACATTCGAGTTCCTTCTTCAGTTTTGCATTCTGATTTTTATACATATGATTATCAGACAGACATGCATCATGAAGTTGCTTCATACTCGTACAATTTTCACATGGAGAGCTAGAACCATCTACCCGAGTACCCTTCTTCAACTTTTTATACTGTTTTCTTAAGCTCTCATGTGACTCTAACAATTCAGCATATGCATTCTCCCAATCATCAAGAGAAAAGTTCTCGAAGAGATTTACCTCATCATCATCATCTTCATTTTGGCTGCTGCTTTGATTGCTTCTGTCAGCCATCATGCAGCTTGTTTGATTTCCTTTCCCGGCTCTCTTCATCATTTCCAACATATCCCTTGCAGATCTGCAATCAAGGAAACATGAGTGAAAGGCTTTGTCAGTGGCTGCTTTCATCAGATTTATAGCTGTCTGATTCTCCTCATACATTGCTTCGTGACTGTCAGTCCATTTGGACTTTTTCTTTGGTAATTTATGAGGACCATGTGAAATCACTTTCCACAGGTCTGGATCAACAGATCTAACATAAGCACGTAAGGCACTGTGCCACTGGTTGAAATCAAAACCACTGAAGACGGGTGGACAAGCCATTGAAGCAAATAGCAGATAAATTCAACGCAACAGGAATATTGATGCACTAAAAGCAAATTAGCACCTAAGACCGCAAGATCGAATCTGCAGGTCGCTGGACCTTGTATGCAGACACCTGCTCTGATACCAACTGTTAGTATGCTTGGCCCGGATACAGAGGGGGGTGAATGTATCCTTCTACAGTATATGGCCAAATTAAAACTAGGATGCTAGAGAAAGACACAGGATAGAACTAATTCATTTCAAACTCATGGGCGTGCCTATCCAAGCATCTAGCAGAAGCAATCAATCAATCAAGCCACTGCACAAGAGATTTTAGGTGGTTCGGTCCACAGACCTACATCCACCCCTCACTCCCAACCGGAGTGAGGCTTCCACTAGCTCAAGCTAGAACGCAGACTTAGTCTGCAAACAGTTGCTGCCACACAGCTTGACCAGGGGAACAGCCTCCCCTCTTCCTCCCAACCGGAGGGTAACCCACAAGTGACAACCTGTCACTTGCAACCTGGAGATCAGATCTCCCTTCTCCTGAACCAACAGGAGGAACCCGATCCCCAACAGGGCAATCGGAAGAACAAAGATGATCAGAAAACAAAGGAAAAACAATAAAGGAAAATAACACAGCAATCAGAAAGCTGTAAAAGATGAAATGCACAATGTGGCTCTCAACGGAGCTGACTGGCCTGGATCTGATCCACGGTCCAGTGAAGACAGATCTTCAAGCAGCTTCTTCCTTCTTCTCCACGAGCTCTCTCGCTCACTCTCTTTCTCTCTTTCTTTCTCTTCTGCTCTCTTAATCTCTCACTCTCTATCTCTCTTTCTTTCTCTTCTACTCTCCTAATCTCTCACTCACTGCTCTCTCTTCACGGCTTCTCTCTTCTATCTCTTCTTCCTCTCTTTTCCTTCTTTTTCTCTTCTTCTGGATCGAAGGGCTTTCTGCTCTTCAGGCTTCTGCTTCGATCAACCTTCATCTTAAGACGAAGGCTCCATTTTATACCTGGAGCAGCAGCAGGGCGCGTGTGGCTTCCACAGTTCCCGCCCTAAGAGTTCGGACTACGTGGCAGCATCCAGCACGCTTTCAGACCACATGTCCTCATCTGGGCATTTTCCTTATCCTCGGATCACGTGCCCAGCACCAGTACGCTCAGCAACTGGAGGTGGATGGCGTCAACTCACTTGCTCCAAAGAGTTGACGTAGTCATCAGAAATCTTCAAACTTCTTAACCGCTGCGTCGACTCCATCAGCCTATTGCGTTGACGCAACGGTATCGGCAGTCTAGTGTTCAAGTCTTCCCTTTCTTGGACTACTGCGTCGACGCTGCCAGTTGGTGGCGTTGACGCATGAACGTGTACATTTCTATACTGGCATCTCTTAAGCCGCTGCGTCGACTCTGCTTGTTGATGGCGTTGACGCAGTGGAAGATTTCGTGAAGGCTTCATCGCTTGTAAGAGTCTCTGCTACTTTAACTGCTGCGTCGACGCTGCTTGCTTGTGGCGTTAACGCAATAGAAGACATCGTGAAAGCTTCATCTACTGATGCGTGGATGCTTTAAGCTTCAGGCGTCGACCCTATTCTCTTTAGCAACAATAATGAAGTGTATAGACTTAGTATTAACGTGAAGCATTGTATAGACTTCAGAGATCAATATAGCAAGTGTGTACATAGTGAGGGAGTGTATAGACTTAGCAGTCTAGGTCTCTAACAACGAGTGTATAGACTTGCAACTCTTCATGAGATCTCAGTGTATAGACTTAACCAATGTATATAGTTGAAGACTAACAATCGAGTGTATAGAGTTAGTTATGTGAGCATGCGTTGTATAGACTTCACACAAGAAGACAAATAGGCTGTACAGACTTGGAGAGTTAAATCCAGTGTACAGACTTGTTGATATCAAACGAAGAGCTTCCAGTGTATGGACTTTGCAATGCAAACAGCAATGTATAGACTTTGTTAAGAAGGTGCCCGATGTACAGACTTGAAGAAGATATGCCAATGTACAGACTAAATGGATCCAGCTGATGTATAGACTTTGTGCCCAAGCTATCAATGCTCTGATGCGTCCACTCCACTTGAACGTTGCGTTGACGCACAAATTCACCCAGGGGCTTCTTTCTTGAGTTTGCACTGCTGCGTCGACACTTCCATTTGATGGCGTTGACGCAATGAGCACCCTGCAACCCCTTTGAACTATTAAACAGTTATTAGGAGGTTAAGTGTCTATATCCAAAATCTTACTGTTGTCATCATCAAAACCAGGAGTACAACAAGCACTCTAAGAAAGCCTTTCACCCAAGATTCACCAAGTTCCTCACTAAAAATTAAAAGTAAATTTGGCATGTCGAGCAATTTGAGTTCAACTAAATCACACATGGACTTCATGAGCTGTCCATAGGAAGATAAACATATTTGATTAGATATATAGCCATTTCACTATCAACTCAAGGAAGCCCTTCAATCAAAATAATAAAACAACCATCATTCAATCTTGATTTCAATAAGAAGAATGGGAAACAAAATGAGCAAGGTACTACCTCAAGCCATATAAAAGAAACATGCATGAGAACACATGGAAACCCAGATTTTCAGCTCTTAAAAGACCATGTTTCAGAACTAAATGATATACAAGGGTTCTAGATGTTCAATGAAGTTCCAATCAAAGCTTACCCAGATTCCATCAACCAATTAACATTCAAATTTGAATTCTTACCTTTGGGATTGATGCAATAGATTGGATTTGAATCCTTCCTATCAATTAAAATGCTTGAAACACCATCGAACAACATGAGTTCCTTGATATCAGAATGCTTGAACAACATTATGCAAGAGCGTGCAATCCAAGGAATATGATGATCTTTTCAACAATAGATTTGAAATTAAATGGCTATGCATCTACACAAAGCCATGCAACCAATTTCATATCCATAAGAACTCAACCATTCCACACTACTATGGGCATTAAAGCACGAATCTTAATCTCAACAGTCCCATACAAAAATATGCATCAAACTCAATAATACCAACTTCGTGTTTGCATGAAGAGCACAAGCTTGACTCTTCTACAACAAGACTCTTTTCTTAAAGATGGCCACACCTATCAATTATCACAACGCAAGGCATTTTCACATTACATGGCAAAGGTGTGATAAGATTCAAGCATATGAAAAGCCTAGCAAGACATTCCAGTAAACCATTTGACAATCCATTGAAAAGCACAGTTTTCACATGAAATCTCGAAAGACTCATGAGTAGCATGCATGAGTCAAAGATATATATATGAAGGACCAAGCTTCACAACCCAGTAATGCAACCTGCAAAGTAAGATAGCAACATATGAGTTCATGAAGTAACAACAGAAAAGACATTTTCCACACCACTTACACATAATATTTTCACTTCTATTCATATGCAAGCCACATAATATATTGTGATCATCAAAATCATTATCAAAGATAAAGAGGGAGTGCCACGAACCCAACAATCTCCCCCTTTTTGATGATGACAACATATTGTGGCAATCCATAACTCTCTCTCCCTCTTTGCCATTATCAAAAAGTGGGGTCGCGGACATAAATGAAATTCCAACAGGAATGATATAGAATGAACAACATTTTTCTGATATCAATTGTGAAATTTAAACACGAATGAAATGGAATGAACAACTAATGATGCACGCGGACCGACCATTACGGAAGGTGTGTGAACCATGAACATAGAACATGAGAATGAAATTTGAAGTGCAAAATGCAAAGGTTTTTGAAATATTTGCAAATGCTCTATTTTTGGATTGTATACAAATGTGTGACTGAATATGCACCAAATGTATGACCAGACTGAGTTATATGCAAGTCTTTGACTTGAAAGCATATTATTCTCCCCCTATTGTCATGAACACAAACGAACTGGCAATGGGATTATTTAACCTATTATTTGCAAGTATAAGCTAAGGATGCATCAAGATGAAGTGTGATATGAACAAACCGAATCAAGCAGTCAAGCATTCAAGCATGCTTGATAAGATATAGACTCATGCAAGTCCCTTTGGGACGGGTGTAAGGATTATGCAATCGATTATAGAACATGATGTGCATGTACAATACTAAGAAGGTCGTGCTTACAGAAATAAGTACTGCATAAACCATGATAAGCGATAGATTCATAAGGAACATTCAAACAATCAAACTCAAGGTGCATATGTGATGATTGAGCAATGAATTTCAAGGTAGTATGAAAAATCAGATTTTCTAAAGAACACTACAAAGAACTTATCATCCATACACTTTCAACACAATGCTCGAATATTGGTCACTACGTATGACCCCCAATATTTTTTTTAATTACTAACAATGGTGTGACTAACCTTTTGACACGAGTCATGCCCTTTGTTTCAGGGGCAATTCCTGGTTACTCAGTTTCGTCACTTTTTATGATGTGGATGAGACACTTTTCGACGCGAGTTGTACCCTTTGTCTCAGAGGCACTTCCCGGTTACTCGGTGGCAAATCACAATTATTTTAGTGTGGATTAGTTTCTCCTTTTGACGCGAGTTTTCTCCTTTATTTCAGGGGGGATTCCCGACTACTCGGATCCACGTTCCACTATAAGACTTTTTGGTGGGCTATATAGCTTTTTCATCACGAGACATGTGAATTTCATGTAGAGAATCAAAAGTCCTTAAAAGTGTAGAGTAGAAAATCGTAATCCTTATTAAATTGAATCATAATCTCAAAAAGGTGTATTTTGTGTGGGTGGTTGTTTTGAATGTAAGATATGAATTAGTTTCATCATAGTAATGTCTCCCCCTAAATGTATGCACGGTTATAAAAAATCTCCCCCTTAATTTATGCCATGTAACAACATGTCTAAATCAATGCAATTCATTTAGCAAGGTTATGAGTCATAGAAGGAGTCAAAAATATGGGTATATATTATATACATTCAAACAAGCACTGAACTAAAATTTTCAAGCAGGTTGATTACCGGTACGTGGCGGAGAATGTAGGTCCGAAGACCACCATCACGCGTGAAGAGGGTTTCCAGTTGGACATAATACAACCTTCCACAATCATCATTTGATATACCGGATAATCATGGCATTTAAGCACACAAGTATGTCAAGTATATATATGCAAGTATGTGCATGTAACTTGAAGAGATGATTGAAAAAATATTCCTATTCACAAGTATGCAAAGATGTGTATGATATGTGCAATGACTATCATGCAAGTAAGTATATAAACTATGTATGCAAAAGTGAACCATTATTCACAGAATGTGAGTACGAGTGTGAAAGACATTATGCACAGACCAGAGCATTCAAAGACGAATTATTATTTACAAAGCAAGAGAAGGTGTGTATGAAAACTAACTAAGTATATCCAAAGTGAAGTATTCAAAAACCAGACTTATTCACAAGATGTGAAATAGCTCCAAATACAAGTTTATTCACATAATGTGAAATGGAGACAATGCAAAGCAGTCATAATCACCTAGCCATTTAACCTGCAGATCTCAGCACTTTTGAAGATACTAAAATCAACAAAAATAGAAATGCAATTGTTTAAATGCGAACTCCAAATTCAACTTTCACCTTTTCAGATTTTTTCAAAGTAGACCTAAATAAGATGACTTTCAAGACCAAACCATTTTTCTTTCTCGCCTTGGCAGTCCTTTATTTATCAACATTCCTTGTCCTCAAGGCACCCCTGCAAAATAAATTCTCATTTTGGTGTTTTGGGTACCCAAGCCATCTTGGGTCCCGAGAGGTTAGTTCTTACACGAACAGATGAATTCTTATTTTTCCTAGCAAACCATTCATCATCAAATATCATAGTAGAACAGTCATCCATAGAATGACCATTCTCTCCATAATAAAAACAGTAAGAAGTTCTTATTCTCATGGACCATTTTTCATCGTTTTTCATTGAAACGCAATTATTCATGACATGTCCAACACCACCACAGTAATGACAGGAGATGTTCTTTTTGAAAGACCATTTATCATCATTTATCTTCTTAAAGCAATTTTCAAAAATATGGCCATATATACCACAATAAAAACAATAAACATTGAAATTTTTCTTCATTGGTATTTCAGGATTTTTAGATTTATCAAGAATTTTCTTTTGTGACTTCAATGCTTCATTGTCATCAAATTCCTTCAAAAAATAATCATACATATCATGGCCAAATTTTTCACAATAATAGCATGAACCATTTTTTCTTTTATTTGTTACATGATCATGTTTAACAGATAATTTTTTTCATGCACGCAAGAGCATTCAACAACATCTTTTTATTTTTCAATTCGTTTATCACACAAATGCAAAGATTCATTTAAACTCTTGATTTCATTTTGTAGATTCAAAATTTGCAAGTGAGAGTTAGCAACCTCTTGTTCACATGAAGCAATTTTCTCATTCAACAGGAAATTAACAGTTTTGAGACTTTCAATTTTTTGTTCAAAAATTTTCAAATTGTCACAATCATTAGTGATTACACATTTTCCTTTCTCAAAATTTTCAAGACTTTTCAATTTACTTTCAAGCAATGAAATTTGAGTAAACAATGCACTATTTTCATTTTGGAGTTTTTCAAATGAATTTTTGTTCATAGAAGTGTGTTCAAGTTCTTTCATTTGAAAACTCGCATTTTCACCAACCATTCTACCCATTGTTTCATTGTTTTCAAATTTGTCATTCAAATTTTTGAAGCTTTCTATTTCCTTTCTAAGTTCCTTCAGCTTATTAGACTTATCAACATTCAGATTTGCTTTCCCTTTTTCCAAAAGAATGACTTTTTCAGACAGAGAGGTGTTCAATATTTTCAGCTTCTCATTATCTTTCCCAATGTGTTGAAATTCTGAACTTTTATCCAACAAGGATTTGTTTTCAACTCTAAGATTTTCAATCATTTCTTTGAGTTCTTCTTCAACAAGCATGTGAGATTCAACAAGTTTTTCAAGCTCAATACATTTTCCACATGAAGAGTTGTCATGTTTCTTTTTCAACCTTTTATTTTCAGATTTTAATTCCTTATATCTAGCAAACAATTCATCATAGGCATTTAACAATTCATTATAGCTCAACTCATCATCATCTTCAGAATCGGAGTCAGGATTTACCTTTGAGCTTCCGTTGCTTTGCCTATCACTGTTGCTTGCCTTGAGGCACTCGCTGTTTCGACTTTCTTCTTGGGCTTCCTTTAGCCCATCCCAAATTTCTTTGGCAGATCTGCAATCAGAAACAAACGGAAATTTCTTAATGCAAACAGCAGCTTTAAGAGCATTCAGAACAAAAAGATTATTAGAGTTCATCTTCCTATATTCATCGGTCCATCTTGACTCATTGTTTGGTAAAACATGAGGACCATGAGTAATTAATTTCATAAGCTTAGGATCAGTACCAGAAATCCAAATAGTGAATTTTCCAATCCAAGATATATAATCAAAACCATCAAAGATAGGAACAGAATTCACACCAGCCATCATGAACAGATCTTTACTCCTAGATCGCAAGGTCCGCTAAAAAATCAGAGACTGGGCTCTGATACCAATTGTTGGCCCAGACTAGATGGCGGACAAGAAGGGGGGTTGAATTGTCCCCTTGCTGAGATGGTGAATTTTAAAAACTTTCCAAACTAATCACAGCGGAATTAAAATTATGTACGTTGATTAGCCTAAACAGACGTGAGATCAAAATGTTCTCTCAAGCTTTCGATCTCACTCGAATTAAAATATGCAAATGACAGATAAATTTAAGCCTAACATAGATAGCGGATAGAGCAGGGTGCGATGGTGCAGTGAAGTAAAAATCTATATAATGGACCTGTGAAGGGAGATAGAAGAAATGAACAATCGCACAGGCATACACACAGAACACGAAGGCTTTTAGGTGGTTCGGGACCACGACAGGCTCCCTACGTCCACCCCTCACCAAACTCGGTGAGGCTTCACTATATGCTACGAAACGTAGCAACACGGGGACAAGCCCCAACACCACACATGCTGCTTCTGCAGTAATACACACACGAGGACACTCCCCAAAACGCTGCCACTGTAGCACACACACACACACACAACATCGGGGAACACACCCCGGACACTATAACCACACGGAGACGCAGCTCCGTCTACCACAACCAAATTTGGGGAAACTTTCCCCGCAATAAAACCAAACACACAGAGACGCAGCTCCGCTCACACACGATAATATTCTGAGTTTGACTAAATAGAAATATATACAATGACTAGCCCAAAAATTCAATACATGCTCATAAATAGAATGTAAATCATTGAAGCATATGAAGAAAGGCTGGAGAAATGTATCCTTTATTTAAGAGTGGCTTGGACAAATCTTTCTTGAAGCTTCCAAGGTGAGGGAGGGCGAAACTTCAGCAAATCCAAATCCGAACGAGCCGGTCGATCTAGATTCAGCTTCCTTGACTTGTAAACTCTTGATAGAATGGATGAAACTTGAAACTCCTTGCTTTAGAACGTCCCTACAAGTTGGAGAAACATATTAGAGCTCAAAACCCTCTTCCTTTCTCTCCTACGGCCAGTGCTTCCTCCTCTATTACTCTAAATCCTGAAATTCGCAACTTATATATATCAGCAAGTTAGGTTGATCAAAAGACCACAATGCCCTTGTAAAACCCTAGCAAAACCACCCTAATATGTTCATTAGTAACCTAAGGGTATGAGGGTAAATTTTCAGCCCAAAAGGAGTCCATTTGTTAAGGTTCCGGTGGCCCACGCATTACCCGCGCGGATCTGCGAATCAGGGGGGGTCGACCCATCTGATGGGGGGGGGGGGTCGACCCATCTGATTTCCAGCATGCTGTCTGCTGCAGAAAGTTCACAGGGGTCGACCTATCTGAGGAGGGGGTCGACCCACTTGCAGAAACATTTCTGTTTGGTGTGTTTTCAGCCCCAGGGATGACCCATTCAGTGGGGGGGGGGTCGACCCATTGACCTTGTAATCTCATGAAATGATATTTAATGCATTCCCAAAGACCTATACATGCAACCAAATGAAACCAATCATGAATTACATCAAATGTAAATTCTTACCTTATCTTTCATGATTTAAGAGCATAATTTGAACCTGCACTTTATGAACGTTCAACCTCACCATTCTTTCATCAATGCTAAGTGAAAAGAGCAACTACCTTGGATCTTTGTCATGTGAATAGATCTCTTAACTTGCATATTGAGCTTTTTCAATTCATCCATACAAGTTTTCATTTCAGAAATAGTTCATGCATGAAAAGACCACCTTCAACACAAATTAAGCCAATTAGTTTGCACAAGGATGAAGGACCATAAAGAGCTCTTTGAAAAGGATGCATTAAACACAATTGAAAACCACTAAAAAGTACACTTTCCCTCATTCAAAGGTCAAATACATTTAAGCATCCATCAAGCACTCTAAGAAAGCCTTTCACCCAAGATTCACCAAGTTCCTCACTGAAAATTAAAAGTAAATTTGGCATGTCGAGCAATTTGAGTTCAACTAAATCACACATGGACTTCATGAGCTGTCCATAGGAAGATAAACCAATTTGATTAGATATATAGCCATTTCACTATCAACTCAAGGAAGCCCTTCAATCAAAATAATAAAACAACCATCATTCAATCTTGGTTTCAATAAGGAGAATGGGAAACAAAATGAGCAAGGTACTACCTCAAGCCATATAAAAGAAACATGCATGAGAACACATGGAAACCCAGATTTTCAGCTCTTAAAAGACCATGTTTCAGAACTAAATGATATACAAGGGTTCTAGATGTTCAATGAAGTTCCAATCAAAGCTTAACCAGATTCCATCAACCAATTAACATTCAAATTTAAATTCTTACCTTTGGGATTGATGCAATAGATTGGATTTGAATCCTTCCTATCAATTAAAATGCTTGAAACGCCATCGAACAACATGAGTTCCTTGATATCAGAATGCTTGAACAACATTATGCAAGAGCTTGCAATCCAAAGAATATGATGATCTTTTCAACAATAGATTTGAAATTAAATGGCTATGCATCTACACAAAGCCATGCAACCAATTTCATATCCATAAGAACTCAACCATTCCACACTAGTATGGGCATTAAAGCACGAATCTTAATCTCAACAGTCCCATACAAAAATATGCATCAAACTCAATAATACCAACTTCGTGTTTGCATGAAGAGCACAAGCTTGACTCTTCTACAACAAGACTCTTTTCTTAAAGATGGCCACACCTATCAATTATCACAACGCAAGGCATTTTCACATTACATGGCAAAGGTGTGATAAGATTCAAGCAAATGAAAAGCCTAGCAAGACATTCCAGTAAACCATTTGACAATCCATTGAAAAGCACAGTTTTCACATGAAACCTCGAAAGACTCATGAGCAGCATGCATGAGTCAAAGATATATACAGGAAGGACCCAGCTTCACAACCCAGTAATGCAACCTGCAAAGTAAGATAGCAACATATGTGTTCATGAAGCAACAACAGAAAAGACATTTTCCACACCACTTACACATAATATTTTCACTTCTATTCATATGCAAGCCACACAATATATTGTGATCATCAAAATCATTATCAAAGACAAAGAGGGAGTGCCACGAACCCAACAGCTGGCTTCAAAATATGCTGGCGTCTGAAGCGTAGCAATGATAGCCTGCCGTGTTTCTTCATCTAAAGACAAGATCTCCCAAACGGTGAACCTTGCTGGGATCTTCTTCAGTTGCTTAACTATTTGTTTGCTGGCTTGAACCTTGAACAACTTCATTTCTTCAGCCTTGCCACGCCTACCCTCCCCTTGGGCTTGGGGAGCCGGGTCAGCGGGTACCTCCTCCACTTGGTCGGATGCCGCTTGAGCTTGTGGGGCCTGCTAGGTCGCCCCCTTTTCTTGCATAAACTCGGCAAGGTTCGGGATGTTGTCAAACTCTTCTTTTGACCAAGGAGGGACCACCGCAGGTGGAGCCGAAGGGCCGCCTGCTCCTTTGGTCAACCGGTACTCATGGGGGCATGGTTGTCTTCCCCTTTGAGCCGACAGAAATTCAGCAAATGAAGGGGCACTCTGGCCACTTGGTTCTTCATGGTAGAGGACTGATGGAGGGGGAATCTCCATGCCTTGGACCTTGGGTTCGGGGACATGATATGGTTGTTCTCCCCTGAGCCGGATGTTGTGGTTGGCCTGAGGAGGGCGTCCCCACCTCCTTCCCGACCTGGTGGCATGTTGGGAAGTAGACGCTTCAGCCTGATTCGCCTCTGTCGGTTCGAGAGATACCTCTTCCTCTTCCTCTTCCAAGGAGAGGGCGGTGTCAAACAATGCCGAGAGGGTATTGCATGAAACGATGACCCCACTCTTCTTTTTGTTTCTGGGCCTTCTCTTCTTCTTCTTCTTCTTCTTCTTCTTCTTCTTCTTCTTCTTCTTCTTTTTCTCTTCTTCGGTGGCTGGTAGTCGCTCCGTAGGGGGTTCTCCCCATAGAAGAGGTTCTTCACTCGTCCTGGCCTTTGCTTCTGGAGCCAGTTTGAGGGACTCAAACTCCTCCCAAGGGACATACTCCTTTAGCTCCACGGGCTGGATCTCAGGTTCTTCATAATCTTCAAGCCCATCAATAATGACTTGGAGTCTTTCGACTGTAGGGCTGATTTCTTTATGCATTCGCATCGGGATGTACTTCTTCTTGGTATAAGTAGGCCGCCTCATAACTAGCTGGGGGGCTGTGTTATGCCAGACAGGTGTTACTGGTGGCGGTGCTGGTCGGGGTGTAACACCCCTTATATGAACTTCCGGAGTGGGTCGGGGGGCTTGCCTTCTTCTTCTGCTCTTCTTTGGCGTGGCCTGCCATCCCCCTTGGTCATGGGCTGGCGCCATGAGGAAAGCTTCATAGGTGGCACGGGTGCTGGCTTCCGACCATTCTTCAGGCAGCTGCTGGTATAATGACACCATGTTGATGGCGGCGGCCAAGTTAGGCATCTCATGCGGCTACAGGGGATCCAGCTTATGTTCCCCCATATCCAGCTCCCCCTTCTTGATCAAGGACTCAATGACATCCTTGAAGATGTAATATTCTTCGATGGTATGCCCTAGCATCTGGTGGTATGGGCAAAAGCGAGGATCATCCTTTTTCTTCAAGTCACCATGCCTCTTTGGTTCTGGCAGTGCAATTTTGTTGTACTTGGTGGCCCATTCAAACAGGACCCGTGACTTATCTCGAGGAAAAGAATATAACTTATTCCTCATTTTCTCCCGCAGGGAGGGGTCTTCCCACCGTCAGTAGACTTGGGTGGAGGAGGATCGGTCGCCTCTTTAGCTTTCTCTTTTTACCTTTCAAAGGCCTTGAAGTCCAGTGTGTGAACTTCTTGCGGCGTCTATCTTTTCTCGGCCTGTCTGGCCCTTTGACTTGACGCAGCTGGAGTAGAAGAGTATCGGGCGAGGAAGGCCTCGATCTCTGCCACTATGTTGTTCAGGCAGTCAAAAGACTTGACCTCAACACTAATCATCCTTTCTAGGATTTCCTTCTTTAGGTTTTACTTGCAAATCTACAATGTGTCCTCCTGATGCGGGAGGTGTCTGCACCTCATACTGAGGTTCCTCCATCTTTTTATGTAGTCGAGTGCCGACTCATCATTTCTTTGCCTTGTGGCATAAAGCTCTGCCACAGTCACCTCCCGTTCGGCTATATAGAACCTCTCCTTGAACTTCTTCTACATGTTGGGCCAGTCAATGATGTACCCGGTGGGCAAGCTCGAATACCACTCGAAGGCGAGCCCGGTAAGTGTTGAGCCAAAGAACTTGAGGAGATAGGCTTCCTCCGTAGCTAGATCCCCTCTAACATTCACATAGTAGGCAATGTGCTCCCTGGGAGACCCTTGCCTGTTAAACTTCTCAAATTTTGACAGTTTGGTAATGCCGGGCGGTAGCTTCTTGGCAGCATAATGCGCCGGATAAGGCACCCGGTACACATCGAACGGCGTATGATCGCCATCGCCCCTCTCCGCTAGTTTCATGTCTATCATTTGCTCGAGCATTAGCCGGCTCACCGTTGCTGGGTCGATCGGGCTTGGATAGAAGTGGGTCGGTTGCGCCAGCGGCGTTATTAGCACTGTCGCCTGTGGTGCAATAGTAGACCCATGGAACGGCAAGGTCGATGGTAGAGCCGGTGCCGTATGCTGCATCTACTGCAGGGGCATGCCCCTAGTGTAGCTGGGTATTGGGGAAGACATCATCGCCTGCGGAGAGGCCTCCGAGGCTTGACCGTTGCCCCCGGGGGTTTCGGGCAATGCCTCAGTCTGCCCTGATGTTGAGGGCTGAGCATTCCTTTCATTTAATTGTTTTCGCAACAATTCAATCTGTTGCTGGTATTGTTGCAACATGAGCGATACGTCGGGGTCATTCATGGAGAGGCTAGGAGTGCCTCCTCTCTCTTTGGCTGGCGTTCCCTTAGATGACGTAGATGGCCCGCCACTAGTGCCTCCAGTAGTCACAACATTGGCAGCTAAGGCCATTGAGGGTTCTTCATGGACAGCCTCTTCAGCGCGAACTTGCACTATCTCGTTCGCTGCTCTCTCCCTTCTGGTAAGAGGTCCTGGCCTCGTGGCAAGTCTGGCCACCTCTTCGGGCACGGTGGGTAGAGCCCCGTACCGGTCGAACACTCCCGCCATGTTGCAAGTGTAGGCCCTCAGGTCCCTATCTCTTCTTGCCGCTCTTCTTGACGGCCTACTTGGAAAGACCAATCTGTCAAAGACCGATCTCTGTGGCTTCATTTCTTCCCGCAAAGGGGGTTGATGGTGCTCCTCCGAGCAGTTCCTCGACTCGGCACTGGGTGCAGGCCGGGTCTCATCTTCTTCATAGGCGGAAGCTACTGCCCCCAGTAATCTTTGATGACTCAAAGGGGTGTTCCCTAGGGCCCATAAGTAATTTCTCATGGCCTCCTCCACTCCTTCCAGTCTTGAACAAAAGGAAAGGCTGGTGATGACGCGCCGGCAGCAGCAGTAAGCGTGTGAGTTAAAGGCCTTGCGTGGGCAGCTTGATGACGACGCCTATAGTGTTGGTGACAGGTATCTTCCGGTGATGCCGGTGTTGTGGGTACCGACTGGTACACAGGGGTCGCTATCTCGACCCAATCTTCTCGTCGTGCCCTCAAATGGCAGAAGGTGCTGGGCCCTACCTGGGCGGGTGAAGTAGTATGGGCTCCCTTGGGGACCCAAACCTGCTTGGACTTGGCCGGCCTATGGGTTGGCACATGCTTCGGCGCTCCGGCCGGGGTAGTGGACATCATCCTATCCTTCATCTTCTCCAGCGCTCGGAAAGAGTTCCGCACTGGCACAGTGGGCACGACCCGCTCTGGGATCACCTCGGATCGCCGTCCGTTGAGGTGGACTCGAAGGCTCCCGATAATAATAGATTTGCCGGAGCTGGAGGCCCACCCTTTTGGTGCAGTAGTAGCGCGGCTCCTCCGGAGCCTTCTTTGGTGGGACGCCGACCCGTGGCGAGATGGCCCGGCAATTGGGTGCACGTGGTGCACACAGTAGTTCAATGTCCCGATCGGGATAGTTTTGGTAGTTTTGGCCGATGATCGGCCAGCAGCAGCTTCGGTGGCTCCCTGAATGGGAGCGTTGACCTCAGTCGCGTCAGATGCTTCCATGTCCAACAAGTTTGCGAAGGCCACCCCAAGGAAATTGGGGAAGCCCACCACGGGAGGGAAGCTCCCGAAGCCAAGGGGAACAGGCAGGTACCCGTTCTGAACATGGCTTTCCACGGCCTGTCGGCCGAAAGTGAGAGTCATCTTCGCATGGAAGCGTGATCCCTTCATTTACAAATTGAATAATTAGTATTATAAGAAAGGGGCTGTGGGGCCCTTAGTCTCGGCAAAGAGATGAATGGTGGTTCAGTCCCACCGAGCGTGCCAGACTTGTGGACGCACTAAAATTCGGAAAGAATTAATTCTAAATTAATAGCATGATTAATTGGGTTTATTAGTTTGTTTAGTGCGAGGGCGTGCCAGTCACAAAGTGACAATTTATTCGGGCTCCGAAGAGCCACATGTGTGCTCGATCTGACTCAGTCAGACAATTGTGTAGTTTGTGTCGGGACCAGAAACCCGTCATGCCATAAAGGCCATGACGTTATTTACATCCCCCATATGGGGGAACACCCTTGATTAATCGCCAGAAATAAGGGCCCCATGGTCAGAAAATTAACATGAATGAAACGGAGTATTGAAATTCCTGAGTTGCATGAAAATGTCCCTCGATGGGGTGAGAATGCTTAAATCGTGTCGGTTGCTTACCGACCATTTTTTTGTGTTCGGACGGAGGTCCGTGTTGGAAGCGTGACGAAGATGGATACAAAACCAGCGCAAATGTATGCCGGGTTTACGGCAATTTCGATAAAAGAATGGAAACGAATCCCGATGGGAACGAGCCCGGTTTGATGAACTATCGGCCTAGAGCAATGTCGGATCACGGCCATATCGAGATGGTTCCCAAGGTCCGAACCTGACTTAGAGGGGCGGCGTTAATATTCCCTCTACGTCGGGTCTCGAGGAGAAACGAGACTGCGGAGCAGGTTTCATAATGTTATTATTATTTGAATTTTTTATTATTTTTTTGACTATGAGTTTGTTATTATTATTATTATTTATATATATATATTTGTGTATTATCATATATATATATATTTATTACATTTGGGGCATGTGTGGAAGGATGAGCCAAAAGGGCTGAAGAGAGGTTGACCTGTCCTGAAGATAGGGTGACCTTAATGAAATCAACGCTGGAGATAGGTAGACCTCAATGCATTCAAGGTTAAAGATAGGTAGACCTTGAAGGATCTGAGCACGAAGGCAGGTAGACCTTGAGGGGTCTGAGCATGAGGCAGGTAGACCTCGAGGGGTCTGAGCATGAGGTAGGTAGACCTTGAGGGGTCTGAGCAGAAGGTAGGTAGACCCTGAGGAGTCTGAGCATGAGATAGGTAGACCTTGAGAGGTCTGAGCATGCGAGCAGCTGGGTTGGCAAGGTCGATGCACATGAAGGCAGCAGGGTTGCCAAGGTTGATGCAGCTAAAGACAGCAAGGTTGCCAGCGTCGATGCACATGGAGGAAGCTGGGTTGTGTGGACACTCAAAATTTTTGCGGACAGCGAGCACATTCTAACTCTAGTCATTTTGAAGCAAACGAAGGAAAAGAAGAAGGTTAGAAATGAAAGAATAGATAATGGAAAAGAAACAAAAAAGGAGAAAAAAAAGAAATAATAATGAAATAAAATAGATAATAAATAAATAAGTAATATATATATATGATTATAAATAAATAAATAAATAAAAAGGGGGGAGGACCCACCCTCTCTCTCTTTCTCTCCCGTTGTTTCTCTCTCTCGCTCTCGTTCTCTCTCTCTCACCTTCTCCCCCCTCTCATCTGGCACACCCGCGAGGGGCTTCGCCCGGAACACCCGCGACGGGCTTCGCCCGGCACACCCGCGAGCGGCTCCATCGGCACGCCTTCGGTAGTCTTCACCCGGCACACCCGCGAGCGGCCTCCGCCGGCACACCTGCGAAGGGCTTCGCCCAGCCCATCCAACCGGCACACTGCCGCTGCTCTCTCTCCGCCCTGGGTGCCCGCATGATCTTGGCACCCGCCATCCAGAAGACGTCCCTTGATTTCGAGACTTCTGTCTTCAAGAAGGGGAAGATCGGCCTCGCCGGCCATGACGAATACATCGTTGAAAGAGGAATGAATCTCTCTTACATCTGCTGCCCGACGCTTTCAAGGGTACCAAGTAGATAGGTGTCATTAGATGGGGATCCCAGGGCCCTGCACAAGCACAAAACCTGAGGGATTCCCTCGCTGAAGTAAGACCTGACATTGTGGTTAAGATTGGGGTAAGAAAAGGTTCACGTTCTTTTGCTGAGGCACGGGCTGCGAGGTTTCAGTGAAGAAAATAGAACTCTGGGTGACACCTGGGAAACTGTTTCGAGCAGTGATCTTCTGTTGTTGTTGATTTTTGATGCAACAACAAGCTGATAATTATGAGAAAATATTCTCGCTCATGAAGCCAGACAGCATCCTCGGGCTTTCTCATGGCTTTCTTCTTGGCCACGTACTTGTAGTCACTTGGCCTTGATTTTCCTAAGAACATTAGTGTTATTACTGTATGCCCCCAAGGGGATGGGCCCATCAGTAAGGAGGCTTTATAGCCAGGGCAAAGAAGTTAATGGTGCAGGGATAAATTCCAGTTTTGCTGTTCATCAGGATGTTGATGGTCGAGCCACTGATGTTGCTTTGGGATGGTCAGTTGCTCTAGGATCTCCATTTACATTTGCCACCACCTTGGAGCAGGGGTACAAGAGTGACATTTTTGGAGAGCATGGTATTCTACTTGGAGCTATACACGGGATTGTGGAAGCCTTGTTTAGAAGGTACACTGAAAATGGAATGAGTGAAGAGGTGGCCTATAAGAATACTGTTGAGTGCATTACGGGAATTATATCAAAGGCAATTTCTACAAAGGGGCTATTGGCTGTTTATGACTCTTTATCTATGAATGGCAAGAAAGACTTCCAGGCTGCATACAATGTGCAACTTTTTCCGGTCGACAAAACAGTTTGGGTAAAGATTTAAGTATGTATAGTCCATGTACAAGCTAACACCTATCTTGTAATCATGAACTTTGTGCATCTGAACCTAGCTGCAGAAGCCCAAGACAACCATGTCCCTACAACATTAGCTACTACACAGAAAACACATCGAGTTCAGGATTGTTGGTAGAGGACATACTATACTTGGCTTCAAGCAATCCCCACATGGTGATACAAGCTTCTGTCGTTATAGGGTGTGGTAACAGGCAAACCGGTGGGTATTTGAACGGAATTGCACCTGATGGCGTTCTTGGGTTAGGACCTGGTGATATTCCAGCCCCAACTATTCTTGCAAGGGAAGGACTGGTACATAATTCTTTTTCATTGTGCTTTGAAGAAGATGATACTAGGAGGATATTGTTCGGGGACCAAGGAGTCTCTAGCCAACAATCTACCCCTCTCATTGCCGTGGATGGAAAATACTCCACCTATATTGTTGAAGTAGAGGGATGGTGCATTGATGGTCAGTGTCTTAGACAAACCAAAACCAAAGCATTAGTGGATAGTGGTTCATCTTTCTCTTATCTCCTTGCAAATGTGTATAAAATTATTGTTATCAAGTCTGACAGACCCAGAGGATAATTTTGTGACAATTGGACAAAACATTATGACAGGATACTGGATGGTGTTTTGACAGAAAGAACATGAAATTGGGATGGTCGCACTCCTACTGTCGTGATGTGGACAGCAACCGGACGGTGCCATACTACCCCACCCGGCACGCTCACCCATCAGGCACCCACCTCAGCTGGCACACTGTTGCCACCTCTCCACCCGGTGCACCTATATGCCCTCTAGCCGGTGCACTAATCATGATCTCAGCCGGCACACTGTTGCCACCCCTTGGCCGGTACACTCCCGCGCCACTATCTTCCACCGGCACACTGCCGAACGCCCTCACCCAGTGCAGTACAAACACCCCTTGCCCGGCACACTTTGCCAGCCCCTCAATAGCACACTTCTTGGGTCTTCCAGTGGCACACCCTCCTGGGCCTTTCAACAGCACGGCCCTGCAAGTCTTCAGCGGCACACTATTTCAAGCCTTCAGCAGCACACATTTCGAGCCTTCAACATCATACTTTTCCAGCCTTCCAACGGCACACTATTTCAAGCCTTCAGCGGCACACCCCTGCAAGGTCCTTCAGCGACACACCTTCAGGGTTCTTCAGCGGCTCACTTGCAAAGGCCTTTAGCGGCACACCTGCGAGGCTCTCTAGTGGCACGCCTTCCTCAACCCCCAGCGACACATCATTCGGCCCATCCACGCCGGTCAACGCTCGTAGCCCTCAGCGCGCAGCGAAAGCATGGCTGGCCCATGCCTGGACCTTGCTGGGCTATCCTCACCCCACCTACTCCCGTCCTCGGCAGTCATCAGCCTGACCAGGGGTATAAGAACCCCTCGCTCCGACAAAAAGATGGACACGGAGGGAGACGGAGAATACACAGAGGCCTACACGGATGAAGAGAGAAGAGAGAAGGGGAAGAAGATGAGTTGGCCCGTCCAAGCTCGGCAAGCCCAGGAGGGCTCCAGAGAAGAAGAAGAAGCTGGAGAGAGAGAGGAAGAGAGTAGGGAAGAGAGAGAAAGAGAGAGGGAGAGAGAGAGGCTTCTTGTAACGGGGAAGTGGGGAAGAGCAGGGAGCCGTCGCCCCTGCTCAGCCCCAACACTTTCTTCCCCTCATCCTTTCCTCCCCCTCAAGTTCCTCTTCTTCTTCCCCCATCGCTTGTAGCTTTAGCTCCGGTGTGTTACAATGTATACGGCCGGTTATGGCCCTTTTCTCTTCATGAATGAAAACTCCCCCTCTTTGGGTTTCTTTTTGTCTCCGTTGGTTTGAATCACTGTATGCGTTTGGTCGTTTCCTTCTTCCCCTCCGGCGGCTTGAGTCTCTTGCACCGATCTTCTCCCCCTGTCGTGGTCCCCCGTAGGGCCTCTAGCCCTCACATTTGCTCACATGCTCAAAGGGAGATGCCCTTCTTTTCTCCTCTGCGTACCCATGCCTCTGCCTTGAAGCCCCCCTTTTTTGAGCCTTCCTCGTCCTGCCAAGTTTCCTTCGAAGCCTGCCAAACCCAATACCCCAGCCCGGTGCACCCATGGCTCCCTGACCAGCACACACTTTGGCCCTCCCAGCCGGCATACACATAACCCCTCCCCTTGGCCGGCACACAGCCCTTTGGCCTTTTGCCAGGTACACCCCTCCATATGCCCGCAGCGACACACCCTTGGCTCATCCGCTCACCGGCACAGCCCTTGTCAGAGCCTTCCCCGGCACAGCCTGGCCACCTCCAGCCCGGTACACCACCCAATTCCTGGCCGGTGAACTTCCTGCCTCTCTTGCCCGGCACACATCTTTTAGCTCCCTAGCCGGCACACCAGTCCTCTCCTTTTGCCCGGTGCACCCCTAGCCAGTCCTAGAATCGTCTTCCCCTCGTCATTTCCCCCGGGTTTTCTGATGTTTCTTTAAAGGTGTTGTCGCCCATGGCACGCACCTCTGTTGTCAGGTTCCGCCACTCCATGTGGGCGCGTTCCCTGTATCTCTCTTACCATCCGGGTCAAGGGGAGATGCTGCCGAATTTTCGTTGGAAATAACAACATGTTGAAAGACAAAAGGAAGCAACAAACGAATGGAACAATAGGTAACAGAACTTTCTAACCAGGCAAGGCATGGCCGACAACATGAGAAGAACGGAACTTGTTGAGAACATGACAGATTAAACGTTCGAGAGACTGAGCAAACAAGGGGGAGGGGAAGGGAGATTTGTATAAAACTACATAAAAGCTGGAGAAAAGGAGAAAAGAAAAGCCTTAAAAAAACCAGAGGGAGAGTGGGTCTTCTTAGAAATTCTCAACCTGCTCCCTCAGCGGTACGCCCTCATAGCCCTTCGGCGGCATGCTCCCCAGCCCTTCAGTGGTACGCCCTTCAACCCTCCTCACCCACTCCCTCTCTCCCTCATCTATCTCTCCGTCTCACCTTTTCTTCCACCGTCTCTCGAAGTGGAACCCAATGTACAGACTTGGCAGGTTGATACACGAACACAGCAACAAGCAATGTATAGACTTTGCGTGAAGGATTGCACAAATGCAGACAGTGAAGCATGTACATTGGAAATGGATGTTCAGACATGCCGTGAACGAATGTATGGGCTTAATGTGCTTGTGACAATAATGTACAGACTTTGAGCTGGCCAATGTATAGACTTTGAGCTGCAGCAGATGGACAATGTACAGACTTTGAGCTGGCCAACGTATAGACTTTGAGCTGCAGCAAATAAACAATGTACAGACTTTGAGCTGGCCAACGTATAGACTTTGAGCTGCAGTAAATGAACAATGTACAGACTTTGAGCTGGCCAATGTATAGACTTTGAGCTGCAGCAAATGGAAAATGTACAGACTTTGAGCTGGCCAATGTATAGACTTTGAGCTGCAGCAAATGGACAATGTACAGACTTTGAGCTGGCCAATGTATAGACTTTGAGCTGTAGCAAATGGACAATGTACAGACTTTGAGCTGGCTAACGTATAGACTTTGAGCTGCAGCAAATGGACAATGTATAGACTTTGAGCTGGCCAACGTATAGACTTTGAGCTGCAGTAAATGGACAATGTACAGACTTTGAGCTGGCCAATGTATAGACTTTGGGTTGCAGTAAATAGATAATGTACAGAATTTGAGCTGATAGATGTATAGACTTTGTGTGCATGCAACCAGCCAATGTATAGACTTTGAGTTGCAGCAAATAGACAATGTACAGACATTGAGCTGATGAATGTACAGACTTTGTGTGCAGCAACCAGCCGATGTGCAGACTTCGTGTCGCAGCGACCAGCCAATGTATAAACTTTGGGCTGAGGGACGTACAGACTTCGTGTGTGCTAGCAGCCAGTGTACAGACTTTGAGTTGCAGTAAATGGACAATGTACAGACTCTGCGTGTGTGCTAGCAGCCAATGCACAGACTTTGAGTTGTAGCAAATGGATAATGTGCAGACTCTAGCAGACGATGTACAGACTTTGAGTTAGCCCAGCAAGCTCCTCTCCTCCCTTTGCCGGCGCTCTTTGGAATGTCTTCATCAGCATGCCACCCCCCTTTCTTCACCGGTACACTATCTCTGGGCTTCCCCAGCACGCTCCAAGCTACCCTCGTCGGCACGCTACCTGCTGTCCTCGCCGGCACACTCCTTCAACCCCGCTTAACCCCCCCAACGGCCCACTTTTCCTTCCAAAATAAATATATATAAACATATATAAATATGTCATGATATTGATAATGATAATAATGATAATAAATTAATAAAAAATTATGATAAATAAATAAACCTGAATATACATATATGAGAAATAAACAAAAAAATGTGAAATAATAATAATAATAGTAAGAAAAAGGAAAGGGAAAATATAATAGTAATAATAATAAACAAAATAGAGAAATCATCCAGAATAAATACATAAAAGGGAAATAAGCAATAAAATATATATATGCACATAATTTAAAACCCAGATAAAAAAATGGTAAAATCCACTATGCAGTCCCGTCTCTCTCGTGATCCGGTGCTGAAGGAATAACAATGTCGCCCTTCCAGGTTGGGCCTGAGTCTTGGGAATTATCCCGAAATGGCCATGGCCCGACCTCGCCTCGGGCTGACAGTCCGATTAAACCGGACTCTTTTCTCAGGCCGGATCCTTTCCGAGCCACTACTAAAATTGCCGCACGCTCGGCAGACATTTGAACGGGTTCACCTCGGTTTTCGCCACGTTTCTATTACAGACCTATGTCTGAACATGAAAAGACCCGTGAGCAACCAATATGGCCGACGGCTCCCTCCCCGACATGGTCGTGAGCCGGCATTGCTCCGGGCCGATAGCCCGTTAAATCGGATTCATTCTAATGGGATTCGTTCTCGTTCTTTCATTGAAACTGCCGTAAACTCGGCATACATTTGTACAGGATCATTTCCATCCACGTCGTACTTTCAATATGGGCCCTTGCCCGAACATGAAAAGGTCCGTGAGTGACCGACAAAATCGGAATAGAACGAGACGGTCCTTGCCACCCCTGGACCCCTTCCATGGGAATATCAATAAGACCTCCGTGGGCCACGCTTAGACCTCGGGTCTGTCCCAATCGTGGTCGCCGTTCGGCTCATATCCTCGGTCTACAGCCCGCTCCCTTCGAACACGTTTTCGATTTTGGAGTCTAGTCTTGGGACTCTCCCCCGTTGCCCTCCGGCACCGAAAATATTAATGATGCCCGCGCAAGCCTCGTTCGGACCACGGGAGGCGCCCCCGGTATGGTCTTGACTCGATCTCGCACCGGGCCAATAGATTTACCGGTTTCCTGCTACACTAACCGAGATTTAACCGAATATTTTCGGTGTCCCAGAATAATAAACTTGCCATATCCCGGCATGCATATGTTCCAGGTCCTCCCGCGACGATTACAATATTCTCAAGCCGGACTCCCGTCCGAATATTAAACGGTCTCCCGAATGACCGACACGTTTCGAACGTCTGCTTCCCTAGACACAGGGCTTTTCAGCCGATTCAAGGGATATTCCCTCGTTGCCCCTTGGCACCAGAAATATTAATGACGCTCATGCAAGTCTTGTTTCGACCGTGGGGGGGCCCACCGCAGTATGGTCGCAGCTTGCTCTTGCACCGGGCCAACATATTTACTGGTTTCTGACCGCTCTGACCGAGGTTTAGCCGAACATTTTCTGTTCTTCTGAACAATAAATTGCCATATCCTGGCATACATATGCTCCGATTTTCCCACGACGATCGCACTTTTCCCGAGCCGGACATTCGTCCGAATATTAAATGGTCAGCACATGACCGACATGACCGCGAATGCTTTATTCTCACCCTCATGCGAGGATTTCAATACCTCGTAATAGACCTTCCATGCAATCGATTCCCTGGCCATGAGGCCCTGATTCCCGGTGATTAATCAAGGGTGTTCCCTCATATGGGGGATGTAAATGACGCCGTGACCTTTATGGCGCGGCAGGTTTTGGTCCCGACACGAACTACACAATCGTCTGACGAAGTCAGATCGAGCGCACCATGGGCTCTTCGGGGCCCGAATAAATCGTCACTTCGTGACTGGTACGCCCACGCACATAATAAACCAATAAATAAATAAAACAACATCTTTTAAGTAAAAAGTGCGTCCACAAGTCTGGCACGCCCGGTGGGACCTAAACCACCCTTCATCTCTTCGCCGGGATTTAGGGCCTCATGGCCTCCTAATTAACGATGTTTACCTGCTTTGATGAATGGCAGGTGCTGTCTTCGCCAGTCCTATGGGGAGAAAAGCCAAACTCGGTGCAGCTACCTTCGTGGCCTCGAGGACGCTGCTTTGAAACATATGCAGCTTCCAAGAATCATGGGGGCTGTTATAAAAAAAAAAGAGGAGAAGAGAAAGAGAAGAGAAGGGAGGGGAAATCAAACCCCCCTTTTCCTCAAATAGAAAAAGAAGAAAAGAAGAAAAGAAGAAGAGAAGAAGAGAAGAAAAGAAGAAAAGAAGAAAAAGAGAAAAGAAAGAAGCAAAAAAAAAGAGAAAGAATTGGCAAGAGAGGGTTGTACGGCCATGTTCGTCGAGACCCGTGCTGAACAAAGATTACCATTGTGGGGTTGATGCGGTGGAGCGAACCACTCATCCCCTCCCTGAGGGGGTGAGCGCTCTCCTGCACCTCCACTCTGGTCAATCATACAAGAAGAAGAGAAGAGAAAAAAAAGAAAAAAAAAGAGAAAAAAAAAGAGAGAAAGAGAGAAGAAAGGAAGAAAAGTTGGCCAGCATCGCCAACTAAAAGAGCAAGAAGAAACCCGGCATCCCGCCCGACTCTAGGAGACTCCGAGTCTGCGGTGCAATGACCCCGCTCGTTCCTCCTTCCTACTGCCTCCATCCGGCATAAGACGGCCCCTCGAGTGGCTGTTAAAAGACCCAGCGAGCCACAATTGTAGCTTGGTGAATGGCTGCCCGCTGTGGGGAATGCTTTATAGCAATGAGGCCAAGCACAGCCACCACTCCCGAAGAGAGCATGCATATACCCCGCCATGGGGGATAAGAAGAAGATATATACCCTGCTACGGGGGCATAAGAGGTAAAAAAAAGAGATACACCCCATTCCCAGGGGCACATGAAGAGAATCCGCCCCGACTGAGGGGCACAAAGCAAAAGCTACACCCCGGCTTCGGGGAATTTGAAGAAGAATCCGCCCTGACCTGGGGACATAAGAAGAAATAGAGTTGCACCCCGGCTTAGGGGCATTTGAAGAAGAGAAATACACCCCGATATGGGGGCACATGAAGTAAAAGACATACCCCGCCATAGGGGCGTAAGAAGAAAATAATTCACCCCGGCCTGGGGCCACACAAAAAGAGAAACTCACCCTGGCTTAGGCGTATTTGAAGAAGAAATATACCCCACCTGGGGGCATAGAAGCCATAAAGAATACGCCCCGGCTTAGGGGTATTTGAAGAAGAAAGATACCCCGCCTGGGGGGACATTGCAAGCAGCGATATACCCTGTTTGGGTGCACAGGAAGAGACCACACCCCACTCCTAGGGACACATGAAGAGAGTACACCCCGCCATGGGGGCACATGAAGAGAATTCACCCCGACTCGGGGGTACATGAAGCGACAAAGAATACACCCCGCCTTAGGGGAATTTGAAGAAGAAGCATACACCCCACCAACGGGGGCACAGGAGCCATCAAGAACACACCCCACTTTCGGGGCACAAGAAGCAAACATTCCCCGGCGTGTCAGGGCAAAAGAAGAAGAATCCCCCTCGGGGGCATAAAAAGTAAAGATACACCCTCGTGCCGGGGGCACATGAAGAGAATACACTCCATCCCGGGGTCATGAGAAGCAGAAGGCGCATCCCACCCTGGGGGCATATGAAGCGAAAAGAATACACCCTGGCTTAGGGGAATACAAAGAGAAGTATACCCCACTCTGGGGCAGAGGAAGCGGGAGAATCACACCCCCGTCTTGGGGGTATTTGAAGAAGAAGTATATCTCGCCTCAAGGGCCTAGAAGCTATAAAGAACACGCCCCAGCTTAGGGGCATTTAAAGAAGCTACATCCCGCTTCGGGAGCATAAGAAAGAGAAGAGTACACCCTGTCCTAGGGACAATTGAAAAAGAAACATACCCCGCCTGGGGGCATAAAAGCCATAAAGAATATGCCCCGGCTTAGGGGCATTTGAAGAAGCTACATCCCGTATTGAGAGTGTAAGGAGAGAAGAATACACCCCGACTTAGGGGCATTTGAAGAAGGAAGACATCCCGGCCCCGGGGTCCGTGAAGCAACATATATCCCCCCCCCCCTGGGGGGGGGGGGCATCTGAAGCAGAACAAACAACATTCCCCGGCTTAGGGGAGCATATGAAGAAAGGAACACACCCCGATATGGGAGCACATAAGCAAAGAAGAAGAGTTCACCCCGCCTCGGGGGCATAAGAAGCAAGAATTACACCCCGTCTTGGGGGCATCGGAAGCAGCAATACACTCCACTCTGGGGGCACTAGAAACAGAATACATCCCAGCCTGGGGGCACATGAAGCCAAAGACATACTCCGCCATGGGGGCATAAGAAGAAAAAAATTCACCCTGGCCTGGGGACACTCAAAGAAAGAGCCACACCCTGGACTGGGGGCATACAAAGAAAGAAATTCACCCCACCTCGAGGGCACAAGAAGCCAAACACACCCCACCTTGGGGGCATAAGAAACCAATATCATACCCCGCCATGGGGGCATTAGAAGCGATATACACCCCGTTCCCAGGGGCACATGAAGAGAATCCACCGCAACTCGGGGGTCACAGCAGATAACAAAGCTATGCCCCAGCTCAGGGGCCTTTGAAGAAGAAATGTACCCCACCTTGGGGGCACAGGCAACAGGACATGCCCCGCCTTGGGGGCATATGAAGCCAAGAATCACACCCCCGTCTTGGGGGCATTTGAAGAGGAAGCATACCTCGCCTTGAGGGCCTAGAAGCCATAAAGAACACGCCCCGACTCAGGGGCATATGAAGAGAAGTCCACCCCGGCTTAGGGGCATTTGAAGAAGAAACACACCCCGTCAGTGGGGGCATAGAAGCCATGAAGCACAGGCCCCGGCTTAGGGGCATTTGAAGAAGTTACATCCCGCTTCGGGAGCATAAGAAAGAGAAGAATACACCCTGTCCTAGAGACAATTGAAGAAGAAACATACCCCGCCTGGGGGGCATAGAAGCCATAAAGAATACGCCCCGACTTAGGGGCATTTGAAGAAGCTACATCCCGCCTTGGGAGTATAAGAAGAGAAGAATACACCCCGACTTAGGGGCATTCGAAGAAGGAATACACCATAGGCTCGGAGTCCATGAAGCAACATATATCCCCCCCCCCCCCCCCGGGGGGGGGGGGGGGGCATCTAAAGCAGAACAAACAGCATTCCCCGGCTTAGGGGAGCATATGAATAAAGGAATACACCCCGATATGGGAGTACATAAGCAAAGAAGAAGAGTTCACCCCGCCTCGGGGGCATAAGAAGCAAGAATTACACCCCGCCTTGGGGGCATCGTAAGCAGCAATACACTCCACTCTGGGGGCATTAGAAGCGGAATACATCCTCGCCCCGGGGGCATACGAAGCAACATACACCTCGCCTCGACGGCATATGAGGCCAAGAAGCATACCTCGGCCTGGAGGCATAAGAAACAAAAGCACACCCCATGCTAGGGGCATATGGAGAGGAATGCACCTCGCCCTGAGGGGCGCAAAAAGTATAAGAACACACCCTAGCTTAGGGGCGTTTGAAGAAGAAACATACCCCGCCAGGGGGCATAGAAGGCATGAAGAATACGCCCCGGCTTAAGGGCATTTGAAGAGGTCACATCCCGCCTCGGGAGCATGAGAAGCAGCAAGAATACACCCCGGCCTAGGGGTATTTGAAGAAGAAATATATCCCGTTTGGGGGAATAGAAGCCGTAAAGAACACGCCTCGGCTCAGGGGCATTTGAAGAAACTACATCCTGCCTTGGGAGTATAAGAAGAAAAGAGTCCACCCCATCTTAGGGGTATTGGAAGAAGAAACACACCCCGCTATGGGGGCATATAAGCCATAAAGAATACGCCCCGGCTTAGGGGTATTTGAAGAAGAAGGATACCCCGCCTCGGGGGACATTGCAAGCAGCGATGCACCCTGCTAGGGCGCACAGGAAGCAAACCACACCCCACTCCTGGGGACACATAAAGAGAGTACACCCCGCCATGGGGGCACATGAAGAGAATCCACCCCGACTCGGGGGTACATGAAGCAACAAAGAATACACCTCGCCTTAGGGGAGTCTGAAGAAAAAGCATACACCCCACTTTGGGGGCACAAGAAGCAAACATTCCCCAGCGTGTCGGGGCAGAAGAAGAAGAATTCCCCCCTCGGGGGCATATAAAAAAAGAAAAGCAAAGATACACCCGGTGCCCGACGCACATGAAGAGAAAGGCACCTCCCTTTGGGGGCACAACAAGCAACAAAGATACACCCTGACTGAGGGGCACAGGAAGAGAAATACACCCCTGCGCCAGGGGCATATGAGACAAAACTATACCCCGATTTAGGGGCATTTGAAGCAAAGACTTCACCCCGCCTCAAGGGGGGGGCATAAGAAGCGAAAGATATACCCCACCCCGGGGGCATAAGAAGAAAACACACCCCACCTTGGGGGTGTAAGAAGCCAAGAGATATGCCCCGCCATGGGGCAGTAGAGGCAAAATGCATTCCCCCCGGGGGCACATGAAGCAACATACCCCTCGCCTCGGCAGCATATGAGGCCGAGAGGCTACATCCCGGCTCGGGAGCATAAGAAATAAAAGATAAACCCCACGTCGGGGGCATATGAAGTCAGGAATCACACCCCCATCTTAGGGGTATTTGAAGAAGAAGCATACCTCGCCTCGAGGGCCTAGAAGCTATAAAGAGCACGCCCCAACTCAGGGGCATATGAAGAGAAGTCCACCCCGACCTAGGGGTATTTGAAGAAGAAACATACCCCGCTAGGGGGCATAGAAGCCACAAAGAACACCCCCCGGCTTAGGGGTATTCGAAGAAGATACATCCCGCCTCGGGAGCATAAGAAAGAGAAGAATACATCCCGTCTTAGGGATATTTGAAGAAGAAATATACCCTGCCAGGGGGCATAGAAGCCATAAAGAATATGCGCCGGCTCAGGGGCATTTGAAGAAGAAACATACCCCGCCTGGGGGGCGCAGAAGTAAAGAGACAGAGTACACCTCCACCCGGGGGCACCGAAGCAAAGAGGCATACATCCCGACCTGGGAGCACATGAAGAAAGAATATACCCCGACCTGTTGTGTCCCTGTGGTTTTGATGATTGGCTTTGATGTGAGTTAATCTTTTGATGATTGGTTTTGATGTGAGTTAATCACTGTGAGTCATCTTGCTGTGTGAGTCATCATGCTGTTATTCAGTCATTTTCTGATCATAATGCAGTCTCTCATATGTTCAGTTAATTTACTGTTCAGTCAGTTCATCAGATCATGAAGCATTGCATTATATGTTCAGTCATGTTATCTGCTGCATAAATCTTTCACATGCATTATTTGTTCAAGTGTAAACTCTGTCAGCATTGTCAGGACTGAAGTGGGTCGACCCCCCTTCTTAGATGGGTCGACCCCCCTAGACTATCAATGTCTGTACATTGCGAGCACACACATTCAAAATCTCTACATGTGAAGTCTACACATCGACTGTTCATGCAAAGTCTAGACATTTGATCAAGTTTGTACACTGGTTTTGGCATATGCATTCATAAAGTATATACACTCTTCGGTTGACTTCAACTGAAGTCTGTACATCGCCTTCAGACTTTCAAGTCTATACACTCCATGCTCATTCAAGTCTATAAATCCAGTGTAACTTCAAAGTCTGAACATTGTCTCACTCCGTCAAAGTCCATTCATTCTCAGCTGAACCCCATGTCTATACAATGGCCTCGAGCTTCTCAAGTCTACACACTGTCTTCGGCCTCAAATTCTGTACACTCGCTGCACTGTACAAGTCCATACACTGGTAGCCCTGTAGAAGTCTATACATTGACTCAAACATTCCAAATCTGTACAGCCATTGCACTCAATCGAAGTCCATACTGTTGTGCATCCCTTTAGTTTTGATGATGACAAAGGATATGTTTAATTACTCCTTCAATATAAAGTAATGGACTCATGATAATTTGATGATGACAAAAGATGTGGTTAACTAATTCAATGCAAATCTGATAGTTCAAGTAATTTCAGGTATACTGAAGTTCTAATGAAGTCAACAAATCAGAGGAAGTTGTCAAGGTTTCTTGTCGACCAGAGTGGTAGTCATTGTCGACCAACGAACCCAACCAAACACAGTTCAAGCTACGTTTCCTCTGTACGCGCTCTGGTTGTCGACCAGAGCCCTGCCCGTTGTCGACCACGAAGCAATACAAGCAAATCCAACTCTGTACAGACTTTTCCTCTGTACAGACTTTCCTCTGTACAGACTTCGTTGGTCAACCAAAGGCCTGTCCGCTGTCGACCACGAGGCAATACAAGCGAATCCAACTCTGTACAGACTTTCCTCTGTATAGACTTTCCTCTGTACAGACTTCGGTGGTCGACCAGTTACTTTTCCGCTGTACAGACTTCAGTGGTCAACCAAAGGTCTGCTCGTTGTCGACCACGGAACAGACAGAGCATCAGACTGAAGGACCAGCCGTCTGGACATTGTTCTTTGTCGACCAGCGACAAGCTCATGGTCGACCACAGGCAAAGCAGCGTCCAGAACCGAACTCTAACCGAATTCAGTTTCTGTTGAGAAAAACCTGCAGGTTGTTGCTGCAGGTTGTTGGGCGGTTTAGATGATAAGATCCCGCACGGGATTCAAGGAGAGAATCTTGCTAAGAACCGGTCAAATCTTCTCTAAGATTCTATTTAATCTTCTCCCTGTTTTTAGCGGGTAATCCAACAGGTTTCGCACTTGCGCGGGAAACAGCGTCGTGCTTGATATGAACTGGTGCAAAAAGAAAAGAGAGTACACACGATGCACAGAGAGCAAAATAGGGGAATATAGAGTAGAAGCGGAGGAAGATCCGCAGAAAAAGCATCCCAAAACAGAAAAGGAAGAGTGGCTCTCCGGCAACCGAAAAACTGCAGAAGACAGAAGTGATCGTCGGTGCTGCAGAAGGAAGACCTGGCTCAGGGCGTTGCAAGTTCCAGCAGCAAGGCAGCTGAAGGCCTCCTGCTGGAAGTCCTACAGGGAGTCTTGCCTTGTTACCTATGTGATTGAGTCCCAAGCTGAACTATTTAGTTACTCTGCTTCAAAAGTCCATGTTCAGCTTTGTTACACCTCTTCTACTTATCTTTTCATTACATTAAGTGTCAAGCTGTAAGGCAGTGGTTTCAAGCTGTGAGGCAGCGGAGTCAAGCTGTGTGTCAGCAGGAACAAGCTGTGTGACAGCGGCGTTTGTATGAGATCAGGATTTCTCATTTAGTGAAGCCTTGCTCAAGTTGAGCAAGGGGTGGACGTAAGTCTCGGGAAGAGACTGAACCACCTAAAAATCCTGTCTTGTGATTTTTCGTGTGGTGTGTGCTCTTCTTATTGATTGCTGTCGCTATAGCTATCAGTTTTATCTTTGCAATCCATAGTTCGCTTAAGTTCTAGTCAATCGTTGTTTTATAAAGTGAAAAAGGGGCTAGATCTATTCACCCCCCCTCTAGATCTATTCAGTCCGTACTCAACACGTGGTATCAGAGCTAGACTCTCCGAAAATGTGGTCTAACAACCAGGAGAGACCTAGCGGACTGAACTCTAGAAGTCTAATAGCTGAGGGACACTCAGTGACTAGACCACCATACTTTGATGGAAATGATTACTCATACTGGAAAAATCGTATGCAGGTGTTCTTGAGAGCACAAGATCATGAGATGTGGAGAGTGGTAAGCCGCGGACCCTATGATCTGCCCGACGACGAGGATACCTGGACCAGAGAACAGGTCAGAAAATCAACCATCAACTGGGGAGCAATGAACGTGATGCAATGTGCGCTTCACCCCACGGAGTTCTCAAGAGTCTCACAATGTGCAACAGCCAAGGAGATGTGGGATCGACTCAAGGTCATCTATGAAGGTACTTCAGAGGTAAGAGAGTCCAAAGCAAATATGCTAGTCTCAGAATACGAAATGTTTAGAATGAAAACTGATGAAAACATTTCTGAGATGTATGCCAGACTAGTACAACTAACAAATAGCTTAAAGAGTCTAGGGAAGACCTACAAAGAGCAGGAGCTTGTGAGGAAAATCTTAAGGTCCCTCACACCTATGTGGCATACCAAGGCCACAGTAATTGAGGACTCAAAAGACCTCACAACTATGACTGTGGATGAACTGGTAGGTTCCCTAATGGCATATGAGGTCAACCTAAAGAGAAACGAAGATGAGGGCAAGAAAAAGAAGCAGCTCGCCCTGAAGACTAAAATAGGCACCTCTGAATTATCTGACACTGATAACTCATCTAGCACAGGTGAGGAAACTGGCGAGCTAGCCATGCTAACAAGAAAGTTCAGAAGGTTCTTGCGGAAGGAAGGTAAGGGATTTAAAAATCCAAAGGGCACGGTAAGGAAATCATCCCAGTTTAAGTTTGACAAAAACAAAGCTTCATCTAACAAGCTTGTTTGCTACAACTGCAGGAAACCAGGACATATGAAGGCTGAATGTCCAGAGGCTCCTAAGAAATCAAGCTTCAAGTGGAAAGGCAAGAGACCAAAGGCAATGATAAGCACATGGAGCGAGGAGGAGGAAAGCAGCGAAGAGGAAACAACCTCCGAAGAAGAAGAAGGAAACACATGTTTAATGGCCGAAGGAGACAGCAACGATCTTGAGGTAACCTCCCAGTTTCAAGACTTCTCTAGCTCAGATTGGGAAGAAGCATTTTCAGACTTACTTGATACATATGAAACAACAAGAAAGGAAAATAAAAGGTTGAAGAAGAAAGTCAATCAGCTCAATAATGACAGCAACCTAATTGCTAACAGAACTCAACTAGAATTGGAAATCACCACCTTGCAAAATAAGCTGAATCAACACAAGACAGATGAAGAAAATGTCAAAGAGCTATTAGAAGAAAATGAGATACTAAAAAACACAATTGATGAGTTAAAACTAAAGACTCAAGAATATGAACAGGAAACTAAGCTAACTCAAGAAAGAAACAACTCACTCAAGGAAGAAAACAGCCAACTTCTGAAGGAAATAGAAAGAATTCAAAGTGAACTAAAAAACAAACAGGAAACATTGGAAAAAATGACTAAGGGTGAAGAAAACTTGAACGCTGTGTTGGGAATAAAAGTAAATTTTCAGAAAGAGGGGTTAGGATACAACCCAACAGCTAAAAAGGAATTCCAACTAAAAACGTTAAATGAAAAAGCTGACACAAAAGGAAAAGGCCCCTTGATAAACCTATATCAAAACAAACAAAAGGACATAGCTGAAAGTTCCTCTAAACAGATTAATGTCACCTGGGAAGAGAGGAATTCTAAAGGGAAAATGGTCAATCTACATCAGCTTAAAAACAACAGCCATATCAGACGAGAAGTTCAAATTCACAGAAGTAACCAGACAAACAGAGCATTAAATCATGTTAATAAACCCAAACCTGTAAAACAAGGTGTCTGGAAACATGCTGGTCGACAACAGACTCCTCATATGTCGACCAGAGGATCTGCCAGAACAGGTGCTGGCTTCTGGAGAAACCCTGGTCGACCACAGACATACCAGATGTCGACCAGACACACATACAGAACCCACAACTTCTCTCAGCCGAAACAGAATGGAAATTGGAATTTAAGGAAACGGACTCAAAATAGAGGAACATTAAATCAAAAGGAACACAACATGAACAAGTTAAGAAACGAAAAGACAAACTGTTCTAACAAAATTTGGGTTCCCAAGATGTTGTTACAGCAGTTTCATGATTTCACAAGCTATCTTGGACCCGGGTACCATTGGGGTCCAAAAGTTTCTATGTAATTCGTGATGCAGGAATGTCTGGCAGCCATGCACAACAAGTGGTACTTAGATAGTGGTTGCTCAAGACACATGACAGGAGACAAGACCAAGTTCTCCCAGCTAAGCTCAAAGGATGGAGGTTATGTGACGTTTGGAGGAAATAACAAAGGCAAGATTATCGGAAGAGGTAAGATAGGTAAGAAACCTTCAAACTGTATTGACAATGTTTTGCTGGTGGATGGATTGGAATATAATTTATTGAGCATCAGTCAACTGTGCGACAAAGGCCATAAAGTAGTATTTGACTCCAAAACCTGCAAGATTATTGAACCAAATTCAGATGCAGTCAAGTTTATGGGTGAGAGAGTGAACAATGTTTACATGATAGACTTGGATGATCCAGCCCACTCCAACTTGTGCCTAACCGCCAAGAAGGAGGACTTGACCTGGTTGTGGCACCGAAGGCTAGGGCATGTTAGCTATAGGGTGCTGCACAAACTTGTGAAAAATAGAATGGTTATTGGTTTGCCTGAAATTTCGTTTGCTCAAAATGTCAAAGTATGTAAAGCATGCACCCAAGGAAAGCAAACAAGAAAATCATTCAAAGGTAGAACTGAAAGTCAGTCATCCAGACCCCTAGAACTTGTACACATGGACCTTTTTGGCCCAACAAGAATTGCCAGTCTTAGTGGTAAGAAATATGGTTATGTTCTAGTGGATGATTTTTCCAGATTTACATGGGTAATGTTCTTATCACATAAAAGTGACGCTTTTCATGAATTTCAGGAATTTTACAAAAGAATGAAGCAGGATGGTAAGTCCAAAGTGTGTACAATCATATCTGACCATGGGGGGGAGTTTGAAAACTCTGATTTTGATGTATTCTGCAGAAACAAGGGCATAACCCATAGATTCTCCTCACCAAGGACACCGGAGCAAAATGGAGTTGTAGAGAGAAGGAACCGCACTCTTGTCGAGATGGCTAGAACCATGTTGGTTGAAGCTAATCTTCCAAGGAAGTTTTGGGCTGAGGCGGTCAACACAGCATGCTACATTGTAAACCGGGCAATGGTAAGACCATCTAGTGCAAAAACTCCATATGAAATGCTCAAAGGTAAGAAACCATCTCTAGCTCATCTTAGAATCTTTGGTGCAAAATGTTTCATTCATAACAACGATAAGAGAGTCTTGGACAAATTTGAACCAAAGAGTGACTCAGGAATATTCTTGGGCTATTCTGACCGATCAAGAGCCTATCGGGTTTTTAACACCAAAGATCAAATTGTTGAAGAATCCCCTCATATCTCATTTGATGAAGTTAATGATCTTATCAAAAATGAACAGGTCAGCAAGGAAGAAGAAGATGGAGAATTTCTGAAAGACAAAGAAGGACCGATGGAGAATGAAGAAACACAGAATCAAGAAAGAAACCAAGGTAACTCTAATGATCAGACCGAAGGAGGGATCATATCAGGTAACAATCTTGAAAACTTGAGGCTTCTTAGAGATCATCCCTTAGATAACATTATTGGTGGAATACATGATCCTAGGAAGACTAGATCTCAGATTAAGGCCATTAATGAACTGGATCAACTTGCTCTTGTGTCCCAAATAGAGCCCAAATCTGTAGAGGAAGCATTAAAAGATGAATCATGGATAAATGCTATGCATGAAGAACTAAATCAATTTGAAAGAAATCAGGTGTGGAGACTTGTCCCTAGACCTACATCTCACCCTGTAATTGGAACCAAATGGGTATATAAAAACAAGTTGAATGAAGAAGGGGTTGTAATGAGAAACAAGGCTCGGCTGGTGGCTAAAGGGTACAACCAGGAACTTGGAGTTGATTTTGAAGAATCATATGCTCCAGTTGCTAGATTAGAAGCCATCAGGATATTATTAGCATTTGCATCTTCTCATGGAATCAAATTGCAACAAATGGACGTAAAAAGTGCATTTCTAAATGGTATTATAAAAGAAGAGGTCTATGTGGAACAACCCCCTGGTTTTGAAAATGATGAACTTACTAATCATGTCTACAAATTGCACAAAGCCTTGTATGGATTAAAGCAGGCTCCTCGGGCTTGGTATGAAAGGTTGAGCTCCTTCCTCACCAAAAAGGGATACTCAAGAGGTAAAATTGATCAAACATTATTTTCCAAGACCCAAGGTAAGAATATACTGATTGTACAAATCTATGTGGATGATATCGTGTTTGGATCTACTGAAACCTCTTTGTGTACTGAATTTGCAAATTTAATGACTAATGAGTTTGAAATGAGCTTAATGGGTGATTTACAATTCTTTCTTGGATTGCAGATCTCACAATGCAGAGAAGGATATTTCATAAATCAATCCAAGTACATAAAAGAGATGTTGAAGAAATTTGGTATGGAAAGCTGCAAGCCAATCGAGTCACCCATGGGGACAAATGCAACTTTGGAAGCAGATGTAAAAGGTAACATGGTAGATGCCAAGAAATACAGAGGTATGATCGGATCCCTGCTATACTTAACTGCATCAAGGCCAGATATTCAGTTTAGTGTATGCATGTGTGCTAGATATCAGTCTAGTCCTAGAGAATCACATTTAGGAGCTGTCAAGCGTATCTTTCGATACCTTGCCGGCACCCAAGAATTGGGTTTGTGGTATCCTACATATTGCAAACTAGATCTGATCTCATATTCAGATGCTGATTATGCTGGTTGCAAAATTGATAGGAAGAGTACTAGTGGATATTGTCAATTCTTAGGTGGATGTTTAATATCATGGGCTTCTAAGAAACAGCACTCTGTGGCACTCTCCACTGCTGAGGCTGAGTATGTCGCAGTAGGGAGCTGTGGTACACAGGTTATGTGGATAAAACATCAACTCCAAGACTACAATGTAGATCTTGGCTGTGCACCCATTTTATGTGACAACACTAGTGCTATTAACTTGTCTAAAAACCCCATTCAACATTCTAGGACAAAACACATTGAGATCCGTCATCATTTTCTGAGAGATGAGGTATCCAAAGGAAATTTCATGCTTCAATTTGTAGAAACTGAAAAACAATTGGCAGACATTTTCACAAAACCCCTAAACAATGACAGATTTTCAACTCTAAGAAGGGAGTTGGGGATATGCAGAATATCTCCTGAAAATTCGTGAAATGCTCATATCCATGTGTTCTCTGTATAGATTTCTGTAATTTATGAATGTAGATCTGTCAGTTAAGTCTCTGGTACTGGTCAAGTTTGGAGGCTCTGGTGTCAGCTGTTACTCTAGCAATTTCTGCAAATTCCTGGCCCTGCTACTGGTTAGCTCTGGTGGTCGACACAAGACAAGGCATTGGTCGACCAAGACATCAGGACAGAAGACTGTTTGGTTCTGTGATTATGCAAGTGTCGACCATAGACAGTCCCATAGTCGACAATAGACTTGTCAGTAAGCAGATGTCAATTTCAGGCAGGCTCTGTGACTGCGCAGATGTCGACCAAAGACAGCTCCATGGTCGACAATGGAAGGCAGGAAATCTTCTGATTTGATTAAACTAAATTGGACTCAGATCCGTCTCCACTTAGCAATCCTCATCCATATGCTACACATCTTGTGTCTTTCTATCTCATCTTGGCCAACACGTTTTTCTCTTCTCATTTCAGAATGGATTCACAAATTGAGGGGGAGCAATAAAAGTGTAAATTCATTCCTTGATTAAACATTGAATAACCTAACCATTTCTTCCAATAAAATCACCAATGTAATCATTAAGAGTAGAGGTTAAGTGTAGTAATGAGAATTTGAACTGTACTGCTTCAATAAATTCAAACCATAACTATGATTCTGTCACATGATTTTCACGACTTATGATTTTTAGTAGTGAGTCAGTCTCTCTACCTGTGCCCGTGCTGAACAGTTAAATTAAATCCAAAAATATAGCATGAATGCACGTGGAATACGCCATAACTCTGTCTTCATGGTAGAGCAATGGATTGGATTCTGAGAAACTACTGCCTCCCATTTTAAGAAAAATAAAAGTGGATGAAAAATAAGTGAGAGGCATGTGTGTCATGAAGAATCAATCTATCTCTGCTACTATCAAAAATTATTGAGATTGGGCATACTGAGTAACTGGGGATATTGGCGTCTGATAAACGTATATCCTCACGGATAAAAGGTGTGTCCCAGTTAAACGTGGAATGGTTAGGCATGCTAAGTAGCCGAGGTTTCTGGCGTGTAAAAAGCGTGTCTCCTCGTGTAGAAAAGCATGTGATAAACCTGACCACAGCCTTCAAAATACTTCAAAAAGAAAAATTCAAAATTATTCAAACGACAGAACAAAATGGTTGACCGAAGGCATGGCATGCAAAGAAAAACTAAAAACACTATTCAGCTCGCACAGTTAGTAAAACAGCCTCATGAAATCTATTATAAGTTTAAGAGGTCATGTGGAGAAAATTCGATATGGGGCGCAAATTTATTGGTGCAATACCGTCAAATTCAATGAACCACAAGGCCCACTCTAATTGTTTACAAGGTGGTCTCTGCCAAGAGTGGATAGGCTGAATAAATGCTTCATTAAGGAAAGGGTGTACACTTCAATAAAACCCCCAATTTTATCTCGGCTGAATTAATCCTATCCCTTCGTTTTCCTCATCGCGTTGGTTCCACAACCCTAGGTTTTAAGACCCAGGTCGTACTCTCTGATATCCTGCCCTATAAATTGAACCGACTGGGTCCCTAATCTTCTCACCCTCGCCGTTTTCACCCTTCACGGTCGTCCTTCGTCTCCAGTCCCCTTTCGCCCCCTTGTGCATCCCTCTCTCTCTCGCCTCCACACACTCTCTCGCTACCTTCCACCATGAATCCGTCGCATGCTCAGAGGTCCTCCAAGCGAGCAAGGGATCAGGCTCCTGCCGAAGCGTCGCCGCCGTCCAAGCACTCCAAGCAGAAGGGCACGCGGGGTCAGCCATCGACCACTCGGCGGTCGACAACGGATGTGACAGCATCCTTAGATATGCCCATTGTTCATCCCGTCTCTGGATCACTGAAGCCCCGGACCATCCTGCCTCCGAGAATAGTAGATTTCTCCGATCAGAAGCTGATGGAGATGTTCCCAGAGCTGCTGGAAGTTTTGGACGCCCAAGGCTGGACAGAGTTTGTCTCTGCACACACTATGTATTCTCCACAGCTTGTGCAAGAGTTCTACCACAACCTGCAAGTCGTGGATGACAAGGTCTATACAGTAGTTCAAGGTGTCGTCGTCAGCCTCGACTTCAAGCTACTCCACAAGGCGCTGAACATTTCCAGGCACGGTACTGCCTTCAATCCTGAGGATTTTGACTTCAAAGCTGCATATGCCGTGGTCACTGGCCAACCAGTCCCTGAGGTCCTTCCCAAATCCCTCAATGCCAACACTTTCCCTCCTCTTCATCGATTGCTCCATCACCTTCTTACCACCATAATCCAACCAAGAGGAGGCGCCAGGGAACATGTAAGTCGACTTCACCTCTTTCTTCTCCATGGCCTCATCACACGCCAACCCATCTGCCTTCCCAAGCTCATTCAGAACACTTTCAAAACCCTCTTGCATTACCCTCTGAACTCTCTTCCTTATGCTGCCCACATAACTGCCATTTTGGAAGCAGCAAATATACCCATTCCTCACGCTCCGCGCATTGTCATTCCCAAACGGCACGTATACTCGTTCCATTACGTGACCACATTTTTGGGCTACAAGAAGGTAGGAGATCAAGTTCAACGCACCCTACCATCCAAGGGTAAATCCAAAGCACATTTGACTCCCTCTTCTCCACCACAGACACCAATTCACGTCAGCCCTGCTGCAACCCCTCCACCTGTGGTGATTCCATCTCACACTCCCACTTTTACCACTACTGCTACCCATCCTCCACCTTCACTCGCTATTGTGCCATGGCAACCAGGCACTGCAGCCACTCATATTCCATCTACGTCTGTTCCACCTACCCATGTTCCACATAACTCTGTTCCCTTTACCTTCGCTCCGTCTACTTCTGCTCCACCACCTCCTTCCACCTCCAACAGTGAATCTCACGGAGTGCTTCTCCAGATAGCATCTCAGCTGACCTCACTCACAACTCAATTCCATTCCTTTCAAGACAGTATGAATGCTGCAACCGGGCGCTTGGAGCTGAAAGTCCAAAGACTAGAGCAGCAGATGGAGACCAGGTTCATCAAGCAAAAGGAACACTCAGATCATGCTAGCTCTCGGTTTAACAGACTGGTTAGCACTTTAGCTGAAGTGTCAGCAGAGATGGGTACACGCATTGAGTTCACCAACCAGCAGAATAAACAGTATCACCATGCTACTATCTCAGAGATCCAGAAGCTAAGGCTTTCTTATGCACACATAGTTGACAAGCTGGATCGGATGGCAGAGAACGTGAAGCCCGAGACTTCTTCGTCCTCCTCGGAGTGAATGTCTGGATACCCCTCTTTTTGCTGTTGACAAAGGGGGAGATAGAGTCTTTTTGTGTCATTGTGGGTCTAGGTGTGACTAGATGTCAAGTCTTTGCCTTTGTTCTTTGAGTCATTCATGTAAGTCATGTTATGATACTTTTGAAAGGCATATCAAAATGAATTTTCTGGCTGAATTCTGTGATAATGATATATGTTATGATAGTTTCTGAATGGCATATCAAATGCAGTTTCTGGCTGAAATAATCTCCTGATTGTCACAATGACCCATGGTTGTCATCATCAAAAAGGGGGAGAATGTTGTGCATCCCTTTAGTTTTGATGATGACAAAGGATATGTTTAATTGCTCCTTCAATATAAAGTAATGGACTCATGATAATTTGATGATGACAAAAGATGTGGTTAACTAATTCAATGCAAATCTGATAGTTCAAGTAATTTCAGGTATACTGAAGTTCTAATGAAGTCAACAAATCAGAGGAAGTTGTCAAGGTTTCTTGTCGACCAGAGTGGTAGTCATTGTCGACCAACGAACCCAACCAAACACAGTTCAAGCTACGTTTCCTCTGTACGCGCTCTGGTTGTCGACCAGAGCCCTGCCCGTTGTCGACCACGAAGCAATACAAGCAAATCCAACTCTGTACAGACTTTTCCTCTGTACAGACTTTCCTCTGTACAGACTTCGTTGGTCAACCAAAGGCCTGTCCGCTGTCGACCACGAGGCAATACAAGCGAATCCAACTCTGTACAGACTTTCCTCTGTATAGACTTTCCTCTGTACAGACTTCGGTGGTCGACCAGTTACTTTTCCGCTGTACAGACTTCAGTGGTCAACCAAAGGTCTGCTCGTTGTCGACCACGGAACAGACAGAGCATCAGACTGAAGGACCAGCCGTCTGGACATTGTTCTTTGTCGACCAGCGACAAGCTCATGGTCGACCACAGGCAAAGCAGCGTCCAGAACCGAACTCTAACCGAATTCAGTTTCTGTTGAGAAAAACCTGCAGGTTGTTGCTGCAGGTTGTTGGGCGGTTTAGATGATAAGATCCCGCACGGGATTCAAGGAGAGAATCTTGCTAAGAACCGGTCAAATCTTCTCTAAGATTCTATTTAATCTTCTCCCTGTTTTTAGCGGGTAATCCAACAGGTTTCGCACTTGCGCGGGAAACAGCGTCGTGCTTGATATGAACTGGTGCAAAAAGAAAAGAGAGTACACACGATGCACAGAGAGCTAAATAGGGGAATATAGAGTAGAAGCGAGGAAGATCCGCAGAAAAAGCATCCCAAAACAGAAAAGGAAGAGTGGCTCTCCGGCAACCGAAAAACTGCAGAAGACAGAAGTGATCGTCGGTGCTGCAGAAGGAAGACCTGGCTCAGGGCGTTGCAAGTTCCAGCAGCAAGGCAGCTGAAGGCCTCCTGCTGGAAGTCCTACAGGGAGTCTTGCCTTGTTACCTATGTGATTGAGTCCCAAGCTGAACTATTTAGTTACTCTGCTTCAAAAGTCCATGTTCAGCTTTGTTACACCTCTTCTACTTATCTTTTCATTACATTAAGTGTCAAGCTGTAAGGCAGTGGTTTCAAGCTGTGAGGCAGCGGAGTCAAGCTGTGTGTCAGCAGGAACAAGCTGTGTGACAGCGGCGTTTGTATGAGATCAGGATTTCTCATTTAGGGAAGCCTTGCTCAAGTTGAGCAAGGGGTGGACGTAAGTCTCGGGAAGAGACTGAACCACCTAAAAATCCTATCTTGTGATTTTTCGTGTGGTGTGTGCTCTTCTTATTGATTGCTGTCGCTATAGCTATCAGTTTTATCTTTGCAATCCATAGTTCGCTTAAGTTCTAGTCAATCGTTGTTTTATAAAGTGAAAAAGGGGCTAGATCTATTCACCCCCCCTCTAGATCTATTCAGTCCGTACTCAACACATACATTGGTCTTCATATTCGAAGTCCATACATCGGTCTTCTTATTCGAAGTCTGTACATTGGTCTTCATATTGGAAGTCTATACATTGGTCTTCACCTGAAGTCTGTACAGCCACATCTCAAAGGCTAAGTCTATACATCACTTTGGCTGCTCGAAGTGAAGCATAGTCTATACACTCCTCACCTTTCCCTACGTTTGGCCAAGTCTATACACTCATACCTTTCCCTACGTTTTCTGGCCAAGTCTACACATCGTTTGCCTGGCGTTTGCTTGCCAAAGTCCATACACTCAACTGCCTTGTCTTAATCAAGTCTGTACATTGGTTCAGACTTTTCAAAGTCTGTACATTGGGCCTTCAAGTTTTTTTTTAAGTCTATACACTGGCTTACTCTTCTAAGTCTACATAGCCTACTTGGGCGTTCAAGTCCAAAGTCTATACATCCGTTTGTGCCTTGTCCTGGCCATCGTCTCTCAACCATCAAGTCTACACATTGGTTGGTGGCAAGTCTGCACATTGGACTCTTTCTCAAAGTCTGTACAGCCTGCCTTGATTCAGAGTCTATTCATCGCTATTGAGTTAAAGTCTGTACAGCCGTTCCTTTGGCAAGTCTACACATCGTGAAGTCTACACACTCAATCGCCCTGCTTTGCTTCAAGTCTGTACAGTCTCTCCCTCAACAAGTCTATACACTGGAGTCGTCAGCTGCAGGGATAGGATGTCTGTACATTGGGTTCTCATACATTGCTCTCATCGAAGTCTATACATCCGATAGGCTTGTTACAAGTCTGTACACCGAGGACGCTTGAAGGCTTTCAAGTGTATACACTCTACACACTTGGTTAACTAATGCATTTAACTGTAAGTCTATACACTGAGCTGGCATGAAGATATCCAAGTCTATACACTCGATTCCTTCATGCATTTCACAGAAGTCTATACACTCCCTCCTGTTATGATAATGCATTCTTCAGCAAGTATATACACTGAGATCGCATAAAGTCTTACAAGTCTATACACTCTCTTAGTGAACACACTTACTCACTTACTACTTCTAAAGTATATACATTCGTGGTTGTATGACTGAACTAACTAATAACATTTCCTTTGTCTCTGCCTGTAGAGGATTCAGATTAATGAGGGCACATGATCCAAGAATGTATAAAGGCCCAGGATCGTGACACGTGTGCTGAAGCTTGCTGGAGAGCTGCCACGTGGTCCAAGGTTTGGGTGGGAGCTGTGGAGACCACACGCGCCCAGTGCTGCTGCTGATATAAATAGAAGGCTTCGTCTTTGGATGAAGAGTGATCGAACTGGCCAAGTATATACAGAGAGAATAGAAGCCAGTGAAGAAAGCATAGAAGCAGAAGAAAGAGAGCAACGATCAAAAGAGCAGAAGAAGAAGAGAAAAGAAGAGATAGGGAGAGCCTGCGAAAGAGAAGAAAATAGAGAGTGAGAGCAGCAGAAGTAAGAGAGAAAGATTGCGTGAGCTGAGAAGAAGAAAGAAGAGGAAGAAAAGAAGAGAGGAGAGAGTTCTATTGAAGACCTGTTCAGTCTGTTCGTGGATCAAATCCAGAACGACTATTGTGTTTCATTTCCAGCCTTTGTCGCTGTTCCTTTTATGTTTTCTTATTTTTCATTTTGTTTCTCTGGTTAGCTTTGTTCTTCCGATTGCCCTGTTGGGGATCGGGTTCCTCCTGTGGACTCTGGAGAAGGGAGATCTGATCTCTGGTTCTGGGCTTGTGGGTTGTAAGTCCAGGGGTCCCTCCTGGTCTGGAGGAAGAGAGGTCTTTGACCTCTTGTTTGCTGGTGACTGGGAGTCACTGGTGGGTTCCCTCCTGGTCTGGAGGAAGAGAGACTTCGGTCTCTGGTTTCCAAGTGGCTGGGAGTCACTTGGGGTGTCCCTCCGGTTGGGAGGAAGAGGGGAGGCTGTTCCCCTGGTCAAGCTGTGTGGCAGCAAGTGTTCGCAGACTGAGTCTGCTTGTTTCTAGCGTTGGCTAGTGAAGCCTCACTCTGGTTGGGAGTGAGGGGTGGATGTAGGTCTGGAGGACCGAACCACCTAAAAATCTTCTATGCAGTGGTTTTGCTTTGTGCGTTTGTTCCTTGCCGTCTACCTCCTATTCACAGGTTGTGCATGCTTGATTAGTTGTGTTATCTTGGGAGTAAATGTCGAGCTTTATATTCTGCTAAGTGTGTTTGGTGTGTTTAGCTCTGCCTACGTTTCTGGTGTAATCAGGTGACTGCATTTTTGCAGTCCAACTGTTTGATCATGTGTTGTCTTATCATCTCATCTTGGAGAGCTCATTAGTTTTATTCCGCATATCCGAGCTTTAGAGTTTTAATTTGGGCATTATCTCTAGAGGGATACATTCACCCCCCTCTGTATCCGGGCCTAGCACCCTAACAATTGGTATCAGAGCGGTGTCTGCTTAGAAGGTCCAGCGACCTGAAGATCCGATCTTGCAGTCTTAGGTGCTAATTTGCTTTTGGTGCATCAATATTCCTGTTGCTTTATATCTGATCTGTTTTCATGGGTGAACCACCAGTTTTCAATGGTTCCAATTTTAGTATATGGTCTACTAGTCTGAAAAATTATGCTAAATCTGTTAATCCAGACATGTGGAAAGTGATTTCACACGGTCCTCATGAACTACCAAAGAAAAAGTCCAAATGGACTGACAGTCAAAAATCACTGCATGAAGAAAATCAGATAGCTATAAATATGATGAAAGCTGCTACTGATAGAGCTTTTCATTCATGTTTCTTTGATTGCAGTTCTGCTAAAGATATTCTGGACATGCTGAAGCGAACTCAGCTAAGAAATGAGGACAGCTGCATGATGGCTGACAGAAATAATCAAGGCAGCAGTCAAGATGAAGATGATGATGATGATGAGGTAAATTCCTTTGAAAACTATACTTTAGATGATTGGGAAAATGCATATTCTGAGCTACTTAAATCTCATGAACTGTTAAGAAAACAGTATAAAAAATTGAAGAAGGGTACTGGGTCAGTTAGTTCAAGTTCTCCATGTAGAAATTGTGTTTAATTAAAAAATATTCATGATGCCTGTATGTCTGATTTTCAAATGTTGAAGAAACAAATCTCATTATTGAAAACTAAGAATCAAGATCATATAAATGTGATATCTGAACTCAAAGAAAAATTCAAGTCAGATAATGATTATCAGACTCTTGTTAACTATCATGACAAGTATAAAAAATTGCTGAAAAACTTTGAAAGTGTGAACTCAGATTTAAACAAGCTAAAATCTGAAAATGATTCTCTGAGAAAATCTGTTAATGAAAATGATGAAAAATTTGAGAAACTTGAGCAGGAGAAGAACCTGTTTGCTGAAAAATTCAATGCCATAAAATCTGTAAATATAGAATTACAGAAAGATCTGGAGAAACAGCAAAAAGAATTAAAGGAATTTGAGGCTGAAAGAAAACTTGGAGTTAACTCAGATGATCAGACTCTAATAAATGAGTTAATTCAGAATGACAAGTTTAAGGAAGAAAATGAGAAGTTAAAAATGCTGAACTCCACTATCTCTGAGAGACTTCTAACCTTAGAAAGAGGAAAAACTGCTTGTGTTGAAGACCCTGAAAAACTGAGCAATCTAGAGCAGGAAATTGAGAAATATAAAACTGCTAACAAAGTTTTGAATGAAGCTATGAATTACAGTGAGCAAGAGATTGCCAGTTATGAGTTACACATTTCCTCTTTAGAAAATGAAATTCAAGACTTAAAAAACTCTTTGTCTAAATTTGTTAGTGGGCAAGATAATCTGAACAAATTGCTGGGAACAAAAGTCAATGTCAAAAAGGAAGGGTTGGGCTATAACAATGTCAATAAAAAGGCTTTTCAGAACAAGCTAATGACATCATTTGTAAATGCTTCAAATGTAGCCACAACATCAAAAGACAAACAGCCCACTGTTCAGAAAAAACTGGGAACAAAGATTAATTTTAAGAAAGAAGGACTGGGTTACAGTCCAGTCATGAGGAAGGTTAATGGAGCCAACCTAAAAACTATTTTTGTTAAATCTTCTGAACAGGAAAAGCCTTCTACTTCATCTCCAACTCAGTACAAGGCTAAGAAAACAGGAAAAAAGGATAAAAATCAGAAAAAGACTTTAAATCAGAAAATAAATGAAAAGGGTTCATCAGTGCATATTGATCACAGTCCTCACACACACTCACATGCATCTAAAAAGAAGATTATATGTCATTACTGTCATAAAGTTGGACATCTGATGCATGAGTGTAAGTTGATGGAGAAGGATGATAAGAATGCTAAGAAATTTCATGATAAAAGTCCTTCACCTCAGAAAAAGAAGACTGAATGCTTTCACTGTGGCAAATCTGGTCATAAAGCATTTGATTGTTGGCATGCTCAGGGTAGAAAGTTTAATTCTAAAACAGTCAATTTCCCTGAAGACAGAAATGATTATGATAGGAATAAATTTGTTGTAAGTAGAAACTATTCTGCATGCTTCAATTGTGGCAAGATGGGCCACATTGCAGCTCATTGTTGGTTTGCAAGTAGTAAGGAAAAATCATGTTCATATCATACAAAATACTTTTCAAATCAGCATGTTTTTAATAAGAACAAATCTGTTTCAGAGAACCAGCACATCATTTGTTTTAATTGCAACAAAAGGGGTCACAGGGCCTCTGAATGCTGGTCAGGTTCTTATAGAAGAAATCCTCTCAATTGCTCTCACTGTGGAAAGCATGGCCACATAGTCAAAGACTGTTGGCATGCTCAAGGAAAAAATTTCATCTCTGGAAGGTTTAAATTCCCTGCAAGTACAAATGCTCTCAGAAAGAACAAAGTTGTTTTCAAAAAGAAAAACTTTGAATGTTTTGATTATGGAAAACAGTTTAGTCATGTAAATAACAGAAATTTCCATGCTAATGCACATAAAATTCATGTTCATAGTGATGTGCATAAAAAGAACCTAAATTCTGTTTCTTCATGCTATAACTGTGGAAAGCCAGGTCACAGGGCTGCAACCTGTTGGCTGGCAAGATATCAAAACCAAACTGGTTTTGGCAAACAGAATGTTTATTCTGTTAACAAAAATCCTCATGCATATGCACATAGAATTCATGCTACCAAGAATGTGCATAAATCAGATCTGAAAACTACTGCTCCTTGCCATCAAGTTAAAAATGTGCTGAGAAAACCTGCTAGAAGTGATACTGTCATGTCAGGACCCAAGACTTCTTGGGTACCTGTTTGTGCAAAATAACTTTGCTTTGCAGGTGGGCCTTGGAATGGAATAAAAAGGGGTATTAATCCAAGGCACTCAAGAATGAAAACCCCTTCTAAACTTTTCAGGTAAATTCTCTACATTTCCTGTTTTTGAAACTCATTGCATATGTGGTTTGATGTGTTCTTGCATATCTGTCATCTTTTGAACACTATGAGCATTCGTGTCTCTTAATGCTCATATGAATTGGCTGTTTAGATATTGAAATGAGAATAAACTTGCAATTTCTGAAAATCTGAACTGCATATGTATGTTATTTGAAATCTGACTATTGCATTCTGAAAAATCTGATAAGATGAAATTTGATCCATGCATGCTGCCCATGTGAATTACCATGATTGACCTCAATGGTATATCAAATGGTAAGCTACCAAAAGGTAGGAAAATCTATATGGAGGTTCTTACTATGTGAGAGGTGGTCTTTTAGACCAAGTACTCCGCCTAGTACCATGAGTCACTTTGCTGGATAGGAGAGTCTGAATGTGCATAAGTCACAATATCATTTGGAATCCTATGTTCAGTTTTCAGTGCAAACATTGCATGTTTTCAGGGGGAGTAAATGGCATATCTTTGCATAGCATTCAATGTTGAGTCTTTGCTTGTTTTTGCATACATATGGTTAATTGCATTGTATTTCCATAATTTGAAAAATGCCAAAAAGTTTGTTTGAATGCATATTGTCAGGGGGAGTCAATGCATTGCATTTAGGTTGTCAAATGCATACATTTGTCAAAATTCATTGCATATCCTTTCTTATTCATTTGGTTGACAAACCTCGATCATACTCTGAAAAACAATCACTGGGCTTCAAAAACTCTCTTATCAATTGGTATCATTTGGCTTCAGAATTCCATCAGTTCTTTATGAAGTTTTCAATGGGCTATCTCGATCATAAATCTGAAAACTCTTGAACTAGAAATCTTCTATTATATATTTTTATGAATGTCTGAAATAACTCATGTGGTTTAAGTTTAATGTTCATGGAGTTTGACTTTAAAATCTCTTAAAAATATCTGAAGCATGTTTAATAAACCTTAACCATCTATTTCATGCTATGTCTTGTAAAATCTTCTGAAATCTGCATTATTGAATTCATGACTTTAATTGGTTAAGTACATGAAATTATTATTGACTTGAAGCTAATGAATTAGTCTGAAATGTCTAAAGGGTAAAGTGTTGTCAGAGCAATGACTTTGGTCACTGAGAAACCATGTCCAAAGGACTGTGTCATGAGGTGCCATAGTTAACTCTGCAAAATAAAATTCATTGGAAATCAGGCAGAGCAATGGCATGCACACTGAGAAATACAACTCACTCATCCAGAAATGATTTGGAGTGTGTCAGGATGTGTAAATGCTACCTCTGTTCACATAAAGCATGACAATTAGTCACACTAAGTGCTTAGAGATATTGGCCTCTAATCAAGGTATATCCTCTAGTTACAATGTGTGCACTGAACTAGAGTGCTCGTAAAATTTGTAGCAAGAAAATTGTTGAACAAATTAAAATATCTGAATATTGATGCTAAAATCAAATTGCTACAACCCTAGACAAAATCATATGACTTCATAATTGCTTGATTTCAATACTAGTGCATGTAATTCCGAAAGAAGTCATTAAATTTGATTGTGTAAGAGAAAGGGAGATTAATCAAGATAAATATGAGGGCTTGGTTCATTTTTATTAAACCATGGTTTTAGATATCAATACAGAATTTTATTGATAAACTCTGCATACATCATGTTTAAACCATGCTGTTCAATAAAGCTCATTCATAAGCCCTTATAATGGAAGACTTTGAAAACTTATGTTTTGGATTTATGAGATTGATATCTCTTTGAAAATCTGACTGAATTTCTTATGATTGGAGCTTCTTTGAAAATCTGCTACTTGAAACTCTTCTGCTCAATATCATTGATTCATTGACCTGAACCACTCCTTGTTATCCATCTCATAAGATTCCACTTATTGAGGGGGAGCTTCCATGTCATATGCATCATGCTGCATAGAAACTCTTAAAGGGGGAGAATTGTGTTCTTGCATTCATATTTTTAGGGGGAGCTCTTGCATTTTGGTATCTCCTTCTGCATCTGCATTCATATTGATTATATCAAAGGGGGAGATTTTTGCCAAAGGGGGAGAATTTTATTCAATCATTGCATGTTGGTTTGCTTTAACTTCTCAAACTATTTTCTTTTTGATGAAGTCAAAGGGGGAAAATAGTTTGTGTCATCATAATTACTCACAGTGTAGTGTTGCCATCATCAAAAAGGGGGAGATTGTTGTATCCCTGTGGTTTTGATGATTGGCTTTGATGTAAGTTAATCTTTTGATGATTGGTCTTGATGTGAGTTAATCACTGTGAGTCATCTTGCTGTGTGAGTCATCATGCTGTTATTCAGTCATTTTCTGATCATAATGCAGTCTCTCATATGTTCAGTTAATTTGCTGTTCAGTCAGTTCATCAGATCATGAAGCATTGCATTATATGTTCAGTCATGTTATCTGCTGCATAAATCTTTCACATGCATTATTTGTTCAAGTGTAAACTCTGTCAGCATTGTCAGGACTGAAGTGGGTCGATCCCCCTTCTTAGATGGGTCGACCCCCCTAGACTATCAATGTTTGTACACTGCCAGCACACACGTTCAAAATCTCTACATGTGAAGTCTACACATCGACTGTTCATGCAAAGTCTAGACATTTGATCACGTTTGTACACTGGTTTTGGCATATGCATTCATAAAGTATATACACTCTTCGGTTGACTTCAACTGAAGTCTGTACATCGCCTTCAGACTTTCAAGTCTATACACTCCATGCTCATTCAAGTCTATACATCCACAGTGTAACTTCAAAGTCTGAACATTGTCTCACTCCGTCAAAGTCCATTCATTCTCAGCTGAACCCCATGTCTATATAGTGGCCTCGAGCTTCTCAAGTCTACGCACTATCTTCGGCCTCAAAGTCTGTACACTCGCTGCACTGTACAAGTCCATACACTGGCAACCCTGCAGAAGTCTATACATTGGCTCAAACATTCCAAGTCTGTACAGCCATTGCACTCAATCGAAGTCCATACATTGGTCTTCATATTCGAAGTCCATACATCGGTCTTCTTATTCGAAGTCTGTACATTGGTCTTCATATTGGAAGTCTATACATTGGTCTTCACCTGAAGTCTGTACAGCCACATCTCAAAGGCTAAGTCTATACATCACTGTGGCTGCTCGAAGTGAAGCATAGTCTATACACTCCTCACCTTTCCCTATGTTTGGCCAAGTCTATACACTCATACCTTTCCCTACGTTTTCTGGCCAAGTCTACACATCGTTTGCCTGGCGTTTGCTTGCCAAAGTCCATACACTCAACTGCCTTGTCTTAATCAAGTCTGTACATTGGTTCAGACTTTTCAAAGTCTGTACATTGGGCCTTCAAGTTTTTTTTTAAGTCTATACACTGGCTTACTCTTCTAAGTCTACACAGCCTGCTTGGGCGTTCAAGTCCAAAGTCTATACATCCGTTTGTGCCTTGTCCTGGCCATCGTCTCTCAACCATCAAGTCTACACATTGGTCGGTGGCAAGTCTGCACATTGGACTCTTTCTCAAAGTCTGTACAGCCTGCCTTGATTCAGAGTCTATTCATCGCTGTTGAGTTAAAGTCTGTACAGCCGTTCCTTGGCAAGTCTGCACATCGTGAAGTCTACACACTCGATTGCCCTGCTTTGCTTCAAGTCTGTACAGTCTCTCCCTTAGCAAGTCTATACACTGGAGTCGTCATCTGCAGGGACAGAATGTCTATACATTGGGTGCTCATGCATTGCTCTCATCGAAGTCTATACATCCGATAGGCTTGTTACAAGTCTGTACACCGAGGACGCTTGAAGGCTTTCAAGTGTATACACTCTACACACTTGGTTAACTTATGCATTTAACTGCAAGTCTATACACTGAGCTCGCATGAAGATATCCAAGTCTATACACTCGATTCCTTCATGCATTTCACAGAAGTCTATACACTCCCTCCTGTTATGATAATGCATTCTTCAGCAAGTATATACACTGAGATCGCATAAAGTCTTACAAGTCTATACACTCTCTCAGTGAACACACTTACTCACTTACTGCTTCTAAAGTATATACATTCGTGGTTGTATGACTGAACTAACTAATCACATTTCCTTTGTCTCTGCCTGTAGAGGATTCAGATTAATGAGGGCATGTGATCCAAGAATGGATAAAGGCCCAGGATCGTGACACGTGTGCTGAAGCTTGCTGGAGAGCTGCCACGTGGTCCAAGGTTTGGGCGGGAGCTGTGGAGACCACACGCGCCCAGTGCTGCTGCTGATATAAATAGAAGGCTTCGTCTTCAGATGAAGAGTGATCGAACTGGCCAAGTATATACAGAGAGAATAGAAGCCAGTGAAGAAAGCAGAGAAGCAGAAGAAAGAGAGCAACGATCAAAAGAGCAGAAGAAGAAGAGAAAAGCAGAGATAGGGAGAGCCTGCGAAAGAGAAGAAAATAGAGAGTGAGAGCAGCAGAAGAAAGAGAGAAAGATTGCGTGAGCTGAGAAGAAGAAAGAAGAGGAAGAAAAGAAGAGAGGAGAGAGTTCTATTGAAGACCTGTTCAGTCTGTTCGTGGATCAAATCCAGAACGACTATTGTGTTTAATTTCCAGCCTTTGTCGCTGTTCCTTTTATGTTTTCTTATTTTTCATTTTGTTTCTCTTGTTAGCTTTGTTCTTCCGATTGCCCTGTTGGGGATCGGGTTCCTCCTGTGGACTCAGGAGAAGGGAGATCTGATCTCCGGTTCTGGGCTTGTGGGTTGCAAGTCCAGGGGTCCCTCCTGGTCTGGAGGAAGAGAGGTCTTTGACCTCTGGTTTGCTGGTGACTGGGAGTCACTGGTGGGTTCCCTCCTGGTCTGGAGGAAGAGAGACTTCGGTCTCTGGTTTCCAAGTGGCTGGGAGTCACTTGGGGTGTCCCTCCGGTTTGGAGGAAGAGGGGAGGCTGTTCCCCTGGTCAAGCTGTGTGGCAGCAAGTGTTCGCAGACTGAGTCTGCTTGTTTCTAGCGTTGGCTAGTGAAGCCTCACTCCGGTTGGGAGTGAGGGGTGGATGTAGGTCTGGAGGACTGAACCACCTAAAAATCTTCTGTGCAGTGGTTTTGCTTTGTGCGTTTGTTCCTTGCCGTCTACCTCCTATTCACAGGTTGTGCATGCTTGATTAGTTGTGTTATCTTGGGAGTAAATTTCGAGCTTTATATTCTGATAAGTGTGTTTGGTGTGTTTAGCTCTGCCTGCGTTTCTGGTGTAATCAGGTGACTGCATTGTTGCAGTCCAACTGTTTGATCATGTGTTGTCTTATCATCTCATCTTGGAGAGCTCATTAGTTTTATTCCGCATATCTGAGCTTTAGAGTTTTAATTTGGGCATTATCTCTAGAGAGATACATTCACCCCCCTCTGTATCCGGGCCTAGCACCCTAACACGACCTAGGGGCATCAAAAGAAGAAACATACACCCCGATCCAGGGACAAGAGAAGCAAGAGAATACGCCCTGCGAAAAGGGTATGAGAAACATGAAGAATGTACCCCAGCCTAGGGGCATAGAAAGAGACACAGTCTGCCCTTGGCGCATAAGAAGCAGAAGCACCTACCCCAGCCTGGGGGCACATAAATACACTCCTCCCTTGGCGCATAAGAAGCAGAAGCATCAACCCCAACCCGGGGCATAGAAACAAAGAGACATACATCCCGATCTGGGAGCATAAGAAGAAAGATATACTCCGCCCAAGCGGCATTTGAAGAAACAACATACCCTACTTCGGGGGGCACAGAAGCCGTAAAGAGATACACCCCTGCCTTAGGGGGGCGTAAGAAGCAAAAGATACACCCCGGCCTCAGGGGGGCATAAGAAGCAAAAGATACACCCCCGTCCCAGGGGCATTTGAAGAGAGCTACGCCCCGTACCAGGGGCATATGAAGAAGAAACATACCCCGCCTGGGGGCATAGAAGCCGTGAAGAGTATACCCCGGCTTGGGGGCATTTGAAGAGAGCTACACCCCGGCTCAGGGGCATATGAAGAAGAAACATACCTCACCTCGAGGGCCTAGAAGCTATAAAGAACACGCCCCGGCTCAGGGGCATATGAAGAGAAGTCCACCCTGGCTTAGGGGTAATTGAAGAAGAAACATACCCCACATGGGGGCATAGAAGCCGTGAAGAGTATACCCCACCATGGGGGCATTTGAAGAGAGCTACACCCCGCCTCGGGGGCATTAAAAAAAACACACCCTGGTCTGGGGACATAGAAACCAAAAAAATACACCCCGCCTAGGGGCACAGAAGCAAAGAGGCAAAACACACCCCCTCAGGGGGGATGCATACCAAATGAAGCTACACCCCGACCTGGGGGCACATTAAGAGAAATACACTCCAGCGTGGAAGCATTAATGAGAAAAGAAGAGCAGAATAAAGGAAAAGACACGCACGAGACAGACGTGGTCTTTGAGCTCGCCTCATCACACAAAAGAAAAGAAGAAAAAGAAGAAAAGACACATGAGGCAGACGTGGTCTTCGAGCCCATCTTATCCCATAAAATAAGAGAAGAAAAGAAAGAAAAAGAGTCACGAGGCAGACGTGATCTTCGAGCCCGCCTCATCACACAAAAGAAGAGAAGAAGAGGAGGAAAAGAAACATGAGGCAGACGTGGTCTCTGAACCCGCCTCTTCACACAAAAGAAGAAGAGCAGAACCAAAAGAAGACACATGAGGCAGACGGGGTCTTCGAGCCCACCTAATCACACAAAAGAAGAGAAGGAAAGAAAGAATGCACATGAGGCAAACATGGTCCTTGCACCTGCCTCTCCATAAAAGAAGAAGAGAAGAAGAAAAAGAGCAATTTTGAGGCGAACACAGTCTTTGCACCCGCCTCTCTACATAAAAGAAGAAGAGAAGAAAAGAAAGAAATGATCACGAGGCAAACATGGTCCTTGCACCTACCTTTCCATAAAAGAAGAAGAGAAGAAGAGAAAGAGCAATCATGAGGCAAACATGGTCTCTGCACCTGCCACTCTACAAAAGAAGAATAGAAGAAAAAAAGAGACATGAGGCGAACATGGTCCTTGCACCTGCCTCTCCATAAAAGAAGAAGAGAAGAAGAAAAGAGCGATCATGAGGCGAACATGGTCTCTGCACCTATCTCTCCATAAAAGAAGAAGAGAAGAAAAAAAGAGTAATTATGAGGCGAACACGGTCCTTACACCCGCCTCTCCACACAAAGAAGAGAAGAAGAGAAAGAACAGCAACGAGGCAAACATGGTCTTTGTACCTGCCTCTTCAAAAAAATCTTTATGAGGTAAACTTTTACCTCCGCCCTCCAGCCACCCAACAAATAGAAACCAATCAGCATTCCGCCGACGGGGCGTTAAACCGGAAAATATTCAGCCATCGGGGCTTCAAGCCGACAGATATCCAGCCATCGGGGCTTCAAGCCGACAGATATTCAGCCATCGGGGCTTCAAGCCGACAGATATCCAGCCATTGGGGCTTCAAGCTGACAGATATTCAGCCATCGGGGCTTCGAGCCGACAAGACCTTCCGCCGACGGGGCGTTAAACCGACTAGACCTTCCGCCGACGGGGTGTTAAACCGCCTAGACCTTCCGCCGACGGGGCATTAAACCGACTAAACCTTCTGCCGACAGGGCGTTAAACTGACTAAACCTTCCGCCGATGGGGCGTTAAACCAACTAAACCTTCCGTCGACGGGGCGTTAAACCGACTAGACCTTCCGCCGACGGGGCGCTAAACCGACCAACTTTCAACCATCGGGGCTTCAAGCCGACAACTACCCCTTTATCGGCCTTTGGGTCGATAGCTACCCATTCATCGGCCTTCGGGTCGACAGCTATTTAGTTATCGGCCTTTGGGTTGACTGATACTCCTTCATCGGCCTTCGGGTCGACAGCTATATAATCATCGGCTCCTAGCCGACAGCTACCTCATCATCGGCTCCTAGCCGACAGCTATCTCATCATCGGCTCCTAGCCGACAGCTACCTCATCATCGGCTCCTAGCCGACAGCAGCTATCTCATCATCGGCTCCTAGCCGACAGCTACCTCATCATCAGCTCCTAGCCGACAGCTATCTCATCATCGGCTCCTAGCCGACAGCTACCTCATTATCGGCTCCTAACCGACAGCTTCCCAAATTATAAAATAGACCTCTCACCTTGGTTCGGATCCTTCCCCGTCCAGAGAGCAAAAGAATAAACCTTCCATTTTGGTCCAGATCCTTCCCCAGCCAGAGAACAAAAGAGACACTTCTCTTCGACTCTCACATCCCGTTACCCAACGCCCCTCCGCAGGACCATTTCGGCCGGGGCCCATTATCAGGATTAATCCATCCGCCCCACCGCGCTCCCCGATTCTGGCTCCCGCAGCCCGCTTCCCAGCATCCTTTAGCCCTTATGGCCCATTCCCCTAATGTCCCTTGGGTTCTGTAGCCTGCTTCCCTAATATCCTTTCAGCCCCTTCGTGGTCTACTTCCCTAATACCTTTACTACCACTACACTTACACATAACAACAATATTTTCTTATGCAAAAAAAAACAAACAAACAAAACAAAACAAATAATAATAATAATAATAATAATAATAATGACAAAAAAATAACAAAACACAAAAAAAGAAACAAAAAAACACACAAACAAAAAATAAACCAAAACAAAAAAGAGAATGCATGATTGCCCTGCTTGTGTGGTTGCTTAATATAGAATAATACACCTCCTTGGAATTTTCTAGAACTGTGCTTCCTTGCTAAATAATGTCTCCCCGATTCCGGATGCGGGCGCGTCATGGCATACGCTCGAAGGGAACCCAGTTATGGCGGGTGCACACGTCAATGGGAAGAGTCATGGCTGAATCGCTAAGCCCAACTCATAAAATAAACCCGGGGCAACGCTCCCACACTTAGCACTTAATGTGTTCAATAGCCTTCAACTATAGGGATTGCCCGAATTTCTTCTTAGCACTCTACGGAGACTTGAATTCCTGCACTCGCGTGAAGGGTAATCGTGAGAAAAAGCTGCCTACCCCCACTGTAAAAAAAAAAAGAGAGAGAAAAAAAGAGAGAGAAAAAAAAGAAAAGAGAGAGACACGTGAATCCGAGTAGCCGGGAATCCCCATTGAGACACATGAGGAGACTTGCGCGAAATGGTGAAGCGAATTATAATAAGGACGAATCCTAGTAGCCGGGAATCCCCATTGAGACACATGAGGAGACTCGCGCCAAACGGTGAAATCCGTAATAAAATTACAATAAGGATGAGTCCTAGTAGCCGAGAATCCCCATTGAGACACATGAGGAGACTCGCGCCGAACGGTGAAATCCGCTACCAAAATAAATAGACGGGGGGCTGTGCGAAGCTACCAAAATCAAGAGCCTGAAACTAATGTGCAGGCGCTAGAGTGATCCTCGAGTGTCACCAGGAAAATCTTCATATCCCTATGGTTAGGGCTCTTTGCTCACACATTTGCACTGTCACGCCACAGAGAATTGCCTCGGGTGAAATGCGTGAATTTAGGCTATGCATGCAAGACATGTGATATCCTCTTGACGGGTGCACCACCCCTCAATTATGCCTTGTGGCACGTGCCGTATCTACGAATTATGGGTGATGTCCCTATCCTATCCCCTATAGAGAGAGCTGCCTTACTTATATCTATGTTATGCCTGCTAATGAATGCTTGCATGCTTGAATAAAAAAATATAATAATAAAAATAAATAATAAAAATGTGTGCATACAATAAACTCAATTTCGGCCATCGAAGCCTACTTTCCCAGCTCTGGCTCGTAGAGCCCAATCTTGGCCCCCCATGGCCTACCTCTTGCCTTTGCGGCCCGTTAATCTCCCAACTTCGGCTTCTATAGTCCGCTTCCCCGATTTGGGCTTTCACATCTTGCGCCCCAATTTTGGCTACAGTAGCCCGCTTCCCCGATTTCAGCCTTCGCGGCCTACCTCTGTAACACCAACTCCGGCCCTTGCGGCCCACTTTCCCGAGTTTGGGTTTCATAACCGGTACCCCCGGCGCATTAAACAATGAAACACCCTTTTACCCTGGCCCGAGCCTGCCGATCAGGTAAGGAATCAACCCTCTTTCTTCGCACCGACACTAGCCCGTGTCAATGACTTAACCACCTCTCCGTCCCCTCGGGTGACGAACACTTCTTTTCTCTCCGTCCCTTCGGGCGATGAACACCCCTTTTGAATCAATAAACTCTTCTCTCTGCCCTCGTGGCTCGCCTTTCACAACTTCGGCTCTTGAAGCCCGCTTCCAACCTTGGCTGTTATGGCCTCCCTTATCGGCCCCTGAGCCGACAGCTATTCACTTCATCGACCTCCCAGCCGACAGCTATCCAACTATTGGCATCCACGCCAGCAGCCGCCCGGAGTCCTTCAAAAAAAAGAAGAAAAAAAGGGGAAGAGAAGAAGAAAAAAGAAGAGAGGAGGAAAAAAAAGAATAGAAGAAGAAAAAGAAGAAGAAAAGAGAGAAAAAAAAGGAGAGAGAAAAAAGAAAGAAAATGATGATGAATGATAGTGAGCTACACCCGCAGGCCCCACTCATTCGTCCCTCCCTCTCAGCACCTGCGGGTGGGGGGCATTTGTGGACACTCAAAATTTTTGCGGATAGCGAGCACATTCTAACTCTAGTCATTTTGAAGCGGACGAAGGAAAAGAAGAAGGTTAGAAATGAAAGAATAAATAATGGAAAAGAAACAAAAAAGGAGAAAAAAAAGAAATAATAATAAATAATAATGAAATAAAATAGATAATATATAAATAAGTAATATATATATATGATTATAAATAAATAAATAAATAAAAGGGGGGAGGACCCACCCTCTCTCTCTTCTCTCCCATTGTTTCTCTCTCTCGCTCTCGTTCTCTCTCTCTCACCTTCTCCCCCCTCTCATCCGGCACACCCGCGAGGGGCTTTGCCCGACACACCCGCGAAGGGCTTCGCCCGGCACACCCGCGAGCGGCCTCCGCCGGCACGCCTGCGAGCGGCTCCATCGGCACGCCTTTGGTAGTCTTCGCCCGGCACACCCGCGAGCGGCCTCCGCCGGCACACCTGCGAAGGGCTTCACCCAGCCCGTCCAACCGGCACACTGCCGCTGCTCTCTCTCCGCCCTGCGTGCCCGCAAGATCTTGGCACCCTCCATCCAGAAGACGTCCCTTGATTTCGAGACTTCCGTCTTCAAGAAGGGGAAGATCAGCCTCGCCGGCCATGACGAATACATCATTGAAAGAGGCATGAATCTCTCTTACATCTGCTGCCCGACGCTTTCAAGGGTACCAAGCAGATAGGTGTCATTAGATGGGGATCCCAGGGCCCTGCCCAAGCACAAAACCTGAGGGATTCCCTCGCTGAAGTAAGACCTGACATTGTGGTTAAGATTGGGGTAAGAAAAGGTTCACGTTCTTTTGCTGAGGCACAGGCTGCGAGGTTTCAGTGAAGAAAATAGAACTCTGGGTGACACCTGGGAAACTGTTTCGAGCAGTGATCTTCTGTTGTTGTTGATTTTTGATGCAACAACAAGCTGATAATTATGAGAAAATATTCTCGCTCATAAAGCCAGACAGCATCCTCGGGCTTTCTCATGGCTTTCTTCTTGGCCACGTACTTGCAGTCACTTGGCCTTGATTTTCCTAAGAACATTAGTGTTATTGCTGTACGCCCCCAAGGGGATGGGCCCATCAGTAAGGAGGCTTTATAGCCAGGGCAAAGAAGTTAATGGTGCAGGGATAAATTCCAGTTCTGCTGTTCATCAGGATGTTGATGGTCGAGCCACTGATGTTGCTTTGGGATGGTCAGTTGCTCTAGGATCTCCATTTACATTTGCCACCACCTTCGAGCAGGGGTACAAGAGTGACATTTTTGGAGAGCATGGTATTCTACTTGGAGCTATACACGGGATTGTGGAAGCCTTGTTTAGAAGGTACACTGAAAATGGAATGAGTGAAGAGGTGGCCTATAAGAATACTGTTGAGTGCATTACGGGAATTATATCAAAGGCAATTTCTACAAAGGGGCTGTTGGCTGTTTATGACTCTTTATCTATGAATGGCAAGAAAGACTTCTAGGCTGCATATAATGTACAGCTTTGTCCGGTCGACAAAATAGTTTGGGTAAAGATTTAAGTATGTATAGTCCATGTACAAGCAAACACCTATCTTGCAATCATGAACTTTGTGCATCTGAACCTAGCTACAGAATCCCAAGACAACCATGTCCCTACAACATTAGCTACTACACAGAAAACACATCGAGTTTAGGATTGTTGGTGGAGGACATACTATACTTGGCTTCAAGCAATCCCCACATGGTGATACAAGCTTCTGTCGTTATAGGGTGTGGTAACAGGCAAACCGGTGGGTATTTGAACGGAATTGCACCTGATGGCGTTCTTGGGTTAGGACCTGGTGATATTCCAGCCCCAACTATTCTTGCAAGGGAAGGACTGGTACATAATTCTTTTTCATTGTGCTTTGAAGAAGATGATACTGGGAGGATATTGTTCGGGGACCAAGGAGTCTCTAGCCAACAATCTACCCCTCTCATTGCCGTGGATGGAAAATACTCCACCTATATTGTTGAAGTAGAGGGATGGTGCATTGATGGTCAGTGTCTTAGACAAACCAAAACCAAAGCATTAGTGGATAGTGGTTCATCTTTCTCTTATCTCCTTGCAAATGTGTATAAAATTATTGTTATCAAGTCTGACAGACCCAGAGGATAATTTTGTGACAATTGGACAAAACATTATGACAGGATACCGGATGGGGTTTTGACAGAAAGAACATGAAATTGGGATGGTCGCACTCCTACTGTCGTTATGTGGATAGCAACCGGACGGTGCCATACTACCCTGCCCGGCACGCTCACCCATCAGGCACCCACCTCAACCGGCACACTGTTGCCACCTCTCCACCCGGTGCACCTATATGCCCTCTAGTCGGTGCACTAATCATGATCTCAGCCGGCACACTGTTGCCACCCCTTGGCCTGTACACTCCTGCGCCACTATCTTCCACTGGCACACTGCCGAACGCCCTCACCCAGTGCAGTACAAACACCCCTTGGCCGGCACACTTTGCCAGCCCCTCAACAGCACACTTCATGGGTCTTCCAGCGGCACACCCTCCTGGGCCTTTCAACGGCATGCCCCTGCAAGCCTTCAGCAGCACACTATTTCAAGCCTTCAGCAGCACACATTTCGAGCCTTCAACGGCACACTTTTCCAGCCTTCCAACGGCACACTATTTCAAGCCTTCAGCGGCACACCCCTGCAAGGGCCTTCAGCGGCACACCTTCAGGGTTCTTCAGCGGCACACTTGCGAAGGCCTTCAGCGGCACACCTGCGAGGCTCTCCAGTGGCACGCCTTCCTCAGCCCCCAGCGGCACATCGTTTGTCCCATCCACGCCTGTCAACGCTCGTAGCCCTCGGCGCGCAGCGAAAGCATGGCAGGCCCATGCCTGGACCTTGCTGGGCTGTCCTCGCCCCACCTACTCCCGTCCTCGGCAGTCGTCAGCCTGACCAGGGGTATAAGAACCCCTCGCTCCGACAAAAAGACAGACAAGGAGGGAGACGGAGAATACATAGAGGCCTACATGGACGAAGAGAGAAGAGAGAAGAGAGAAGGGGAAGAAGAAGAGCTGGCCCGTCCAAGCTCGGCAAGCCCAGGAGGGCTCTAGAGAAGAAGAAGAAGCTGGAGAGAGAGAGGAAGAGAGTAGGAAAGAGAGAGAAAGAGAGAGGGAGAGAGAGAGGCTTCATGTAACGGGGAAGTGGGGAAGAGCAGGGAGCCGTCGCCCCTGCTCAACCCCAACACTTTCTTCCCCTCATCCTTTCCTCCCCCTCAAGTTCCTCTTCTTCTTCCCCCATCGCTTGTAGCTTTAGCTCCGGTGTGTTACAATGTATACGGCCGGTTATGGCCCTTTTCTCTTCATGAATGAAAACTCCCCCTCTTTGGGTTTCTTTTTGTCTCCGTTGGTTTGAATCACTATATGCGTTTGGTCGTTTCCTTCTTCCCCTCCGGCGGCTTGAGTCTCTTGCACCGATCTTCTCCCCCTGTCGTGGTCCCCCGTAGGGCCTCTAGCCCTCACATTTGCTCACATGCTCAAAGGGAGATGCCCTTCTTTTCTCCTCTGCGTACCCATGCCTCTACCTTGAAGCCCCCCTTTTTTGAGCCTTCCCCGTCCTGCCAAGTTTCCTTTGAAGCCTGCCAAACCCAATACCCCAGCCCGGTGCCCCCATGGCTCCCTGACCAGCACACACTTTGGCCCTCCCAGCCGGCATACACAGAACCCCTCCCCTTGGCCGGCACACAGCCCTTTGGCCTTTTGCACGGTATACCCCTCCATATGCCCGCAGCGACACACCCTTGACTCGTCCGCTCACCGTCACAGCCCTTGTCAGAGCCTTCCCCGGTACAGCCTGGCCACCTCCAGCCCGGTACACCACCCAATTCCCTGGCCGGTGCACTTCCTGCCTCTCTTGCCCGGCACACATCTTTGAGCTCCCTAGCTGGCACACCAGTCCTCTCCTTTTGCCCGGTGCACCCCTAGCCAGTCCTAGAATCATCTTCCCCTCGTCGTTTCCCCCGGGTTTTCCAAAATTTCTCTAAAGGTGTTGTCACCCTTGGCACGCACCTCAGCTGTCGGGTTCGGCCACTCCATGTGGGCGCGTTCCCTGTATCTCCCTTACCATCCGGGTCAAGGGGAGATGCTGCCGAATTTTCGTTGGAAATAACAACATGTTGAAAGACAAAAGGAAGCAACAAACGAATGGAACAATAGGTAATAGAACTTTCTAACCAGGCAAGGCATGGCCGACAACATGAGAAGAACGGAACTTGTTGAGAACATGACAGATTAAATGTTCGATCCGTGAAGAGAGACTGAGCAAACAAGGGGGAGGGGAAGGGAGATTTGTATAAAACTACATAAAAGCTGGAGAAAAGGAGAAAAGAAAATCCTTAAAAGAACCAGAGGGAGAGTGGGTCTTCTTAGAAATTCTCAACCTACTCCCTCAGCGGTACGCCCTCATAGCCCCTCGGTGGCATGCTCCCCAGCCCTTCAGCGGTACGCCCTTCAACCCTCCTCACCCACTCCCTCTCTCCCTCATCTATCTCTCCGTCTCACCTCTTCTTCCACCGTCTCTCCGAAGTGGAACCCAATGTACAGACTTGGCAGGTTGATACACGAACACAGCAACAAGCAATGTATAGACTTTGCGTGAAGGATTGCACAAATGCAGACAGTGAAGCATGTACATTGGAAATGGATGTTCAGACATGCCGTGAACGAATGTATGGGCTTAATGTGCTTGTGACAACAATGTACAGACTTTGAGTTGGCCAATGTATAGACTTTGAGCTGCAGTAGATGGACAATGTACAGACTTTGAGCTGGCCAACGTATAGACTTTGAGCTGCAGTAAATGAACAATGTACAGACTTTGAGCTGGCCAATGTATAGACTTTGAGCTGCAGCAAATGGACAATGTACAGACTTTGAGCTGGCCAATGTATAGACTTTGAGCTGCAGCAAATGGACAATATACAGACTTTGAGCTGGCCAACGTATAGACTTTGAGCTGCAGCAAATGGACAATGTACAGACTTTGAGCTGGCCAATGTATAGACTTTGATCTGCAGCAAATGGACAATGTACAGACTTTGAGCTGGCCAATGTATAGACTTTGAGCTGCAGCAAATGGACAATGTACAGACTTTGAGCTGGCCAACGTATAGACTTTGGGTTGCAGCAAATAGATAATGTACAGACTTTGAGCTGATAGATGTATAGACTTTGTGTGCATGCAACCAGCCAATGTATAGACTTTGAGTTGCAGCAAATAGACAATGTACAGACTTTGAGCTGATGAATGTACAAACTTTGTGTGCAGCAACCAGCCGATGTGCAGACTTCGTGTCGCAGCAACCAGCCAATGTATAAACTTTGGGCTGAGGGACGTACAGACTTCGTGTGTGCTAGCAGCCAGTGTACAGACTTTGAGTTGCAGTAAATGGACAATGTACAGACTCTGCGTGTGTGCTAGCAGCCAATGCACAGACTTTGAGTTGTAGCAAATGGATAATGTGCAGACTCTAGCAGACGATGTACAGACTTTGAGTTAGCCTGGCACGCTCCTCTCCTCCCTTCGCCGGCGCTCTTTGGAATGTCTTCATCAGCATGCCACCCCCCTTTCTTCACCGGTACACTATCTCTGGGCTTCCCCGGCACGCTCCAAGCTACCCTCGCCGGCACGCTACCTGCTGTCCTCGCCGGCACACTCCTTCAGCCCCGCTTAACCCCCCCAACGGCCCACTTTTCCTTCCAAAATAAATATATATAAACATATATAAATATGTCATGATAATGATAATGATAATAATGATAATAAATTAATAAAAAAATTATGATAAATAAATAAACCTGAATATACATATATGAGAAATAAACAAAAAAATGTGAAATAATAATAATAATAGTAAGAAAAAGGAAAGAGAAAATATAATAGTAATAATAATAAACAAAATAGAGAAATCATCCAGAATAAATACATAAAAGGGAAATAAGCAATAAAATATATATATGCACATAATTTAAAACCCAGATAAAAAAAATGGTAAAATCCACTCTGTAGCCCCGTCTCTCTCGTGATCCGGTGCTGAAGGAACAACAATGTCGCCCTTCCAGGTTGGGCATGAGTCTTGGGAATTATCCTGAAATGGCCATGGCCCGACCTCGCCTCGGGCTGACATTCCGATTAAACCGGACTCGTTTCTCAGGCCGGATCCTTTCCGAGCCACTACTAAAATTACCGCACGCTCGGCAGACATTTGAACGGGTTCACCTCGGTTTTCGCCGCGTTTCTATTACGGACCTGTATTTGAACATGAAAAGACCCGTGAGCAACCAATATGGCCGACGGCTCCCTCCCCGACATGGTCGTGAGCCGGCATTGCTCCGGGCCGATAGCCCGTTAAATCGGATTCATTCTAATGGGATTCGTTCCCGTTCTTTCATTGAAATTGCCGTAAACTCGGCATACATTTGTACGGGATCGTTTCCATCCACGTCGTACTTTCAATATGGGCCCTTGCCCGAACATGAAAAGGTCCGTGAGTGACCGACAAAATCGGAATAGAACGAGACGGTCCTCGCCACCCCTGGACCCCTTCCATGGGAATATCAATAAGACCTCCGTGGGCCACGCTTAGACCTCGGGTCCGTCCCAATCGTGGTCGCCGTTCGGCTCATATCCTCGGTCTACAGCCCGCTCCCTTCGAACATGTTTTTAGTTTTGGAGTCTAGTCCTGGGACTCTCCCCTGTTGTCCCTCCGACACCGGAAATATTAATGATGCCCGCGCAAGCCTCGTTCGGACCACGGGAGGCGCCCCCGGTATGGTCTTGACTCGATCTCGCACCGGGCCAATAGATTTACTGGTTTCCTGCTACACTAACCGAGATTTAACCGAATATTTTTGGTGTCCCAGAATAATAAACTTGCCGTATCCCGGCATGCATATGTTCCAGGTCCTCCCGCGACGATTACAATATTCTCAAGCCGGACTCCTGTCCGAATATTAAACGGTCTCCCGAATGACCGAGATGTTTCGAACGTCCGCTTTCCTAGACACATGGCTTTTCAGTCGATTCAAGGGATATTCCCTCGTTGCCCCTTGGCACCGGAAATATTAATGACGCTCATGCAAGTCTTGTTTCGACCGAGGGGGGGCCCACCGCAGTATGGTCGCAGCTTGCTCTTGCACCGGGCCAACAGATTTACTGGTTTCTGACCGCTCTGACCGAGGTTTAGCCGAACGTTTTCCGTTCTTCTGAACAATAAATTGCCATATCCTGGCATACATATGCTCTGGTTTTCCCGCGACGATCGCACTTTTCCCGAGCCGGACATTCGTCGAATATTAAATGGTCAGCACATGACCGCGAATGCTTTCTTCTCACCCTCATGCGAGGATTTCAATACCTCGTAATAGACCTTCCATGCAATCGATTCCCTGGCCATGAGGCCCTGATTCCCGGCGATTAATCAAGGGTGTTCCCTCGTATGGGGGATGTAAATGACACCGTGACCTTTATGGTGCGGCGGGTTTTGGTCTCGACACGAACTACACAATCGTCTGACGAAGTCAGATCGAGCGCACCATGGGCTCTTCGGGCCCGAATAAATCGTCACTTCGTGACTGGCACGCCCACGCACATAATAAACCAATAAATAAATAAAACCACATCTTTTAAGTAAAAAGTGCATCCACATGTTGCCAAGATCGATGCACATCAGGTAAGGTCGGTGCACATCTACATATAACGCCGGTAGGTCTGTGCACATAGGCACAAGGATGAAGGAAGGTCGATGGATCAAGAGATAGGTCGATGCATCAAGGGAAACAGCCTGAGGACAGGTCGAAGCATCAAGGGATAGGTCAATGCAGTTGAAGGAGCAGGTCAGTGCAGCTGAAGAGGGTAGGTCGGTGCGGCCAGGGCTAGGTCGGTGCAGCTGAAGGAGCAGGTCAGTGCAGCTGAAGAGTCCGATTGATGCAACTGCAAGGCAGATCGGTGCAGCTGAGTTGCTAAGGTCAGGGGTGCCTCGAGCCGAGTCGGTGCAACTGGGCTACCAAGGCTGGGATGCTTCGAGGTAGGTTGGTACCACTGAGGTTCTTGCATGAAGGAAGGTCGGTGCAACTGAGGAATAGGCTCGAGGGAAGCTGTGGCTGGATCAAGGGAAAGGGCTATGCAGGGAGAAGCTCAAATGTTCGTAATGTTAGGATGACAATGGTGCAACACGGATTCAGAAGGGGGGGTGAATGAATCCCCTTCTAAAAATTTTGATCGATTTAAAACATAAACTGAAGACTTTAAACTCATGCGAAATAGAAATCAGTTAAGCTCTGCTGAATATGAAAACCAATGAAGCACTAGATCGAACAAATGAACTGCGAAATGTAGACTCCCACGTAAGTCTATGCTGTTGACGAAACCCAATCAAGCATGCGTGTACACCAAAACCTTTCAAACATAACCGTAGATAGAAGCGAGCCTAGCATACATCTAACGGTTGATGATTCAGCAAGCAAACCACAGTACACGGAAGCTTTTTAGGTGGTTCAGTCCTCAGAACCTACATCCACCCAACACTCTAACCAGAGTGTGGATTCTGCTGTCAAACAGCTTGAACGGCTGGGCCTCACAGCTTGTCAACAACAGCCGAGCTTCACAGCTTGCTTGACCGCTGACTAACAGCTTGACCGCTGGGCTTTATAGCTTAGCCACCGTTGATACACAGCTTAGAAGAAGTATGAAAAATGAAAACAGAAAATCAAAATGTTCAGCATAAGAAGGCTGACAGTAAAGACAAATCAAAATGCTCAAGGAGCGCTGTGCCTTGGATCTGATCTAGAGAACATAGAGGAGAACAAATCTTCAAGACTTGCTTCAATTGCTTCATAATATCTTCTCTCGAGATCCCTCTTCTTCACTATCTCACGATCACCTTTCACTCTCAGACTCACACTATTCTTTACCTCAGATTTCTATTGAAATACGGCACTCTGCTTTCTTTTCAAAACAGGCTCTCACTCTCTTTCCTTCTCGTTCACTCTTCTTCCTCTCTTCGAATGGCTTCACAGATCCCCCTTTTTCTTGTCCTCTTCTTATCTGTATATCTATTTTTATCTGACGAATCTGGCTTCAATTTATATGCCGTGACAAATTGGGCGCGTGGAGCATATGTTTTCCTGCCCAGAGATTCGGCGAGAGTACGCTGATTGAAGTCCACGTGTTCGATCTGAAGAAGTGCTTTCCATGTGGCTAAGTCTCTAGTCCAAACTAGCCTTGGGTCACATGCTGGTAAGTTAAGTTTGGATCCGCAGTGACCTGAGCCTGCCAATCAGAATGGAGGCATTTAGTAGAACACTTTGTGAGCTGGAGGAGTTCATAGAAACATTCACGTGTTATATGAGTGAGATAGAACTAGCATCGACTAGAGAAATGCATAGACATGAGTGCACAGACCTATTACATGCATTAGACAGACGTGCACTAACTTTTATATGTGTAAGTCAAAGATGTGCACCGACCCTTACATGTGTAAGATGAAACTTGCACCGACCCTATATGCAAGATGCAGATAGTGCACCGTATGATAAACCATGCATCGACCCTATATGCCAGATGCAGATTGTGCACCGTATGATAAACCATGCATCGACCTTCTATGCGTTTCTACCGAAACATGCACCAACTATACATGCAGTTATTAGGAGTGCATCGACTTTTGTATGCATGAGACACAAACGTGCACCGACCCTTAGCATGCGTGCAGCAACAAAAACTGCACTAACTTATATAAGCTTGATGCAGAAGTTGCACTGACCATTATATGCTTAAAGTGAAACATGCACATGCTTATATTGTACAAGGCAGAGTATGCACCGACTTGTTCTACCTAATGCAGAGTATGCACTGACTTCGTTCTGCCTAAATGATGAATATGCACTGACTTCGTTCTGCCTAAATGACAAATATGCACGGACTTTTACATGCACGAGACAAAACCTGCACTGACCTTATGTACACAAGATTAGAACATGCACTGACTCCGTGTGCATTCACGCAGGATGTGCACCGACTATACGTGCAGAGAAGCGAAGATTGCACCGACCTTTTGTGGAGAATACAAGAACGTTCACCGACCTTATTCTTCCATATGCATGCATATGCACCAATCTTTATTTGCGAAGACAAAACGTGCACCGACCTATATGTGCTTTCTACGACACCTGCACCGACTTTGTGTGCATCTCTTCAGAGGCTTGCACTAACCTATATGCTGACCGATGAGAAAGTGCACGGACCTACTATGCCTAAGAAGGTAGAAATGCACTGACTTATTTGCTATCCTTAGACACGTAAAATATGCATTGACCTATATGTATGCATAAAAATAAACATGCATCGACCTTGGTGCTGACTGACACATATGAGTTTTGATTGAGGTATATATGCATTCCAATCTTAACATGATTCATAGAATGTCATTATCAAAATCAGGGTTCCAACAATCTCCCCCTTTTTGATGATGATAATTATGAGTCATGTATGATTGAAACAGACAATGAATTAAACAAACAACAACCATTCTTCACGCACTCTTTCAATTCCAAGCATTCTCAAGTTGTTAATAACGATCACAGAATTTATTCACTGACTTGCATAGAAGGAGTAACATTCAACACAAGTGTGCATTGAACACAAATATGTAATATGCAGTAATGACATTTCTGTGTATAGTCAGAAAAGATAACTGATGTTTGAGTAAGTATCTCAATATTACAAGAAATTCTCATTCAGATCACTATTACATCAGAAACATCAATATCAAAACCCCAGAGACATGTCAGCATCTATCAGTAATTCAACATCTGCTCTGCATCATTTTTATATTAGAAGCACCAGAAACATATTAGCATCTGTCAGCATCTCAGCATCTGTCCCACCAGACCATGATCTGTCCACTATCAAAAACAATGTCATACATGACCAAAAATTCTCCCCCTTTGTCATTATCAAAAATAATTGGAGGACCCTTAGACATCAGCAGGACTTGTTTGGCCAGAACTGGTACCTCTGGAGCTTCCCCTTCCTCTGGGTGGTGTGCTACTAGAATTTCCCCCTCAAAGGTACTGCCCTTGGAAATGGAATTCTGTCAACTTTTGTTCTGAGGGCTGCAAATTTTGCCATCAGTTTCTGGTCATTCTGCTTGACTAAGTCATGAAGCTCTTTGACAGTAGTTGTCATATCCACAAACCAGTTTTGCATCATGCTACCTAGATTGTCTATTTGCAAAGTTTGCTGGTTGAGAACATCAGCCAAAAATGTAGAGGAACTGGTGGCCTGTTCAGTGACAACATTTTTGAAGCTGCTGGCTATCATCTGAACTTGTGCATGGACTATGTCCAGTTTCTCATAGATATTCCCAATTTGTATCATGCTACCATGTACTTCACCAGATATGGCATTAATTCTTTTACCTAGAGCCTTCTGTTCTCCTTTAAGCAAGGTCATTTGAAGTTTTACATGCTCTAACTTTATCTTAATATCATATGAGTGGACAAGAGTCTGAGTGAGCTTTATGAAGGATGTAGTCTGTGTTTCTTGCATTTTGCCCAACATATCTCTGCTTTCTGACACACTGTCAGCAAAGAATCCAAGACACCATGCAGTTTTAAATCAGACTTGTGTTTGTCATAAACAAACTTTATCCGTTGACTATCCACAGTCTGTTCTAAATGAAGCATCCTGGCATCCAATCTTTCATAACTGAATGCATGTGCATGAACTGTGCATTCATCATTCTTCCTTGACTCATAATGAGGTTTACCAATGTGGTAAACATCTCTGTAATTTGTGGTCCTGAGTCATGACTACTTGAACTTGAGGGTTGAAAATCTGGGGGAATGAATGTCTCTTCAGAGCGTAAGGAGGCTGAATTCCAAATAAGGTTATAGGTCCTAGATGAGGTCCATAGAAGGGAGCAGGACCTATAAATTGTTCTTGTGGGAGTACTACCTCAGCTTCTTGAACTTCCTGAGGTTGTTCTTCCTGAACCTCTTCTATCCTTTGTTCTTCCTGAAGGTTTCCTTCTCTTTGCTACTCCTCTCTCTGTTTAGACTGATCTACTGCTAATTATTGTGGAGGATGCTGTCCAAAATGATCAAAAATTTCATCGATGTGCTGATCTAATTGCTGCATAATTTGTTCATCAGTCAAATTCAGCTCATGAACTTCTTGTTCCAACTGTAGATCTCTAAGATGTTGTATTGCAGGAACTACATCTGTGACTACTCCCATTTGTTGTACTGCATGAACTCCTTCATCAGCTACTTCTATTTCAGCAACATTGTGTACCTACTGATAAGGTACCTATTCATCTATTGGAGGCTGATCCTCCCCCTGACAATGTGCTTCCATATAAAACTGTTCTAACTGATCTTCACTCTGTGGCTACAGGGATTGTTCAGCAGTGAAACTATGTACAACAGGTTGGAGTTGTTCTTGTGGCACTGTCTCTACTTCCTTAGCTTGTTCAACCTCAACTTGAATATGACCTTTTGTCATTGTTGGGACCGCCTTTTCAGCTTGTCCCTTTACTTGACTTGCCAAGGATGACTTCATCTTCATGAATTTGGATATGAAATCCATATTATATACATTCACCTTTGGGATCTCTTTTGAAGTCTCATTCTCCAAGGAGATATTCATTTTCTTGAACACGGCAGTCAAATGGGCAGCATAAGGTAAGTTTCTTCTAGACTCTCTGAATGTACCCATAATCTGAATCATTATGTCTGGTAAACATATCTTGATCTTTTTCATTAGATAAAATAGTATAAACCTCTGAGACTCAGTTACCCTTCCTCTTCCTCCAATTTGAGGTGTTATCATGGTTGTGAGAATGTGGTGAAATAACCTCTTTGAAGGAGAGAACTTGTTCGCATTAAGCTGAGTCAATTTTGCCTGATTTTTGTCTTTGGGGTTACTAGGCAACCTTGTGAGAAGGGAGTAAGCCTCATGATGATTGTATTTAAATTCTCCTTCTACTACCCCTTCTTCTGGAATTCTAAATGTTTTATGGAGGGAATGCCTAGAAACTTCAATCTTTGTCTCCTTGACACTAGTCCAAATTTTGAACTGTACTGAATCAAAATTCATATTATTGTAGAACTCAGCAACGAGTCTAGGGTAATAAACCCTATGCTTATACATAAATTTCTTCTATTTTTGAAATTTAAACAACTCAACCAATTCAGGATATCTTGAAGTCATTTCATGGTCGTGAAAATCTACATACCGTGGAAACATGATCTTGCCCGCTTCCAAAGTTATCTCAGCTTTCATTGAAGACCTAGCGGGAATACCTTCTTCTTCATATTCTTCGAGGGTGGTTTCTCCAGTGAGTATCCATTGTCGCTTGGAGGACGTCCCCTCGACCTTTTCTTTTCCTTTCTCCTCTTGTGAGACCGCTGTACCTATTGCTGACACAGTTTCCTCTGGCTGCGGTTCCTCCATTGCCTTCCTCTTCCCTTTGCTCTCGACGGTCGGAGACGACATGGTAGAAACGATAGAGGGTGGAAGTTGAATCGTAGAAGAATGAATAGAGAAAATGTGAAGAAAGGAAACTAGAGAGACAGGCTTGCGGTCTCGGCGCGAGAAAAGGAGTCGTGAATGCGGGAAGAAGTTTCAGCTTGAATGAAGAGGGTATGATAGACAATGTAGTAGGGTTGAGTATTTTATATGAGATACTGCCGACTTTACCAATTTTAACAGTTAATACCCAGACTACCCTTTACTTAAAAGAAAATGCCTTTCTACGCCTCTTTGTGATTCCCGGCATATGGGATTATATCTTATAATATGAATCTTCACAAATTATTCCTATGAAGCAAACTCAATGAAAATAAAACAGTTTAATCAAGGACACTGCCCAATCAGAGAAATCAATAATCTTACTAGTCATTTTCATTAGCCAAAACTGATTGAACAATCTATTTTATATTGACCTTGAAACAGTTTTAGTTTACTAAAAAGACTTTAGAGTCAACCATATTTTCCATTGATCTTTTATAATTTTTGATTGAGCATTTCAGTATTACTGCACCTTTTTACTCAAGGAAACATGTTGATTAAACATCCAGAATCCATGGTTACTCAGTGTAGTTTACCTTTATGCTTCATATTTTGAACAGAGTTAACCATTTCTTCATGACATAATCTCTAGACTTCATTGGTCTAGTTAATTAGTTTCTCAGAAAATGAGTCATTGCTCTGCCTTTTTCATTTTTCATTTAATGGCGTATTCCATGGCCTTTTAACATACTTTTCTTAAAACTTGGCTTAAGGACCATATAAACACTAGATTTTCTATCAGATTGACTTATTACTAATGACTTTCAGATTTTTAGACAACCTTCTGAGCAGTTCCAATTCAGACAGTTTTAAGACCATTGACGAATCGTTCAAGGTTAATTGTGAGTATCTTAAGATAAGATTTTATCTTCATACACATAAAATCACACTTTAGTTAAGATCAGCAATTTAGTTCCTAGTTCAGAGTTATCTTACTAGTTGACTATTGAAGATAAGTAAAGGTGACAAATTTCAGACTTTACTCCCCCTGACTAACACAGTCTATGAATTTATTATGAAGAACAGATGAGAACATGGAAGTAGATAAGTCAAAGAGAAGATGAGCAATGAGATATGAATGAAGACCACACAAGAGCAATGGTTAAGACTAAGGGCCAATTTACAAACACCCAAGATACTTAGCCTTAAGGTCTAGCAACAGACTAACAGCCTTCTATATAATCCAGCAGCTTTCAGCCTTCAGCTTGTAGAGAAATTAGCGTTTCCAAAAGACTTGTTATCTTAAACCTGACTTAAACTGATTCCAAAATCAATATCTCAGCAGCAGCACTTCACTACTCATCAGACACATTTAGCCCACTATCCAAACAGCAATGCAGTAATATCCAACAGACAGTCCAGCCTCAAAACATTATACACACAATCTCTAATCAGCTCAGCTCCCCCTCAAAGTGTGTAGAGATTTCAATCAAACATCACTTATTTTTCCTAAAGTAAACATAGATGCAATAACTAAATGCACATTCCAGATTTAAACTACATGCAATGTTTTGACTCTTGGTACTTGGCAGAGGACTAGTCTCTACACATGGCGTGGGTTTCCAGACAGAAGACATCTGCCCTTCTCCCAACTTCTATTTGATATACCAAGAAGTCATGCAGACTTATGCATCTACTCATGAACATGAATGACTAGTTTAACAAAAATCTCACATGGAATTAGCATGAATTAGATTATCATCATGTATTACTCATAACAAGATGGCATCAATCATCAATTTATTCCAATCAAGCATGCAACATTCCACAGAGAGCATTATTCAGACAATTTCAATGAAGAGAATTGAGAAGTGGGGTTTAACTAACCTTTGTGCCCTGATTTTATTGAACCCATTTTATTTTATCCACAGGAGCACACCTGCATCCAAAAAGTTATTTAAAATATCTTGGAGCCCAAGAGTTCTTGGGTCTAGCAGAATTGGTAGCACCCCACATTGGTGCTCTCCAATTATTCCAACCACTCATCCAAGAGCATTCAGAAGTAATGTGGCCTAGTTTTCTACAATTATTGCATATGGGAAGTTTATGCATGAAGACAGAATCATGAACTCTCCTAAATGCAAAATGTATCATGTGAGCAGGATAAATCGCATTGTCTTTCACAAACCAACAATCAAATCTAACGTGCCCAAACTTTCCACAGTTAAAACATGTAACCTTCTGAGTTTCAGATTTTCTAGCATGCTTATTTACATAACTATTTTATGCATGAATTTTTCTAAAAGTTTGATTTTCTTGGTTCATTAAATCACAGTTATGCATATAGTGGCCTCTTTTTCCACAATAATAGCATGCATCAGAAACATCTCTAATAAATCTTTTCACAGTTTTGTTTTTAACTGTATTTACATGTTTGCATGCATCTAATTCATCATTTCTCAAAACAATGCAATCATCCATAACATGTCCTTTCCTACCACAGTAGTGACATGAGACATTTCTTTTGTGCATATGTGAATGAGTGTGGAAGTTTTTTATCACATGCATTGAATTATTAGATTTCTCAGAAGTAGATGCACTCACAGTAACATTATTCATGGAACTAGCAAGAACAAAATTTACATTATTCTGATTTAAGTTCTTTTCTTATTTGCTCATCTTTTTCAGATTTTTATTTTGACTTTATATTCTTTGAGCAGTAAATTGAAAGACAGATGAACTAGAGGGTTTTTCTTTTTCTGAGCTTTTCATAAACACAGTTGAATTCTTCTTGCCATTAACTTTCTTATTAACTGGATTATAGCCTAGACCCTCTTTCTGAAAATTTACATTCGAGCCAAGAAGTTTATTCAGATTATTTTTCCCTTTAACAAATTTTGCCAACGAATTTTTCAGATCTTCATTCTCAGTTTGCAAAGAAGCAATGCTAATCTCATAACTAGCAATGTCATTTTCACAGGAGATTACTTGATGATGCAGTATTCAAACTTTGAAGTTTGTCTATATCCTGTTTTAGTTTTGTTTCACAATTAGCTTCATTTTCTTTCATGACAGATTTTCCTTTTTCCATAGCTAACCATTGTTCTGACATAACAACATTCAGGACCATTAGCTTTTTGTTCTGTTCTTTCAGACAACCATTCTCTTCCAACAGATTATCTTCATATTGATCAGCTTCCTTTTTCTTTTCAAGTAATAGCTCATTTTCTTCTCTTAAGGACTTGATTAAACTCTTCTGCATGTTATCATCAGAGTCAAGATTTTCAATCAATTCCTTTAAGAAAGAACATTCATTAAACGAGTTTTCAATTTTCAATCTATTTATTTCAGATCTCTCCTTGTTAAATTCCTGTAATTCCATTTTCAGATTGTCAATTTCAGCTCTCACAGATAAACATTTCTCATAGGAACCTTCTCTCTTTTTTATGTCTGATTTTAGATTTTCATTCTCTGCTTTTAAACGTGTAACTTCAGAGATCATTTCTCTTCTTAGCTTTCTCTTTTCAGACTTTACTTTCTCATATTTTTCAATCAAATGTTCATGCAATGCAACAACATCCTCAAAACTAAAATTATCGGTTTCAGAATTTACTTGTGAAGATGAATCTTCCAACTGATCACTGCTGTGATATCTGGCCATGTGGCACTTCACTTCATCTTCACATTTGCTGGCTGCTATCATGTTGATGATTTCAGTGGCACTCCTGCACTTAGAAATGAATGGAAGTTGGTCAGCATTTATCGCCCTTCTCGTTAGTTCCAGGGCCATTTGATTCTCAGAAAACTTCAGTCTATCTAAATCATTCCATTGGGATTTATCCTCTAGAATGTCATATGGACTGAGTGCAATAAGTATCCACAAATTAGGATCAACAAAAATAACGTAGTCTCTAAATTTCCCAAACCAGCCATAAAACTCACAACCAGTAAACTGAGGAATTTCAGCCATTGCAAATAAATACAACTCAGATTGAAGACAACAATGAACGAGATGAAAACAGCTTGCACCAGAAATGAGACATGATCTGATCTGCAGGTCATTGGACCTTCTGTTGCAGATTCCCGCTCTGATACCAATTGTTAGGATGACAATGGTGCAACACGGATTCAGAAGGGGGGGTGAATGAATCCCCTTCTAAAATTTTTGATCGATTTAAAACTTAAACTGAAGACTTTAAACTTATGTAAAATAGAAATCAGTTAAGCTCTACTGAATATGAAAACTAATGAAGCACTAGATCGAACAGATGAACTGCAAAAAGCAGACTCCTACGTAAGTCTATGATGTTGACGAAACCCAATCAAGCATGCGTGTATACTAAAACCTTTCAGACATAACCGTAAATAGAAGCGAGCCTAGCATACATTTAACGGTTGACGATTCAGCAAGCAAACCACAGTACACTGAAGCTTTTTAGGTGGTTCAGTCCTCAGAACCTACATCCACCCCACACTCTAACCAGAGTGTGGATTCCACTGCCAAACAGCTTGAACGGCTGGGCCTCACAGCTTGTCAACAACAGCTGAGCTTCACAGCTTGCTTGACCGCTGACTAACAGCTTGACCGCTGGGCTTTACAACTTAGCCACCGTTGATACACAGCTTAGAAGAAGTATGAAAAATGAAAACAGAAAATCAAAATGTTCAGCATAAGAAGGCTGACAGTAAAGACAAATCAAAATGCTCAAGGAGCGCTGTGCCTTGGATCTGATCCAGAGAACACAGAGGAGAACAAATCTTCAAGACTTGCTTCAATTGCTTCATAATATCTTCTCTCAAGATCCCTCTTTTTCACTATCTCACGATCACCTTTCACTCTCAGACTCACACTATTCTTTCTCTCATATTTCTACTGAAATACGACACTCTGCTTTCTTTTCAGAACAGGCTCTCACAATCTTTCCTTCTCGTTCACTCTTCTTCCTCTCTTCGAATGGCTTCACAGATCCCCCTTTTTCTTGTCCTCTTCTTATCTGTATATCTATTTTTATCTGACGAATCTGGCTTCAATTTATATGCCGTGACAGATTGGGCGCGTGGAGCATATGTTTTCCCGCCCAGAGATTTTGGCAAGAGTACGCTGATTGAAGTCCACTTGTTCGATCTGAAGAAGTGCTTTCCACGTGACTAAGTCTCTAGTCCAGACTAGCCTTGGGTCACGTGCTGGTAAGTTAAGTTTGGATCCACAGTGACCTGAGCCTGCCAATCAGAATGGAGGCATTTAGCAGAACATTTTGTGAGCTCGAGGAGTTCATAGAAACATTCACGTGTTATATGAGTGAGACAGAACTAGCATCGACTAGAGAAATGCATAGACATGAGTGCACAGACCTATTACATGCATTAGACAGACGTGCACTGACTTTTATATGCGTAAGGCAAAGATGTGCACCAACCCTTACATGCGTAAGATGAAACTTGCACCGACCCTATATGCAAGATGCAGATAGTGCACCGTATGATAAACCATGCATCGACCCTATATGCAAGATGCAGATAGTGCATCGTATAATAAACCATGCATCGACCTTCTATGCGTTTCTACCAAAACATGCACTGACTATACATGCAGTTATCAGGAGTGCATCGACTTTTGTATGCATGAGACACAAATGTGCACCGACCCTTAGCATGCGTGCAGCAACAAAAACTGCACTGACTTATATAAGCTTGATGTAGAAGTTGCACTGGCCGTTATATGCTTAAGGTGAAACATGCACGGACTTATATTGCACAAGGCAGAGTATGCACCGACTTGTTCTACCTAATGCAGAGTATGCACTGGCTTCGTTCTTCCTAAATGATGAATATGCACTGACTTCGTTCTGCCTAAATGATGAATATGCACTGACTTTTACATGCACGAGACAAAACCAGCACCGACCTTATGTACACAAGATCAAAACATGCACTGACTCCTTGTGCATTCACACAGGATGTGCACCGACTATACGTGCAGAGAAGCGAAGATTGCACCAACCTTATGTGGAGAATACAAGAACGTGCACCAACCTTATTCTTCCATATGCATGCATATGCACTGATCTTTATTTGTGAAGACAAAATGTGCACCGGCCTATATGTGCTTTCTACGACACCTGCACCAACTTTGTGTGCGTCTCTTCAAAGGCTTGCACTAACCTATATACTGACCGATGAGAAAGTGCACGAACCTAATATGCCTATGAAGGTAGAAATGCACTGACTTATTTGCTGTCCTTAGACACGCAAAATATGCATTGACCTATATGTATACATAAACATAAACATGCATTGACCTTGGTGCTGACTGACACAAATGAGTTTTGATTGAGGTATATATGCATTCTAGTCTTAACATGATTCATAGAATGTCATTATCAAAACCAGGGTTCCAACACGTAAGAGAAGCTCCTTTATTCATGAGATGCATGTGAGGGGTTTCCCTTTTTTTATTCATGAAATGCATGTGTAGGGCTTTGATTTGATTTTCTATTGTTCATGTAGATCATGTTCGTGGTTATGTTCGGCAGTCTGTCATAATGATGCATGTGTCCGATTATTCAGGCTCGCCGTGGTTCCTTTGTTATTTCGGCAAAGCCGCTTCATTGGTGTTTATTCCATTTATTTGTTGTTTTCTTTTACGTTATTACCCCTTTTTTATTATCATTATTATATCAATTCTAGTGAAAATTTGACAGCATCTCTCCTTGACCCAAGAGCTGGGGGGTGTAAGGGGTACACGCCCACAAGGAGTGGCGTGACCCAACAAGTCAAGGTGTGCGCATATGCAGCAGCACCTTCAGGAAAAATCCCCGGGAAACTCAGAAATCAGCGAATGGGGAACACTGGGTAAACCATAGACCTAACGGTTGGAACACCGGGCCAAACCTTCCCCGACCCAGGGAAAAATGATTACTGGATAAATGAAAAGCAGGGCTACTGGGTCACAGGCCACGGGTGCACCGGGTAGGGGTTGACTAGGGGTGCATTGGAGGAGGTCAAGAGAGCATATGAGGCCACTGGCGCGCCAGGTAAAGGGACTGAAGGGTGTGCCAACAGGGACAAGCCATGGGTGTGTCGGGCAAGGCGAAGTGGTCAGGCGTGCCAGGTATAACACTTCGAGGTGTGTCGGGTGAGGCCCATTCGGGGCGTGTTCCGGGCAGAGGCTACGCCGGGCGAAGGGTGTCTGATGGTGTGCCAATGGAGAGGAGATGTAGGTGCACCGGGTCACCAGGTGAGGGTTGACCTAGGTGTGCTGATCGAGGATGACAAAGGGTGCACCAGGCTAAGTTTGGACGAGGGATGCACCAGCTGAGGGGGAAGTCCAGGGGTGCTGAGTGAAAGCAACAGATTCGTTAGTGACGGTATCAAGGGAAAGACTAGGGTTAAGTATGGGGAGCTGGGCTCGTTAAAGGGACGAACAGTGCTCAGGAGAGATCCTCCACCATGCCAAATAAGAAGCTTGGAATAAAACTCGCGAAGGAAACACAGAGAATGACCCTGTTACAAGGGCAATTGGAAGGAAGCCAACCTTATGCCATCACGCTAGAGACACTACCCATTGAATTAGATAGACTCTACAATGTTTTGAAGGGCAGACAACCCAAGAAGCAAGAAAACCAAAGGGAAGAAGAAAACAAACCACAATGTGCACCGTAGAGTGAAGGCTGATCAGAACAACAAGAAGAAAGGGGTACTTTCATTCATGGAGAACAGGGTGGCATGAACCATGACCAACGGGCCAAAGACAATGCAATGCAACAAAATAGAAGAGGAGGAGAAATAAGAACAAAGAAAAGGAGAACATCTGAGGAGAGGGATGGGGTCAAAAAGGGGCGAAGGCTCCCTTCTCTCTCCCGTCCCCACCTGCTACATTCAGAACCCCTCTCTCTCTCTTCCTCTCTACTGCTTACTCTCTCTCTCTTTTTATGGCTTCTTCTTCCTCGGGCTCCTTGAGTGTTGGGTTCGCTGCGCTCCCTCGTTGTTCTTGGTGATGGTTTTGATGATAACAAAATATTGTGTGTAGGTTTTGTGAAATAATGTCCTTTAGTTCTTGCATATCATGAATGTGGATCTTGCATATTTATCATGGGACATTTGAAGTGTTTTGGGTCTTAACATGCCTTACATGAGTCTTTGGCTTAATTGAGTTGAATGATGTTCATGTATTGCACTTGAGTTGAATGAGGCTCCTTGAGCCTTGCCTCTTGTTTTGGATTGTCTCTTGTTTTGGATTGTTTAGATGGTAATAAGTCTTGGTTTCTTCATGTAGAAATCTGATTAATTTTTGAAAGTGAAACTGGCTTCCATGTTGGTTTATATGATGGGTTTAAGTCAAGGAAATTCATGTCTCTAAGTGCCTTTGAATGAGGTTTAATGATCCTTTATTGGCTGGTTTTGTATTGGTTTAAGCTACCTTGTTTCTGAACTAAACCTTGAATTCATACAGGTTTAATGAATCCGATGTGTTCATGCTTGATCATGATGAAATCCTGATATATGGGTTACTGATATTGCTTGGTTGAGTAGGTTGTTCAACCAGCTCTCAATTTGAGGAAACTGGATTTCTAGTGTCGATTCTTTCTGCTGCATTCTGATATCAAGGATTACATGTTGATTGATCAAGCATTTCTTCAATATGCATTGACCTTAGTAGTTCACATGCACTGACATGTTCATTGCTTAATATTTAGAAATCATCATGTGCATTGAACTGTGTTGAGAAGTTTGATTGAATGATATGAATGGCTATCAATGAACTGAATTTAAATTTGCTAAACTGAACTTAAATTCATGGACTGATCTTGGAAGGTTTTGGACTGAACTTGATAGTTTTGGTCTGAACATGGGATTCATGTATGACTTGCATGAATCACATCTGATATGTGAGTCTATGAAGAATTCGGTTTGAAAATCCATGAATCACTCATATGTGATATTGCAATTTCAATATAAAAACATGCAGGTTGAACAAGCTTTGTCAATGTGATTGAGCATTCAGTTACATTGGTTTAATATTGACATGTTTCTGAATTTTCAGAAAGTGCAGGTTCATGTTGCCCACAATGTGATGGATCCAAGGTAAGAATTTATGGTTGAATGTATTTCATTGTGGCTAGATTGGACTTGTTCCATTCTATTTGTCCTTAGGTTTTATTTCATTGCTTGAAGCTAATTGATTTCATTTGTTAGTTGAGGATTTGATGGTTTGAAAGTGTTTTCATGCATGTACTTATAGCATTTGGTTTCATGATGCTCATACCTTGCTTAAAGGCATGGCTAATTGATTTCATTTGTTAGTTGAGGATTTGATGGTTTGAAAGTGTTTTCATGCATGTACTTCATGGGGTGTTAAAGCCTTCAAAGTGTTTCATGCATATTCTTTAGGAGGTTCTTGAGATGATAATGTGTTCAAAGTATTTATGTACTTCATGCTAATAATATCATGATCATACTTCATGGTTTTGATGCATACAATTCATGCATTTCATATTTGGGTTGATGAGATTAATCTCTTATTCTTTTTCCCTTGTTTCTCGCTTTCTGCAGGTTCTAAGTCGACCAAAAGGGTGTCTTTGGTCGACCAGAATTGGCTGGGCTGGAGTTTATGGCATTGTCCAGAATCCTGCCCAACAAGTGTCGACACCTAGTGCACCAAGTGTTGACTCTAGTTTGGCAGAATTCTATTTTTTGTAGCAGACATAACTCTTTGCAAAAAGTGTCGACTCTAAGAGTCGACACTTGTTCTGGGCGGTCCAGAACGGGGTTTTCGAAAGTGTTTTGAAACCTAGTTTTTATGATCCATTGGTCATGGCATTTTACCCTATTACCCTTAGGGTTTCACCTTTCAATTAGGTGTGGTTTTAAAGGGTTTTTATCATGGGCTTTATAGTCTCTTTGCTACCTTTTTCAGCTAGGTATATATCACATGCGTTTTCATACGATGGAATCAATTGGGCAAATAGTGCTTCATTTGTTGCAGGAAGAAGAGGAGGGCGACACCACCATCTGGAGGATGGGTATTTCCCTCCCTGGCTGGGTCTGCTCTCGAATCGGGTTTAATGGGCCTTGATTTCGCTTGGTTTTGGGGGTAAATGGGCTCATTTATCCTATTTTATTAATTTCAAATGTCCAAGCTATACGCGGTCTAGCGATTGGCCGTTCAGTGATTGGGCGGTCAGTTTGGAACCGTTTACAAACTCATAACGATTTATTGGATATTTATTTGATTTTTTGAATTTCCACCGACAAGCCTTTGCACGGTCTTAGTGCAGCCGTTTACTCCCATTGGGCTTTAGACCGTTCAGATCCTAGAGTCCTCACCCAGTTGGTTTTTCGGATAATTATATATTTATCTTATCTATCTGGATTTATCACCGACACGGTTTACACGGTCTAGCATTGGACCGTGCCATTTATTGAGTGGTCTATCAGTAGACCATTTTATCCTAAAGAGTCCAGCGCCGTGATAGCCGGTTAGTTCGATGTGATAATTGAATAATTTGTTTATTTATGTATTTATCACCGACAGTGGTAGACGGTCTAGCAATGGACCGTGTACATGACTGCGCGGCCTATCGAGCGACCATGTACAGGCCCGAGATCTGTGGATTATTTAGATTTTCTCTCTCTATCTGTGGCTAAAACCCCTAATTTCTTCCAACCATTTCTCCGTGGTTTCTCCACCAAATGGGGTGCCGTTTGATTTGGGTGGGAGATTAGAGTATTATCTACGGATTTTATTTTGTAATATCGAATTAATATCCAATGGAAAACCCTAATTCGAGGTTGGACTTTCAGGGGTCTATAAATAGAACCCCTAGTCTAGGCTTGAAAAGGGAGATCCAACGTCGACGGCGAAGCTCTGCCGAATTCTCGAGCAAGCTGTAGCTAGGGAGGGAGGCTCTCTACGTCCTTTTGAGCCTCCGTTCAAGGGAGTAGTCATTTCTAGTTGTCTTTGTTGTAGGCTTTTAATGGTCTTTTCATCCTTTGCATGCTCATCTCCATAGCTTTTCATCCACGTTTTTGCACTTGCCATCTTCATTTTACATCACTCCCATCGTTTTTATGCCCTATAGGGGTTTAAAAACCACCCCAGGTATCGCCCATTCCATGCCGTTATGTTGATTTTCCGTTCTATTTTATATTTACTACACATTCTAGGGATAATTTGGGTTTTGTTTGCTTGTTGTCTACGTTGTTTTGCAGGTCAGCATCAGTACAGCACGAGGCCCATCCCCTCTGGTCGGCCGGAAGCGGTGGAGGATCAAGTCCTACAACTTGGAGTCTAGCGGCTTTGAACGGTCTTCTTCCATCCGTCTGCAGAGAAGAGCGGTCCTCCATGAACCGTCTGCATCCTGTGAGCGGCCGTTTGAGAACTGTTTTGGAGCCAGTCCAGCCTTGTCCCGCTTCTCTTTCCAGTGTTGTAAGCGGTCTATCGAGCGTCCGTGCCATTCATTGAGCGATCGTTACTAGACCGTGTACAACTGTCAGCGCTGCACTTTGGGCGAGCGTCTTCTCCCTTTCCAAGGTACGGGTGCACTTCCTTTGCATTCTACACCTTGGTGGCGATCACGATCACACACACACTCTCCACCTTTCTTTCCTTCATCTTTGATTGCCTTTACATCTTGACTTAGAAAGGTAAGAGAAAGAAGAAGAAGAGGGGGGGGGGAACATGTCAACAGGACCCAAGTGTTTTTGGGTTCCAAAATTCTCTATTTAATATGTCATGCAGGAATGCCTTGCAGCCGAACATAATAGATGGTATCTCAACAGCGGCTATTCAAGGCACATGACGGGCGATAAGGCTAAATTTTATTTTCTGGTTGAGAAGGAGAGTGGATATGTTACTTTTGGAGGTAACAATAAAGGAAAGATCATTAGAAAAGGTAAGGTTGGTAAACACCTTTCAAATTCAGTGGATGATGTTCTTTTAGTTGAAGGATTGGCGTACAACTTGTTAAGTATCAGCCAGCTGTGTGTTAAAGGCCATAAGGTATTGTTTGACTCTCATGCTTGCACCATTTATGAGCAAAATTCTGAATCTGTCAAGTTTGTTGGTAAAAGAGTCAACAACATTTACATGGTTGATCTTGATGATCCTTCACATAACAACATGTGTCTAGATGCAAATAAGAATGATTTGACATGGCTTTGGCATCGTAGACTAGGGCATGCTAGCTACAATGTCATACATACATTAGTGAAATTCAACATGGTTAGGGGTCTACCTGAAATCTCTTTTAAGCACAATGATAAAATCTGTAATGCTTGTACCCAAGGGAAACAAACTAGAAAATCCTTAAGTCTAAGTGGAAGAAGATATGATTATGTTCTTGTAGATGATTTTTCAAGATTCACTTGGGACTTCTTTTTGTCACATAAAAATGATGCATTTGATGAATTTCAGGCTTTCTTCATGAAAATTAAGCAGGAAGGAAAATTTAAACTCTCTTCTATTCTTTCAGATCATTGAGGTGAATTTGACAATGTAGTCTTTGAAAATTTCTGTAGAGAACAAGGGATAACACACAAGTATTCCTCACCAAGAACTCCCGAGCAGAATGGAGTAGTGGAGAGACGCAATAGGACTCTTGTGGAGATGGCTAGAACTATGCTCATTGAAGGTCAGCTGCCAAGGACATTTTGGGCTGAGGCTTTGAGCACAGCATGTTACATTGTAAATCGAGCCATGGTAAGGCCTTCTTATAAAAAGACTCCTTATGAGCTGCTTAAAGGTAAAAAGCCATCACTTGCTCACTTAAAGATTTTTGGATCTAAATGTTTTATTCATAATAATGATAAAAATGAGCTTGATAAATTTGAACCGAAGAGTGACCCAGGTATCTTCCTTGGTTACTCTAATCATTCTAGGGCCTATAAAGCTTTAATACCAAAAGCTAAGTTGTCTAAGAAACCCCACACATTACATTTGATGAATTCAGCTCTAAATCTGAAAATTATGCTTTTTGCAGGAAAGAAGATGATGGGGTGTTTTTGGAATCAAAAGATGAGCAAGTTCCACAAGAAGGGGAGGTAAAGTCAAATGAAGATCTAGGTGAGTCCAGTGAACAAGGGAACAACAGTGCCAATGAAGGTAACACTCTTACCAAAATAAGATTTCTCAGAAATCATCCATTAGGCAATATCATTGGTAGTTTGCATGACCCTACAAGAACTGGATCTCATTTTAATGAAATTGAAGAAACTGATCAATTGGCTCTCGTTTCCTAATTAGAACCTAAAAACATTGAAAGTGCCTTAAAAGATGAATTCTGGATAAATGCCATGCATGAAGAGTTAAATCAATTTGAAAGAAACAAAGTATGTCATTTAGTTCCTAGACCCGAATCACATCTTGTCATTGGTACAAAATGGGTCTTCAGAAATAAGTTAAATGAAGAAGGTAAAATAGTTAGAAATAAAGCCAGACTAGTGGCTCAAGAATATAATCCGGAGTTAGGTATTGATTTCGAAGAATCATTTGCTCCTGTAGCTAGGTTAGATGTCATTCAGTTATTGCTTGGATTTGCATGTAGTCATGGCATAAAATTACATCAAATGGATGTAAAAAGTGCCTTCCTAAATGGTGTAATAAAAGAAGAGGTGTATGTGAAACAACCCCCTGGTTTTGAGCATGCTGAATTTCCTAATCATGTGTTTAGATTAGACAAGGCATTATATGGTTTGAAGTAGGCGTCTTGAGCCTGGTATGAGAAACTGAGCTCATTCCTCATGGACAAAAGCTACTCACGATATAAGGTGGACCAAACACTCTTCACAAAGGTAAACAACAATGATATTCTTGTGGTTCAGATTTATGTTGATGATATAGTGTTCAGTTCTACAAAATCTGTGATGTGTGAGGAATTTGTAGATTTAATGACGACTGAATTTGAAATGAGTCTCATAGGTGAATTATAATTCTTTCTAGGTCTTCAAATCACCCAAGGCAAGGAAGGATGTTTCATTTGCCAGGCCAAGTATCTTTCAGAACTGTTGAAAAGGTACAATATGGAGAATTGTAAGACAACAGCCACACCAATGAGCACATGCGCAACTCTAGATGCTGATTAGATAGGTAAATCTGTGGATGTAAAAAATTATCAAGGTATGATTGGCTCACTCCTCTACCTTACTACATCTAGACCTGATATCCAGTTTAGTGTGTGTATGTGTGCAAGATTTCAGTCTGATCCTAGAGAGTCCCACCTGAGTGCCGTCAAGCATATTTTCAGATACCTTGTCGGGACTCAAGATTTGAGAATTTGGTATCCAGCATCTTGTGCTTTTACACTTGTTTCTTATTCAAATGCTGATTATGCCAGTTGTAAATTAAATAGGAAGAGTACTAGTGGCTATTGCCAATTTTTGGGAGGGTGTTTAGTGTCTTGGGCTTCCAAGAAGCAGCACTCGGTTGCCCTCTCTACTGCAGAGGTAAAATATGTCGCTGTAGGGAGTTGTGGTATCCAAGTGCTCTGGATAAAACACCAACTCCAGGATTACCTTATTGATCTTGGGTGTGTCCCAATTTTGTGTGATAACACTAGTGCCATAAATTTAGCTAAAAATCCAACGTAGCACTCTAGGACCAAACATATAGAAATCAGACACCACTTCTTGCGTGATGAGGTCAATAAAAAGAGTTTTAAATTGATATTTGTAGACTCAGAAAACAAAATTGTAGATATCTTTACCAAGCCTCTCAACAATGATAGGTTCACCACCTTGAGAAGAGAACTTAGTCTGTGTAGACCTCATAATCCTGTCTTGAATTGACAATTGAATTATTTTGGATTCTATGCTCATTTGATGTTGGATCACTGCTTGAAATGTGATTGGTGTTGTTTGAGCTAAAACACATGGCATTTCATATATGTTTTGCTGAGGGGGAGGTTGCATTCTCATCAACTTGCATCTTGGTCAACTTGCATTGCATTGCACTTCATATGATGACCCTATGGTATATAAAATGGTATGGTGAGAGAAAGACAGATTATGTCTGTTTGGAAACCCACACCATGCGTGAGGTGGTCTTCTGACCTAAGTTCTTTGCCTGGTACTATGGGTCAAAATTGCATATAGAGCAGTTTAGACATTCATGTGCATGGTTTAGCAACTTCTTGCATAATTTGCATGTCAAACTTGAGTGTCCAATGCATTTAGATAGGAGGAGTCCAAGTATGTATTTGTCTGTTCATGCATTCAATAGTTTTAAAATCAGTTGCATATCATTTGAATCAAAATTTCTATTTTTTTTAACTGCATGCACCCTTTGAGGTGGAGTCACACCTGAAATCCTCTTGATCTGAACTGTCTAAGGGGGAGAGTCTTGGTCCTTTCTTGTCTCACAATTCAATGGGAATTGATCTCCTTGTATGCTCAATGTCCACACACTCTTGAACCTTTATGTGCTTCAGCTCTAGATGTCTGCCCACCTATTGTGCCTACTAATGAGAATTTTCTGCATAAGAATCCTTTTTGCCCACTGCATAATAGAACTTCCTGTTACTTTATGACAGAGCCTTCTTGATGTCTGCCTTTGATGTGATTAATATTGAAAGCTTCTTCTCAACACTCATGAAAATCACTGAAGTCTTTGTCTACATATTGAATTGTTGGCTGGCTTTTCAACCTTCATGAGCTATCTGAAATGTAGGAAGATTCCAATCTACGAACCATGACCATAAATCTGAAAACAGCTCAACTAAGGAATCTTCTATTATCCATGTTTATGATTGTCTAGAATAATTAGCTGGTTTAAGTTTAATGACTTCATTGAGTTTAAAAATAACTGTCTTGAAAAATTCTATGTTCAGCTTTAATAGGCCTTAACCATCTTTTGCATGTTGTGCCTTGGTAAATTTTCTGAAATATGAAAACTCATATAGTATGGCAACTTTGGTTGAGGTACTTAATTTAAGTATTGTCTTTAAACATCAAAAAATCTGAAAACTCCTAAAGGGTAAATATTGACAGAGTAATGACAATGGTCCACTGAGAAACTATGTCCCCTGACCTTGAAGTTTTGTGGACTGTGTCATGAAGTGCCATTGTTTTCTCTGCAGAAAATTATTACAAAATCAAGGCAGAGCAATGGCAGGATCACTGAGAAATATATCTCACTTATCAATGAAATAAGTTGAGATATGTCATGAGGTGAAAAAGCTACCTCTGTTCTACAAGAGGCATGATAGTCAGTCATATTAAGTTCTTAGGGATACTAGCGTCTAAATAACGTGTATTCTCTAGATACAAAGTCTACACTGCATTTGATTACTCTTAAAATTCTGATGAACAAAAAGAAAATTCCGAAATTGCAGCAAAAGATGAAAAAGAAAATTGTTGATACCCAAAAATGAGATCAGACAATCTTGCTGTTTAACCTCAATACTATCTAAGTAACTCCTAAGGCAGTCATTGCAATTGAGTAAGTAAGATAAAAGAAGGATAAACAAGGTTCAAGTATGAAATCTTGGTTCATTTCTATTAAACTTGAATGCATAAATTTTTCAATGAAATTTCATTGATAAACTCAGAACTCACTAGATTTGAACCATGCACCTAAATAAGGCACATATCATAAGCTGGTCATAATGGAAGAGTCTACATTTAAGCCATTCCTAATTTATGATATTTGTATCAGATTGATATTTTTTCTTGCAAACTTTGACAGGCTTCATCTTTGTACTCTGTTGCAATCACTCTTTGGTATAATGAACACCCTCACGTCCTTCTTGATTCAATATTTCAAAATCCCCCATATGCTGTCAAACTATTGTGTTTTTTTTTTGCTGATGTCAAAGGGGGAGAATAGTTTAAGTTTCATTATATAGGAGATGCATTGAGGCATATTTGTGCATACATTATATCATCTGTGTAAATGGATCATAATGACTCACAGTGTTGTCATCATCAAAAAGGGGGAGAATGTTGTGCCCATGTGTTTTGATGATGTCAACACTATGATTAATTCTTGAGTTTCATGTGTTCTTGATTCTTATGGCTCATACGTGTTTTATATGTTTTTCTCATTCTTGAGTCCATGTCTTTGATGATGATCATGTTCTTCATATATACATGTATTTCCATAATTTTTTTGAAGACACGATCGTTTTTGAACAAAGGAATGGCCTAATGCATGAAAATCAAGTCAGTTACATGAAAATCAAGAAGCCGAGTCGACTCCAAATCCTTCTGGAGTTGACTCCGCCAAGTAGAGAGCACCTCAAGTTATCGCTGACATATGGCCAGTTAAGAGTGAAAAATATCAGCTAAGGGTAACAAATAGGTCACTAAGGGTGAAAAATAGCTTCTGCGATGGATATACAATGAAAACTAGAGTTGGTGAGCAAATGGCGTCGACGCCATCTGACCATGGAGTCGACGCAGTGAGGTGCCAAAGTGAAGGAATGTGAACTGTTCAAAGCAGGGGTTTAGCGACGGAATAAGGGTGACAAAGAGCTTCTAGTGGTAACAAATGGGTCACCAAGGGTGTAAAATGGCTTCTAAGTGTGAAAAATGAACGTTAGTGCAAAAGCTTCAGAAGTTGAAGAAGCGGCGTCGACACCAAACGCTAGTGGAGTCGACGCAGCCATGTTGAGCTAGGGAAGCTTTCAAAGGCAACGGCTAACTTGCAGCTAAGGGTGAAAAATAGCTAGTTAACAATGACAAATAGCCGATTGCAGTGACAAATACCTCCCTAACGGTGAAGAATAGCTCGTGGCAGTGAAACATGAAGAAAGATCAAGCTTCTTCAAGGAAATCAACTGCGCATGGGTTTCTTAACCCTGTTATCTCAGATTTGGAGCTCTTTTAAGCTTTGGATGATTCTGATCAGCCTCATCCAAGATCAAAAGGACGAGATAGTCTCGAGTTTTAAATGGCCTTCCAAAGTGATGAGGTTTAGCAGAAGCTGCAACAAGAAGAGCTTAGAAGCTACGTTGACGCAGTGCTCAATGGCGTTAACGCAGTTAATGACAGAGTTTAAAGAAGCTGAGAAATGAATCAAATAGGTTGATAAGTGGCAAATGACGCTGAACTTAACAGATCCAACATAGCTACGTTGACGCAGCATCCTTGTGCGTCAACACAGTAAATGATGGGGCATCGGAGCTAGGCCATTAAATTTTTGGAGTGTTGTATTTGTTTAGAGTGTATTTGGAGTGTACTTGTATTTGTATTTTGAGCATGTATTTGGAGTGTACTTGGTGTGTATTTATAATTTTGGGTTTAATTTGGGTCCAAGGGATTTAATTTAGGTATTTAATTTTGGTCCAAGGGAGATGGTCCAAGGTAGAATATTGACCAAGCCACCCTCCTTGACCACCAAGAGGGGGGCGCCCCCTATCTTGTCCCCATGTGGGGAATTTAATATTCCCATTCCCCACTTTACCCTCCTTCTCTCCTTGACCAAAGGGTATTTCTGGTCTTTGTCCTAGGTCTAGCGTTTGATATTTAATGTCTCTTGTAATAATTTTTATAGAGAATTATTACAAAAAATTGTGAAGTTGTGTGAAGAATGCCCAAGGGCGCCCTCTCTCTTCCCTCTCTTCCTCCCTTGTAGCAGAGATTGCTGCGATTTCCGAGTGAGATGCTATAAATCTTGGAGAGATTCCGAGTTCTATCCCTTCCTCTGGATACCAGGTTCGATCACCGCCGCCGCCATCCGTGCCGCCAACGAGCCGCTACCACCCATCCTCCAACCTACTGTCCTGAGTCATGAATTTCAGAAGAGAAGGTTCAAGATCAGGTTGGTTCTCCTCATCCAGCCGTCTGATCGATCTACAAATTTGAGGACCGCTTCCCCATGTCCTTCCCCATCTCCAGATAAAATTTTATACCGATCCTCCACCGTTTGCCCCTTCGTCCACCGCCATCTCTCTGCCCTTCACAGTCTGCCTGTGTGCAGATCTGTAAGACAGCCACCTGATCCATGAATTTTCCCACCACCCAAACCATCTCTGATCGCCAACAAATTTGGTTTGCTTGATCAGCACATCCCCCTCTCTCACCCAAATTAATCCCTTCACCCAGATCTACCATTTGACCCCCAGTCAAACCGCTCCGTCAGGCAGATCACAGTCTGCCCTACCCCCCTCCCAGATCGAGATCCCATGTTGCAAAGTTTTTCATGGAAGATCAGGCTGTTGGATGGTCTTGGACTTCACGTAAGTCATATCTCTTCATGTCCTCTTCATAACAGTGCTAGCCTCACTCCAATCCGACGCTAGATCTGGGCACAATAGTCGATTTTGTCAGGTCGTGCAGGTCTGTCCCGAGATAGGACTGCGGGACAGTGTTGGGAGTTAAATCCCAATAAATATCCCAGCTCTGATCCAGCGACCGCCGATCCCGGAGATCGACCAGGGACACTCCAACAACGTCCCACCCAGTCGCCGCCACCAAAAGACTTCTGTACGCCGCCATCCCAGCAGCCGCACCCGCTTGCTATCCTGCGGGCCGGGGCAGAACCGAACCGAACCCGCAATCCGCTGCCGTCCCGAGCGCTTCACGGACGTGCCACCCGTCAACCCAAGATCGGCACTCCCGGATCACTGTTGTAGCCTTTTACCTCCATATGTGGAGTGGGCTGTAATTTTATTGCTGTAATTATTCACATTTACTGTACCGGGAGCTACGCTTCTTGGCCGGGAAGGTCTTCCCCACGCCCCGAGCGTGGAGGTACGTTTCCGCTCCTCTCTCGTAGCTTTGTTCACTTCGTATATGTTTGAACGCCGTGCTTGCATGAGTTAGGAATTCTAGCCCATTCAAATAACATCACCGTTGTGAGAGAGAATACGTGACCTATCCCGTGACCCGATCCGGGCACGAAGGAGTGTTGACCGCCCGTTAACTCTACGCCGGTTTCTCAATCGCGCGGATCCACACGTTTCCCTCACTTGGGGACGTCCGCGAGCTTGTGTCGCTTGTTGAGGACATATCCTTCTCTTTTGGAACTCACTTGGTGTCGAGTTGGTCATGTAACGGCCCGGGATTTTTTCAGATATTTATCGGATTAGGATCTGTGGGTTTCGGATCGCTTTTGTGGGTCCCAGATTGAGTTTTGCGGTTCACGCGTGTTTTTGCCTGTCGGACCTTCGGAACCTCGTGTAGGGCGAACCGTTGCATTCTCCGACTCTGAGACATTACCACTACATTGTGCGTTTTTTGAGAATCATGGGGAGTATTTTTCCCTATTTTTGTATTTTTTGAAATTTTAAAACCCGAAAGGGTTTTCTATTTAAACCACCATAACCCCCTCTCTCTCCCCATTCTCTCATTCTCTCCCTCTCTCTTCTCTTTCTCTCCCCCTCTCCTCCTGGCGGTCGATGGAGGCGATGGCAGGCGAGGTGGAGACGGCGTGGGGGCGAGGAGCAAGAGGATGGGTCGAGGATCGAGGTGTGGTGGCACGTTGAAGCCCGGGTGCGAGTTCGTGAACCGGCGGGGGTTTCGCGGACGGTTTTGGGTAGAACGGTGATCTTGGCGCGTGAAATCTTCGGTGGAGGTAGGGGGATGGTTCCTTAGCTCGAGTACTTCATTTCCCACGAGTTTTGTAGGCCGTGGTGAGCCGAGCGAGGTTTATTGCTCGTTTGGGGGAGAAATCATGTTTTTAGGGCGTATGATAGTTTCGTTGAATCGATCGAGGTTTCCCCTCTTTCTTCCCAGCATTTTTGGGATTTTGGGCCTAGGGGATGGTCCCCTATGTTTTTCCCTTCGATTGGGATCGAATGGGGGGTGGAACCGGGCTCTAGGGTTGAGCTCGGTCGATTTTCTGCCGTAATCGATCGACCGACTCGGGCGGTTCGATCGATCGATCGGGTGTTCACTGCTGAAATGGGCATTCTGCCCAGTTCGGTCGACCGAATTGGTTGGTCGACCGAAATGCAGTGTTTGGCCCATTTTTGGCCCTGGTCAGTCTGGTTAAGACCCAATGACCGACCTATGGCCCCGTGAGTGTCCCGGACACCCCGTGGGTACCGCTATCGGGTTTTTGGGTGTCCGGAGGTTCTGTTTACCCTCGAGTAGCATGCCTATGGGTTTAAAGGTCCGGGTGACCCTCTTGTGTTCCGGTTGTGCTGTGTCGGCCCCCGGTCGACCCGGTTGTGACCCAATGGTTGACCTTCGGTCTTGTGGGTGTCCCGGACACCCCATGGGTACCGTGACCATGTTTTGGGTGTCGAAACGTACCGTGTTACCTCGGTTAGGGTGCCCGTAGGTTTGGTGGGTCCGGGTGACCCCATGTGTTACGGGCTTTCGCGCTTTCGCTATATCGAGTCACCGTGTAACGTTATGAGTGCGGTGGTCCCCGCATGATGTGGGTTCCTCCGAAAAGTTGTTTCCGAGTGGGCCATGTGTGTGGCCTTAGACTGTGAGTCCAGTCACCCAGCCTGGGAGTGGAGGTCTCTTGAGTTCCCTTTTTAAGGGAATGGTCTCGGCGGCTTGTGAGCTACCTTGGGAATCATGTCACCGTGATTTCAAACCTAGGAATTAGGCTAGATTAACGGTGATGTGCCATTGTGTACAACGATTTTGACCCGAGTCTTGTGACTCAAGGACTGTTGGATTTAGTATGTCTAATGGGCTATCCAGAGTCTGGTGGCATCGTGCCACCTGTTACTCCGCATTACTTGCGATGGGTGTGTGTGTGTGGCTTTCCGCGTTCACGTTTAGTGACCTCCCACTAGTCGTAGCCTTCTTATGGCACGCGTATGCTAACCCACCCGGGAGTGGTGGAGCGGCTTACCCGAGAGAGACGGTTTTTACGCTGGTAACCATAGGGCCCCTATGCACAGCCTGAGTCCGGGCTTTAGGGGAAGAACCAGCTAGAGGATCTGACCTAGGGCGCAATGTCTCTGTGTGCACACTTAGTTGGGGGATGTCGGACCCGCGCTGACGAGCGCGACCCCAGCTAGTCCTTGTTCGTGGTACTGGTTACTGTTGTGTCTCTGTCTCTGCCTGGGGCGTCGCAGCGAGACACTTGAGGCGCGGACTAAGTCGTCAGTGGACGCATCTGACTTTACTTCTGGTGGGCAGTGCTCCCGTCACGTGACGTGAGTTTCTTGTGACTTGATTTTCTGCTTCCCATTTGCGAGACATGGTTTTACGTGTAGTTCCGGGTGTGTTCCCGAGGTAGAGGTCTAGGGTTCCGGTGGGTGTCACCGAGGGTTCTCCCTAGACGGTGTTAGGTCCACAATAGCGTTGTCGTGATGTTTCTTCCAGTAGCGTAGCTAGAGGTTTCTCCGTTAGTTGGGTGGCTCCCCGATGGTGAGATCGGTGTGCATTTTTCGGTACAGTAGGAGTAACTATAGTGTCGAGTTTTTACTGGCCACCGGTTTGCTGTTCCTGCTGTTGTTGCTACTTTTTGGTACCGCCGTTGTTTACGGTTGGGGTTCTGTGGGACCCCTACTGAGCCAGTGACATGAGGCTCACCCCTGTTTTTCAGGTGCGGCGGTTCTTCCTCGAGGTTTAAGGGTGCTGTGCGGAGGTTCTTAGTTGTCAGCTCGCCGGGCCGAGTGTCCACACGGTGTTGGGTACGCTTCTCTGTCTTAGACTATACTTTCTGTTGGATTGGACTCTGCTGTAGTTGTTTATTTATTTCTATTATATGTTTAATTATCCTACTTTATTTCCTATTTCTTTGTACCTCCACACTCCTTTTAGCCCTTCCGAGCCCTCCCGACTCGTGGGCGGCGGGTCAGGATTTGAATGGTATCAGGTTCTTCCCGGTATCCAGATCTTGGGTCGTTACAGTTGGTATCAGATCGTGGTTGTGGACGTACATGGGAATTCTAGATATTGCAGTGATCAAAGTCCGTAAGATCTAGTATAGTCGGTCGCTGGCATAGGGATTTACGCTTATTTTTCGCTTGGTTTCACACGTGAGAGCTTGAGGGCGCGACGTTGGCGATGTGAATGTGGTCACTGTTTCTTTGGAGTGTCGGTGTGGGGCCCGAGGGACGTGATAAGAGAGATTTCTTCCCTATGGGTGGTGGCCCCAGTTGTGCTATGTTGGGCAGAGGTTGCCGACATGTGCGTTGTTGCGGTGCTGCGTTCGAGGTATCTGTAGCGAGGTCAGGTGACTGGCGATGATTGTTCGTGGTTAAGTGGCCGTGAGCGTGCTCTGAGGGAGCTGTTATAGAGTCTGCCCACTCCAGCTTGAGGTTATCCAGCCCCTGAGGTGTTACGGTCGTTGTTTGAGGTGTCGGAGCGGGTGCTCTGGTTGAGAATTATGCTCAGGCGAGCGGAGGATCTTCTTGTGGTGCTGCTGATTTGTCGAGCCTGGTGTTCTTGTTATGCTCTATGGCGTCAGAGATGACATGTCGGTCCTGGTTATTTTCACGGATTTTGAGGCAGGATTGGGCAGAGTTGTCCCAGTAAGTTCTTGCTCATGCGCTTCTGCGTGTGAATGGGTTGTGTTCGCCCTGGGTTTGGTTTGAGATGTAAAAGGTTCCGCGGTGAGTTCGGGACTTGAGGATGAGCGTTGGCGGTTGCCGGTTATGGCTCGTGTCGCTGCTCTTGACGTGGCGTGTTGCAGTTCGAGGAATTGCAGCAGTGGTGCATCGAGAGATGCTGTGATCGTGGTCCGATGGAACACTTGCCGAGTGTTATGTGAGGAGCTAACCTGACGTGAGGCAATGCTTTTTCTAGTGCTGGAAGGTGCTGTTCCCAGCGTGTGCAAGGTTCGAGGTCAGGTTGAGCGTGGAGACCTTCCGTTGGTCGGAGGTATATTGAGTTTTTCCCTTGGTTGGAGGAGATCGTGTTTGGCTAAGGTTCGTTCCCTTGCATGGTGTGTTCGGATCGGTTGGCCTTCGTGTGCCATGAAGTCCGTGCGAGACACGTCCCGTGTTTTGGCAAGGTGGTTGCCTGTGAGAAGCGTTGCCCGTTCCCTAATGCGTAAGGGTGTGTTGGCACTGTTCCGGAAGGATGAGTGCCAGTTGGGCGGTGTTCGTGAGAATTTGTGGTTGGTATTGTGGTTCCCGATATGTAGAGGATTGGAGCCTGCGGAGTTGCAGTGGATTGTCAAGATGGTGGATCCTGAGTTGTTGTGGTTGGCTGTGCGTGTGGATCAGAGTGCGTGGATCGTAGTGTTGGTTGCTACGGGCGGATTGCTGAGGATGTGTTGAGCATCAGAGGATTGGTTCCTCGGTGTGAGACGTGTTGTTATCGTGCCGTTGCTTGAGATATTGTGGTTCAAGGCACTTGTAGGTGGAGAGTTAGGGGAATATGTTGGAAAGTGTGCCGCATGAGTACCCTATTCGTATGATGGGAGTTGTGCCCTTGGATGAGATCGTGTTCTGGAGAAGTGATCTCTGAGAGATTATAGGTCCCAATTGGTGGCTGCGAGCAACTGGTCAGGTTGACCGAGTGGTCGACCATGGTAAGACGTGTATTGTCTGGGGACCCATGTGCATTGGTCGCAGCGTCATCGACCTGCTTGTTGTGGTAGCAGGCGACGCTTGTCAGTTCTAGATAAGTGTGCCGTGAATTGCTCAGGTTGTGTCCCGTGGCTCTATGATAAGAGCGGAACCGGGATTGATAGGTGTCCATTTGGAGCGATTGAGATGAGATAGGATTTGATGAGACATGATGGTGGTCGATGCTTGTGCTAGATCCTTGAAGAGAGGTTGACGTGGAATGGTGATCCTTGGTCTGGTGACCAGCATGGGAGGATTTCCTTGTAAGTCTGAGTCGAGTGAGGTGAAGACTGAAGACTCCAGATTCTTGTCGTTGGTTTTGTCGTGCTCCCCTGAGAGGGTAGAGTTGGCATGAGGCTCGAGATCGGATGTGGTGTTGGTCTGTGCGCGAGTCAGCGGATGGCCTGTCGTGAATTGGATCGTGCCTGTTGGGCTGGTGAAGGTTTCCCGTTGACGAGTGTTTGGTGACTGGTGGTTGGTCTTTCACAGACAGAAGATGCTAGTGGTTGCACTTCGAGAACGGTCAGAACCGTGTGCATGTGAGGCCTTTGGTGGCCGTTTCTGTGATGTGTTTCTCCGGATGGGATCTGGGCTCTGTCGAAGTTTATCTTCTGGTAGCGTTGGTCCAGTACTGTTGTGAGCATTTGGCTTGCCAGGTGTGAGCTGGTGGAAGCTTAGCGATGGTTGTCCCTAGTGTAGGGCGTGAGATTAGTCAGCTGGTTGTGAAGCTGGCGTTTGGTTGGTCCGTCGAGCATGGGTGTTGACCGGTGGGTTGTTTCTTGTGACGAGGACTGTGTCTCCTCGGTAAGCGAGATGGTGGATGTGGTGCCGTGAGTGGTTTTCGTTGTGACTGAGGTGGTGCTGGACTTGTGCTTTTTATTGTATACCTGCTCCAATGATCGATGTGTGCATTGTACGGAGTGAGGTGTTGCTTGTGATTATGGTCTGGCCATATCCCTCAGGATCGATGTTTTCGTGAGAATCGATGTTTTCTGTGCTGGGGCTCTGACAGCGTTGTCAGTTGGTTAAGGTGTTCTCCCCCTATGGCTTGGCAATAATCCTGAATTTCAAGGATGAAATTTCTTTAAGGGGGGAGGGCTGTAACGCCCCGGGATTTTTTCGGATATTTATCGGATCAAGATCAGTGGGTTTCAGATCGCTTTTGTGGGTCCCGGATTGAGTTTTGCGGTTTGCGCGTGTTTTTGCCTGTCGGACCTTTGGAACCCCGTGTAGGGCGAACCGTTACGTTCTCCGACTCCGGGACGTTACCACTGTGTTGTGCATTTTCCGAGGATCGTGGGGAGTATTTTTTCTTATTTTTGGATTTTTTGGATTTTTAAAACCCGAATTGGTTTTCTATTTAAACCACCCTAACCCCCTCTCTCTCCCCATTCTCTCATTCTCTCCCTCTCTCTTCTCTTTCTCTCCCCCTCTCCTCCTGGCGGCCGATGGAGGCGATGGCAGGCGAGGTGGAGACGGCATGGGGGCGAGGAGCAAGAGGATGGGTCGAGGATCGAGGTGTGGTGGCGCGTTGAAGCCCGGGTGCGAGTTCGTGAACCGGCGGGGGTTTCGCGGACGGTTTTGGGTAGAACGGCAATCTTGGCACGTGAAATCTTCGGTGGAGGTAGGGGGATGGTTCCTTAGCTCGAGTACTTCATTTCCCACGAGTTTTGTAGGCCGTGGTGAGCCGAGCGAGGTTTATTGCTCGTTTGGGGCAGAAATCATGTTTTTAGGGCGGGCGACGGTTTCGTCGAATCGATCGAGGTTTCCCTACTTTCTTCCCAGCATTTTTGGGTTTTTGGGCCTAGGGGATGGTCCCCTATGTTTTTCCCTTCGATTGGGATCGAATGGGGGGTGGAACCGGGCTCTAGGGTTGAGCTCGGTCGATTTTCTGCCGTAATCGATCGACCGATGCGGGCGTTTCGGTCGACCGATCGGGCGTTCGCTACTTAACTGGGCATTCTGCCCAGTTCGGTCGACCGAATTGGTTGGTCGACCGACCCATGTGGGTTGGTCGATCGAAATGCAGTGTTTGGCCCATTTTTGGCCTTGGTCGGTCTGGTTGAGACCCAATGATCAACCTATGGCCCCGTGAGTGTCCCGGACACCCCGTGGGTACCGCTACCGTGTTTCTGGGTGTCCGGAGGTTCTGTTTACCCTCGAGTAGCATGACCATGAATTTAAAGGTCCGGGCGACCCTCTTGTGTTTCGGTTGTGCTGTGTCAGCCCCCTGTCGACCCGGTTGTGACCCAGTGGTCGACCTTCGATCTCGTGGGTGTCCCGGACACCCCATGGGTACCGTGACCGTGTTTTGGGTGTTTGAAGGTGCCGTGTTACCTTGGTTAGCATGTCCATAGGTTTGGTGGGTCTGGGTGACACCATGAGTTTCGAGCTTTCGCGCTTTCGCTAGATCGAGTCACCGTGTATCGATATGAGTGCGGTGGGGCTTTCCCGCACGACGTGATTTCCTCCGAAAAGTGGTTTCCGAGTGGGCCATGTGTGTGGCCTTGGACTATGAGTCCAGTCACCTAGCCTAGGGCTGGAGGTCTCTTGAATTCCCTTTTTGAGGGAATGGTCTCGACGGCTTGTGAGATGCCTTGAGAATCATGTCACCATGATTTCAGACCTAGGGATTGGGCTAGATTAACGGCGCTATGCCGTTGTGTACAACAGTTTTGACCCAAGTCTTGTGACTCAAGGACCGTTGGATTTAGTAGGTCTAGTGGGCTATCAAGAGTCTGGTGGCTTCGTGCCACCTGTTACTCCGTGTTACTCGTGATGGGTGCGTGTGTGACTTTCCGTGTTCACGTTTAGTGACCTCCCACTAGTTGTAGCCTTCTTACGGCACACGTGTGCTGACCCACCCGAGAGTGATGGAGCCGCTTACCCTGAGAGAGACGATTTTTACACTGGTTACCATAGGGCCCCCACGCGCAGCCTGAGTCCAGGCTTTGGGGGAAGAACTTGCTAGAGGATCTGACCTAGGGCGCAAGGTCTATGTGTGCACACTTAGTTTGGGGCTGTCAGACCCGCGCTGACGAGCGTGACCCCAGGTAGTCCTTGTTCGTGGTACTGGTTACTGTTGTGTCTCTATCTCCGCCTGGGGCGTCGCAGCGAGACACTTGAGGCGTGGACTAAGTTGTCAGTGGACGCATTCGGCTTTGCTTCTGGTGGGCAGTGCTCCTGTCACGTGACGTGAGTTTCTTGTGACTTGAGTTTCCGCTTCCCGTCTGCGAGACGTGACTTTGCGTGTAGTTCCGGGTGTGTTCCCGAGGTAGAGGTCTAGGGTTCCGGTGGGTGTCACCGAGGGTTCTCCCTAGACGGTGTTAGGTCCATGACAGTGTTGTCATGATGTTTCTTCCAGTAGCGTAGCCAGAGTTTTCCCCATTAGTTCGGTGGTTCCCCGATGGTGAGATCGAGGTGCGTTTTCCGGTACAGTAGGAGTAGCTGTAGTGTCGAGTTTTTACCGGCCACCAGTTTACTGTTCCTACTATTGTTGCTGCTTTTAGTACCGCCGTTGTTTACGCTTGGGGTTCCGCGGGACCCCTACTGAGCCAGTGACAAGAGGCTCACCCCTGCTTTTCAGGTTCGATGGTTCTTCCTCGAGGTTTGAGGGTGCTGAGCGGAGGTTCTTAGTTGTCAGCTCGCCGGGCCGCGTGTCCACTCGGTGTTGGGTATGCTTCTCTATCTTAGACTGTACTTTCTGTAGGATTGGACTCTGCTGTAGTTATTTATTTATTTCTGTTAATTTTTGAATTGTCCTACTTTATTTCTATTTCTTTGTACCTCCGCACTCCTTTTAGCCCTTTCGAGCCCTCCCGGCTCGTGGGCGGCAGGCCAGAATTCGAATGGTATTAGCTTCTTCCCGGTATCCGGATCTTGGGTCGTTACAGGTCGCGTCATTGCTGGTCGCGTTATCAAATTGGTTGCGTCGTCACCTAGAGTCCCAGGTTCGTATCCAATCGGTACTGAGTCGCATCCCGTCCCGCATCAAATTGGTATCAGAGCAAAGTTGAGTCTAGGGTAGTCATCATAGCACTGTCTAAGTCTAGGGAAGTCTTGTCCAAGGTGTTGCACCTCAATCCTTTATCTGGTATATGAAATGGCGCTACCGGATTGATAGGTTACGCCTATTTGAAGGTAGCCTCCTTGCATGAGTTGGGTCTTCGGACCAATATCTCGCCAGGTACTGGATACTGGTTTGAGTCTAAGTTCTCCATTTCACATTGGTTAGTGCATTCCTGCCTTGTGTCATTGCATGCCCACTCAAAGAGGTACTCAATACTCACCACCACCACCACCTATGGCAGATCCCCAAGTCCATAGTCTCGATGAGCCATCTGTGGTCAACATGTTTCGAACTCTTATGGAAAAATTGGATGGGCTGAGTACGCGAGTGGATAAGTTGGATGGGTTGAGTACACGTGTGGATGGCCTAGGAACACGCTTTGAAGAGAGAATGAAGGCCTTAGAGGATCGGGCCGAAGAGTCGGACCAATCTTTTCAGGGTTTGGTAGGGAGAGTCGCCGTCCTCAAGAGAGCCCCGGTTGAAGCGCATCCCGCGTCGACGATTGGTCAACAGGAGCCAGTTCAGCAACTTGCTGTAAGGGCTCAAGGGGTAGATGATAGGAGGCGTCGAGTTCCCGAGGTGGATGACTATGAGTCCGATAACGAGAATGGGGGTTATGGTCGTGATTGTCGTGTTTAATGGAGGAATCGTGATTATGATGAGGACGAGCGGATCCTCAGGACTGTTCACGCGGACCCTCCCACTTTGGTCGGGTCTTTAGACCCAAAAGTCTATCTAGATTGGGAGGCCAGGATGGATCGGTACTTCGAGTGGTTCGATATGACGGACCGTCAAAGAGTCCGATTCGCGACCATGAAGCTAATAGGATAGGCACAGACTTATTGGAAGAATGTAGAGAGCCTGTTGTTTCAGCATTTAGAGCCCCATGTTGATACATGGGGTGAGATGAAGGTCAAACTTCGGCAAAAGTACCTTCCACCACATACCGTCAGCAACTCATCGAGTCAGCTAGGGAGATCGGTCTATCTCCAAGTACATCGCTAAATCTGATGAGTATTTTCTGCGATGTGGCATCTCAGAAGAGAGCTCCATGCCTGTTTCCCGCTTCCGACGTGGTCTGCGACCGCACTACCAATATGAGCTTTTTCGTCACAATACGAACACTTTGGAAGTGGCATATCAGGTTGCCCTCGAGTTGGAGCAGTTCGAGGCAGAGTTTGAGCCTGCCCAACGATTGGAACCCTTTCCTCATCGTGGGGTAGAACCTCATAGCTCACCGGACCCCTATCAGAGGGCTCCCATGGCTCGACCACTAGAGCTCGCCCGTCAGGAGCCACCCACCCCAAGGCCTCGCCCTCCCCCACCGAGGGATATTCCACTGCAACCCCAACCATCTGTGCCCATTGCCCGACCCCCGGCACCCACGCCTTCTACTCATCCCCTGTTGCCTGCACCCCTGGCACTCACACCCTCTGATCATCCACTGTTGCCTGCACCCCCTGTCCGTAGGGAGGATAAGGGCAAGGGGCCACTTATCGGGGAGACTAGTGGGTCACGACAGCAGTGTTATCGCTGCCGTGGGTTTGGCCACTTTGTAGGCCAATGTCCCACCCGTACATCACTAGTCATTGGGGACACGCGAGTCGGAGAAGCCTCAACTTCAGGGCTTGTGTCTGTCAGCTATGAGGCCGAGTAGGAATTAGCTGACGAGTTCTTTCGTGAGGAGGAAGATGCCCAGGGGGATCCTCAGACCTCCAAGATGCTTAGTAGCCAGTGTACTAGTTACGCATATGGGTGGCCTGGACCACCACTACCTTATGTATGGGTCTAGAGTCATGTGTGCGTCTTTGTTTTGTACAGTCTATTGGGAGTCTGCATACGTCGAGTCGAGTCGGTCTAAAGTAAGCTCGCGGTGCCAATCCCTTTCCAGTGTGAGGCAAGTCTGATCTCATGCGTACGTTGTGGACTTGCCTGATGAATATGGGATCAGCTCTACCTTCAATGCCTTGGATCTAGTCACCTACAGGGACCTAGCGGTGATTCCTAGTGAGCCGTTTGAGCTGTCTCCTTCCCTTGAGAGTGACCCCACCCCGGAGTGTTCACCACTGGCCTCATTTCAACAGCAACGTGAGCAAATAGGACATATACTGGATGAGCAGGCGACGCTTAGGAGTGGAGCATACCAGCACTACTGGGTGCGATGGAGAGGACGGCCCGTGTTCGCTGACACTTGGATCATCTGGGCAGAGCTACAGAGAAGAGATCTAGATCTACTGGAGTGGTACCCGAGCGACAACGCCCCCTTACTCGACGGGGTCGAGTTCTTCCCACCCGGGGAGAATTGATGGGACATCAGAGCTAGCCCACTAATTTTTTGGAGTGTTGTATCTGTTTAGAGTGTATTTGGAGTGTACTTGTATTTGTATTTTGGGCATGTATTTGGAGTGTACTTGGTGTGTATTTATAATTTTTGGTTTAATTTGGGTCCAAGGGATTTAATTTAGGTATTTAATTTTGGTCCAAGAGAGATGGCCCAAGGTAGAATATTGACCAAGCCACCCTCCTTGACCACCAAGAGGGGGGCGCCCCCTATCTTGTCCCCATGTGGGGAATTTAATATTCCCATTCCCCATTTTAACCTCCTTCTCCCTTGACCAAAGGGTATTTCTGGTCTTTGTCCTAGGTTTAGGGTTTGATATTTAATGTCTCTTGTAATCATTTTTACAGAGAATTATTACAAAAAATTGTGAAGTTGTGTGAAGAATGCCCAAGGGCGCCCTCTCTCTTCCCCCTCTTCCTCCCTTGCAGCAGAGATTATTGTGATTTCTGGGAGAGATGCACTAAATCTTGGAGAGATTCCAAATTCTATCCCTTCCTATGGATACCAGGTTCGATCACTGCCGCCGCCGTAGCCATCCGTGCCGCTACAACCCATCCTCCAACCGACTGTCCTGAGTCACGAATTTCAGAACAGAAGGTTCAATATTAGGTTGGTTCTCCTCATCCAGCCATCTGATCGACCTCAAATTTTGAGGACCTCTTTTTCACGTCCTCCCCCATCTCTAGATAAAATTTCATACCGATCTGCCACTGTTTGCCCCTCCGTCCACCGCCATCTCTCCGCTCTTCACAGTCTGCCTGTGTGCAGATCTACGAGACAGCCACCTGATCCATGAATTTTACCTCCTCCAAAACCATCTTTGATCGCCACCAAATTTGGTGTGCTTGATCACCACATCCCCCTCTCTCACAAAAATTAATCCCTTCACCCATATCTACCATTTGACCCCCGGACAAACCCCTCCTTCAGGCAGATCACAGTCTGCCCTGCCCCCTGCTAGATCGAGATCCCCTATTGTAGAGTTTTTCATGGAAGATCAGGCCATTGGATGGTCTGGGATTTCACATGAGTCATAGCTCTTCGTGTCCTATTCGTAACGGTGCCAGCCTCGCTCCGATCTGACTCCGGATCTGGGCTCAAGAGCCGATTTCGTCAGGTCGTGCAGGTCTGTCCCGAGACAGGACTGCGGGACAGTGTTGGCAGTTAAATCCCAATAAATATCCAGACTCTGATCCAGCGACCGCCGCTCCTGGTGATCGACCAGGGACACTCCAGCAACGTCCCAGCCAGCCGCCGTCGCCAGAAGACGTCCGGACGCCGCCATCCCAGCAGCCGCATCTGCTTGCTGTCCTACGAGCCCGAGCAGAACCGAACTGAACCGACAATCCGCCGCCGTCCCGGGTGCTTCACGGACGTGCCGCCCATCAACCCAAGATCGGCACTCCTGGATCATTGTTGTAGCCTTTTACCTCCCTGTGTGGAGTGGGCTGTAATTTTATTACTGTAATTATTCACATTTACTGTACCGGGAGTTATGGTTCTTGGCCACCGATTACGCCACCGGTTAAACGATAGTAGAGGGAGGCCACCAGTTAAACGGGCGCAAGGCCCTTATAAAAGGACAGGGGCCACGATTTCACCCCCCTGTTCGAAACTCCAAACCCCCTAACGACCTCTCCCTTCTCCTTTCCTCTTCTGCTCCATCACTGACCATGCCCCTTCTCCAACCGCCATTCGCCGTCGTTCAGGGTGAGGGGGCCGTGTCTCTCCTTCCCCTCTTTTCTCCTTCTTCCTATCCTTCTTAATCTTGTTATTTTCCTCTCCCTCTTCTTCTTTCTCTTCTTCTCTTCTCTCCGTCCTCTTTGTTCTCCTCGGACGATGGAGATGGTGGGCGTGGGGCCGTGCCCTCTCCCTTCTCTTCCTTTTACTCTTCCTTCTTCTACCTCCCCCCCTCTATCCTTCTCCTTCTTCTTTTTTTTTTTTTCTACCTTTCCCTTCCTCCCTGTGGGAATGATGGCCGAGGGGGAGTGACCACGGGCGCCATCGGTTAAACGCCCACATAAGGCCACCGGTTAAGCGATCACAAGTGCCACCGGTTAAACCTCCTCGTGAGGCCACCGGTTAAGTGGCGATCGAGTGCCACCGGTTAAGCCCCCTCGCGGGGCCACCGGTTAACCACCCATCGCAAGCCACGATTAAGTGGACGTGAGGAGCCACCAGTAAAAGGGCTGTGCGAGCCACCGGTTAAGTGGGCTGTGCGAGCCACCGGTTAAGTGCCCTGAATAGGCCACCGGTTAAGTGCCCTCACATAGGTGGCCTGAAAGGACACAAGACACTTTCTGGTGTTGTCGCTTCCGTGCGCACCATGACTTTTCGGGGCCGTCTCGCCGTAGGCTTGGACGAGTTCTCGCTTTCCTCTTTTTGTGCTCCCGACATAAGAGAAACTCTACCGAAATTTTGATAGAAATATTTCCGCACCATTTTAACTAATTTGATGTGTAATCTTCTTTCTATGCTGATCAACATATGATTCTTGTACTAATCGTTCGATTATTGTTGCTTTTGCAGGCAATGGCCTCTCCCAGTGCTTCTCCTTCTTACACGACTGTTAGTGCAAGGACTACTCCCCTAGTTGCTCCCCCTACGGTAACATGGACCAATGTAGGAGAGCTGGATAGAGAGCATTCAGAGACAGCTATGCTGGCTGAGTCGTCGGACTCCGAAATGGACACCATGGAGTTTGAGCGCCTTGCACTCACTAATGAAGGCTATGTCTTTAACCGGGAGGGGAACTACCAGTGTGACTGCCCCAAAGACAAGCATTTAGTTTACTTTCTGAGGCACTTCGACGCCCGTGGAAAGCGTGACATCATGATGGTCCAAAATGTTGAGCATGCTATTCTGATGTCTAGGGACAACCTGGTCTATAGTGTGCCAAGGAGCGAGCCCATGCACTTGCTTGGAGAGCCAAGGAAATAGAAGCTGGTATTGGGGCTCCAAAAGCTTTCAGTGGCAGAAGGGAAACTAGTCCGGGCTCTAGAATTCACACCAGCCCGCTGGGATAATGCAGCCGGTCATGTGCACAAAGAACGTCCGAGCTTTGGACTATTTCTGGTCCCCTTAAAGTGGGGGTTCCGGGAGGAGACCTTTCTTTTGGATTACCTGGCCGTCCGGTTCAAGTATGAACTAGTCGTGGGGTGGTTTGCCAACTTCAAGGCTCAAGACACCCACACCTTTTGGGAAGGGGCAGTAGAATTCAAAGACTACATACTGTACAACTATGCCCCGCTGTTGATCAATGCCGATGTATGTCACAGTGTGTACGCCTCCCACTTTAGATATCCCATATCCAAGGGGTTGTGTTGCGGGATGATAGAGGTTTTTAATGCAGTATTGAACACATTCTACACTGCGGAAGGGGAGACCTCCATTGACTTGTGGAGCCTACACCAGTTGACCGGCTTGCCCATTGATGGGGAGCCATGTGAGGAAGTATGCCTCCCTGAATTGATTAAAGATGAGACTGATGGGGATGGGACCTACACCATCGGCTTTTCCTACTGGTATTTGATGACCGCTTATAGGGAGTTGTCCTTATCATATCACGGAGGAAGCGAGAAGCAGCCCCGGCGAAGCGAGCGGAGGAGAGTCCGCATGGGGATGTGGTTAAGGTACTTTTTCCAGGGCAAGAAGAAGCATAATGATTTCCCCTCGATCGGTGTCGCAGTAGTCCAGAAGATGTGCGGCGACAGCGAGCTGGATCTGGAGGGCATTACCTTCAGGGGACACAAGACGGCCCCAACTTTGCGGGCGTTGACCCGATGGCTCACTACGCAGCTTATCTTTCCTACTGGCTCTGCGCCTTCACCTTGCCATACGGAGACGAAAGTGTTATTCGACCAGAGGTGATATATCCCGCCTGTTAGATGGCCTGGGGCCTCAAGCTGTCAATTTGCCCGGTCGCGTTATGCTTTATTTACAAGACTTTGGAGGATATCAGCAAGAGCCAAGTTTTGAGGAACCTGAGGACAATCAGACCGATGCACTTTTTTAATGCGTGGGTCTACACTTTATTTCTGAAGTTCGCGCCGCACACAATTCAGGCCCTGATGCTGTTCCCGAGGATGTTGGAATTCGCTGGTGCTGACCCTGGTTCGACATCAACACAATTATATCTTTTGAGGGGCAAGCTCACATCAATTCCCTTGGACTCTCCGAGCAGTATTCATTTTTGGATGCTGGCCGCACATTTGAGCCCTGTAGTGAATAGAAAGCGAGAGTGCAAGGATGACAAGGTGGAGAGGTACCTTCACCCAATCAGCCAGAGAACAATGACCCGTCCATTACTGGAGTGAGAGCTTAGGGACTGGCCGTTGTCAATCTGCTATAGTGTTCTCATCTTCAGGAAGGGGAGCACCTTATTTCTGGAACCGTACTACCCCTTCCGTTTTAGGCGTAATTTCGGGTATGACCAGCACAAACCCCCGAACAGTGCTTAGTTTCCTTTGCCTGCCAGAATGCTATAGGGAGCACTCACTGCCGACCACGCCCGAACCTGGTGGGACTTTTTCCATCGGGTAGATGCTTCATCCTTCAGGGTGCCAGCCCCAGGGCATTTCCCGCGAGTGACGGTGGACTACATCAAATGGTGGAATGCTCGGACAGGGTTCTATAGGGGATGGAATGTTGGGATGCAACCGAGAGAAAATTTCTAAGCAAATAGAAAGTGACTGTCCTTGATGTTGACTTGGATCATCTATCCCAGCTAAAATTCGGTAAGAGAAAAGAAGTAGAAGATTATCTGTCAGCCCACAAAGCCGCCAAGCAGTTTAAGCCGCAGCCAGCTATTGAACTGCCAAAGATCTCTACAGATGAATTTGCGCGGTCTCTTCAGGATTTGGGCCGAGTAGGGACGGCCTGACTAGAGCTAATAAATTATCCTCTCCTGGTAGAAGAGAGCATTGTTTCATCTTAGAACTGGCATCCCGAGGTGGATTTCACTTGCCCATATCGAACATTTACAAGGAAGGAGGACAGGGGGCCCGAGCATTATTGGCAGACCACATGGCTGTTCGTTCTTCTCCAAGTACATGGACTCAAGATTAAGGACCCGGTTGAAACTCTATTGGACCGGAACCTAAACTTGTCTTTTTACTATGCTGACGGGTGGGGGATGGACCACCTGAGCTTATATCACTACCTTTCATCCCGGAACCATTCCGATTTGGCCAACCTCGCTGATCGCTATGCCAGGGTCCGGAACGTGTGTTGGCTGATTAAAGAGGCGGCATCTAGGGACAAGGAGGCATCCCTAACATACTAGACTCTTTCCCGCCGCTATACCAATCCGGTAGGTATAACGCCCTGCTACCTTCTTCTATGTGCATACGTTTCTTCGGCCTGCTGACCATGGTAATAATGCTCCATCTTTGGCTTTTCATTGTATTGATCTTTGTGCAGATAAACCTTCCAACTACAAGATGAACAATTATTGATAGCTCCTCTCAGTGGCGAGGAAGCTGCCACACCTTGTTAAACCCGCACAGGCTCTAACGACTACTCTGCTACCGTCAGGCGACAAACGTGCTCGAGCACGGTCGCCAATGAAGGAGGTGATTTCTGCAGCGAAGGCGGGTGTGAAAAGGAAGGCCAAGAGAAGGCAGACCAAGGTTGAAGAACCCTCCGCGGCTACTCCTCCTGGTCCCGAGGTTCCCTCCTTTAAGGAGTTTGCCACATCTAGGACTGTACCGAGCCTACCTAGAGGTAAGGCCGTTTTCTTTTAAATGTCCATAGTCAAAGTGCATGCAAGGGATGCAACCTTATGACTTTGCCATTCTTTGACATTTAGGAAGCGCGATAGAGCCTTCTCCAGTCATCATTCTTGGAGTGGGGACAACTGAGATCCCCATGGTGGGGCCCAGCAAGGACACCACCACACCATGTGCTCCCGCGAGCGAAGCTAAAAGAAGTATTTTCTGTGGTTGACTTATGCTAGCTTCGCTTTCACCATTTCTTGGCTCTGTGCACTTGCTGACTTGAGCGGTCTTTTGTTCGGCAGGGGATGTCACAGCAACAGCAGAGGAGGAGATTTCCCCGGCGGCTCCTCTAGCACCGTGGACATATTCAAGGAAGGCCTCGAGGTTGAGAAAGTCCACGACGCCAAGTCCAACTAAGGCGCCCGGAGTAGCAAAGCCCGAGAAGGACATGCCCTCCCGGACTAGAGAAGTGCCCACCTTGACAGAATCTTCTTCGGGCGAACGGGTGGATTATGATTACTCTTCGGATGAGGTGCCTTCTACTAGAGATGAGCCCCGGGTGCATGTAGCCGGCGTCGCCTTCGAAGGCCAGGCACGCCCGAGCGTGACTGAGATGACTTTCATCTTACGCGACCTCGAGAGGACCCTACGTGAGGCTGAATTGTCTAGCGACGACGAGCCTACATCCATCTCACTGCCTTCTACTTTGCCGACTTCCTTGAGCCTTCTCAAGGCAAATGTAAGTATGAATTTACATTCTGCACACTCGATCGAGTGTTCCTTAGTGCCGATCATTAATTTTTGCTTTACATGGACAAGTATCTCCATCATCAGTGGAAGCCCCTGCCCCTGAAATCACTCCGTCCAGCATTAAAACTCCGGTGCTTTCCGACCCTGTGTCTGAATACAGCCTGGTGCCGATCGTCGAGGTGGACGTGGCGATTCCACTTCTCATTTGGAAGCCTGTGCTATCCGGGCTACCTTCAGTCGCACATCCCCTGCCTCGACGCCTCGACATGACTCTTCACGTGCGGATATTCGGAGGCATCTTGGAACGCGTCCCCCCGCCTTTATCAGCAGATCGGGCGGGTGTGGAGATGGTTCCCCCAGGTGTAGCTTCCAGCTTGGCCTTCATGGCCACTTCTTTTTCGACATAGGCTCCTGCATTAACCCCACCAGAGCATGAGACGATGCCAAGCCCAAGCTCCATGGCTTCGGTGGAGCGGGAAGCATCTCCCGCGGTTGAGGTGTCAAGCAGCTCTGTCATGGCCCTACCCTCATCTTCGGTGATGATTGTGCGGGACTCCTCCCTCGACGCCGAGGTTGCTACTTCAGCGGCATAGCATGAGATGGTGGCAAGCTCGATCTCAATGGATGTGGTTGTGCGGGACCCCTCCCTGGAAGTTGAGGTGCCGAGCAGCTCAGTTCTGGCTCTCCCATCTTCTTTGGCTATGGTCAATGCCGAAATTTAGTGGTAGATAGCACTGTCGAGTTTAGCCTCCCCGCTGTACCCTCAGTAGGCCTCACCACTTCGGACATCCCGGTGAGGCAGAACCTGGCTGTGTTGCAGTCCATGGTATTCATCGACCCGAAACTCACGTACTAGGGCTTGAAGGCTATAGCAGGAAAGTTGACAAAGGCACTGCAAATGATGGGTTGTTCCTTGGAAGAGTGGTCGTGACGCGTAATATTACTGCTGAAGTATGTGAACCGCCGCGAATTCCTTGAGACTCAAATCCCTAACCAATTTACCGCCATTTGCCTATAGAAGAGTGAATATCAGCAAGCCCTGGGGCCCCGGGCGGATGATAGGGAGCGACGCCAAAGGGCCCTAGAGAAGCATCGTGGCTGTGCCACGACCTTACTGAGTCGAATAGAGTGGCTTAATGCTGAGTTTGCTTCGGCCCATGCTGAACTTCAAGATGTCGAGGCAGCCAAAGCTGAGGAGGCTGAACATTTGGCTGTGGCCGAAGGGGACATGACGTCTTTGAGGGCAGAGCTGGAGCGTCTCCAAGAGCAAGAGGATCGCTTGACGGAAATGATGAACTTCCCTTGTGTTAGGATCCTGCCTCTCGACGAGATCTTTCGAGGGGTGAACTGATCGTCATGCTACCTCCATGTACCCCCTTTTGATTTGATGTTTTCTCTCTTTTTTTGGGATTATAAGGTAGGGGTATGTCCCGAAGCACATGTAGCCCGCACCATGCAAGAAATAAAATATCATGGTTTTGCACATAGGTTCTGCGTGCGTTTGGTCCTAATAATATCCTCCTTTTCCTTTTGCCCCTTTTTTCCTTTTCTTCATGGTGCTTTGAAGCATGGTAGTGGGGAGTGAGTTTCATCAGGTAACGCATTGGCGGGAATCTAGTACGGACCCACGTGGATATACGGGAGAGCGCTTGCTCTTTCAGAGAAAGGACGAGGGGATCGCTCCACCATGCCAACTGCGTTGGCCAATGAACGGTGTCAACGAAACGTCCAAACCGTAAGGTTTAATGTAGCCCCGAGGGGATCGCTCCACCATGCCAACTGCGTTGGCCAATGAACGGTGTCAACGAAACGTCCAAACCGTAAGGTTTAATGTAGCCCCGATGGGACGGAGAGAAGAGTTTGTTTATTCATCGACCCAGCCGGATGGTCCAAGCCAAAAGGTTTGTTTGTCGATGTCAGCAAGGTGCCGGGTATTGACATGGCAAATTCACTGACACGGGGTTAGTGTCAACGCAAAAAGGTCTTTTGTTCCTTGACTTGAACAGAAGGTCTGGGTCAAGAACATATTCTGATGTGACATGACCCCTTGGACCTATTCACAAGCAACCAAACCGAACGGCGGACACACTCTAGCGGGTTCACCCGCGTAGCGCACACCCGGGTCCATAGGTGGACCGACGATGATTATGAGGGTCCCGTTGGGCATGTGTATAACATGTATAACTCTGTTGTTTTGATGATGTCTAACTATGTATGTTGGGATTGTGTATAACATTCCTTTATTTCGATGATGTCTGACTATGATTCATTAATATAGTTTGACCTACATTTGATAGAGACAAACACTCATGCATTTCAGGTCAAGCCCACACCGGCAACAAAGTGTGTCTGCAAAGATAGAAAGAAATCAAGTAAGGCACAGAGATTGAGGCATTAGGCTGCCCAAGAATCAAGGCAGAATCATGGTTTCACAGAAATCCATGCAGTCAAGGCCAATGTAACTGCTGGAGATGATACACACACTGAAGTATCACAAGAGAAGTGTCGACTCCTTCAACAGATGTGTCGACACTGCAGCCATTACTCAGCAGACCAAGAAGGACCAAGGTTGATGCTAGTAGGCCAAGGAAAGCGACTAAGGTCTGTGCATGTCTTTATTGCGGTACAGCCAGTGCAACACCAAGTCGGTGCAACTTCTAGCTAGCACGCTCTATGGTCTGTGCACGTTTGCCTCAAGGTCCGTACACATCCACAGCAGGGTCGGTACACACTCAAGCCAGCGATAGACAAGGTCGGTGCACATCTGCTATGAAGTTGATGCACATTTTTCCCTCATGCCTTAAAAGGACTACACACATGCTGCAAATCAAGTCCGTGCACATCTACCATAAGGTCGGTGCACATTTGGCTCGTATACAACAAGGTCGGTGCACATTCAGGGTCAGTGCATGTTTACCTTATGGCAAGGCAAAGTCAGTGCAAGTTGCTCAAGGTCCAAACATCAAGGTCTGAGCATACTCCAATCAAGGTCTGTGCATACTATTCCTAAGTGCCTTCTATTCAAAGAACGGTCAAAGGAATGTGTCGACCTGCCCCTCCCAGGAGGTCGACACCTTTGCCACTCCTGAAGGCGTAACATTGGATACCTCACTAAGTAGTGTCGACACTTACCTCACAGGAGGTCGACACCATTTGTCTTACAAGAAGTGCTCAATTGACTATTCTACTAAGAAGTGTCGACACTTACCTCGCAGGAGGTCGACACCCTTGTTCTTCAAGGAAGTTCTCTATTGGCTATTCTAATAAGATGTGTCGACTCTTTTCATACAGAAGGTCGACACCCTTGTTCTTCCAGAAATCCTCAAGCCAATAAACTGTCAAATTAGTGGGCCATCTAGAGAGAGAAAAAGGAACCGCAAATCATTAAAATTAAGGATTTTCGGGTCTGGACCACGTCCCAAGGTCTGACCCTTGCTCTACCATCGTATCACTCATTTGTCTACCTTTTGGAGATGGTTTTGTCAAAAATCCAGCTGGAAGAGCCACTTCTGTTTGCCGCGATATAAGTCTTCATTGTCTGCATGTCCATACTGTCTGCTACTAAGAATAGGACACTCCGCAGTCTGCCACCATCTTGCTGTCGACCAATGGGTTGTCCAACCAGCCATTGTCGCAGAAGAGTACATTTGAGCAGAATGAGAAGACTGCATATCTGAGGGAGAGTTATTGTAAATATCTGATGTTGTCTAAAGGGAGATCTGGTCTGCTCCTTCACACTGTCTGCCATCGTACCTATCCTTGTACTTAAAGCTGCGACCAGCCAATAGGGAGATCACAGCAAGCAGCACATTAACTGTTATGGGATATGGTCACCTTCCTCTTATTGATTATCACCATCACACATGGCATTCGCTCTAGAAGACGTTCTAGCTCTCACCTTCTGGCGCACGCTTCAAGGAGGCTTTGGAGGGAATAGTTCGTTGATCCACTAGTCCAAAGGAAGACTTCTTGGCGTGCAATATTCCCAGGCTTTCTTAACCGATCTTATTATTTATACCAAGCTTCCTCAACTAAAGAAGCTGATGCTGCTGCCGTCCATAAAGTGCCACGCCCTAGACCAATCTACGAAGAATATTCCTAAGTAGTGTGAGAGCAGCCCCAGCACCTATTGGACTTAGTCTAATGCTGTGAGAGAAGAAGAAGAAGAAGAAGAGAGAGCAGCCTTGAGAGAGAAGAAAAATCTTGCAGTCTACCGGTGCTTGAAGAAAAGGATCCTTGGATCCAATCTTGTAGCTGCACTCACCAGTTCTGATGTCTTGATCCATTCCTTCAGCTGGTGTCTACATTGTCTCTATTGATTCTCCACTGCACTTGCAGTATTCAGTTTCTATTTGTTACGGTTCGTCTATCACCAATACATCTAGCGTCTCCGATCCCCTGTTTAGGGATCGGGTTTCCTCTGTGGTTTCAGAGGAAGAGAGGATAAGATCCTCTGGATGGTTCAAGCTGTTAGTCAGCAGAAAGCAAGCTGTGCTGCTCAGCTGTGTAAGCAAGCTGTGTTGCTCAGCGGATCAAGCTGTGTGTCAGCCGGAAAGCCTCACCGAGTTTGGTGAGGGGTGGACGTAGGTTGTAGGCTAACAACCGAACCACCTTAAAATCCTTGTGTTGTGGGTTGTATACATTGTGAGCTTGTTCCATATCCTCTATCCCTATTTCATAGGTTCGTGTGCTCCTAATCTTGGTTATCTCATTTGCACACACAAGCACTCTTATTTGCTCCTTCTGTTTTATCTGTGCTTTAATTGGCCTTAGCACTTTGACTACATTATTTGGGCGGCCTGCTGCAACCTTGCATACAGGTGTTAAGGTAAAAGTCTTGCTAAGAGATTCCCTTGCTTAGACTCACATACACCTTGGTTGATCACTACTACATTCACACACATATGCACTCTGAGTGATCAACATAGCATACACACACTCATGCTTGTTGCAAGCCATCTCATGTTCTAGTGTTGTGCTTCATGATCCCTACACTCCAAGGCTTATACCTCTCAAAGATCACAAATGTGTTTAAAGAAGTGTCGACCTCTCTTCAGTAAAGAGTCGACTTGTGTTACCCTGATCTGTTAGATGTGTTGACCTCACTGCCCTGAAGAGCAGACCCCATCTCATCTCATAGCAGGATCCTGCTGAAGAAGTGTCGACCTGCCCGCTGGGAGTGTCGACCTGTCTGAACTGGGCATTGGGTTTATCGTTATTACTTGTTCCATTCCTATCTATTCCGCTGCATTATGTGCTTGTGTGATTCATTTACCTTATAGGAGTTGTCTATGTTTTTAGGAGTCAAGATTTAAATAGGCCAAAGTTATTAATAGGATATATTCAACCCCCCTTCTAGATCGATTGCACTCCGTAAGACCCAACAATTGGCATCAGAGCTAAGCTCTGCTATTCCCATATCCTACGATCTACAGGGAAAGATCCCAATGCATTTTGAGAAAATGGCTTCATCTGCTACACATGCTTCGAAGGTTTCTCCACCTATTTTTGATGGTTCAGATTTTTCAATATGGCTGAGAGGAATGTACGTCTATGTCAAATTCACAGATCCACAATTGTGGAACCTTATATACATTGGTCCAGATGAGCTGCCATCAGATTCAAATGAATGGTCAGCTGAACATAAGACCAAACATAACAATAACCTTGCTGCACTACATTTATTCAAAGCTGCGGTTGATGACACGTTACTTGATCTTGTGTCTACCTGCAGCACAGCTAAGCAAGTTCTGGAGGTGTTGATGAACATCCATGAGAAAGAAGATCAAGAGCATCAATACCTTATGGCTGACTGATCAGAGCAGTCAAGCAATCCATCCTCATCTCAGGTAAGCTCTGATTCTGAAGACTTTACTTTTGAAGAGCTTATGGGTGCATATGATCAGTTGATCGAGCAGTACAAAAAGATGAAATCTGAAAACAAAAGATTGAAAAAGGATTTGAAGAAAAATAGTCAAGGTAAGAGTCGTGCTTGTGAAAATTGTTCCAACCTTGAAGAGCTCAATAATACTCTTGCTTTTGACTTGGATCTAAACAAACAAACCATCGTGTGTCTAAACGATGAAATCAGAATCCTTCAAGAAGAAATCATAAGGTTGGAAGAGACTATTTGAAAACTTAAAATCCAACCAATCCGTCAGAATGAAAATCCTTTCTGTAACAATTGTTCAGCTTTTGAAGAGCTAAATGACACTCTCACCTCTGACTTGGATGTGAATAAGCAAACCATTACATGCCTAACAGATGAAAATGGAATTCTTCAAGCTGAAATCACTAGGTTGGAAGAAATCATAAGACAACTTCAAAACCAACTTAAATCAATCTGTAATGAAAAAACCATGTCGAACAAGCTAATCCCAGATACAAGGTTGATTGAAGAAATAAAAATGGTAAAAGAACAAAACGACATGTTGCTTGAAAAACTGTCCATTTATGAGAAGGGCAAGGTATTGCCCATGACAGTTCTGAAAAACTGAATGAACTTCAAATGGAGATTGAAAATTACAAGGGGGTTAATGCTATGCTCAATGAGTAATTGGCTGTGTGTGAGGAGGACCTCGCTGAAACCGAGCTGCACGTCTCCTCATTGGAGAATGAAATCAAAGATATAAATGACTCTCTGTCTAAGTGTATGAAGGATAAGGAAAGCATGAACAAACTCTTGGAAACAAGATTAAGTCATCATGAGGGAGATTTGGGTTACAAACCTGAAAACCAACGATTCTTCGGAAGCAAGGCCTACATCACTTCTGTCAAGGGTAAGAATGAAGCCAGCACTTCTTACCAACTCCTAATACCGCATGCTGCTCAGAAAAACCAAAAACGCATTGGTAAGCAGAAAGAGAAAACTCTCATGCAAAAATAGAAACCTAAGTCTGCTAGTCTTGACATGCACAACAGGAAAAGCCATGTTGACTACCATGCCTCTCACAAAGTGAATGTTTATTACTTTCATTGTGGCATGCTTGGTCACACTGTACATGACTGTCTCACCTTGAAAAATGATGAACTAAGAGCAGAAAGGTTTCAAGAATTACTGCTGAAATCAAGGGTAAAAGACAGGTCAACTCTGGCAGAGGAAGTATGTAGCAGAACTCTGCACTGAACCGCATGGGGAATCAGAAGAGTCGACACTTCCATTCGGACAGGTCGACACTCCCCATGGTCTTCAACAGAAATCACCTTCCTTACTGCTACCACTGTGGAAAGATTGGCCACACAGTCCAGGACTGTTGGCGACTGAGAGGTAGGAGCTACTCTCATAATCAACATAATAGTATGATGCACATGTGCACAGAAAAAATGGTAAACACACTGTGCGTTGCTTCTATTGTGGTGAATATGGACATACATCTAATTATTGTCCCTGGATGAGAGTGGGTGGCCAGAAGGTAGCAAAGAAAAGAAGATCAATTGCTAGAACTGCTGCTAACCAACAAGGACCCAAGCAAGCTTGGGTACCGAAAAATTTCAAATGAGAATTTTGAATGTAGGGAGCCTTGGAGCTGAACAATGGATGGTCAAAAGAATAAATGCTCAAGGCACAGGTATGTAAATAATTTTTATGTGTTCAACCTTTGCATGATAGGCTTGCATCGTAGCCATTGCATATGGATGTGTTGTGGTCCTTGAGCATCAACTTGAAATTTCATGCCACATCATGCATTTCATGATCAAGGGACCCAACTTTACATGACCTCTTGGTATATAAAATGGTAAGCTGGGAGAAGGACAAATCACTTCTATATGGAAACCCACATCATGCGTGAGGTGGTCTTATGACTTCAGTTCTCCGCCAGGTACCAAAGGTCAACCCATCATTAGAACAGTCTAGATGTTCATATGAATAATTCATCAAATTCCATGCATTGATTCCATTGCATGTGATGCACTCAGAATTCAGACACTCAATGCACGATGTCAGGGGGAGTTCTTGCATCTCATGGTTTACCAACTTGCATGTCTATTAAAAATGCATTTCAGAAAATCCATGATTGCATCATATTGTAGTCTCATACATTCAATGTTAAAAAGGACCCAAAAATGGCATCATTTTTCATGCACCATATTGCTAAAATCCTTTTGTGGTTCAACTTGAGATTCAAATGTCCTGAACTTCTCGGAGGATTCTCTATCTGTTATTAAGATTGTTTATCAGAGTAAATCTTCAAGAAGAATCTTCTTTTATAGAGATTTGTGACTGCCTCGAACATGAATGATTTTGGTTTAACGTTAATGATTTCTTGTGTCTTGAAGTCTAAACGTCTTGAAAATATTTGTGTTCGGGCTTAATAGACTTAAACCAGTTTCTCATGTTGTTGACCAGTTATGTCTTTTGAAATCTGAAAGTTTATTTTAAGTACAAAGGCTTTTATGATTGAGAAACTTCTGTCTAAGTATTGTTTTTAAACAATCTGATTTTGTGGGATTCCTAATGGCAAAAATCGTCAGAGCAATGACATTGGCTCACTGAGAAATATGTCTCCTCATAAATGAATTGAGATGAGACATGTCGTGAAGTGCCCTTGTTAACTCTGATGTGTTATAAGGTATATCATGAGGCAGAGCAATGGCAAAGTGGCTGAGAAACATGTCCCCTCATCAAGAATATGTGGTACGATATGTCATGAGGTGATAATGCTATCTCTATTCTATTTGAAGTATGACAGTCGATCTTACCAATTACCTAGGGATACTTGCATCTAAACAACGTGGGCCTTTATGGATATGAGGCATGCACTAGACTTAAATACTCGTAAAAACTTCTCCTGTACTCAATGAATATTATGGTTGAGATTGCAAAAGCTAAATGCACATCTATTGAAATTCTAAAATTCCATTTAGTCTTCATGCTTGTTTAATTTCAATACTTTTTAAGAGTTTCTCTCAAAGGAGCCAATGGAAATAAATGAGTAAGATAAGAGGATGTTAATTTGACTTTGATATGAATTTTTGGTTCATCTCTATCAAACTTGAATACAAATGTTTTCATGTGATTCTACTGAGTAGGCCAGGATTCATTAACATTAAACCAATCTAAGTGTAAGGGCTAGTTCATTCGGGTTCTATAACTGAAAATTCTGAAAATTCCATAACTCTGATTTATGAACTTGGTCTCAGGTTAAAGAACCTTCATCTTCTATAAAGACAAGCTGTCTTTCTATATCCCTTGATCTTTGCCCTCTTTAGACAAATGGTATCAATGCTCTTTGATGACTTCTAACATTAGAAATCATTACATTCCTATCAATTAATGTCAGAGCATGCCATCCCTTCTTGAAATATCATATCTTGATGCTCCTTGGTGTTTGCCTTGCATGAAACATATTTGCATCAGTCATTGCTAGCATTATTGCATGTGTATAACCTTGTAATCATCCCTTTGACATAACAATTGGAATCATCATCCATGGGCTTCTGGCATAAGTCCTAGCATCATTGCCATTATGGTTACAATTCAACTGGTTTCAATTTTTCATGCAATTGGGTGGATTGCATTCTTCAACTCTGTACACACATATCTTGCATTCTGCATTCCCATGCTTTGCATAGAAAACCCAAAAAGTCTGAAAAATGGAAAACCATTAAAAATCTCAAAAATCTGAAATCAAAAATGTGTTCCTTGGTCGCTATATTACATCATACTGCTGCAACCATGTCTTTCAAATTACAACTATCTTTGCCAAGCCAACGGACAATACCAATGATTCAAACAATTGGCCATGTTCGATAAATCCATATCACTCATTGGTATCAGTCCTAAAACTAGCTTTCTAAGATTGGTTGTTCACAATGGTTATCTTGTCAACTTTAATAAGTGTACAACCATTGGCATGTATTTCACACCATTTTCTAGAATTTTGGAAAAATGACTGCACTGCTTGTGATCATACCTGCCCACAATTTGCCTACGAAAGGAGGAGAGATTCATGCACTTTAGAAAGGTATCTCAGGTTGCTGCACTTTAAGTTGCTCCCTCCAGGTATCTAATCTCTTTTACACTGTACATCCTGTGCTATTAATTTCAACAATTGGTGTGCTGTAATTTCCTTCATTCCTACCTTCCTATTTATGCCATATATTCTCTCTAGTGTGATATTTTGATGATGTCAAAGGGGGAGAGATTTGTATGTGTCATTAAACGAATGTATAAGGAAGGGAGTCTTGAACACTTGCATAAGAATATGTGGGGAGAAAATTATCTGGAGAGAAAATCACTGAAGGTCAAAGGTCATTGTGCTTTTATTGGTATCACACGATTACATCCTTTTAATCCTTGACTTTCAATATACTAATAATGACTCAAAGCTGGACATCATAATGACTCATAGTTCATAGTTGTCATCATCAAAAAGGGGGAGAATGTTGGGTATGTGTATAACATGTATAAATCTATTGTTTTGATGATGTCTGACTATGTATGTTGGGCTTGTGTATAACATTCCTTTGTTTTGATGATGTCTGACTATGATTCATTAATATAGTTTGACCTGCATTTGATAGAGACAAACACTCATGCATTTCAGGTCAAGCCCACATCGGCAACAAAGTGTGTCTGCAAAGATAGAAAGAAATCAAGTAAGGCACAGAGATTGAGGCATTATGCTGCACAAGAATCAAGGCAGAATCATGGTTTCACAGAAATCCATACAGTCAAGGCCAATGCAACTGCTGGAGATGATACACACACTGAAGTATCACAAGAGAAGTGTCGACTCCTTCAACAGATGTGTCGACACTGTAGCCATTACTCAACGGATCAAGAAGGACCAAGGTCGATGCTAGTAGGCCAAGGAAAGCGACTAAGGTCTGTGCATGTCTTTATTGTGGTACAGCCAGTGCAACACCAAGTCGGTGCAACTTCTAGCTAGCACGCTCTATGGTCTGTGCACGTTTGCCTCAAGGTCCGTGCACATCCGCAGCAGGGTCGGTACACACTCAAGCCAGCGATAGACAAGGTCAGTGCACATCTGCTATGAAGTTGGTGCACATTTTTCCCTCATGCCTTAAAAGGACTACACACATGCTGCAAATCAAGTCCGTGCACATCTACCATAAGGTCGGTGCACATTTGGCTCCTATACAACAAGGTCAGTGCACATTCAGGGTCAGTGCATGTTTACCTTATGGCAAGGCAAAGTCAATGCAAGTTGCTCAAGGTCCAAACATCAAGGTCTGATCATACTCCAATCAAGATCCGTGCATACTATTCCTAAGTGCCTTCTATTCAAAGAAAGGTCAAAGGAATGTGTCGACCTGCCCCTCCCAGGAGGTCGACACCTTTGCCACTCCTGAAGGCGTAACATTGGATGTCTCACTAAGTAGTGTCGACACTTACCTTACAGGAGGTCGACACCATTTGTCTTACAAGAAGCGCTCTATTGACTATTCTACTAAGAAGTGTCGACACTTACCTCGCAGGAGGTCGACACCCTTGTTCTTCCAGAAAGTGCTATATTGGCTATTCTAATAAGATGTGTCGGCTCTTTTCATACAAGAGGTCGACACCCTTGTTCTTCCAGAAATCCTCAAGCCAATAAACTGTCAAATTAGTGGGCCATCCAGAGAGAGAAAAAGGAACCACAAATCATTAAAATTAAGGATTTTGGGGTCTGGACCACGTCCCGAGGTCTGACCCTTGCTCTACCATCTTATCACTCATTTGTCTACCTTTTGGAGATGGTTTTGTCAAAAATCCAGCTGGAAGAGTCACTTCTATCTGCCGCGATATAAGTCTTCACTATCTGCATGTCCATACTGTCTGCTACTGAGAATAGGACACTCCGCAGTCTGCCACCATCTTGCTGTCGACCAATGGGTTGTCCAACCAGCCATTGTCGCAGAAGAGTACATTTGAGCAGAATGAGAAGACTGCATATCTGAGGGAGAGTTATTGTAAATATCTGATGTTGTCTAAAGGGAGATCTGGTCTGCTCCTTCACACTGTCTGCCATCGTACCTATCCTTGTACTTAAAGCTGTGACCAGCCAATATGGAGATCACAGCAATCAGCACATTAACTGTTATGGGATATGGTCACCTTCCTCTTATTGATTATCACCATCACACATGGCATTCGCTCTAGAAGACGTTCTAGCTCTCACCTTCTGGCGCACGCTTCAAGGAGGCTTTGAAGGGAATACTTCGTTGATCCACTAGTCCAAAGGAAGACTTCTTGGAGTGCAATATTCCCAGGCTTTCTTAACCGGTCTTCTTATTTATACCAAGCTTCCTCAACTGAAGAAGTTGATGCTGCTGCCGTCCACAAAGTGCCACGCCCTAGACCAATCTACGAAGAATATTCCTAAGTAGTGTGAGAGCAGCCCCAGCACCTATTGGACTTAGTCCAATGCTGTGAGAGAAGAAGAAGAAGAAGAAGAGAGAGCAGCCTTGAGAGAGAAGAAAAATCTTGCAGTCTACCGGTGCTTGAAGAAAAGGATCCTTAGATCCAATCTTATAGCTGCACTCACTAGTTCTGATGTCTTGATCCATTCCTTCAGCTGGTGTCTACATTGTCTCTATTGATTCTCCACTGCACTTGCAGTATTCAGTTTCTATTTGTTACTGTTCGTCTATCACCAATACATCTAGCGTCTCCGATCCCCTGTTTAGGGACCGGGTTTCCTCTGTGGTTTCAGAGGAAGAGAGGATCATATCCTCTGGATGGTTCAAGCTGTTAGTCAGCAGAAAGCAAGCTGTGCTGCTCAGCTGTGTAAGCAAGCTGTGTTGCTCAGCGGATCAAGCTGTGTGTCAGCCGGAAAGCCTCACCGAGTTTGGTGAGGGGTGGACATAGGTTGTGGGCTAACAACCGAACCACCTTAAAATCCTTGTGTTGTGGGTTGTATACATTGTGAGCTTGTTCCATATCCTCTATTCCTATTTCATAGGTTCGTGTGCTCCTAATCTTGGTTATCTCATTTGCACACACAAGCACTCTTATTTGCTCCTTCTGTTTTATCTGTGCTTTAATTGGCCTTAGCACTTTGACTACATCATTTGGGCGGCCTGTTGCAACCTTGCATATAGGCGTCAAGGTAAAAGTCTTGCTAATAGATTCTCTTGCTTACACTCACATACACCTTGGTTGATCACCACTACATTCATACACATATGCACTCTGAGTGATCAACATAGCATACACACACTCATGCTTGTTGCAAGCCATCTCATGTTCTAGTGTTGTGCTTCATGATCCCTGCACTCCAAGGCTTATACCTCTCAAAGATCACAAATGTGTTCAAAGAAGTGTCGACCTCTCTTCAGTAAAGAGTCGACCTATGTTGCCCTGATCTGTTAGAGGTGTTGACCTCACTACCCTGAAGGGCAGACCCCACCTCATCTCATAGTAGGATCCTGCTGAAGAAGTGTCGACCTGCTGTGGGGATGTTTTTTTGTTTGGGTTTATTTTACTGGGTTTATTAGGCGTGCCAGTCACCAGGGTGACGATTTATTGTGCGCTCGATCTGACACAGTCAGTCGATTGTGATATTCGTGTCGGGACCGAAAGTCCATCATACCATAAAGGCTATGACGTTAATTACGTCTTTTCGGGGAAGGACAACCCTTGATTAGTTGCCAAGAAAGGATGCCTCGGGGGGCAAAAAGAGATAAGACTATCATGCCGATTCCGCTGGCGGGATGCGAAACATGTATGGAAAACGTACTATACGGGACGTGATAATGATGTTACAACGCAAATCCGGCAGCATGTCCCCTTGTCTTGGGCTATGCCAAAGGGAGATATAGGTCATCCACCCACGAAATGTCGGGATGAAAGGCAAAAGAGAGACGGGCGTGGCCCTGGATCCAAAAGGATTTGAATGTGACGGGACAGTGTCCGCTACCATGGCGTTTGTTGATGTTCCCCTCAAAGGACCGTTGGAGGACGTGCAGTGGCAGAACTCCGAGGGTCAGTGGGGTGACAGAAGAAACATCGTATTCGGTATAATGTAGGGGTAAACACCCCCATTAATGTATCTCCCGTGGACCTGGGTGAAGAACCATGATTCCCTCGTAAGGCGACGGAGGCTGGCACGGAGCTTGACAGGAATGGGACATTTGAGTTTGGACTGGATTTGGGTTTAATGGTATTGTTGAGACATCAGGTTTGGATGGTAGCTATTAATAAGTCGAAACGGCGCGGATAGGAGTCGGCGTGAGGGGGATCCCAGCGCGACGGGAGGCTAAAGTGCTATAGGCACGGCGGGCAACCGACGTGGCTGGAAAGAAAGGCAAACGGCACGGCATGGCAGATGCCGCGGCAAGGTTCCCGGCGTGCCCTTCACCCGGCGTGAGTTTGGCATCAGGAGGGGGTGGCGTCGGGAGGAGATGGTGCCGGGAGGCAGTGGCACCAGGAGGAAGTGGCGCCGGTGGCAGTTTTATTGGTTTTCTTCAGATGTTATGAGGGGTTCTGATGAGTTCAAGGGGATCCTCTGTATTCAACGGGGGATATCATGGCAATAATTGGGTGAGATAGAAGATGAGGGTGGATTCATTCACCAGGGGTACGAGGAGACCGTGTAACTATAACGTATATCCCCCTGTGGCGACCAAGGTGTCATGAGATGGTATAGCTCAGCCCTTCGCCACACAGTTGGGGGCTAAATGCATAATTTCGGTGAAAACATCGCACTATGTGACCGAGTAACCTTCTGAACAAATTTTGACAGCACTTCCCCTTATTTTGGGAGTATGCCAAAAGGGTATTATAGGTCATCCACTCACGAACTATCGGAGTGGAAACCAAAATAAGGGCCGGGCGTAGCCTGAGATCCAGAGGATCTAAATCATATGGGGCTTTATCCCCCTGTTGTGATATCCCCTATACAGTCAATGGAGGACATGCAGTGGCAGAGCTCCACAACTTAATAGGGTTATAGAATGTAGGGGAGTGAACCCCTTTAATATGGCTCCCGTGAGGATCGAGGGAAAGGTAGTGCGTCTCCATAGGACAGGGTATGATGAGCAAGGTTGGCATGGCCTGACGGCGTCGGCACGAACGCATGGACGTGGCCAGAAGGTGTAAAGGTATCAGCGTGAAGAAGGAGTTGGGCTTCGACGCGACAAAGAAACCCAGCTGGCGCGACAAGCCCTCGGTGCAAGACTTGCGCTGAGAGGTGCTCGCGCCGGGAGGCTTCCTGAAGTGAGGTTTTAGAGGGGTTTGAGGGCATTTAAAGAAAAAGGGTTTATTCAACAATTTGAAGACCATTTTGGATGATCATAAAGAGGATGATCCGGGGTGGAGACGACCTTCCTTCTGGGGCCTCACTAGGAGCAGAATCACGTACGGAAACTCACGATTTGAATCCATCCTTCCTCGCTTCGCAGACGAGAAGCCATGAGATAGACTATCTCAGGCTCTCGTTGTGAGTATGAGGCTGAAGAGCATACTGTAGAAGAACCTTAAACATACTTAGAAAACCAAAACGCTAGAGCATATGCAGATGTATAGTCATCAGTATCCACAACGTGTAATGAACTTCGGATGCAGAGGCAAATATAAAAGAACAAGGAAAGGGCATAACTCAGCCCATCTTTCATTAACTATCTCATCTAAAACGGCGTACACGAACTCAACTCGGGAGGGAAAAAAAACAACCCAAAAGCATACACCGACTCTATCCCTGAGAACAGGGTTACATTGGCACTCAGTGCTACGGGAGCAAAGATGCTCGAAAGCAGAGATACAAGCTAGAAGAGAGAACAATATTCAGATAGAGCAGAAAGGGGGGGGGGGAGGAGCTACGGCCACTCAGGACGTCGAACGGCACACCCCACCTGACTTCTTTCTTCGAGCCTCTGCTTCTCTCCTTTCTTCAACTTCTATGAAGGGCTCTCGAGCTCCCCCTTTCTTTCAGTGGCTAACTCTTCTATCTCCTTCTTCCCTTTTTTTATCTTCTTTTCCCTTGCCCCCTTTTTTCTTCTTTTCGAAGGGCTCCTTCTTATAGAGGGATTACCCTCATTCTATCGGCCTGAGCTTCCTGGCGCGCCAGAATCCATCTTCCCGGCGTGGGCAACCCTCGGCGCGCCTCAGTTCATATTGGGCTTGGCCCATTTTCTATCATCCGGCACAGATCCACCTAATGGGCTCCTTTAGACAGTGGGCTTCTTGGCATATGTATTTATCCTTTATGGGCTTGTTTAACACCTAGCGTTCACAAACACGTGTGAGGCACTGTGCATCCCACCTTCGGAGAATCAGAATTGTCTGAGCACCCCTTCTTAGCAGACAGATGATTGCCTGAATGTTGGTATGGTTTTATCAGCCTGACTATCTGAATGATAGCCGTACTGGACAGCGGCCTAGCCAGGGATGGCTTTAGCCGAACAAAGTGTTAGGAATAGTGGGTCTCTTCTATTCTGATTCTCAGAACTTCCAGGGATGGTACAGGAGCCGTACCCTCAACTGTTCTTCACAGCTATGAATCTGCTTCGGTCTCTTCTGGTATATTTTAGGTGTCAACAAATGCCCCCCACCCGTATGTGGCGTAAGCGAAGAATGAGTGACACGGGACATGCGGGTGCGCATTGCACCACAGCTCGTAATTTATTCAGGTCTGCTCCTGTTCATTGTTCATTCTTGTGACTTTGGGTCTTCATTCTGCTTGTACAATCCCAATACTTTGTCAGTATACTCAGACATGTATCAGCATTCTTGATTTGATCTTCTGATTGCAGCACCCTGGGTGGATCGAACGGCGCCACCGACGATCCCGGCACGGTCATCTCGGCGCGGCCGTTGTCTCGGCGCGCTAGGTTTCGGCACGGTTGCTCCCGGCGCGTGGGTCCTGTTAGGGTGCTAGGCCTGGATACAGAGGGGGGGTGAATGTATCCCTCTAGAAAATATGGCCCATTTTTAAAAAACTAAAGCTCAGATATGCGGAATTAAAACTAATGAGCTTTCCAAGATGAAATGATAAGGCAATCAAATGAACAAACAGTTGGACTGCAACAATGCAGCCACCTGATCAACCAGAAACGAATGCAGAGTAAAACAACCCAAACACGTTTAGCAGAATATAATGCTAAAAAATAACTCTCTAGAAAATGCAACAGGCCAAACATGCACAACCTGTGAATGGGAGGTAGAAGATATGGAGCTAATGCAAGGCAAACCACTGCACAGATAATTTTTAGGTGGTTCGGTCCTCCAGACCTACATCCACCCCTCACTCCCAACCGGAGTGAGGCTTCCACTAGTAACACTAGCATAGCAGACTCAGTCTGCAACAAATGCTGCCAAACAGCTTGACCAGGGGAACAACCTCCCCTCTTCCTCCCAACCGGAGGGAACCCACAAGTAACACCCAGCTACTTGCAACCGAAGATCAAATCTCCCTTCTCCTGACCCACCAGGAGGAATCCACAAGTAGCATCCAGCTACTTTTGACCGGAGATTAAATCTCCCTTCTCCTGACCCACCAGGAGGAAACCAATCCCCAACAGGGCAATCGAAAGAATCACAAGGAAATGTAAACGAAACTAAGAAAAGTAAAATACAGTAATCAGAAAACTGTAGCTATGGTAGCACAACCGTGGCTCTCAACTAGAGCTAACTGGGATGGATATAATCCACGGTACAGCAGGAACAAATATTCAAGTAGCATTGCTTCTCTTCTCACTCTGCTCAAGCTCTCTATCTCTTTCTTTCTCTCTTCTTTCACTTATGCTTCTTCTCTTCTCTCTCTTTCCTTTTCCTTTCTTCTTCTGGATCGTGGAAGCTCTCACTCTTACTCTGCTTCAGTCGATCACGATCAGTCTCTTCCAGACAGAGGAGTCTTCCTTATATATCAGCAGCATTTAGGGCGACATGCGCTCTCCACGATTCCCGCCAAGAGGCCTCAGTCCACGTGTCAGCATCCTGGTACCTCGTCCATCCTGGGATCACGAGCCAGTCACCTCGAAACACGTGCCCTTCATTAGCACGTTCAGCAACTACAGTCTGGTGGCGTCAACTCACTTGCTCCAAAAGGTTGAAGTAGCCTTCAAGGGCATTCTACCAGCAAGACTAAAGTCTGCTGCGTTGACTCCATCAGCCTGCTGCGTTGACGCATTGATACATTCCAGCGAGCAACCAGCCTAGCCTTTTTAAATGCTACGTCGACGCTTCCAACCCGTGGCGTTGACGCATTGATGATCCAGTGATCAAGTCTTCAGCAGATGGGCGTGCTGCGTCGACGCTCTCATCATGCTGCGTTGACGCATTACTGTTCCAGCAGCTGAAATTTGGATGGCTTCAGCCTTCTTGCGTCAAGGAGTGCGTTGACGCATTGTGCAGCTGCGTCCACCCTCTGGTCACCTTGTCGATCCATCAAGCTGCTGCGTCGACCCAACGAGCTGCAGCATCGACGCTGCCAAGGTACTCCAGAGGTTGCAAGGAGATACTTGAACTGCTACGTCCACGCTGCCAGTTGGTGGTGTTGACGCACGAACATGTACTTCAAGCCTGTCTGGCCTTGTATATTGGCGTCTCTTAAGCCGCTGCGTCGACGCTGCTTCATAGTGGCGTTGACGCATCGAGCACCCTGCATCCTTTTGTTCCTTGTATATTGGCGTCTCTTAAGCCGCTGCGTCGACGCTGCTTCATAGTGGCGTTGATGCATCAAGCACCCTGCATCCTTTTGTTCCTGTTAAACATTCATTAAAACTTAAGTGTCTATATCACTTAGCTTATCGTTGTCATCATCAAAACCAGGAGTACAACAATCTCCCCCTTTTTGATAATGGCAACTCTGGACTGTTTTAAGGATGAGGCACCAAACAAACGCATGGACAGGTATCTAAGATTCAAGAAGCTTCATTACATTGTATCACAGTTGTATCATTACATTGTATCACAGTTGTATCACAGATAAATCACAGGTAAACTATATGCGTTTGTCATCAATGCGTTTGTCATTACAAAAAGAACTCAAGCTGCTTTAAACTATTTTCTCCCCCTTTGACATCATCATGAAGGGGGCAATATGTGATCTGGCACGAGGCCTCAATTGAAAAATCTGGCATGACTGGAAGAAGATCCGCGAGCCCTTGGTGGTTGACTTGGAGTAGAGTGAGATCGTGGAGTGGTAGATTCCTCTCTGCCCAGCAACGTGCGAATGTCTTGAGATATAGCAGCTAAGTCATGTTGCAGTGTGGTCCTCACATGTGCAATAGCAGAGGACAAATCATCTTGGACATTTTTGGTGTTCTTCAGTAGATTTCCAAGAGAATTAAGCGTGTCTGTCACAGTGTCAATCTTGCTTAAAATAGCTTTGATGCATTAGGGAAGTGCATTAATAGGACCCTTGATGGTTTCAACATCAATCCTCACATCAAAACAAAGATCAGTAATCTTGGCAAGGGATTGACAAAATGAAGATTGATTGCTGTGAATGTCGGTCACCAATGTTGATAGTTTGTCAAGTAGAGATGATAGGTTTTTCAAGACGGACCTTGTAGCTTGGTCAGATAGCATCTTGGAGAGTAAGAATTTTTGCCACTCGGATAAGACAGAGACTTCAAATTGTATAACCCGAGCAGTCAGTTTGTTGAGATGATAATTTGTAAACTCCATTAGCTTGTCCATCTTTGCATCCTGACGCTGCAGCATCATAGACATGTGAGCAAACATCTCTTCAACAGTGGCTGGTGGTGGAGCTGCATCAGAAGTTGGAAAAGGCCTCCTATAGACACCAATTTCCATTGTAGGTGTAGAGCCACTGGGTTCCCCAGTTTCCAACTGAGGGCTTGATGATCTCACAAATGTTTCTTCAACTTCATGCTCTTCTCTTACTGAACTACCATCTGGTCTGCCTTCTCTCACCACAGGTGGAATTGGTATCTCTGTCCTGTTTACTTGACTATCATCCATAGTGACTGTTCTTGATGCCTGTCCTGTCTCTGATTGAGCTGATTTCTAACTGGGAAGGATTCTAACAGCCTTACCATCAATGACTTGGAAGCCCATAAATCTCTGAACGTAAGACATGGAATATATGTTTCCTTTGGGGATAACATGTTTCTTTTCAGTTCCAAAATCCACTCCTACCTTTTTGAAGATTGATGTGAGGTGTGCTGCATAAGGTAGTGTTCTAGAGTGGTGAAGACAAGTTCCAATTGTCTGAACTACCACATCAGTTAAAGAAATCTTAACTTCCTTTAGCATACAGTACAACAGGAATCGCTGCATATCTGTGACTCTTTCTCTACCACTGCTTTGAGGTGTGATGATAGACGTGCATATGTGATGAAGTAGTCTGACAGATGGTATAAATCTATTAGCTTTCAGACTGGACAGGTATGTCTATTTCACGTCAGAGGGGTCTTTGGTTAACACAGTCAAAACAGCAAACGCCTCATGTTCATCTAGCTCATACGAATGAAGCTTTGCTCCTCCCATTGGTATTTTCCAAACTCGAGCAAGCAGGTCACTAGTTAACTCAAAATGAACATTTCTAACAGTGGAGGACAATTTGGGAATCTTCGATTCATATTTCAAATTCTGATAAAATTCCCTAACGAGTGTAGGATAGTAAACAGTGTGCTTCGTCACAAACTTCCACCAGCCTTGAAATTCTAATGCAGGCCGTACCTCAGGAAATGCAGTCAGTAGCTCTTCATCGGAACTTACAATGTACCTGGGGATAAGAACCTTGAGAGGTTCTTCTATATTGATGACAACAGAAGACCTGGATTTCTTCTTCCCCATTATACCAGAAGAGGTGCGTGGTTCAGCTGAAATCGATTTTGAGGACTTTCTTCTCTTGACCGGCGGACTAGGGCTCCGAGGACGTCTCTCCTTCTCCTTTCCTTTGCGCTTCCTGGAAATAGCTGTAGATGGTGACGCTTCTGGAGGGTTGGCCACTGGAGCATCAGGCGCATCCTCTGTGAGTGAGTCCATCGTTAACTGTGTCGCACTCGAATCCCTCAAGTTCTACTCCATCAACAGCTTTCCCGACTGAGCACCCTTGCCGAAGATGATCGGAAACAAGAAATGGTGTGGGAGGGTGTTTGGAGAACACGGAAGGTAAGCCGTCCAAGGGTTTCGAACAGAGTGGAGACGAGTGGCGGTCAAGCTACTCTTTTAAAGAGACTACGAATACCCTTTTAGTGAACGGTTCAGCCGGTTCAAGTCGGTGAACCGAGTTGAAGAAGGTTACATTAGAGGCAATGCGTGGACACCAAGGGGACATTGTGTCTACGCAGTGAGGCTTATGTGAGTAGAAAACACAAGACACGTAGTCAGAAAGACACAAGGCGTGGACGCCAAGGGACATTGCGTCTACGCAGTGAGGCATATGTGAACAGAAGAAGCAAGACAAGTAGCCAGAGGGACATCCGTTCAAGGGATTTTCTTAAGGTACTAAGATAGCAAGATAATCAGGCTTATATTCAGGAAAATTTAAGTGTTGCAGATCGAGTTCCCATGACAGAGATGTAAGTAAATAGGCTCTAATTCATTTAATGATAAAGAGAAGAGATAATCTTAAAACATTGAATTAGAGGCCATGAACCACTAAAGCCACCTGCCTGGAGAAAAATAGAACTCTTTTCACACTAGAACCATTTTCATTTCTGTCCCTTATATCTTTCAATTTTAAGAAGCCTTTCAGACAGAGAGAAGTTTAACTGGCATTGAAGATAGACTCAGTTGAATAACGAGCATCAGATCAACCAAACTCACATGTTTTAATTGTTTTCACATTTTCAGCATTTTCAACATATTTTTACATTTTCATTTGCAGTCAAGTATTGCTAGCATTTTGACACGGGTACACATGTTTATCAGACACCCGAGTCCCCGGTTACTCAGCATAGCAAACTATTCTGCATTGACTATCCAGAGGTGGCAGCTGACTTCATGACATGCCTATCAGCACTTCAAGTGCTTGAAGGTAGTTTCTCAGTTGATAGTTACCATTGCTCTGGAATGATTTGTTTTTCTCTTGAAGACAGAGATAGTAGCGCACCTCATGACTTGCTCTTCAGCACTTCTTTGGTGCATAGGGCTAATTTCTCAGTGAACAACTACCATTGCTCTGCATTATATTACATGTGAATAGATTGCATCTTTAGCGTTTATAAACACTTTCTGAGTTCAACATCAATACAATTATTAAATTCCTCTACACACATTGGTTTCTTTACTTTTGAACAATAAGGATCGAGAGATGATGAGGTCCTGGTTTTATTAAATTGTTCAGCTTTTGCTCCATACATAGTGCCTAAATGGGTTCAAAAGTTCTTGAATTCAAACATCATAAGAATTATGGATCTCCTATCATTAACATATCATAGAGCAATTCAGAAAATATCTCATATTTCACAGGAATTATCACTGTAACTCCCCCTAAATTTAAGACATCATCTACATATCTCAGTGCTCTAGAGATTTTTCCCATACACGGATGTCGAGGAAGCTTTATTGTGGGATTAGAACGAAAAGGACAAGATATATGGACAGAGCAAGTTGATGTGAGAGGGAGGTTTCCAAAGAGAGGAAGATGTAACCCTGAGATTCCAATAAGGCACAGCTGCGTTAACTCACCTCTTTACTGCGTCAACTCATCCGTCTAGACATCACAACCATTTGTTCAATTTCAGAACCCAGTTGCCACAGCGTTAACTCAGTTTCACCATAGCGTCAACTCACTCTACCAGCCACAGACACTCCACATCAAGGTTCTCAAGGAATAAGCTATCAGGTGCGTTAACTCTATTTCCACACTGAGTTAACTCAGTCCTCCAACCAGCAGTAACAGCTCTGTACTTTATTCAGCATTTTGTCACCAAGAATTTTATCTTAAGCTAACTCCCCCTTAGATCATGCAATGTTTGCCATGAAAACTGAATCTATGAGATTGTGATACATGCACATTCAGACTGCCCTAATAAGCAAAGTGACCCATGGTACTAGGCGGAGCACTTGGTCTAAAAGACCACTTCACACATAGTAAGAACCTCCAGACAGATCTCCCTGCCTTTTGGTAGCTTACCATTTAATATACCACAGAGGTCAATCATAATAATTCAACATGCAGTTCTGATTTCCAATCAATTCTCAATCTGAATTATGCACTGATATCTCAACATGTGCTCATGAGAAACAAGGCAGATTTTTAAATGTGAGCATGCATGCATGGATCAATTTTCAGCTTTTCAGATTTGTAGAATGCAAGTTTATTCTCTTTTCAATGTCTAAACAGACAATTAAGTATGAGCATTGAGAGACATGAATGTTCATAGTGTTCAATAGATGACAAGTGTGAAAGAACACATCAAACAAGATATGCAATGAATTTCATTATAGGAAGTGCAGAGAATTTACCTGAAAATTTTAGTCCTAGGGGTTTTCTTCTTGAGTGCCTTGGTTTATTACCCCTCTTTATTCTTCAGGTTCCAAGGCACACCTGCAGGTAAGCAAACTATTTTGCACAGATAGGCACCCAAGAAGTCTTCGGTTGATGGAGCATCAAAGGTGATTTCCATACACGGGTGAAGTGTATTTGTGTGTTATGGCTTGTATAAGATTGTAATTGTGTAATTTCTTTCTTTTGGGCTCCTTGTAAGGCTTATATCAAGCCAATGGGCCATTTGTTATGTCAAGTCCATTACTAGGTAGAGTCCATTAGGAGTGATTATCATATTGGACCTTATGCCACCCTTATGGACCATAAGAGCCATTTAAGGCCCAATTGGGCCACTCCCTCTCATGGGCTATCTAGATGGGAGAACCCATGGACCAAGCATGGGTGTGGATTGGGTTGGCTGCCCTTGGACCAGCCTAGGCCCAAGAGAGGCCCATGAAGGGGGCGCCCCCTCTTTTGGCCTTATTAGGCTAGTTAGGTGGTGTTTGAATGGATCTAGTCCAAGGTTGAATAAGTATGGTCAAATTAGATTAAAACTAATGTATTAAATGTGTGATTCACATTGTATCCCAGCCATTCAATCCAAACCCCTAGATCCAAGGGTTGAGGTTGAGTTTGGTTGGCATCCTATATAAGGTTGTATTTTTCATATTGAATGAATTAATGAAGAGAAAATAGGCATTTGCCCCCAAGTGAGATTTGCACCCCTCCCCTCTCTCTCCCTGGTTCCTCCACCTCCAGCCCCCTTTCTAGAGTGTAATCCCTTCCCCCTTGATCCCCTCCAGTATCTGAAGCAACTCCGGTGATCGCCGCCGCCATCGTCTCGCCGCCGACGCGTCGTCGCCAACGGTTTTGGTGTTCTGTCCACTTAGGACAGACCCTTCTTCTCCGAATTCCTGCTGTCACCCCCTTCGTCTTCTGAAGCTCAAAATTTCAGAGTTGGTTCCCCTCTAGAACCCTTATCCCCACAAAAAACATCACGTCAAAATTCATCCTTTAGCTATTTTTTGATTTTCGTCCAAGTCCAAGTTCCAGATCTGTCCTGGTTCTGTTTACTGTTCATCAGCTCTGAGTTTACCCCATTCGAACCATCTTTTGATTTTTGTTGGGTCACCCAAATTTACTGGGATCTCTGTCTACATCCCTCTACCACCAAGAATTTTATTAATTTTTGGTTCACCTTCCAAGTATTTTTCAAATTTCGTCCAAGTTCCCAAGAACAGTCTGCCCACAGTTTCCCAGATCCGACCCAGGTATAGTAAAGAAATCCCAGAAAATCCATTTCGTCTCCAATCAGAAAACCAAAAATATTCCCGGATTCCTCTCTCAGAGACCTTCAACTTTGCTGAAGAAATCATTGTCAGATTCGGAGGTCTTCTCCCCGGTCAACGTCGATCTTCAGAGAAGTTAGAACCTGCCCCTGCAGTTCTGGCCAGATTCCAACAAGCTTGTAAAATACATAATCAGAAATACAGATCCGATTATTTTTTTTGAAGACCTCTACGTCGAGGTATTCTGAGCCAGCTTTCCAATGGCGCTAACCTCGTCGCATTCCGACGACGGGGCTGATCACAGCAGCAGTTTTCTCCGAGTCGCGCGCCTGCAAACAGAATTTTCAGATTCGTGGCCGAGTTCCCGCGAGCGTCGTCCGAGGGCCGCCCGGCGTCCGGCGGTCGTTCCAGCAGCTCGCCATCCCAGGGGAACGCTTCCCAAGTGTCTCCACAATAGAGGAGTCATCAGGCCCCACACGACCCCTCCGGTCAACACGTGGGCCCCCACTAGCACGAGTACGCGTGAAGCCGAAGCATTGCCCGAAACCGCCCGTCAACCCGAACTTGGTCCTCCCGGGCCCACTTGTGTCGCCCTTTACCTCCCTACGTGGAGTGGGCTTATTTGTACTGCTGTAAACATAATGTACTAAGTTCTCGGGAGTACGAGCTTTGGCCGGGTGCCGTCTTCGCCACGCCGAGAGCGTGGAGGTATCGCCTTCACCCTTACACTTGGCATTAGCTTAATTCTTTATATGCTTTATATGCCGCTGCTAGAGAGCATGTGTAGGGATACCTAGCTCGCCTTCAATTTATAATATCACTGCTGCGAGAGAGAGCGAAGCCGTCCCGTGACCCGATCCGGGCGCAAAAGAGAGCCGACCACCCTAGCTCATTGCCGGTTTCTCAACCGCGCACATCCGACGCTTCCCTCGTTAAGGGACGATCGCGAGCTTGTCGTGTCCGTGGTCCCGTCCCGCATCAATTTGGTATCAGAGCGAGTTTGAGTCTAGGGTGTCAAAAAGAAAAAAAAAGAGTGTCATTTACATCGAGTCATTAGTCGGTCTAAGTCGTGTTTAGGATCATCACATTTTTAAAACAATAAAAAGAGTCATTTTTGGGTCGCATACATCCCTTTACTCGGTATATAAAAAGGTGTTGTCCGACCGTTAGGTTACGCCTATCGGGAAGGCCGCACACTTGTGCGAGTGACCTTCGGGTCGATTGTCTCCGCCCCGTACCGAGTCTTGGTTTACGTCTAGGGTCCTTAGTGTGCATTAGTTAGTGCATTCCAACTTTGCATTACTTAGTGTCGTGTCTAGTGTTTTGGTCCGAGTGTCGGCATGGCCATCCACTAGTTTCCCCGTGTCCCATGGAGTCCCAAACTCCCGGATGGTGGCGATACTATCTCAAATGGAAGGACCACCCGAACCACCCCACGAGGCCCGAAACCCGGGATTTCTACGGGTCCGATGACCCAAGTGTCTATCTAGAATGGGAAGCCATTATGGATGATTACTTCGAGGTGTACATCATGTACGGGCCCATGCAAGTCGATGTTGCCAAAAGGTGACTTTTTGGTGAAGCCGCTGCAACTTGGAGGGACATCAAATATTGGAGGGAGGATAGGAATCTAAGGCCCATCGAGTCATGGTGGGAAATGAAGAGAGTGCTTAGGAGGGCCTACGTTCCCCGCCCACCTACCTCCAACCACGGAGGTCATTCCACTCACCAACCCCACCAACTCACCCACAATCAAGTGGGCCACACCTCTACCCAATCCCACCCCTTCACCGCCGTCCAAGCCCACCAAAGTGACCCCAATCTAGTGGCCCGCCCATGCACCACCAACCAACCTCCCCTTGGCACTCCCATCCCAACCCACTCAAGCACCTCCAACCGAGTGGAAGTCCCGCTTATAACCGAGCTGAGGCCCACACCCGAGCCGAGAGTTAAGGAGCTAGTCCACCCCAAGGTCCCTCCTCCAACCCGCTCCTTAGAGGAAATAAAGAAAATGATTTCGGATTGGTGGGAAAGGACACAAGCTACTCCACCACCCATGGATGCTCCATTGTTATCTACCTCCGGTCTTCATTCGAAACCATCAAAGTGGGAACTACCAAAGCCCGAGCCACCCGTGTTTCTTACGGGAACACTTTACATAGCCGAGCCACTTCTTAGATGGCTCAAGGATGGCTTGGTCCCACATCCCTTCCCGTCCATGGACCCCACCTTACCTTTAGTGCCGGTCAACTCATTCCATACCACATTTCGATCTCGTCACCATGTTGATACGTTGGATGATCTTGTCATGGGATTAGATTCACAATGGGAGTTGACGCATCTTTTGGCCCGAGGCTTTGACCAACCCGCTAGTCTTAGCTTCACCCATCCGGCCATAGGGTCCATTACCTCCGAGTGCACCGTGGGTTGTGTCACCACGGAGGTTCTTCTACTTCTCCCGCTACCGGATGAGCCCGACTTCATGACTTTCCTTCCGAGGGAGGAGTCATATTTCCTATACACGGTCCCATCTACCATGACGGAGGAAGGTGACCACCCGCACCTTCAAGAATTTCACGATTGGGACCATGTCATGTTGGAACCCACTTCATGGGGTCACACCTTCTTCGACCCTTATGACCCCTTCACTAGTGACCCTCCCGAGTTTTCATACTCGTTACCCTTCTTCCGCGGAGTTCACTATCCCACCTTTTCCATTCGGGCCAAGCAAACTCCACATAGCCATAGGTCCGAACCATCCCTCGGGGGTAAGGAAGACTTTGGTTTCCCCGATCCCTCTAAACCACCCGCACCTCCCGGACTTCCCGCATCCAAGCCCAATGTCCATGATTGGTGCATCGTAGTATGTCTAGGAGTTCCCCATGACGTCAACCTCCAGTTACGTCAAATGCATGTATGGCACATATTCGGGTGTCCTGGTCCGCCGTCATCCATGTACGGGTCTGACTAACATTAGGTATGTCTAGGGTCATAGATGAGTCGGTATGTTTTCTTTGTGTGGTTTGTTTGTGTGGTGATTTTGAGTCGATTTTTTGTGTGATTTTCATTCATGTGTCAGTGCATGGTGAGTCTGCATGTGTCTTGTGCAAGCTCGTGTCGTTCTCTTATGAGTGTGAAGCGAGTCGACTCACTTGATGAGTATGGGATCGGTTCTACATCTATACCCGGATCAGTCACCTATAGGGACTCAGCGGTGATTCCTAGTGAGTCTTCGAGCTGTTTCCTTCCTTTTGAGAGTGCCCCTTCGGAGTGACCACCTTTAGCCATAGCAGTTCGCATATCGAGTATATATGGAATGAGCAGGTGCCGATCATTTGGAGTGGAGCATACCCGCGTTTCTTGGCACGGTGACGGATCCGTCGGAGTACCGGAGCAGCCATACCCCTACTCGACGGGGTCGAGTTCCTCCCACCCGGGGAGAATTGATGGGGCATCAAAGGTGATTTCCATACACGGGTGAAGTGTATTTGTGTGTTATGGCTTGTATAAGATTGTAATTGTGTAATTTCTTTCTTTTGGGCTCCTTGTAAGGCTTATATCAAGCCAATGGGCCATTTGTTATGTCAAGTCCATTACTAGGTAGAGTCCATTAGGAGTGATTATCATATTGGACCTTATGCCACCCTTATGGACCATAAGAGCCATTTAAGGCCCAATTGGGCCACTCCCTCTCATGGGCTATCTAGATGGGAGAACCCATGGACCAAGCATGGGTGTGGATTGGGTTGGCTGCCCTTGGACCAGCCTAGGCCCAAGAGAGGCCCATGAAGGGGGCGCCCCCTCTTTTGGCCTTATTAGGCTAGTTAGGTGGTGTTTGAATGGATCTAGTCCAAGGTTGAATAAGTATGGTCAAATTAGATTAAAACTAATGTATTAAATGTGTGATTCACATTGTATCCGAGCCATTCAATCCAAACCCCTAGATCCAAGGGTTTAGGTTGAGTTTGGTTGGCATCCTATATAAGGTTGTATTTTTCATATTGAATGAATTAATGAAGAGAAAATAGGCATTTGCCCCCAAGTGAGATTTGCACCCCTCCCCTCTCTCTCCCTGGTTCCTCCACCTCCAGCCCCCTTTCTAGAGTGTAATCCCTTCCCCCTTGATCCCCTCCAGTATCTGAAGCAACTCCGGTGATCGCCGTCGCCATCGTCTCGCCGCCGACGCGTCGTCGCCAACGGTTTTGGTGTTCTGTCCATCTAGGATAGACCCTTCTTCTCCGAATTCCTGCTGTCACCCCCTTCGTCTTCTGAAGCTCAAAATTTTAGGGTTGGTTCCCCTCTAGAACCCTTATCCCCACAAAAAAAATCACGTCAAAATTCATCCTTTAGCTATTTTTTGATTTTCGTCCAAGTCCAAGTTCCAGATCTGTCCTGGTTCTGTTTACTGTTCATCAGCTCTGAGTTTACCCCATTCGAACCATCTTTTGATTTTTGTTGGGTCGCCCAAATTTACTGGGATCTCTGTCCACATCCCTCTACCACCAAGAATTTTATTAATTTTTGGTTCACCTTCCAAGTATTTTTCAAATTTCGTCCAAGTTCCCAAGAACAGTCTGCCCACAGTTTCCCAGATCCGACCCAGGTATAGTAAAGAAATCCCAGAAAATCCATTTCGTCTCCAATCAGAAAACCAAAAATATTCCCGGATTCCTCTCTCAGAGACCTTCAACTTTACTGAAGAAATCATTGTCAGATTCGGAGGTCTTCTCGCCGGTCAACGTCGATCTTCAGAGAAGTCAGAACCTGCCCCTGCAGTTCTGGCCAGATTCCAGCAAGCTTGTAAAATACATAATCAGAAATACAGATCCGATTATTTTTTTTGAAGACCCCTACGTCGAGGTATTCTGAGCCAGCTTTCCAACGGCACTAACCTCGTCGCATTCCGACGACGGGGCTGATCACAGCAGCAGTTTTCTCCGAGTCGCGCGCCTGCAAACAGAATTTTCAGATTCGTGGCCGAGTTCCCGCGAGCGTCGTCCGAGGGCCGCCCGGCGTCCGGCGGTCGTTCCAGCAGCTCGCCATCCCAGGGGAACGCTTCCCAAGTGTCTCCACAATAGAGGAGTCATCAGGCCCCACACGACCCCTCCGGTCAACACGTGGGCCCCCACTAGCACGAGTACGCGTGAAGCCGAAGCATTGCCCGAAACCGCCCGTCAACCCGAACTTGGTCCTCCCGGGCCCACTTGTGTCGCCCTTTACCTCCCTACGTGGAGTGGGCTTATTTGTACTGCTGTAAACATAATGTACTAAGTTCCCGGGAGTACGAGCTTTGGCCGGGTGCCGTCTTCGCCACGCCGAGAGCGTGGAGGTATCGCCTTCACCCTTACACTTGGCATTAGCTTAATTCTTTATATGCTTTATATGCCGCTGCTAGAGAGCATGTGTAGGGATACCTAGCTCGCCTTCAATTTATAATATCACTGCTACGAGGGAGAGCGAAGCCGTCCCGTGACTCGATCCGGGCGCAAAAGAGAGCCGACCACCCTAGCTCATTGCCGGTTTCTCAACCGCGCACATCCGACGCTTCCCTCGTTAAGGGACGATCGCGAGCTTGTCGTGTCCGTGGTCCCGTCCCGCATCATGGGTCCTGACATGACAGTATTACTCCTAGCAGGTTTTCTCAGCACATTTCTAGCAGCATGGTCATCAGATTTCATCAAGTAGCAATTGTTCATTGAATGACCAAATTGTCTACAGTAATGGCATGAATTAGCAGATTTCAAGTTCTTTTTATGCACATTACTGTTGTCATGAAATTTATTGACAGAGAAAGAAATTTGTTTACTGAAGCCGGCCAGCCAACATTCAACAACTCTATGACCTAGCTTCCCACAGTGATAGCATGCAAAAGACTTTTTGCTAATGGCAGGGAATTTATCAGTTTTAGAATTGAATTTACTACCCTGAGCATGCCAGCATTCAATGGTCCTGTGGCCTATTTTCCCACAGTTGACACACGCAGAATATTTTCTATTTACAGCAATTTTATTCCTATCAACATCATTACGGTTTGCAGGGGATTTAGCATGATGTGAGCATCCTTAACCCAGCATTATGCAATGATGTGTCCTAGTTTGCCACAGTGCAGACATTCAACTTTCTTTTTCTGGAATGAAGATTTTTTATCATGAAGTTTCTCAGCATTAATTATTTCAGCATTCAAATCATCCAGTTCTTTTAATTCACATTCATGCATCAAATGACCAATTCTATGGTAGTAATAACATGACATTTTCTTTTTCTGAACCTCATGATTTTTGACATGAGTTTTCCTAACATGCATTTCACTGGCATTCATGTCGTCTCTTCCTTTCAGTTTGCATTCATGCATTTGATGACCAGCTTTATGACAATTAAGGTATGACATGAGTTTCTTGTTAGCATGAGATTTAAAAACAGGATGCATGTAAGTAGTAGAAGCCATTTTGTTCTTTCCCTTTTGTTTTTCAGTTGGCATCAAAATTCTTTGAGCAGCAAATTGAAACACTGAAGGATTGGCTGAACTAGCAGAGGCAACATTTGGAACAGCTGAAGTTTGAATCTTATTTTCAAATTTCTTTTTCTTGGTTGGATTATAGCCCAACCCTTCTTTTTGAAAATTGACTTTAACACATAGCAGTTTATCTAGATTTTCTTGACCATGAACAAATTTGGACAAGGAATTTTTTAAGTCATGAATTTCATTTTCCAAGGAGGTGATTTGTAACTCATAGCTGGCGATTTCTTGCTCACTGCAATTCACATATTCAGTTAACACCTTGTTAGCAGTTTTATATTTTTCAATTTCTTGTTCCAGATTGCTCAATTTTTCAGGAGTTTCAATACAAACCATTTTTCCTTTTTCTAAGGTTAGAAGTCTCTCAGACATTGCACTGTTTAACAGCTTCAATTTTTTAATTTCTTCTTTGAGCTTATCATTTTGAACCAATTCATTTATTAGAAGCTGGTCTTCTGAATTGACTTCATACTTTCTTCCATTTTCAGTTTGTTTCATTTCTCTTTGTTGTATTTCACACTCTTTCTGTAATTCTATGTTTACAGATTTTATGGCATTCATTTTTTCAATCAGCAAATCATTCTCTTGTTTGAGTTTCTCAAATTCTTTATCATTTCCTTTAGCAGATTGTTTTAGAGAGTCATTTTCAGATTTTAGCTTGCTTAGTTCTGAGTTAACAGAATCCTGATTCTTTTTCCTTAGCAATTTAACTTGACTCTCAAGCTCACGAATTTCAGATATAGAATCATCATTTGTTTGTTTCAATTTTAAATAATTTTGACATGAAGAGGAATTTACACTGTTTAACCTAATACCCTTTTTCAGTTTCTTATGTTCCCTTTTTAATTTTTCATATAGCCCCAACAATTCAGCATAAGTATTTTCCCAATCATCTGAAGTATAGTTTTCAAAGGGATTTACCTCATTATCATCATTATCTTCATCTTGACTGCTGCCTTGATTATATCTGTCTGCCATCATGCAGCTGTCCTCATTTGCCCTGTGAATTTTCTTCAGCATATCCAAGATGTCTTTAGCGGACCTGCAATCATGAAAGCAAGACCATAGAGCTCTGTCAGTAGCTGCTTTCATCAGATTAAAGGCTTCCTGATTTTCTCCGTCCTTTGATCTGTGTCTGTCGGTCCATTTGGACACTTCGTAGGTAAGGTGTGAGGACCTTGTGAAATTAATTTCCACAGATCAAGATTAACAGCATTAACATAAATATGGAGAGCAGCGTGCCACTGATTAAAATCAGAACCACTAAAGACGGGTGGAGGAGCCATTGAACTAAATAGAAAGTAGATTCAATGCAACAGGAATAATGATTCACTAGAACAAATTAGCACCTAAGACAGCAAGATCGGATCTGCAGGTCGCTGGACCTTCTAAGCAGACACCGCTCTGATACCAATTGTTAGGGTGCTAGGCCTGGATACAGAGGGGGGGGGTGAATGTATCCCTCTAGAAAATATGGCCCATTTTTAAAAAACTAAAGCTCAGATATGCGGAATTAAAACTAATGAGCTTTCCAAGATGAAATGATAAGGCAATCAAATGAACAAACAGTTGGACTGCAACAATGCAGCCACCTGATCAACCAGAAACGAATGCAGAGTAAAACAACCCAAACACGTTTAGCAGAATATAATGCTCAAAAATAACTCTCTAGATAATGCAACAGGCCAAACATGCACAACCTGTGAATGGGAGGTAGAAGATATGGAGCTAATGCAAGGCAAACCACTGCACATATAATTTTTAGGTGGTTCGGTCCTCCAGACCTACATCCACCCCTCACTCCCAACTGGAGTGAGGCTTCCACTAGTAACACTAGCACAGCAGACTCAGTCTGCAACAAATGCTGCCAAACAGCTTGACCAGAGGAACAACCTCCCCTCTTCCTCCCAACCGGAGAGAACCCACAAGCAACACCCAGCTACTTGCAATCGGAGATCAAATCTCCCTTCTCCTGACCCACCAGGAGGAATCCACAAGTAGCATCCAGCTACTTTCGACCGGAGATTAAATCTCCCTTCTCCTGACCCACCAGGAGGAAACTAATCCCCAACAGGGCAATCGGAAGAATCACAAGGAAATGTAAACGAAATTAAGAAAAGGAAAATGCAGTAATCAGAAAACTGTAGCTATGGTAGCACAACCGTGGCTCTCAACTAGAGCTAACTGGGATGGATATGATCCACGGTACAGCAGGAACAAATATTCAAGTAGCATTGCTTCTCTTCTCACTCTGCTCAAGCTCTCTATCTCTTTCTTTCTCTCTTCTTTCACTTATGCTTCTTCTCTTCTCTCTCTTTTCTTTTCCTTTCTTCTTCTGGATCGTGGAAGCTCTCACTCTTACTCTGCTTCAGTCGATGTCACGCCCCGAGCGCGGAAGATACTCGGATATGCGCGACGAGTTTATATCAATCATGTCAATCAGAGTAGTAGTGTATTCGACATCAAAACAGAGATGCGTAAAATAGAAAGATAACCCAATCCTTTATTTCATAATGGATAGACTATTACAAATCCAATACTCTACTCAATTAAAAAGGAAAAGTACATAGTTGACTCAAGAAAATAGGAAAAGACTAGATGACACTTGGAAAAGTTCTATCTCTTTCACTCTTGACCATTCCCATCCGATTGACTTCCCTCGTCGTCGGAATTACCTAAAAAGTAAGGGACAAACACGGAGTGAGCGAACGCTCAGTAGGAAATTATATCTCAAGCGCTAGCAAAGGGGTTTAAATAATTATATTTTTCATGAATGTACTATAACTATGCATGCTCGCATAAAATGATAAGATAGAGAGAGAATTTATCAATAAGACAGCAAGATGAACTAGTCATGAGCTTTCAAGAAAAGACAACAAGATATTCAAGCAAGTACTCTTTAGCAAGTCATGTCAAGAACTTTGGCTATCATGTATCAAGCAAGCAAGTAATTACCCTTTTTTTCCGGGTCACGCAAGTCATGTCAAGTCAAGTACGAGTCAAGTACAAGATTTGTGTGGAATGTCCAATCAAGCTAGTCATGCACTCGGTATAATGCCAGATACCTTATCATTCAACTCCCATGGGCACAAGTACTTTCGGGTGCTCCTCCCAGGACCAGATCGGGCCCTATATGCGCAGGCATTTATCATGTATATTTGACATCCACTCTTGTATATTTATATAGCCAATATGGAATTTCAACAATTTAAGCTTGTAGACACGTAGGATAACTTTGAGAGAATAGAATCCAAAAATACGACATTGGACATAGATAGGCGATAACAACGGTACAATCACGATGAACGATGAAACTAGGTGGAATTAAGTTCCCTTAACTCGGGTACCATGACAAACAAGTATGGACATTCTTTATATAGAATTGAGATCCACATGAACAGTACATCAAAGGCAAGATACCCTCATTCTTATTATAGAATTGAGGTCCACAAGAACATCAACAAATGGCATGATATCATCATCCCATTAAGAATTCTCATGATATACTCTTTGCATATCATAAGGGCCGGTATACCATGTTCCTTTTAGAGTGACATGGCATTCAATAGTGTAAAGGGTTTTTAGGGTACAACCAGCTCAGTCGACCTTGAGGGAATCCAAGGTACGAGGAGTCTTACGGAGGTCTCTATGACTAACTCGCTAGTCCAAAGGAACGGAATGTCCAATGGAGAGCTTGTATGTCAATGAGAATTGAGGGTGATCGATAAAATATCATGAAACGTGGGACTATACTCACGGAGTGGAGATATAGTGCCGATATACATATATATAGATATATTGAAACCATCGATTATCAGAAACAGGGTAAAAACATTTTTACAGGAAAATAACGACTTAAGTAAAGTCACTACTCAAGTAATTAACGCCTTCAGTAAGGGCGTTTATCTATTTTACACTTTTGCAAAATTTTAATATTTCCGTATTTTACCAAAAACGCGCCCTGGTAAGGGGTGTTTAATTAAAATTTGACGACGTATGCAATGGTCGTTCATTCTTTTCCTCTATTTTTGCAGAGTAAACATTTTCAGTAATTTATCAGAAACACGCCCTGGACAGGGGCGTTACTTTTCAATTCACGCCCGGAACAGGGGCGTTAGTCAAGTGAGAGACGACCTATACAGGGTCGTGTATTTCAAGAATTTACAATTTTTCAAGTATTGAAATTTCCAGAAAACGAGATATGGTCATGACAAGATAATATCAGGATGCACTGATTTAGAATCATGTTTAAGTGAATATTGAACTAATTAATGTGGGTAATTATAAGGTAATTAAATTGACGTCTTTGTACAGGGCGTCAAATCTTTTGAATTGACGACCTTGCCAGGGTCGTTTATTTAAATAGCGCCCTAGTCTGGGTCGCATATAAAATTAGCGCCCTTGGAAAGGGCGTTTCTTTCCAACAATAGAACTTTTAAAACTCGTGAAAACTATATGCATGAACTAATATATATGGTTTAATATAGTTGTTATGGTGATTTGGGCTACAATGCTTGAGAAAACCTACCTTTTTGATGATTAACTGGCGAACTGATGAAGACACGGTACTCTGTTATCGACAGAGTCGGACGAAAGGGTAGAGGTCTTGGTGTAGATTATCGTCAGGTTCTCTTTTGGCACGATCGGATGTAGTCGTTCGTCGATGAAGAACCCACGTTCTTCAGGTTAAGATGACTTCCTACAGAGGACATATATATATGATCATTAGTATTATCTTCATAATACTCGACTGAAGGTAGAGGAAAGAAGAACTTACCCTTTCGTTCTTCACAACGTGAATCTTCTTAACCTGTAAGAAGAGAAGAAGACGAAGAACCTGTTAATGTTCTTCATACCATAGTAAACAGAAAAGAAGAAGAAAGAACCTTGGTTCCTCCCCTACCGTAGAATAGTCCGAACGCCAAATAGCGTTCTCGGTTCAAGCAGTAGGTTATTTATAAGATTTAGGTGAACCTAATAGAGTTAGTGTCTGATTGGAAGTAACACTTCCCTGATAGAGTTATTACTACATTCGAACTCTTTCTCATAGTTATCATCTTACCCTGGATAGACTCTTGGGTCGAACGAAACTCAAACTGAATTAGCGACCTAGGTAAGGGCATCGAATTTTGAATTGACGCCTTGTCAAGCGTCGTTTCTTGTTGAAACGCGTCCACTCAAGGGACGTTACACTAACTTGCCCTTTTTATTTATTTTGGTCGTTTGAAATTTGACGCCTTGATGTGTGGGCGTCCTTTCTTATAAACACGCCTTAGGTGAAGGCGTTTTATTGTAAAGTAGCGCCTATATCTAAGGCGTTATTTTTTTTCAGGGTTTAATTATTTTTATTCTAAGCTCTTTCATTTATTTACTAAATCTTTTAATCTATTTTAATTTATTGATTCCTTTTAAATTTTATCAGGGTTGCTACACCCTCCCCTACTTAAAAAGAATTTGGTCCCCAAATTCCTAGCATATATTTACATATGGAGAGTGTAGAGTTCATACCTTCTAAAATAACTCTGGAAATTGTTTCCTCATAGATTCCTCGGTCTCCCATGTAGCTTCATGTTCTGAATTCTTATTCCATTATACTTTTAGCATGGGAATAACCTTATTCCTTAGGATTCGTACTTCTCGATCTAGGATTCGTATGGGCTTCTGCTCATATGTGAAATCTTTCTGGATCACTAGATCTCCATACTCAATAATATGTGATGAGTCATGTACATACTTCTTCAACATAGATATGTGGAACACATCATGTACTTCGGACAGTTGAGGTGGCAATGCGATGCGATAAGCAACCTCGCCAACTCTTTCTAGTATCTCAAAAGGTCCGATAAATCTTGGTGTAAGCTTGCCCTTAACACCAAATCTTCGTATTCCACGTCCAGGCGATATCTTGAGAAATACATGATCTCCAATTTGGAATTCGAGATCTCTTCTTCTTGTGTCGGCATAAGCCTTTTGCCTTGTCTGAGCTACTTGCAATCTTTCCCTGATTACTTGTATCTTCTCAGTTGTATCCCTTACAATGTCTGGATCTAACAGTTGTTTCTCTCCAACTTCATTCCAGCACAAGGGTGATCGGCAACTCCTTCCGTATAAAGCTTCGAAAGGTGCCATTTGTATACTAGCTTGGTAGCTATTATTGTATGCAAATTCGACCAGAGACAAGTGATCATGCCAGTTTCCATCAAAATCAGTAATGCATGCTCTTAGCATATCTTCAACTACTTGATTTGTTCTCTCGGTCTGACCATCCGTTTGAGGATGAAAAGCTGTACTAAAATTAAGTCTCGTCCCCAACGAATGTTGTAGTCCCTTCCAAAAATGAGAAGTAAAACGGGGATCTCTGTCAGACACGATTAAAACAGGAATACCATGTAATCTGACTATTTCCTTGATGTATAGTGCAGCTAAGACATCAACTGACCATCGACTCTTGATTGGCAAGAAATGCGCTGATTTGGTCAATCGGTCAATGATAACCCATATTCCATCATGTCCTCTTTTTGATTTAGATAAACCCATGATGAAATCCATACCAATATCCTCCCACTTCCATTTAGGGATATCTAGAGGATGTAGCTTTCCAGCAGGCTTTTGGTGTTCTGCCTTGACTTGTTGGCATGTGAGACAGCGTGATACATAGTCCGCTATTTCTCTTTTCATGTTGGGCCACCAAAAATTTCTTTTCACATCTTGGTACATCTTGGTAGATCTAGGATGAATCGTATACCTTGATCTGTGAGCTTCATCTAAGATCTTCTTTTTCAATTCTGGGCAGTCCGGTATACAAGTTCTATTCTTGATCATTAATCTTCCATCAGAAGCTAGTTGGAAGTCCGATTGTCCTTTTAATCTGCCCTTGATTTCTACTAATGCAGGATCATCATCCTGAAGTGCTTGTATCTCAGATAATAACTCTGACTGTATGCTTACATGAGATAATGTGACATATCTAGGGTCCGTGTCCATGCTTATATTGAGTTCAGAGAATTGTTCCAGCAATTTCCATTCTTGAATCAGATAATTGGCTAACAGTGCTCTCGGCTTTCGACTAAGGGCATCTGCTACATGATTACCCTTTCCGGGATGATATTGTATATTGAAGTCGAAGTCCTTGAGATATTCCTGCCATCGTCTTTGCCTCATATTTAGTTCCTTCTGTGAGAAAAGATATTTGAGACTCTTGTGATCGGAGTATACAGTAAACTGTACTCCATAAAGATAATGTCTCCATATTTTGAGTGCAAATACTACCGCGGCCAATTCTAAGTCATGGACGGGGTAGTTCTCTTCATGCTTCTTTAATTGACGAGAAGAGTAGGCTATAACCTTCCCTTGTTGCATTAGAACACACCCGAGGCCAATGCCAGAAGCATCAGTGTATACCTCGAACTTTTCTCCTTCAATTGGCAATGCTAAGATAGGAGCTGTAGTAAGATGATCCTTGAGAGTTTGGAAGCTTCTCTCACATTCCTCATCCCATTCATAACGGATCTCCTTGCGAGTTAACCTCATAAGCGGCACGGCGATTTTTGAGAAATCCTTGATGAATCGCCTGTAATAGCCGGCAAGGCCTAAGAAACTTCGGATCTCTCTAGCATTGGTCGGTCTTTCCCAGTTCCTTACAGCTTCAACCTTTGATGGGTCTACAGACAAGCCATCCTTTGATATAACATGTCCGAGAAAAGTCACTTCTTCAAGCCAGAATTCACACTTGCTAAGTTTTGCATATAATTGATTTGTCCTCAATATTTGTAATGCAATCCGCAAATGTTCCTCATGCTCTTCCTTGGTCTTGGAATAAATCAATATATCATCAATAAAGACCACCACGAATTGATCCAAATAAGGCCTTAATATACTATTCATCAACTGCATAAAGGCAGCACGGGCATTCGTTAGTCCGAAAGGAATAACAACAAATTCATAATGGCCATACCTGCTTCTGAATGCGGTTTTATGAATATCCTCGTCCTTGATTCTTAGTTGGTGATATCCGGACCTAAGATCAATTTTGGAAAAGTACATGGATCCTAAAATTTGATCAAACAATTCATCGATTCTCGGCAGTGGATACTTGTTCTTGATAGTGAGATGATTCAATTGTCGATAGTCGACGCATAACCTCATGGATCCGTCTTTCTGCTTTACAAATAATACAGGCACTCCCCACGGGGAAGTACTTGGTCTAATGAATCCTTTCTTAATGAGTTCCATCAATTGCTCCTTTAATTCCTTGAGTTCAACAGGTGACATCCTATAAGGTGCCTTTGAAATCGGACCAGCACCAGGGACTAAGTCGATGGTGAAGGCCACTTCTCTTTGCGGGGGTAATCCCAGCAAATCTTCCGGAAATACGTCCGAAAATTCTTGTACTACTGGAATGTCTTCTAGCTTAATCTCCTTAGCTTCTTTAACTGTGACAATTGCGAGGAAAGATGCACATCCTTTCCTAAGGAGCTTGCTAGCTCGGAGAGCTGAAATAATAGGGGATTTGCTCCGACTCTTGGGGCTAGTAAATATTAGTTCTAGAAATTCCTTGAATGTAACCTTACTATTGCGACAATCAACCGTTGCCTGATACTTGGATAACCAATCTGCCCCTAGTATTACATCATACTCTTTCAGATCTAAACATATGAGATCAATAGGGAGATTTTGACCATGAATCAATACTTCGCAGTTTTGGTAATGATGTGTAATATCAGTCTCATCATCCAGAGGAGTAGACAAAACTAACTTTATCCATTCTGGTTCTAGGGGTAATGGGTCAGCAAACTTTTTAGAAACAATAGAATGCGATGCACCAGTATCAATTAAGACATATGCATTCCTGGAACAAACTTTCAATGTACCTTCCACTAAGCCGCCTCCTTCTACTTGCTCGGTCTCCTTGATTGCATGAAGACGAGCATTCTTGGTTACTGGGCGCTTCCCGTCAACGGCTTGGTCGTTAAGTAATGGGCAATCGGGAATCCGATGCTCACGACTCCCACAACGGAGACATGCTCCTAGTTTCCTCCAGCATTCTTCTGCTCTATGACCCACTTTATCACAATGCTTGCACACTGTATTTGGAGAGGTAGTGGTAATAGAGAAGGGCTTGGTCTTCTTGAACTTTTGGTCTTGTGAGGATGCTCCTCCATTGCTAGGCCTTTTCTTGAAGTTGGGTTTAAAGGAACCCGAACCGGTAACTTGTTCCTTCTTATCCTTACCACGAATCCTATCAGACAGTTCCGTGGCATCTTCTAATAGTTGAGCTCGGCGTACTATCTCTGAGTAGACTTGAATGTCCATCGGCGCCAGTTGAGTAATAGCTTGGGGCCTGAGCCCATTAAGAAACCTCCTAGCTTTCATTTTCTCGGTGCTAACTAGATGCTTAGCGTATCGAGACAATCTAGAGAATTAGGCCTCATACTCGGCCACTGACAAAGATCGTTGCTTTAATGCAGCAAATTCTGCAGCCTTCTTTTCCTGAACTCGATCTGAGAAATATTTAGCGTTGAAGTGTTCAACGAATTCCTCCCACGAAACCTGATCTTGATTTATAGTAGCCTCTATTGATTCCCACCAGCATCTAGCATCCCTTTCTAACTGAAAAGTAGCTAATAAGACCTTATCTTGATCCGTGCATTGCATAACACGGAATATACGTTCTATCTCCCTAATCCAGTGTTCAGCGTCATCTAGATCAGTAGAACCCGTGAACTTGGGTGGGTTCATGTTCTTGAAAGTCTGGTGGAGACTTCCTGCTCGTTGTCCACCTCCTAGTGTTACTTGCTGCAGTACTTGAGTCATGCCTTGCAGTGTACGCTACATGTTACGCCATTGAGCACGTTCGGCAGCCATTATCCTACAATTATAATAACTAGATTAATATGCGCTTGTATTTAAAGACCCATATACTATGTTAACTTTAACCCTTGGTTCTACCCAATCTCACTGGTTGAAGGTTTAAAACTTATCCTTGGACTTGGATTTTTTCTAGGAATTGAATACCCTAGGCTCTGATACCACAAAAACTGTCATGCCCCGAGCGCGGAAGATACTCGGATATGCGCGACGAGTTTATATCAATCATGTCAATCAGAGTAGTAGTGTATTCGACATCAAAACAGAGATGCGCAAAATAGAAAGATAACACAATCCTTTATTTCATAATGGATAGACTATTACAAATCCAATACTCTATTCAATTAAAAAGGAAAAGTACATAGTTGACTCAAGAAAATAGGAAAAGACTAGATGACACTTGGAAAAGTTCTATCTCTTTCACTCTTGACCATTCCCATCCGATTGACTTCCCTCGTCGTCGAATTACCTGAAAAGTAAGGGACAAACACGGAGTGAGCGAACGCTCAGTAGGAAATTATATCTCAAGCGCTAGCAAAGGGGTTTAAATAATTACATTTTTCATGAATGTACTATAACTATGCATGCTCGCATAAAACGACAAGATAGAGAGAGAATTTATCAATAAGACAGCAAGATGAACTAGTCATGAGCTTTCAAGAAAAGACAACAAGATATTCAAGCAAGTACTCTTTAGCAAGTCATGTCAAGAACTTTGGCTATCATGTATCAAGCAAGCAAGTAATTACCCTTTTTTTTCGGGTCACGCAAGTCATGTCAAGTCAAGTACGAGTCAAGTACAAGATTTGTGTGGAATGTCCAATCAAGCTAGTCATGCACTCGGTATAATGCCAGATACCTTATCATTCAACTCCCATGGACACAAGTACTTTCGGGTGCTCCTCCCAGGACCAGATCGGGCCCTATATGCGCAGGCATTTATCATGTATATTTGACATCCACTCTTGTATATTTATATAGCCAATATGGAATTTCAACAATTTAAGCTTGTAGACACGTAGGATAACTTTGAGAGAATGGAATCCAAAAATACGACATTGGACATAGATAGGCGATAACAACGGTACAATCACGATGAACGATGAAACTAGGTGGAATTAGGTTCCCTTAACTCAGGTACCATGACAAACAAGTATGGACATTCTTTATATAGAATTGAGGTCCACATGAACAGTACATCAAAGGCAAGATACCCTCATTCTTATTATAGAATTGAGGTCCACAAGAACATCAACAAATGGCATAATATCATCATCCCATTAAGAATTCTCATGATATACTCTTTGCATATCATAAGGGTCGGTATACCATGTTCCTTTTAGAGTGACATGGCATTCAATAGTGTAAAGGGTTTTTAGGGTACAACCAGCTCAGTCGACCTTGAGGGAATCCAAGGTACGAGGAGTCTTACGGAGGTCTCTATGACTAACTCGCTAGTCCAAAGGAACGGAATGTCCAATGGAGAGCTTGTATGTCAATGAGAATTGAGGGTGATCGATAAAACATCATGAAACGTGGGACTATACTCACGGAGTGGAGATATAGTGCCGATATACATATATATAAATATATTGAAACCATCAGTTATCAGAAACAGGGTAAAAATATTTTTACAGGAAAATAACGACTTAAGTAAAGTCACTACTCAAGTAATTAACGCCTTCAGTAAGGGCGTTTATCTATTTTACACTTTTGCAAAATTTCAATATTTCCGTATTTTACCAAAAACGCGCCCTGGTAAGGGGCGTTTAATTAAAATTTGACGACGTATGCAATGGTCGTTCATTCTTTTCCTCTATTTTTGCAGAGTAAATATTTTCAGTAATTTATCAGAAACACGCCCTGGACAGGGGCGTTACTTTTCAATTCACGCCCGGAACAGGGGCGTTAGTCAAGTGAGAGACGACCTATACAGGGTCGTGTATTTCAAGAATTTACAATTTTTCAAGTATTGAAATTTCTGGAAAACGAGATATGGTCATGACAAGATAATATCAGGATGCACTGATTTAGAATCATGTTTAAGTGAATATTGAACTAATTAACGTGGGTAATTATTAGGTAATTAAATTGACGTCTGTGTATAGGGCGTCAAATCTTTTGAATTGACGACCTTGTCAGGGTCGTTTATTTAAATAGCGCCCTAGTCTGGGTCGCATATAAAATTAGCGCCCTTGGAAAGGGCGTTTCTTTCCAACAATAGAACTTTTAAAACTCGTGAAAACTATATGCATGAACTAATATATATGGTTTAATATAGTTGTTATGGTGATTTGGGCTACAGTGCTTGAGAAAACCTACCTTTTTGATGATTAACTGGCGAACTGAGGAAGACACGGTACTCTGTTATCGACAGAGTAGGACGAAAGGGTAGAGGTCTTGGTGTAGATTATCGTCAGGTTCTCTTTTGGCACGATCGGATGCAGTCGTTCGTCGATGAAGAACCCACGTTCTTCAGGTTAAGATGACTTCCTACAGAGGACATATATATATGATCATTAGTATTATCTTCATAATACTCGACTGAAGGTAGAGGAAAGAAGAACTTACCCTTTCGTTCTTCACAACGTGAATCTTCTTAACCTGTAAGAAGAGAAGAAGACGAAGAACCTGTTAATGTTCTTCATACCATCGTAAACAGAAAAGAAGAAGAAAGAACCTTGGTTCTTCCCCTACCGTAGAATAGTCGAACGCCAAATAGCGTTCTCGGTTCAAGCAGTAGGTTATTTATAAGATTTAGGTGAACCTAATAGAGTTAGTGTTTGATTGGAAGTAACACTTCCCTGATAGAGTTATTACTACATTCGAACTCTTTCTCATAGTTATCATCTTACCCTGGATAGACTCCTGGGTCGAACGAAACTCAAACTGAATTAGCGACCTAGGTAAGGGCGTCGAATTTTGAATTGACGCCTTGTCAAGCGTCGTTTCTTGTTGAAACGCGTCCACTCAAGGGACGTTACACTAACTTGCCCTTTTTATTTATTTTGGTCGTTTGAAATTTGACGCCTTGATGTGTGGGCGTCCTTTCTTATAAACACGCCTTAGGTGAAGGCGTTTTATTGTAAAGTAGCGCCTATATCTAAGGCGTTATTTTTTTTCAGGGTTTAATTATTTTTATTCCAAGCTCTTTCGTTTATTTACTAAATCTTTTAATCTATTTTGATTTATTGATTCCTTTTAAATTTTATCAGGGTTGCTACAGTCGATCACGATCAGTCTCTTCCAGACAGAGGAGTCTTCCTTATATATCAGCAGCATTTAGGGCGACATGCGCTCTCCATGATTCCCGCCAAGAGGCCTCAGTCCACGTGTCAGCATCCTGGTACCTCGTCCATCCTGGGATCACGAGCCAGTCACCTCAGATCACGTGCCTTTCATTAGCACGTTCAACAACTACAGTCTGGTGGCGTCAACTCACTTGCTCCAAAAGGTTGACGCAGCCTTCAAGGGCATTCTACCAGCAAGACTAAAGTCTGCTGCGTTGACTCCATCAGCCTGCTGCGTTGAGGCATTGATACATTCCAGCAAGCAATCAGCCTAGCCTTTTTAACTGCTGCGTCGACGCTTCCAACCCGTGGCGTTGACGCATTGATGATCCAGTGATCAAGTCTTTAGCAGATGGGCGTGCTGCGTCGACGCTCTCATCATGCTGCGTTGACGCATTACTGTTCCAGCAGCTGAAATTTGGATGGCTTTAGCCTTCTTGCGTCAAGGAGTGCGTTGACGCATTGTGCAGCTGCGTCCACCCTCTGGTCACCTTGTCGATCCATCAAGCTGCTGCGTCGACCCAACGAGCTGCAGCGTCGACGCTGCCAAGGTACTCCAGAGGTTGCAAGGAGATACTTGAACTGCTACGTCCACGCTGCCAGTTGGTGGCATTGACGCACGAACATGTACTTCAAGCCTGTCTGGCCTTGTATATTGGCGTCTCTTAAGCCGCTGCGTCGACGCTGCTTCATAGTGGTGTTGACGCATCGAGCACCCTGCATCCTTTTGTTCCTTGTATATTGGCGTCTCTTAAGCCGCTGCGTCGACGCTGCTTCATACTGGCGTTGACGCATCGAGCACCATGCATCCTTTTGTTCCTGTTAAACATTCATTAAAACTTAAGTGTCTATATCACTTAGCTTATCGTTGTCATCATCAAAACCAGGAGTACAACAGGTCCTCTCGACACACCTTTTGGCGCTTTTGACTTTCGGCGCGAGGGCCGTTTCGATGCCCCTTTTGGCGCGTTTGGCTGTCGGCACGAAGGCCGTCTCGGCGCGCCTTTTGGCTTGGCCTATATAGGCGCCGAGAGGGTGGAGAGAGCTCATTTCTCACCGAGCTCTCTCTCTCTTCGGCCTCTTCTTCTTCCACTGCTTCTGTGATCGGCATGGGGAGTCTCCCCTTGACCATTTTCTCCTTCGGGACTACGTCCCTCTTTATTGCGGAGTCACCCCCTCTTGGTGGGTGCTTTCCTATTTGACTTTTGGGCATACCCCGGACAAGGGGAGATGCTGTCAAAATTTTCTTGAGATCTTCTCTTCTATTTTCTTCTTCATATCATCTTATTTTCCCTTGATTTTTGTCTGTAGCTGCTGCAATGGCCTCTTCTTCCAGCCGTGTCGCTTCCGGCGCTGCTGACGTCGACGCTTCCTCCCAGGGTAGGGTGTCTGGCCCTGTTGTGACCTGGAGGAACGTTGGACAACTGGACCGGGGTCTTGGGAGGATCGCTATAATTGATGAATCCTTTGACTCGAAACAGACACGGTATCCTCGTCTCGCGCTGTGACTGTCGAGGGAGGGCTTGACTTCAATCGCGACGACGAGTATCGCCCGGACTTTCCGAAGGACCGGCACCTTGCACCGTTCATCTACACCTTCAGCGTCTCGGGGAAGAGAGACGTCATGCTGGCTCGGATGGTGGAGCGGGCCATGTTGTTGGACCGGGACAGCTTGAAAGGTTCTGTGTACCGCGGAGACACCATCTATCTCCCGGGAGAGTGACACAAATGGAATGTCATCTTGGGGGTGACAGAGCTGGAGGCAGAGCAGAAAATGCTGACACGGGCTCCAGAATTCACACCAGCTAGGTGGGATACCACTGCAGGTCGGGTCAACAGAGAAAAGCCCGGCTATGGTTTATTCTTGGCGCCCATCAAATGGGGCTATAGGGACGAGCCATTCGTCCTGAACTGCTTGGCTGTCCAGTTCAAATTCTAGTTGGCTGCCGGGTGGTTTGCAGACACGAAAGTGATCGATGCCCATCTCTTCCGTGTAGGAGCGGTAGAATTCACAGAATATGTTCTGAAGGAGTATGCACCGTTGCTGGTCAGGGCCGGGGTGTATCACAGTGTGTATGCATCCCGTTTCAAGTATCCTATCTCGAAAGGGTTGTGCTACGGTATGTTCGAAGTGTTCTGCCGGCAGTTCAATACTTTCTACATAGCAGAGGGCGAAACTTCTCTGGACCTCTGGAGCCTGTCACAGCTGTCGGGTCTGCTGATCAATGGAGAGCCCTATGAGGAGGTCTGCCTTCATGACTTCATCAAGGATGAGACAGATGGTGAAGGTGAATATTATTTCAGCTACTCATACCGGTACTTAATGAAAGCGTATCGCTCCCTCTGCTTGGCGCTGAATAGGGGGTCCTCAAAGGGGTATCGGCCTCGAGAGAAAAGTAGCAAATTGAGAGTCCAAGTAGGACATTGGATTCAGTATTTCTTCGGCGGCCCTCTGAAGTACAGTGAGTTCCCCCATGTAGCTCCTGTTGCGGGTAAGCCCAGCAGACCGCCCAAGTTCAAGTTGGTGCTGCCCTCTTCCCTTCGACGGATTAGTCACGGAGGACCAAATCCCACTGGGGCGGATCCCCTTACGCATTGCGCGGCTTACCTCACCTTCTGGTTGTGCACTTTTGCTCTCCCACAGGGAGATGAGACAGTTATTAGGCCGGAGGCAATATACCCGGCTTGTCAGATGGCTTGGGGCATGCGACTTGCACTATGCCCAGCAGCACTCTGCCTGATCTACAAATCTCTTGGAGATATTCATAGGCATCGGGTCCCACGCTCTTTCAGAACAGTGGGGCCGTTTCATTTCTTCAATGCATGGGTGTGCAATTTGTTCCCAGAGCTGGCTCCCAGGACTCTGCAGACAGTAACATTGTATCCCAGGATGCCGGAGTTTGCTAGTGCTGAACCCGGTCTAGTGTCTCATCAGCTTTTCTCCATCCGAGGTCGGCTGATAAGGGTTCCGATGGATTCAGCGGGGACCATCCATTTTTGGAATTTGGCCGCACATTCTTCTCCGTTGGTGAACCACCAGCGTGAATGCAAGCTCGAGGCAGTGGAGACTTTCACGCATTTTATTTCAGGCAACACAGTGTCCCGGCCAATTTTGGAGCCCGAGCTCATTGACTGGGCTTTGTCAATTCGCCCCAGTGTCTTAGTGTTCAGGAAGGGGGGCGCGGTTCATTTAGAACCTTACTATCCTTTTAGGTTTGGCCGAAATTTTGGCTATGATCAGCATATCTCACCTTCGGCGGCCCTGTTTCCCCTGGACAGCAGGTCGAAGCACGGCTCGACTGTTGTAGCTGAGGGTCGCTCCTGGTGGGACTACTTTCACCGTCGGGATGCGAATGTCTTCAGAGTGCCGATGCCGAACCGGGTTCCCCGGGTCACTCCAGAGTATGTGACGTGGTGGAATGTTCGAACGGGCTTTTATCGCAATGCCAGGGTGGCATGCTGGGATGTAGCTGAGCGCACCTTCCTGAGCCAGCAGCCTAGGTCAGTTTTCGATATTGAAGAAGCCCATTTGAAGAGGTTGTTCTCCCAACATCCGAAGGAGGTAGAGGTATATATAGCAGGCAGAAAAGCCGCAAAAGAGGAAGCAATTGAGCCGCTGGTGCCTATACTTGCCGACATATATGAAGATACTTTCACGCAGAATCTAGAACATCTGTGTCAGATTGGTGGTTCTCGCCTGGAGCTTCAGCAGTACCCGTTCCCCATTGAGGAGCCATTCTCCAAAGCAGTTTCATGGAAGTGCGAGGTGGACCGCTTTTGCCCTTACCGGGCATTTGTCAACAGAGAAGACAGAACCCCGACATATTATCAACATACGTCTTGGCTGTTCATCTTGATGAACATCCACGGACTGACCCTTGACAGTCCCATAGCGAATGTCCTGGACAAGCCTTTGTTTGTATTGTTTCATTATGCCGACGTCTGGGGCTTTGACCACCTCGGCTTATATCATTGCATAGCTTCTCATGGTCATGCAGATCTGGCCGACCTAGCTGAGAAGTGCAAGAAGATTGGCGACATCTGCTGGCTTGTTCGAGAGGCTGCATCCCGAAGCAAGGAAGTGGCTTATCAGTATTGGCCACTTTCATCTTTTTACAGCGACCGGGCAGGTAAGTCCTCTTCAGTTGACATGTAAAGTGGTTCATTGCTCAGTGCTTTTTATAACGGCATGCGCTTCATTTGACAGACCGTCCAGATATAAAGCAGCAAGGGCTTTATAGAAAAATCATTTCTCAGGCCCAGAAGCCGGAATATTTTGAGGTTCCTGCACCGGCACCGACCACCACTCCATTACCGCCTAGCAAAAAGAGAGAGGCCTCCATGATGAAAGTTGCAATAGGTCGAGCGAAGAAAGCTCGGAAAACCTCTTCCAAGCAGCCTTCGACTGGTGCGGCTAAGACTCCTCTACCTGAAGTGCCATCGTTCGAGCAGTTTGCCGCTCAGAAAGAGGTCACTCAGCAAGCGGCTGAAGGTGACATCATTTTCTCTCGCGTTCTAACGGAGTGTCCATTTCATGACGTCTTCATTTTTGACGCCTTTTTTTGTTTGACCTTAGCTCGAGGAGCGGCTGACGCCATCCCACATGCTGAAGAAGGTGCCTTGGAGGCGGGAGAGACGGGTCTTCTGCCATAGCCGCGACAGGGGCGACCACAACAGCTGCGGCCACAGGGGAGAGTCTCCCTGTTGCTGATGAGGATGTCGGACTCCCTTCTCCTACACCTGCCAGTGAGGCTGAGGGTGAGCCACGTGACTGCCATCCTTCTGACTCTTCTCTTTTATTGATCCTCTTGTCCCGCCTTATGTATATGTTTGTTGCAATGGCAGGAGTGGTTAGCACAGTCGCTGAGGTGCCTGCCGTGGATGCTCCTCCACAGCCTGAAGGACATAAGACCATGCTGAAGAAAGGTGTTATCCCATTGCGGCGTGTAGTCACCCGCTCGGCGTCCCGCCAGGCGATAGAGGAGGCGGGCCAACCTGAGATCAGCATAGATATTTCCTCCAGTAGCTCCGCCACCCATTCTGACGAAGAAATTGACTATCATTCTTCAGAAAGTGACGAAAAAGCCCCCGCGGTAGCCAGCAAAGGTGCCGCGGCATCCCTCGTGCCGCTGAGTGGTCCTGCGATTTTTAGTCCTCCGAGGTTGCCAATGACCTCATCGGAGGGAATGCTGCAGAAGGAATTTGCTGGACTGGACATGGAGGTGGAGATAACCCCTCCTTTTGTTGCTTCATCTGCAGAGTTGGAATCTTCCATGTAGGCACTTGAAGAGATGGATGCTGCAGCCATAGTATGTTCTGCCCGCCCCTCCGCAGAGCCGCACATTTTTTCATTCTTTTCTACCATCCTGGTGCTTACTCGGATCTTGTTCCAGGAGCCTGACACCGCCATTCACCTGCCGGTATCATCTTCTGGTGCTATCGTGGTTTCGTCGGAGGCTTCGGATGTGCTACCGCCGACCACTGTATCTTCATCAGGGATGGTTACCATACTTCGCCCTGTGCCAGTGAGAGTACACGTAGCTACCGAAGTATCATCAATGGAGCCGAGCCCGCTGGGAGAGAGCCTCACCCTAGTGCCGGCAATAGAGTTGAGAGCCGAAGCCGACCCGTCACGGGGTTCTGCCTTTGTCCCGGCGACCATAATGACCATTGCGCCTGACTCTGCAGCTCCATCCATGCCAGAAATAGAGTCGGAACCTCTACCTCTTCCAGCATCTATGGAAGAAAGTTCTTCAAGGAGCCCGATGGAGCAAGAGCATGCTGCCGTGGCGCCTGCTACTTCAGCCTTGGCGGCTGTTCCATCTTCTTCTTTCGTGTCAGATATCGGCTTATGGGCCTCCATAGACAGGGAGGTGACCTTTGAGGTGGCTCCGGTAGCCTCCCTGGGCTTCACTTCATCGGAGGAGTTTGTTTGGCAGTATTTGGGGATGTTGCGCCAGGTCGTGGAATCTCAGCCGACCCTATCTTACCCCCAGCTGAAGGAAGTGGCCGAGCGACTGACGATCGGGCTGCAGGCATTAGGTGTCCTTTGGACACCTGGACCCAGCGGGTGCTGTTCCTGTTAAAATTCGTAAACCGCCGGGACTTTCTTGGGAGAGTGATGAACGACCGACTAGCGGCCCTCAAACTGCAGAAAACTGACTGTCAGGCAGAGCTGACATCTCTGATTTCCGATCTTTAGAAGAGCAAAGCTCATGTTGAAGCTTCCGCTGCTCGGGCACATATTCTACGCAGCCGACGAGAAGAACTCCGGGCTGAGTTGGCCACCATTGAAGCTGAGATACCACAGTTGGAGGCTGCAAAAGTCCAAGGCATCGAGGAAACTTCTTTATTGGAGGGCCGGGTCGCGTCCCTAGAGACTGAGGTGACTCGCGTTCAGGAGGAAGAAATGCATCTCCGTGAACTGGGAGCGGCTCCACATGTTGGGCTCATTGATTTTGCAGATATTTTCAGGCGATCTTAGCCGATCTGCCTTTGTAATTCACCCCCTTCGAAGGGCCCCTTTTGTATTCATTCCCCTCCTTTTTGTAATGAAATACAAGTTTCCTTCACTATTTTCGGTGTCCATCTTTGCACTCATATTTTGTTACATCGTGTGGCAATTTTGGCGACCTGCTTGGAAGTGCACCCATGTCTGTGCCGCAGGAGAGCGTCCACCCTTTCAAGGAAAGGATGGGGGCCTCGCTCCACCGTGTGACGGGGTTCCAGAGGTTGCCAGGTTGGTGTAGACGTAAGTCTTGCCGACAAGAAACGTCAGAAATGTGACTGCTGGCTAATGAAAGGTCCATCCAGGATGGGCTTCATCATTGGTAGGGCAACTGATGGGAGTGCGACTGAGAGGCATAGCATATACCTTGTAGTAATCCCATTACTGCCCCTGGTTTGGGGAAATGTTGGCCGACCTTGTCGATGGTGACAAGGGTCGAAAAGGTAGCGACCGATCTTGCCGATGGTGACAAGGGTCGAAAGGGTAGACGGTCTTGCCGATGGTGACAAGGACCGGAAAGGGTAGCGACTGAATTTGCCGATGGTGACAAGGGTCAAAAGGGTAGATGGTCTTGCCGATGGTGACAAGGATCGGAAAGGGTAGCGACCGATCTTGCCGATGGTGACAAGGGTCGAAAGGGTAGACGGTCTTGCCGATGGTGACAAGGACCGGAAAGGGTAGCGACCGATCTTGCCGATGGTGACAAGGGTCGAAAGGGTAGACGGTCTTGCCGATGGTGACAAGGACCGGAAAGGGTAGCGACCGATCTTGCCGATGGTGACAAAGGTCGAAAGGGTAGACGGTCTTGCCGATGGTGACAAGGACCGGAAAGGGTAGCGACCGATCTTGCTGATGGTGACAAGGGTTGAAAGGGTAGACGGTCTTGCCGATGGTGACAAGGACCGGAAAGGGTAGTGACCGATCTTGCCGATGGTGACAAGGGTCGAAAGGGTAGACGGTCTTGCCGATGGTGACAAGGATCGGAAAGGGTAGCGACCGATCTTGCCAATGGTGACAAGGGTCGAAAGGGTAGAGAATAGATACATGTAGTGGGACATTGGATGAAGACTCCGCTTTGACCCTGTAAAGGGTCTTTAGGACGGAGGATGGATCATCACTATTCATCATTCATATATATATTTTTATTCTCATTACTGACCTAAGCGCCCTTTCGGGTTTTCACCGAAGCCAGCCCCCTCTTGCTTTTGTCCATGCGCCCTCTCGTGTTTTCACGTGGCGGGGTACCCGATTTTACCTGTAGCGCCCTTTCGGGTTTTCGCCACAGCTGGGTTATAGCCATTTTTGCACTTGTCCCAATATAGGAGCAAGTCTGGCGGGGTATCTCTATTTTTAACCCCATTTTCTTTTCTTCCTTTTTTTTTTAAATTCGGAGTACAGAAGAACTGGACTGCGAGAATGCTGACTGGCCTTGCCGATGATGACAAGCATTGGTCTCTGATTTAGTTCGTCGACACTGGTTAAATGCCGAAGCAAATGTCACGGTTTGTTAACAAGGACGTAAGACCGAGTTAAGGGTAGAGGTTGACCGATCTCGCCGATGATGATGAGGGTCGAACATGGGTTCGTTCATCAGCATGGGTCACATGCCGAAGCAAAGGTGGGGTTATTAACAAGGACGGAAGGTCCAAGTTAGGGGTAGAGATCGACCGATCTCGCCGATGATGACGAGGGTCGAACATGGGTTTATTCATCAGCATGAGTCACATGTCGAAGCAAGGGTAGGATTACTAACAAGGACGGAAGGTCCAGGTCAGGGGTAGAGATCGACCGATCTCGCCGATGATGATGAGGGTCGAACATGGGTTTGTTCATCAGCATGGGTCACGTGCCGAAGCAAGGGTAGGATTACTAACAAGGACGAAAGGTCCAGGTCAGGGGTAGAGATCGACCGATCTCACTGATGATGACGAGGGTCGAACATGGGTTTGTTAAAAGATCTCCGGTGGGACGTCTGATGATTGTCCCTTTTGGAGTTTTATCGGGTGAAGAACAAAAGAGGAATTTTTTTTTAAATTATCACTTTACTGACTTAAGCGCCCTTTCGGGTTTTCATCGAAGCCAGCCCCCTCTTGCTTTTACCCACGCGCCCTCTCGGGTTTTCACGTGGCGGGGTACCCGATTTTACCTGTAGCACCCTTTCGGGTTTTCGCCACAGCTGGGTTATAGCCATTTTTGCACTTGTCCTAATATAGGAGCAAGTCTGGTGGGGTATCTCTATTTTTAACCCCATGTTTTTTTTATTTTCTCTTTCTCTTTTTTTGATAAAAAGGGTGGTAGGTCGAAGTGTGATGTCCGACCCTTGGTTGGTAGTAGGCGACTGTTGGCCGGCTCACCGGGCCTTGTGCCGAGCAGAGCGATTTATTTGTCAGTAGGGGCTGAATGCTAACGCAAAGGAATAATCTTTCACTGATTCGGACGTAAGGCCCGTAACGGCAATATGGTGCATTCTTTTGAGAGCTCGGCCAAGGCGGAGTGCCACTAGACCAAGGAAAGGTTGCTCGATCAGGGTGGAATGCCACTAGACCAAGATAAGGGTAGCTCGATCAGGGCGGAATGCCACTAGACCAAGATAAGGGTAGCTCGGCTAGGGCAGAGTGCCACTAAGCCAAGGAAGGTTAGCTCGATCAGGGCGGAATGCCACTAAACCAAGATAGGGGTAGCTCGATCAGGGCAGAATGCCACTAAACCAAGGAAGGATAGCTTGATCAGGGCGGAATGCCACTAGACCAAGATGAGGGTAGCTCGGCTAGGGAGGAATGCCACTAGGCCAAGGAAGGATAGCTCGATCAGGGCGGAATGCCACTAAACCAAGATAGGGGTAGCTCGATCAGGGCGGAATGCCACTAAACCAAGATAGGGGTAGCTCGATCAGGGCAGAATGCCACTATACCAAGATAAGGGTAGCTCGGTTAGGGCAGAATGCCACTAGACCAAGATAGGGGTAGCTCGATCAGGGCGGAATGCCACTAGACCAAGATAAGGGTAGCTCGGCTAGGGCGGAATGCCACTAGACCAAGATAAGGGTAGCTCGATCAGGGCGGAATGCCACTAGACCAAGATAGGGGTAGCTCGATCAGGGCGGAATGCCACTAGACCAAGATAAGGGTAGCTCGACTAGGGCGACATGCCACTAAACCAAGGTAAGGGTAGCTTGGCTAGGGCGAAATGCCACTAGACCATGATAAGGGTAGCTCGGCTAGGGCGGAATGCCACTAAACCAAGGAGGGATAGCTCGATCAGGGCGGAATGCCACTAAACCAAGATAGGGGTAGCTCGATCAGGGCAGAATGCCACTAAACCAAGGAAGGATAGCTCGATCAGGGCGGAATGCCACTAGACCAAGATGAGGGTAGCTCGGCTAGGGCGGAATGCCACTAGGCCAAGGAAGGATAGCTCGATCAGGGCGGAATGCCACTAAACCAAGATTGGGGTAGCTCGATCAGGGCGGAATGCCACTAGACCAAGATAAGGGTAACTCGATCAGGGTGGAATGCCACTAAACCAAGATAGGGGTAGCTCGATCAGGGCGGAATGCCACTAGACCAAGATAAGGGTAGCTCGGCTAGGGTGGAATGCCACTGATCCAAGATAAGGGTAGCTCGATCAGGGCGGAATGCCACTAGACCAAGATAGGGGTAGCTCGATCAGGGCGGAATGCCACTAGACCAGGATAAGGGTAGCTCGGGTAGGGCGACATGCCACTAAATCAAGGTAAGGGTAGCTTGGCTAGGGCGGAATGCCACTAGACCAAGATAAGGGTAGCTCGGCTAGGGCGGAATGCCACTAAACCAAGGAGGGATAGCTCGATCAGGGTGGAATGCCACTAAACCAAGATAGGGGTAGCTCGATCAGGGCGGAATGCCACTAGACCAAGATAAGGGTAGCTCGGCTAGGGCGGAATACCACTAGACCAAGGAAGGATAGCTCATTTGGGGAGCGCCGGTTGAACCGTGTGGTATAGCTTTAGGTGCTTCCCATTGAGGGGAGAGAATTGGATGACTCCTTTGTGATCCGCAAGGATGTATGCACCCCCTTCGTATACTCGGTGGATGACATATGGTCCGACCCAATTTTCAATCAACTTCCCCTTGGGGTTGGAGGCCATTACTTCTCTTCTTTTGACGATCACCAGGTCTCCTTTCTTGAATTCTCGATCTTTGACCAGCTTATCAAAAGCACAAGCCATACGGGCTTGATAGAGTTGAATATTCTGTTGCGCCCGGAGGCGCTTTCCTTCAAGCTCGGCGAGCTCTTCTAATCTTTTTCCTACGTTCACATGCTCATTGCCCACCAATCCATGCTGGATGGCGACCCGCAATGAGGGGATCTCCAGCTCGATCGGCACCACGGCCTCTGACCCATATACGAGGGAGTAGGGCGAGCAGCTGGTAGGGGTCTTGTAGACCGTGCGGTAAGCCCACAGTGCCTCGTACATTCTTTCTTCCCAATCTCTTCTATCAGTCTTGACAATTTTCGCCAGCAGTGTGCATAGCGTCTTGTTAAAAGCCTCTGCAAGCCCGTTGGCCTGAGGGTAGTAGGGAGATGATGTTCTCCAATCAATCTTGTATTTGTCAGCTAGCTGATAAACCTTCTGATTTCTGAAGTGGCTGCCGTTGTCGGAGATGATTCGACTGGCAATCCCGAACTGAAATATTACATTCTGTCGGTAGAATCTCGCAACTAATTCTCCCGTGACTTCTTTTAGTGCTACTGCCTCCGCCCATCTGGAGAAGTAATCTATAGCTGCTAAGATGTATTTACACCCTGATGAAGATGCTGGTAGTGGCCCCACCACATCTGTATCCCACTGGGCAAATGGCCAGCTTGGTAAGGTAGGATGTAGAGGCACTGGAGGTCTTCTTGATACATTGGCATGCTCTTGACATTTCTGACAAGCCTTGGCGAACTTGCAGTAATCATTAAATATAGTGGGCCAATAATAACCCAATTTCTTTATTTCGATTTTCATTTTCGAACCGGCCTGGTGCGCCCCGGCTGATCCGGCATGGACTTCTTGCATCACCTGTCTAGCTTCCCCCGGAGATAAGCATCGAAGTAATACCTTCTTTTGGGCATCTGCCATTATTCGAACAATGTCCCATTCCTCATCTCATAAGAATCTTTGACTCTCAGGAGTTTCATTCTCTGTTCTTTCACCTTCGGAAGCTGTTGGTGTTGGAACCAATGCAGGAGGTATTCCCGCCAGTCGGGCTGCTGGACTGCTTCAGCAACTGCTACTTCATCGGCTTGTTCACCGGCTAGAGCTTCTATCATGCTGGGGACCTGCCGCCGGTTGATGACTGTTATATTCAGGCTCGTATCAGGCGGGACCGCCAAGGAACTTGCCAACTTTGCGAGGGCATCGGCTTGAGCATTCTACCCCCGGTTGATGTGCTTGATGCTAATGAGGTAGAATCTTGTCATTAGGCACAGGGCCAGAAGGTAGTAAGGGACGAGCTCCTGCTTTCGTACCTCAAACTCCCCTTCCAATTGTTTTATAACCAGCATGGAGTCCCTGAATGCCTCTAGCATTTGAATCCCCATGGATAAAGCAACCTGTAGCCCGATTATGAGGGCCTCATATTCTGCTTCATTATTTGTGCAAGGCTTATTTATTGAGCAGGATGTGTGTATGACTTCCCCTTCCGGGGACTTCAAGACTACGCCTGCTCCTGCGCGGACTCTGGCCGATCCTGTCGCTGTAGTGTCAATTCTAGAGGCACCATCAAAATATAGTTGCCATAGGGAGGGCCACACTTGGCTGACCTCCAAAGTCTCATCTTCAGGAATCTCTGGTTCCAGAGGGCAGTCTTCGGGTACTGGATGTTCAGCAAAGAAATCTGCGATAGCTTGGCCCTTGACGGCCCTTCGTGGTACATAGGAGATGTCATACTCCATAAGAATCACCGCCCATTTTCCAAGGCGGCCTTTGAGGGCTGGCTGAGACATGATGTATCTAAGCGGATCCTCCTTAGAAATCAGCTTAACTTCGTGCGACAGCATGTAGTGCCGCAACTTCTTGACCGCGAAGACCAATGCCAGGCAGATCTTCTCGATGTAGGTGTACCTTTCCTCAGTTCTGACCATTCTTCGGCTGAGATAGTAGAGGGCTTGTTCTTTTCCTTCTTCATTATTCTGGGCCAACATTGCCCCCAGAGAATTGTGTATGGCTGCTATGTAGAGGATCAGCAGCTGTCCTTTCACTGGCGCACCCAGCACTGGAGGGGTTTTCAGGTAATCTTTGAGTCTATCGAAGGCTAGCTGGCATTCCTCGTCCCAATAGAAGGGAACGTCTTTCATCATCACCTTGTGAAATGGGTGGCACCGCCCTGACCAGTTGGATATAAACCGCCGGACGTATGCCAGGCGGCCCTGAAGAGATCTTAGCTCAGAGAGATTCCTTGGCGAGGGTAACTCCTGAATCGCCTTGATCTTGGCAGGGTCTATTTCAATTCCCCGATACCTGACAATGAAACCCAAGAACTTTCTCTCGAGACTCTGAACGCGCACTTCATAGGGTTCATTTTTAATTCATACTGCCTCAGCCTCTGGAAAATGACTCGGAGGTCTTGCAGATGGTCTTCTTTCTTTTTGGTCTTGACTACCAGGTCATCTATGTAGCACTCGACCTTATGGTAAATCAGCTCATCAAATATTCTAGTCACCGCCCGCTGATAAGTTGCGCCGGCGTTCTTTAATCCGAACGGCATTCTTTTGTAGTGATAAATGCCTTTGGGTGTTCGGAAGGCAGTGTGGACCCGGTCACGTTCCGCGATCCATATCTGGTTGTAGCCAGACGACCCATCCATGAACGATAAGGCCTCATGACCAGTGGTTACATCTATCATGACCTCCATTATCGGCACTGGAAAGTCATCTTTAGGGCAGGCTTTATTCAGATCCCAGAAGTCAACACATATCCGGATCTGTCCATTCTTCTTCTTCACGGACACGATGTTAGCCAGCCACATGGTATATTGATTTTCCTCAACGAAACCCACATCAATGAGCTTGTCGACCTCTTTGCATATCTGAGTGATGAGCTCTGGCCTCATACGCCTAGGGGGCTGTTTCACCGGCTCTACCCCAGAGTTTATGGTCAGCTCATGCTGTGAGACCGAGGGGCTTAGTCCCGGCATTTCTCTATAAGTCCAGGCAAAACAATCCCGATATTCTTGTAGCAGCTGGATGTACATCCTCTGTTCTTCGGCAGACAGTTGGGCACTGAGGAAGGTAGGTCTGGGGTCATCATCGTCTCCCAGGTTGACTTCTATCAGTTCATCGACTGCTGCCTGACCTCCGTCTTCTATCTCAGGGGGTGCAAGCTGGAGGTCGACAAAGTCTGGTATATCATCCTCGAGGTCGAAGACCTCGATCCCTTCATCTTGACTTATTCAAGTTCTGCCAGAAATATCTTGTTCGGCTGACAATGGGTGCATGCACTGTTCTGCCAACAAGTTTACCTTACCAGCAGCTTCAAGGGGCGAGTTGATTGCCTCACTCCATTCTGAGGGGATTGCAGTCACCATGGGCTGGCGATTATTTATCATTAGGTCAGAGTGGCCTTGCAGCTCTTTGGCAAAGGGTGAAGAGATCTCGGTCCCCTGAGTTATCATGCCCTCAGTGGAGGCAACCATTTCTCTTCTCGCAGCATCTGTCTCTCGATCAGACTCAGGGGAAATTTCCCTAACTGGTCCGAGGAGTGCCGGCATCACGAGTAAAGGAGGGCCACCGGCGGGAGGCCACTCTGCTTCTTCCACCTCTTCAGCTTCACTGCTGCTAGCTGTGTCAAATTTGGCCTGAAGAGTTGTATCTTCTGGGTAGACCTGTTCCCAGCAGCGGCAGGGGAACACAGCCTCGGATTCCGGGTTTCTTGACTGGGCTGGCTGAATGCACTCAACTTCCGTCGGGTGTTCATCAATAGCTGCCCCCAGTGGGTTATCTTCCATCGGGTAAAAAGCAGAGATGGTGTCTACTTCATAGCGCCCACTGTAATAGTATTCTTCGAGGGTGAAGCCCAACCCTGGATGCTGAGTGACACGCCTCATTTCTTTGTCAGGCTCGGAGGGTACCATAGCTTCTGGAATGCTTCTTTCCTCTTGCAAGGCTGGCCGGAAGGGATGTGTTGCATCTGGAACATCTTGGCCATTTGATTTGTCATGAATGTCAGCCCCTGTACAGGCATTGAGGGGCTCTCTATGTCTTCAGGCAGATGACAATCAGTGTCTTCTTGTGCAGGGTGCTCCTCAGCTGTGTAGAACAGGCTGCTGGGACCATCTATCTGTGGCACCTCCCTTGCTTTGAAAGGCTCGACAGTAGCATTGTCGAGGCTGAGAATTGGCTTGGTAAGACCTTCGGAGACTCCGATGTGGTCGTGCTGTTGATCAACCCTGACTTCATTAGTTTCGGGGTAGATGGCGGGAGGTGCTATCCGGCCTACATCCCCGGTGACAGTGATGTGTGAAACCACCTTGGGCTCGACATATCCACGCGGCGGCGGAGGGAACCATTCTACTTTGGAAGTGTCTTTTATTGTGCTAGAAGGGGTCTTGACTGCAGGGGCCTTCTGCGACCATTCTGCATATAAAGGGGCGTCTGCCAAGTGGCATTCGAATACTTCGAATGGGTGGAGATCAGCAAATACCCTCTCCTCTCTCCCATCCGTGCTGTATTTGATGCATTGGTGAAGTGTGGAAGGTACCACCATATTCTCATGTAGCCAAGGGCGACCAAGCAGCGCCTTATACGAGGTGCGGGAATCAATGACATGAAACTGCACCTTCGTGACGAAGTCCCCTAGGGTAAGCGTGAACTTTGCTACCCCTAGCGACACTTCGCACTTCTGATTGAAGCCGGCAATACGCATATCCCCGACCTTTTGTAGGTGCACGCTGAAATAGTACCTCTCATAAATCCTATAGGGTAGAATGTTGACAGCTGCCCCCGGGTCCACCAGGATTCTGTTAAGCTCTCGGCCATTCAGGTGTCCCCTCATATACAGAGGTCTATTGTGACTGGTGGTGGGGAGCAACGTGTCCTCCTGGGTGAAGGTCATGCTGGCCTCCGGCAGTGCCTCAGCTAGGCAGGCTTCATATTGGGCAGGCGTCTGGAGAGCAGTAATGATCGCCTGTTGGGTCTCGTCACTGAGAGAGAGGATTTCCCAGACAGTGAACCTCGCTGGGAGCTTCTTCAAGAGCTTGACCACCCGACTTCCAGCTCGGACATTGGACAGCTTCATTTCATCCGCCCACTTGGGCTTGGAAGATTCTTGGACTGTGGCCCCTGATGGACCTGCTTCATCAGACTCAGAGGCTGCGCCCTTTTGTTCGGGATTACCTCCTGGCTGCTCCTTACTGGCTGCTGCCGGGCGAGTTTCTACCCCTTCTGACAATTCGGAAGATTGCTGGAGCTATGGGTGATTACCCTCGGTCGCCGGTTCAACCTCCCAGCATGGCTGCTTTCCTTTTGACATTTTTATGAACTCCAGAAATGAAGGAGCGGGAGTTCTGCCCCCGCTTTGGTTGTATAAGCCTGACGGAGGGGGGATTTGAATTCCTCTGACCTCCGGAGGGGTTATCTTGTAGGGTTGCTCCCCTCTGAAGATAATATTATGGTTGGCGGGCGGCTGACGTCCCCACCTTCGGCCCGACCGGGTCGCATGTGCGGCCGTTGCGGCTTCGGCCTGGATTTCCTTAGCGGTGGGCGTGAAGAAAATCTCTTCTTCATCCTCCTCACCGGGCAAATTGAACAGGGCAGAGAGGGTATTGCAAGAAAGGGTCACTCCCGTTGTAGCCTTGCCGGCCCCTTTCTTCCTTCTTTGTCTCCTTTTCTTTTCTTTGACTGGCGCCTGCCCCCAGAACATGCTGCCATCTTTGTCTGATGCCTTGTCAGCTTTGTTAGCTAGGTACGATTGATAAACACTGATCCAGAGGGGGGGGGTGAATGGATCGTTCAAAGAATTCTACCCAATTTAAAAATTGCATGAGATGATAACAACTAGATCAGTGGACAACTGATCAAACAAGATATGCAAACTCAATTAAATTCTAAGATATAGATAATCAATTAAATCACGGTCCTAGCATGCATCTAGCGGAAGCAGGCAATCAAACAAACCACTGCACGATGATTTTAGGTGGTTCGGTCCAAAGACCTACGTCCACCCCTCACTCCCAACCGGAGTGAGGCTTCCACTAGTAACACTAGCACAGCAGACTCAGTCTGCAACAAATGCTGCCAAACAGCTTGACCAGGGGAACAACCTCCCCTCTTCCTCCCAACCGGAGGGACACCCCAAGTGACTCCCAGCCACTTGGAAACCAGAGACACACGGTCTCTCTTCCTCCAGACCAGGAGGGAACCCCTGGACTTGCTATCCACAAGCCCAGAACCGGAGGACCAAACCTCCCTTCCTCCAAACCGGAGGGGAACCTAGAGACCCAAGTCTCTCTTCCTCTGAACTCCAGAGGGAAACACAAGTGACATTAAGTCACCTGCAAACTAGAGGTCTCGGACCTCTCTTCCTCCCAACCGGAGGGACCCCTGAACTTGAAACCTACAAGCCCAGAACCGGAGGACGAGCCTCCCTTCCTCTAACCAGAGGGAACTCACAAGTAGCACCCAGCTACTTGCAACCGGAGATAGTAATCTCCCTTCTCCTGAACCAACAGGAGGGACCCGATCCCCAACAGGATAATCGGAAGAACAACAAGTGAACATTTCAAGAGAAAAACAAAACCCAGCAATAGAAAGCTGAAAAGATAAAATCAAATATGGCTCTCGCAGGAGCTGGCTGGCCTGGATTTGATCCACGGTCCAGCAGGAACTTCTTCTACTGCTTCTCTCTTTCTCCCAGCACGAACTCTCTTTTCTTCTTCTTCTTCTTTCTTACTTCTTCTTCTTCTCACTGCTTCTACCTTCTCCTTCTTCTCACTCTCTCTATCTCACTGTCTCTCTTTCTTTTTCTTCTTCTGCTCTCTCGATCTAGCTCTCAGCATTCTCTATCTCTTCTTTCTCTTCTGCACTTCTTCTCTTAGCTCTGGCTGCTTCTACTTCAGTCACTCTCTACCCTCTCTCACTTCAGAGGAAGAAGACACACATATATATATAGCAGCAGCAGATTAGGGCGGCGTGTGCTCTCCACGATTCCCACCCAAATGCTTCAGTCCATGTGGAGGCTCCTCTGCATCTCGGATCATGTGCCAGATGCCAACCTCGTATCACGTGCCCCACTCTGCATAGGCTCCACGAACAGTACCTGTCACACAGTCATAGGAGATTAATCAGAAGGATAGAATGTATAGACTTTGAAGACTTAGCCAACGAGTGTATTGACTTGAACAGCTAGCCACGAGTGTATAGACTTAAGATGTGATAACAAGTGTGTAGACTTGAACTTAGAAATGAATGTATAGACATTAGAACAGCAAAAGGTGCACTATTGAAAACGACACGGGGTACATAAGATGACTACAGCACGAGATAAACAGAGAACGACACGAGGTACATACAGTATCAAAGTTAACATTACAAAGATAATGACATGAAGTCAGATGAGAACATCACGAGGTAAGAGAGAACGACACGAGGTAAAATGGTAGTAAAACACGCGATCAGAGAAAACCTGGATGAAGATAGAAAGAAGCAACACAAAGACATAAAAACAACACTAAGACATAAACACAACTAACATGAAGACTCAAACACAAAAATAACACGAAGACATAAAAACAACACGAAGACACGAATACAGAAATAACATGAAGACTCAAACACAAAAATAACACGAAGACATAAAAATAACACGAAGACACGAATACAGAAATAACATGAAGACTCAAACACAAAAATAACACGAAGACATAAACACAGCACGTAGTGTAATCGCAAAGCAAGAAAGACACGGGGTCTTGGAAGAAACAACACGAATACAGAAGACTCGAAGACATAGGGGTGACACAGATAGAGTGACACGAGGTGGCACAGAAAGCAGCACGAGGTGCTGCAGTGTTCAGCACGCGATGGAACAAATAACGACACTAAGGCTCATAGTGTTGCTATCCTCAAAACATGTAAAGACTCAACAAGACTTCATATGAACAGTCTAATATGCAGACTTTGCGTTCAACTGGATGTATAGACTTTGCCCAAGGAAACGAATGTGTAGACTTTGGCTTGGAACAAAGGTAAGGATGAGGCTGTATAGACTTGGCCAGAACGTAGGGAAAAGCACCAATGTGCAGACATGAACATCCAGCAGTGTATAGACTTCGTGAACAAGATGCAATGCTGACCGATGTGTACACTTGGCAAAGAGAGTGATGCATGAACTACCCTGTACAGACTTTAAGACTTAATGCGCAACAAAAAGTAGACAAAGCAGCATGGCGTCAACCCAGCTGATCCACTGCGTCAACGCAGCCATTGCACAGAACCCATATTAAGAAAGACAGACATGCAGACATGATCTATGCCATGCTCACAGTTAAACTGTGTACCAAGTTCTGAATGAAGTGAACACATATGACATGAGACGGACGCTGTACATACTTGATGCATGTGAACAGTGAGACGATGTAGAGACTTGATGAACTGCAACATGAACATTATCAACAGAGAAGCAATGCACAGAACAGAATCAAGCACAAACTAATTTATCACAAAATGACTCAAGCATACACATGCAATCTTCACAATTCAGACATGGCACACTCATGCAATCTCCCACAGAATAGATCAGACATATTCAAGACAAAGTGGTGACTCAATTATGTTGCTATCATTAAAACACTACATCATCAACAAAGCACAAGGGGCACAACAATCTCCCCCTTTTTGATGATGGCAACATAGTGAAACATAATGAGTCACATTGACTCATCAAACTATTCTCCCCCTTTGACATAATCAAAAAGAAGGGAAATGGTTTGATAGTCAACTGTATCACATAAATGCAGCACACAAAGACAGCACATAAATGTAGAGAATGAGTCATGGTTCTTTAAAAATGAAGATCACCCTTAAGACAATGAAATAGCTCTCCCCCTATCAACATGCATGATTGACTACTCTCCCCTTAGATGTGAATAAACCATAACTCCCCCTGAAGCACAGGAATGGACTCTGGTTATCTAATAAATCAATCTGAAAACAGCCATTACAAAGAATCTGAGTTTTGGTGAAAATACCACAGAATCAGAACTTATTGCAGAACAAGATGGAAGATTCCAACAGTGTGGAGAGAAATGCATCTCAGGAATCAATCTGAAATCCACCACCATAAGGATTCTGAAGTTCAGAGGGCTGCAAGTGAACAAGGTAATAATGGGAGTGGCACCTCACATTTGTATGGTCAGAAAAATGCAGATGGAATCAGTCAACTGATAAGAGAGAAGTTCACTTTGTTGATCATGCAAGAATCTGATCATGAGGGATTTGAATGCATACATCACTTCAATAAGTCTTAAAAGATGTAGACTCTTCTATCATAAGGAGTTATGAAGTGGCAACTTAACCAATCTGATTTAATTTTGATGTATACCAACTTTGCCAAATTAAACTCAATGCTCATATCTGAATCCAAGTTTTAATAAAAGTGAACCAAATAGTCAGAAAAACACTCAAAAACAATCATCTTTTATCTTACACATATGATCTCAATTGCACCTTTGAAAGATACACAGGTTAGTACTGAAGTTAAACACTTTTTCAAGAAAATGAGTTGACAGAATTTTTTTTTTCAAGATAATTTTATTTGAAGCACATTATATTTTTCCTAAGCAATTTAAGTTGATCAACACCTTTTTACATGAGGCACAACAAGTCTTAGTTGAAGTGACCCAGTTACTCAGTATGATAACTGGCATTGCCTCTCACTTTGAGAGCAGAGTTAGCAGTATGAGTGTCTTTTTACATGAGAAGACACCTTTATCAGAGGCCAGACTCCCCAGCTACTCAACACAAATAAGCTATTGCTCTGTCAGGTTTTGTTTCACTAAATTTTTATCAGAGATAACTGTGGCACCTCATGACATGAGTTACTTTATTTCATTGATAAGGAACTCAGTTTCTCAGTGACCGAGTCATTGCTCTGAATTCATAATTTTTCATTTAGTCAACTTTTTCAAGTTAATGTTTAACCACAACATTCACTCTATGTATCTCTACCAAAGTAGCCTAGATTTCAAATTTTCAGATATCAGATGAGAGACTTTAAGGATTACATGACACAAGAGGTTAAAGTTTATTAAACCTTATCAACAGATATATTCAATTCGTTTAATTACAAGGCAGAGAATACATTAATCTTATATCAGTCTGATTCCGTGATAATTCTTAAACCCATATGACAGGAGTTTCTACCAAAATCTCAGACTGAATTGCATGAGATGCAGCTTAAGTTCCTCAGATCAGAACAATAAATTTAGCTGACCAACAACTCAATAATGCAGCCAACATAGTCACACCAGCTAAGAGGTATAGGAAGGAAGAGTACAGGCTGGTGGAAGAGTCAATCAGCAAGAGAGAATAAGGTTTAAAACCACTAGCAGAGTCAATCACTCAATACAGGTTTAAAGTCATTTCAGTCAGGCAAAATGAGACACTCCTTCTTCAACAGATTGAGGATTAGCAGCCAAATTTTCAGATTCAAGAAGGTATGAACTCAAAATAGTCAATTGATGATTTGAAAGAGTGTAGAATGTGAATTTCAAATAGTGACAACAATATAATAAAGCTCCCCCTTGTCTATATGCAGTGACTCACATAAGACTCAACAAGCTCCCCCTGAATTGATGCAGTTTATGCAAGTTAGACAGAAGAGAATTACTATAAGCATGATTGTTCAATTCATATTTCAGAAAACTTCAGTTTAGCACAAACAGATCAACATGATATGCAATACACTGCTCTATATGACTTGACCCATGGTACTGAGCAGATGACTTGGTCCAAGGACCACCTCACACATGGCAGTAGCATCCAGACATACTCCAACTGCCCTCCAGCAATGTTCCATTTCATATACCATGATGGTCATGCAAATGACATATGCAGTGCAAAGCAATCTCATTTATTTAGTGCAAACAACAGCATGAGAAGAACATCAAAAATCAACCAAGCAAAACAACAATTTCAGATAATGAAATTGAAACAGGTTTCAGAACTGACCTGAATTGAGTCCTGGGGTTTTCCTTTTTGAGTGCCTTGGTTAACCCCTTTTATTTCTCCCTCCAAGGCACACCTGCAAAGTAATTGATCATCTTGATCCTGCAGGGACCCAAACAGCTTTGGGTCCTGCGTTAGCCCTGACAGGTTTTCTAAACATTTTCATAGCAACATTATCATCAAATTTCATCAGTGAGCAGTCATCCATAGAATGTCCAAATTTTCCACAGTATCTACATGAAATGGCTGGTGTTTGATTCTTATGATGCATATTAACAGCAGGGTGATGTTTATAAACATGTTCATAAGATTTCTTGTTATATGCATGAGGAGTTTGATGCTTGTTCTTAACCATCCAACATTCGGCATATTTATGACCTGGCTTCCCACAGTTATAGCATGAAATTTTCACAAAAGGTTTTGCAGGGAATTTGACAAAATGGGGTTTAACATAGTTCTTTTGAACATACCAACAGTCCTTGACTGTATGCCCCTTTTTCCCACAGTGGGAGCAAGCAAAAGAATTTCTTCTATGAAAAATATTTTTACCCCAAGTAGATCTAAACCAGCACTCAGCAGCCTTGTGCCCAGGCTTATTGCAGTTGAAGCACACAATGTGCTGACTAGGATTGTGGTTAGATCCATATGGACCATGAACATGAATGGGGAACTTGGCATGCTGTTTATTGTCTTCTTTCATGATAAAACATTCACTCATGAGATGACCATGCTTCCCATAATAATAACATGAGGCATCAGGCTTCCTAGCAACATGGTTTCTATCAAAAGAGTTTCTAGAATGTAAAGTTCCACTAGCATGCTCATCCTTTAACATCAATCCACAATCCTCCATTATGTGACCTCCTTTCCCACAATAATAACATGACCCCTTTTTAATATGAATGTGTGAGAGATCATGTGAGTTGTGTGTAGCCTTCTTTATAGCAACATGAGTGTCTTTATCCTTCTTATGTGAAGTTTCACCCTTTTTCAGTTTTTGATTTTGTTCCACAGTTTTGGGTTTTTCAGTGGATTTTTGTGCAGTGAATTTGAAGACAGAAGGAGCAGAGGTTGTGTTCTGATTGGTGGCTTTGACAAAAACAGTAGATGTTTCATTCCCATTACTCCTTTTATTTGTCGGACTATACCCCAGTCCCTTTCTCTCAAAGTTATCACTCTTTCCAAGAAGCTTATTCAGATTGTCCTTACCTTTGACAAATTTTGATAGAGAGTTTTTCAAATCTTTAATCTCAAAATTCAAATTAGCAATTTTAGCTTCATATTTGGACAGATCTGTTTCACAGGAAATGACTTGTTGATGCAAGGCATCATTCAGACTCTTGAGTTTTTCAACTTCCTGTTTTAATTTTGTTTCATTTTCGGCTTCAGATAGGGACTTATAAAGATCATCAACTTCTTGTTGAAGGGATGTGATAGTAAGCTCATATCCAGCTATTTTCCGTTCACTACAACTGACATTTCCATTTAACATTAAGTTGATGGTTTTCAGACTCTCAATTTCTTGTTCAGCATTCATCAACCTATCAGAATTATCCACACTCACACACTTGCCTTTTTCCATTGTTATTAGCCTATCTGTCAACTGGGTGTTTAGATGTTTCAACTCATTGATTTCCTCTTGCAGTTTACCATTCTGCTCTAGGAGATCAGCATCAACCACCCATTCATCTGAGAGAGACTGACATTCATGAAACATTTCCTGTTATTTTTCAGAATCTTTCTGTAATTTTATGTTTACAGATTTTATGGCATTAAGCTTTTCAATCAGCAATTTGTTCTCCTGTCTAAGTTTCTCTGATTTTTCATCATTTTTATTGGAGAATTCTTTAAGAGAATCATTTTCAGATTTCAGCTTGTTTAATTCAGACTTAACACATTCAATTTCTTTCAGCAAATCCTTGCTCTGAACAGAATCATGACTAGCTAGACTAAGCTTCTTTTCAAGTTAAGAGATTTCTTTCACATGATCTTGATTCTCAGTTTTCAATAAAGAAATTTGTTTCTTCAATATTAGAGAATCAGACATACAGGCATCATGAATATTTTTCAATTCAACACACTTTCTACAAGGAGAACTTGAACTATCTAAACCAGTACCCTTCTTCAATTTTTTATACTGTTTTCTTAACAGTTCATGAGATTCAAATAATTTAGCATATGCATTCTCCCAATCTTCTAGAGAAAAATTCTCGAAGAGATTTACCTCATCATCATCATCTTCAGTCCGACTGCTGCCTTGATTGCTGCCAATTGGATTACTTCTGTTAGCCATCATGCAGTTGTCCTCGTTTATCCTGTGAAATTGCTTCAGCCTATCCAGGATGTCCTTTGCTGAGCTGCAACTATGAAGACAAGACCATAAGGCTCTGTCAGTAGCTGCTTTCAACAGGTTAAAGGCTTTCTGATTTTCTCCATCCTTTGATCTGTGTCTGTCGGTCCATTTGGACACTTTCGTTGGTAAGGTGTGAGGACCTTGTGAAATTAATTTCCACAAATCAGGATTAGCAGAATTTACATAAGCATGTAAAGCAGTGTACCACTGACTGAAACCAGAACCACTAAAGACGGGTGGTAAAGCCATTGAAAAACAAATAGCGAGTAAGTTCAAGGCAACAGGAATAATTAAGCACTAAAAACAAATTAGCACCTAAGACAGCAAGATCGAATCTGCAGGTCGCTGGACCTTGTATGCAGACACCGCTCTGATACCAATTGTTAGCTAGGTACGATTGATAAACACTGATCCAGAGGGGGGGGGTGAATGGATCGTTCAAATAATTCTACCCAATTTAAAAATCGCATGAGATGATAACAACTAGATCAGTGGACAACTGATCAAACAAGATATGCAAACTCAATTAAATTCTAAGATATAGATAATCAATTAAATCACGGTCCTAGCATGCATCTAGCGGAAGCAGGCAATCAAACAAACCACTACACGATGATTTTAGGTGGTTCGGTCCAAAGACCTACGTTCACCCCTCACTCCCAACCGGAGTGAGGCTTCCACTAGTAACACTAGCACAGCAGACTCAGTCTGCAACAAATGCTGCCAAACAGCTTGACCAGGGGAACAACCTCCCCTCTTCCTCCCAACCGGAGGGACACCCCAAGTGACTCCCAGCCACTTGGAAACCAGAGACACACGGTCTCTCTTCCTCCAGACCAGGAGGGAACCCCTGGACTTGCTATCCACAAGCCCAGAACCGGAGGACCAAACCTCCCTTCCTCCAAACCGGAGGGGAACCTAGAGACCCAAGTCTCTCTTCCTCTGAACTCCAGAGGGAAACACAAGTGACATTAAGTCACCTGCAAACTAGAGGTCTCGGACCTCTCTTCCTCCCAACCGGAGGGACCCCTGAACTTGAAACCTACAAGCCCAGAACCGGAGGACGAGCCTCCCTTCCTCTAACCAGAGGGAACTCACAAGTAGCACCCAGCTACTTGCAACCGGAGATAGCAATCTCCCTTCTCCTGAACCAACAGGAGGGACCCGATCCCCAACAGGACAATCGGAAGAACAACAAGTGAATATTTCAAGAGAAAAACAAAACCCAGCAACAGAAAGCTGAAAAGATAAAATCAAATGTGGCTCTCGCAGGAGCTGGCTGGCCTGGATTTGATCCACGGTCCAGCAGGAACTTCTTCTACTGCTTCTCTCTTTCTCCCAGCACGAACTCTCTTTTCTTCTTCTTCTTCTTTCTTACTTCTTCTTCTTCTCACTGCTTCTGCCTTCTCCTTCTTCTCACTCTCTCTATCTCACTGTCTCTCTTTCTTTTTCTTCTTCTGCTCTCTCGATCTAGCTCTCAGCATTCTCTATCTCTTCTTTCTCTTTTGCACTTCTTCTCTTAGCTCTGGCTGCTTCTACTTCAGTCACTCTCTACCCTCTCTCACTTCAGAGGAAGAAGACACACATATATATAGCAGCAGCAGATTAGGGCGGCGTGTGCTCTCCATGATTCTCGCCCAAATGCTTCAGTCCACGTGGAGGCTCCTCTGCATCTCGGATCACGTGCCAGATGCCAGCCTCGTATCACGTGCCCCACTCTGCATAGGCTCCACGAACAGTACCTGTCACACAGTCATAGGAGATTAATCAGAAGGATAGAATGTATAGACTTTGAAGACTTAGCCAACGAGTGTATTGACTTGAATAGCTAGCCACGAGTGTATAGACTTAAGATGTGATAACAAGTGTGTAGACTTGAACTTAGAAATGAATGTATAGACATTAGAATAGCAAAAGGTGCACTATACTGAAAATGACACGGGGTACATAAGATGACTACAGCATGAGATAAACAGAGAACGACACGAGGTACATACAGTATCAAAGCTAACACTACAAAGATAATGACACGAAGTCAGATGAGAACAGCACGAGGTAAGAGAGAACGACACGAGGTAAAACGGTAGTAAAACACGCGATCAGAGAAAACCTAGACGAAGATAGAAAGAAGCAACACGAAGACATAAAAATAACACTAAGACATAAACACAACTAACATGACGACTCAAACACAAAAATAACACGAAGACATAAAAATAACACGAAGACACGAATACAGAAATAACATGAAGACTCAAACACAAAAATAACATGAAGACATAAAAACAACACGAAGACACGAATACAGAAATAACATGAAGACTCAAACATAAAAATAACACGAAGACATAAAAACAACACGAAGACACGAATACAGAAATAACATGAAGACTCAAACACAAAAATAACACGAAGACATAAACACAGCACGTAGTGTAATCGCAAAGCAAGAAAGACACGGGGTCTTGGAAGAAACAACACGAATACAGAAGACTCGAAGACATAGGGGTGACACAGATGGAGCGACACGAGGTGGCACAGAAAGCAGCACGAGGTGCTGCAGTGTTCAGCACGCGATGGAACAAATAACGACACTAAGGCTCATAGTGTTGCTATCCTCAAAACATGTAAAGACTCAACAAGACTTCATATGAACAGTCTAATATGCAGACTTTGCGTTCAACTGGATGTATAGACTTTGCCCAAGGAAACGAATGTGTAGACTTTGGCTTGGAACGAAGGTAAGGATGAGGTTGTATAGACTTGGCCAGAACGTAGGGAAAAGCACCAATGTGCAGACATGAACATCCAGCAGTGTATAGACTTCGTGAACAAGATGCAATGCTGACCGATGTGTACACTTGGCAAAGAGAGTGATGCATGAACTACCCTATACAGACTTTAAGACTTAATGCGCAACAAAAAGTAGACAAAGCAGCATGGCGTCAACCCAGCTGATCCACTGCGTCAACGCAACCATTGCACAGAACCCATATTAAGAAAGACAGACATGCAGACATGATCTATGCCATGCTCACAGTTAAACTGTGTACCAAGTTCTGAATGAAGTAAACACATATGACATGAGACGGACGCTGTACATACTTGATGCATGTGAACAGTGAGACGGATGTAGAGACTTGATGAACTGCAACATGAACATTATCAGCAGAGAAGCAATGCACAGAACAGAATCAAGCACAAACCAATTTATCACAGAATGACTCAAGCATACACATGCAATCTTCACAATTCAGACATGGCACACTCATGCAATCTCCCACAGAATAGATCAGACATATTCAAGATAAAGTGGTGACTCAATTATGTTGCTATCATTAAAACACCACATCATCAACAAAGCACAAGGGGCACAACAAGCTTCCCCTTCCTGCTTCAGTGAAAGCTGTTCTAGCTCCCGCCATGGGAGATGATCTCGTACCAGCAAAGGTTCTAGCTCGGGATGCACATACTCATCTAGCCCATTTATATAGTCCTGCAGTCGCTGAGCTTCTGGGCTGATCTTCTTGACCACCGACAATGGAGTTTGCCTGCTCCGATTACGGGTAGGTATCCAGATAACTGCTAGTGGATTGGTCCACACAGGTGTTGTTACCGGTGGAGGGGGTCGTGGTGTGATGCCACGAACATGTGCTCCTGGTGTCGGGCGAGGTAGGGCCTTTTTCTTGGTTCTTGCGGGGACTTGCTGCCATCCCTCCTGTTCTTTTATTGGGGCCAGAAAGCAAGCTTCATATGTATGTCGAGTACTGGCTTCTGCGGTCTCCTCCGGCAAGGCTTGATACAAAGAGACCATATTGACGGCAGCTCTTCTTACGGGCGCCGCATGTGGTTGTGGAGGGTCGACCTTGTACTCCCCCAATTCTATTTCTTCCCTTTTTACCATGCTTTCGATAATATCCTTGAAAACATAGTAGTCTTCAATTGGATGCCCCAGCATCTGGTGGTAAGGGCAAAACCTTGGGCTGTCTCTTCTCTTTAGGTCCTCCGACCTCCTTGGCTCAGGCAGGGTGACCTTATCATACTGGGTAACCCAGTCGAATAAGATCTTGGTCTTCTCCTTTGGGAAAGAGTAGGGCTTCTTCATTTTATCCCGGAGGGATGGGCCTTCTTCGCCGTCTCCGGTCTTGGCCGGCTGAGGAGCAGCTATCTTCTTGCCTTTGTCTTTTTGCTGTTCAAATGCCTTGATATCAAGGGCATTTGCTTCTTTCAGTGCCTGGCGCCGTTCTGTTGCCTTGCCCTTTTGTGCAGTAGGAGTATTTGGTGTGGGGGCTGGTTTTGCTAGGAAAGCCTCCACTTTGGCAACAATATTGTTCAGACGGTCGAACGACCAGATTTCCATGTCAATCATCTTCTCCAGCACCTCTCTCCTGAGGTTCTGTTTGCAGATCTGTAGAACGTCCTCCTGGTGCGGGGGCCGCTTGCATCTCATTCTGAGGTTCCTCCACCTCTTGATGTAGTCGAGAGCGGTCTCATCTGCCCTCTGTCTTGTTGAATAGAGTTCGGCCACTGTGACCTCCCTCTCTGTAACATGGAATCTTTCTCTGAACTTCCTCTGCATGTCTGACCAGTCGCTGATCGACCTGGCCGGGAGGCTGGAGTACCATTCAAAGGTGAGCCCTGTGAGTGAGGACCCGAACAACTTCAGTAAATATGACTCGTCGGTGGCTAAGTCACCCATGATGGTCATGTAGTAGGCAACATGTTCCTTCGGGGATCCCTTCCCGTTGAACTTGTCGAACTTCGGCGGCTTGCTGATCCCGGGAGGGAGCCGCTTAGCAGCATGATGCGGTGGGTATGGCACCCTATATGCATCGAATATAACATAGTCACCTTCAGCTCTTTCAGCGAGCTTCATCTCGATCATCCTTTCTACCATCATCTTGCTCATGGTGGTTGGGTCGACCGGTTCCGGGTAGAATTGCACCGGCTGCAAATAAGGGGTGACCAGGGTGGTCGCCTGTGGAGTAGAACGCAGCAATGGAGGTGTCTGGTGCACCTGAGGCAGCACCGGGGGAGCCAGTGATTGTGATGGGCACTGTTGAGTTGTCGCCAAATTTGGCTTCGCCTGCAGAGGTGGGGTATAGAGTGGTGGGAAGTCGTTCTTGCTAACGGCTCCCCTTGATGATTCGGTCTGCATATCAGGCCGCTTGGAGGCGGAGGACTACTCTGTCTTTTCCGTCAACTGCTTCTTCAGCTGTTCTATCTCCTGGCGATACCTCTGGAGCATCATTAGTACGGCTGGATCCATAGCCGCTGTGTTGGGGATGGCCTATGTCGTCTCGCCAGATGCACCCTCAGGTAGGATGTCAAGCAAGACATCTTCATCTTCATCTGCCGTTATCACATTTGCTGTGAGAATAACGGCCTTGTCATGCTGTTGGAGGCAAGGCAGGGCTTGCTTTCCCTGGGTCGCTGCCAGCATCTGTTTCGCAGCCTCCACCCTTCGAGTGCTCGGCCCCGGTCTGTCGGCTAGCCAGGCCAACTCTTGAGGCTCTTCGGGCAGTTTTCCATAATGCCCATCTATCCCGGCCATATTGCATGTGAAGATCTGCATCATGCGTCTCTATCTGCGAACCTTCCTCTTGGCATTCTCCGGGAAGGTAAGCCTTTTGAACACAGAGATCCTTTTCTTTTCCCCTTGACGGGGGATAGTGTCATCGGCTTGAGTATCAGATCCGTCTCCATATCCATTGTCATCAACCGATGACGTCATCCTCCTATCTTCTTCTTCTCCCGCTGCCATTAATGGACAGTGGTCTTCTTCAGCCGCGGCTGCCTGCAACAGCCGTTGTTGGCCCAAAGAGGGGTTGCCCAACCCCCTAAAATAGCTTCTAACCATATTGGTCATTTCATCTTGCCCTTGGCCCGAGTACGGGGTCGGGGACAGTTGTTGACCTCTCATCGGAGGAATGTGAGCAAACCGGGCCCTCTCGGCGGTCTGCTGTAATCTTCTTCCCACAATGGGGATATTGGCTTGTCGGGCACAGGCCCTAAAGCTTTCTCGGAGTGGTGGATCCACGATTGTCTTTTCCTTCCTTGTGATAAGGTTCCTCTTGTTATTTTCTTCTGGTCTGGTGGATCTGGGGTGATACTGCACTGGAGCTTCTTGCTAGACAGGCTGGACCTTTTTGGGGACCCTAACCTGCTTGAATCTTCTTGGCTTAGGAGCCAACATCCTCTGGCCGTGACGGCCGGTTTCTTCTTCTTTGGCTCTTCTTCCAGCGAGAGCCTGGTAGGAGTTGCGGATTGGCACAACAGGGATTACTCGGTCTGGGCTCACTCGAGCCTTGCGCCCGTCCAAAAAGACACGGAGGCCACCGACCAGCATAGACTTGCCGGATGTGGAGAGCCGTCCAGTTACAGCAGCATTAGTCTTCCTTCGGGGGTTCCGGTGTCGGCGTCTCTCGAAGCTCTTGGCAGGGATGGGGCGGGCCCCGTGAGCAATGTGATGCACCATGCAGCTGGCGACTTGGAATGGACTTGCGGACGAGTTGTCACAGTGTCGAGCCTCCGGGGCCTCGACCTTTTCAGCAACCTTTTCTTCGACGGTCTCCATGGACTTCGTCTGCAACATGTCAACGAAGGCTAACCCCAAGAAGTTGGGGAAGCCTACAGCTGGTGGGAAATATCCGAAGACCATGGGCACCTCCAGGTACCCGTGCTCCGCATGGTCAGCTACGATTGCGGGGCCGAAGCCAACACCAGTGAGTCCGGATAACGTCATCGTTCGCCTGAGACAAACTGACAAACAATCAGCATTCTTGGCAAAGAGATGAAGGGAGACTACAGTCCCACCAGGCGTGCCAGACTTGTGGGGATGTTTTTTTGTTTGGGTTTATTTTACTGGGTTTATTAGGCGTGCCAGTCACCAAGGTGACAATTTATTGTGCGCTCGATCTGACACAGTCAGTTGATTGTGATATTCATGTCGGGACCGAAAGTCCGTCATACCATAAAGGCTATGACGTTAATTACATCCTTCAGGGGAAGGACAACCCTTGATTAGTTGCCAAGAAAGGATGCCTCGGGGGGCGAAAAGAGATAAGACTATCATGCCGATTCCGCTGACGGGATGCGAAACATGTATGGAAAACGTACTATACGGGACATGATAATGATGTTACAACGCAAATCTGGCAGCATGTCCCCTTGTCTTGGGCTATGCCAAAGGGAGATATAGGTCATCCACCCACGAAATGTCGGGATGAAAGCCAAAAGAGAGACGGGCGTGGCCCTGGATCCTAAAGAATTTGAATGTGACGGGACAGTGTCCGCTACCATGGCGTTTGTTGATGTTCCCCTCAAAGGACTGTTGGAGGACGTGCAGTGGCAGAACTCCAAGGGCCAGTGGGGTGACAGAAGAAACATCGTATTCGGTATAATGTAGGGGTAAAAACCCCCATTAATGTATCTCCCGTGGACCTGGGTGAAGAACCATGATTCCCTCGTAAGGCGACGGAGGCTGGCACAGAGGTTGACAGGAATGGGACATTTGAGTTTGGACTGGATTTGGGTTTAATGGGATTGTTGAGACATCAGGTTTGGATGGCAGCTATTAATAAGATGAAACGGCGCAGATAGGAGTCGGCGCGAGGGGGATCCCGACGCGACGGGAGGCTAAAGTGCTATAGGCACGGCGGGCAACCGGCGTGGCTGGAAAGAAAGGCAAACGGCACGACATGGCAGACGACGCGGCAAGGTTCCCGACGTGCCCTTCACCTCGCGCGAGTTTGGCGCCGGGAGGGGGTGGCGCCGGGAGGAGATGGCGCCGGGAGGCAGTGGCGCCGGGAGGAAGTGGCGCCGGTGGCAGTTTTGTTGGTTTTCTTCAGATGTTATGAGGGGTTCTGATGAGTTCAAGGGGATCCTCTGTATTCAGCGGGGGATCTCATGGCAATAATTGGGTGAGATAGAAGATGAGGGTGGATTCATTCACCAGGGCTGCGAGGAGACCGTGTAACTATAACGTATATCCCCCTATGGTGACCAAGGTGTCATGAGATGGTATAGCTCAGCCCTTCGCCACACAGTTGGGGGCTAAATGCATAATTTCGGTGAAAACATCGCACTATGTGACCGAGTAACCTTCTGAACAAATTTTGACAGCACTTCCCCTTATTTTGGAAGTATGCCAAAAGGGTATTATAGGTCATCCACTCACGAACTGTCGGAGTGGAAACCAAAATAAGGGCCGGGCGTAGCCCGAGATCCAGGGGATCTAAATCATATGGGGCTTTATCCCCCTGTTGTGATATCCCCTGTACAGTCAATGGAGGACATGCAGTGGCAGAGCTCCACAACTTAATAGGGTTATAGAATGTAGGGGAGTGAACCCCTTTAATATGGCTCCCGTGAGGATCGAGGGAAAGGTAGTGCGTCTCCATAGGACAGGGTATGATGAGCAAGGTTGGCATGGCCTGACGGCATCGGCACGAACGCATGGACGTGGCCAGAAGGTGTAAAGGTATCGGCGTGAAGAAGGAGTTGGGCTTCGGCGTGACAAAGAAACCCAGCCGGCGCGGCAAGCCCTCGGCGCAAGACTTGTGCCGAGAGGTGCTCGCGCCGGGAGGCTTCCTGAAGTGAGGTTTTAGAGGGGTTTGAGGGCATTTAAAGAAAAAGGGTTTATTCAACAATTTGAAGACCATTTTGGATGATCGTAAAGAGGATGATCCGGGGTGGAGACGACTTCCTTCTGGGGCCTCACTAGGAGCAGAATCACGTACGGAAACTCACGATTTGAATCCATCCTTCCTCGCTTCGCAGACGAGAAGCCATGAGATAGACTGTCTCAGGCTCTCGTTGTGAGTATGAGGCTGAAGAGCATACTCTAGAAGAACCTTAAACATACTTAGAAAACCAAAATGGTAGAGCATATGCAGATGTATAGTCATCAGTATCCACAACGTGTAATGAACTTCGGATGCAGAGGCAAATATAAAAGAACAAGGAAAGGGCATAACTCAGCCCATCTTTCATTAACTATCTCATCTAAAACGGCGTACACGAACTCAACTCGGGAGGGAAAAAAAACCAACCCAAAAGCATACACCGACTCTATCCCTGAGAACAGGGTTACATTGGCACTCAGTGCTACGGGAGCAAAGATGCTCGAAAGCAGAGATACAAGCTAGAAGAGAGAAAAATATTCAGACAGAGTAGAAAGGGGGGGGGGGGGGGAGGAGCTACGGCCACTCAGGACGTCGAACGGCACACCCCACCTAACTTCTTTCTTCGAGCCTCTGCTTCTCTCCATTCTTCAGCTTCTATGAAGGGCTCTCGAGCTCCCCCTTTCTTTCAGTGGCTAACTCTTCTATCTCCTTCTTCCTTTTTTTGTTTTATCTTCTTCTTCTTTTCCCTTGCCCCATTTTTTCTTCTTTTCGATGGGCTCCTTCTTATAGAGGGATGACCCTCATTCTATCAGCCTGAGCTTCCGGGCGCGCCAGAATCCATCTTCCCGGCGTGGGCAACCCTCGGCGCGCCTCAGTTCATATTGGGCTTGGCCCATTTTCTGTCATCCGGCACAGGATCCACCTAATGGGCTCCTTTAGACATTGGGCTTCTTGGCATATGTATTTATCCTTTATGGGCTTGTTTAACACCTAGCGTTCACAAACACGTGTGAGGCACTGTGCATCCCACCTTCGGAGAATCAGAATTGTCTGAGCACCCCTTCTTAGCAGACAGATGATTGCCTGAATGTTGGTATGGTTTTATCAGCCCGACTATCTGAATGATAGCCGTACTGGACAGCGGCCTAGCCAGGGATGGCTTTAGCCGAACAAAGTGTTAGGAATAGTGGGTCTCTTCTATTCTGATTCTCAGAACTTCCAGGGATGGTACAGGAGCCGTACCCTCAACCGGTCTTCACAGCTATGAATCTGCTTCGGTCTCTTCTGGTATATTTTAGGTGTCAACACCTGCCCGCTGGGAGTGTCGACCTGTCTGAACTGGGCATTGGGTTTATCGTTATTACTTGTTCCATTCCTATCTCTTCCGCTGCTAGCTTGGGGAGGGCTCCAATGGGCCAGGGGTGCCCAATTCACGGGCGGCCAGTATGTCGAGGGCGTGGGATGAAGGGTAGCTCTCACAACTCGCCCGCGGTGGTCACTCATATAATAGCAATTTGAGATCGGGCACAGAACTTGTCGGCCGACGGGCAACCTGAACCGATACTAATACAAGCAAAAGTAAAACCAGCAGAGGATGGGGGACCCGAAGCTCACCTGATCGGTGTGAAGACACCGATCCCGGCCAGAGACGAGGGCGAGCGAGGAAGAGTGGGCTTACTCGCACGCTGCTCCGATGAAGCTTCAACCTTAATAATCAAATTACAATCACTACGCCCCTCGCAAGGGGGTTGGACTAGAGGTGGAGGAATGTAGGATTACAAGCAAACACTACCTCCCGCAGGGAGGGGCTTTAAGCCGGCCGGGCGGGGTGGGGGAACTTAAGATAAGCCGAATTGGCGAATGTTGCTTGTTTTGCCCACTTCTGGAACAGCATGATAGGGAGTCGATGATAGTGCCGCCACGGACTCCACTGACCTCAGATGACGATGAGACTAGCGACAAAATGTCCTGGGTTGGCCCAGAAAGATGCTCAAATTTTTGGATAATTTTCAGATCCTGACGGTGGTCGAGGCAGGGTCGGGATCAGAGTGGTCGGACCTGGCTCTGGCAATCCCAGAACTACTACTGCTGGAAGAAGTGGCAGCCACAAAGACTCTCGGGGTCCGATGAGGGCTAGACCAGAGCCGTTGCAATTGTGGATGAGTCCTCTTTGATCAGAGACTAACGGGGTCACCGAAGGAGGTCGGGGTAGATCGCGAGAACCAGAATGGTGGGAAGGGTCGGATTTGACTCAGGGGAAGCTGACTGCGCACTATGGGGAGAAAATTTGGAAATCTGTGCTCCGAGATCCAAATGACTCCCTTCTTGTTGGTGCTGACAGAGAGCTTGGAGGAGAAGACCTCAGCCAAAAATCACATCCGAAGTCATCCTAGAGCAGCCGTGGCCACCTCTTCTCTTGGGCTCTAGTTCCCTACTAGAGCAACTTTGCACAGTCGATGGAGAATGGCTCTCCCGGGCAGCACGGATGTCGGATGGATGCGAGACCACCTCGCCTACGAAGCGGCTTCGAAGAGCTTTCCAGAATTATAGGATACTCCACCAGAAGATGCTCGGTGAAGATGTGACAGTGTCTGCAACTCGGACCCTTACTGTTGTCTGCGAACTGGCATGAACAGGGTGGTGATAGCTGATGGGGAATGGAGTAGATGGGAGGGGAAATGGGGTGGATGAGTGTGGGGGCGACCCCAGGCTGTGAGGGGGTCTGGGAGGGGGTGAACCAAGGTGAGGGAGGGGGAGAATGGGGGCTGGAAGGGGGTCTAGAAGGTGGAGGGAGGGGGAGCTGTGAATTTGGGGCTGGGAGGGAGATGTAGAGGGGAAGGTGAGGGGGGCACAAGTGGGTGGAGGGAAATAATTTTTGAATTTTGAGTTAATGATGGGCGATTAATGTGACCTTGGGGAGGAAAATGGGTGTATAGGAGTGGGGGATTCTCCCTTGGGAGATGAGAGAGTGGCTTGGGAGAATGGAGTGGTGTATGGGGAATGCCAAGAGGTGCCTTGGAAGAGGGTGGGAGTTAAGGAGGGGAAGTTAATGTGTATGGGGAGTTGAAAGGGTGGTTGAGGTGGCAAGAGAGGAGTGGGTGAGGTGGGGATGAGGTGGAGGAGAGAGGAGAGAGGAGAGAGGGGCGAACCCCTTAGAGAGAGGAGAGAGAGAGAGGGAGGAGGAGAGGGGGAGCTTCTCACTCCAAAGAAAACTCAAATTATGGAATTCACTCAAATTTTCATTGATCATCAAAGGTTACAAATGAGAGAGGGGAGGGGGGTATTTATAGACTCCAGACCTTTCACATGACCATAATGACCCTGAACTAATGACACATTGACCAGACTATCCCAAGGGGAGGCGCCTCTGGGCCTAGCCCACTGAATTGGGCCTAATAACCAACCTAATCAACCATATGATAGAGAACTTAGGTAAATGACTCACTAACCTAGGTATCAGACTCAAATAAAAAGAAAATTACATAGTTTATGACTCAAATAAAATATAAAAATTACATGACTAGACTCAAAAAAGTGTGAAGAACACAATGGCGCATGCCGATGATCCATCAGAGCTGTGAAAAATGTGGAGGGGTAAGTGATGTCCCCATCATACCCCTGGTGTGGGGAAAACTCAACCCCATCGAGTATGGGTCCACCGGGGAGGTGGTGAACCAAGGCAGCTCCGGGCGAACCACGATCTCCTGACTCGACCCGCGTCCATGGCTGGGGGATGGCGCTTCAGCTTCTCAAAGTGGCACGGACACACTCTCATGCTGGCGATGATACCTTGCTTGTCTAGTATTGCCTCCGTGTGCACACGTCGGGCTCTCAGGTTGATTTGTGGTGGCTCTCCGGGGGTGTCCCTCTCAAAGTAAGGTATAGGCTCAAGGCACTCACTAGGATCCACCGCTGTGCCCATATAGGGTGCCGGCTCTGCCACGTGGGTGATGGGGTGAATCCCAAAACCCATCGGTAAGTCCAACCCGTAAGCCGGGTTGCCAAAGCCACTCGGAACTTGGCAAGGTCCAAGTCCTCGTGCCCTCAAGTTGGAGGTGACCCTAGGGTAGAGCCACTCCAAAGTCATCATTACTAGGCTGCCTACTTGGAAATCCAAGTGGCACTCATAGGCCTTTGCCCGCTGTTCATGAACCTCACCGCTCGTTGCTTGATGCTTGCTTGATTTCTCGTGCCGTGTACTATGATGCGGTGTGGGGGTGAAATGTATGGTATGCAAGGGTGGACCAGGACAACCATATGTAGACCAATCATGCTTTGATGCCAAGAAGACTTTGATAGAATTGGGAGGACCGGGGCATCCGTAGGTGAGTCTAGTGTGCATGGACGTAGCAAATGCCAGGGGTCCCGGACATCCGTGAATGCCCCTAACATGCATATGACCAATGATGAACGTGGGAGGACCTTTACACCCGAATATGGACCACCCATGCTTCCTACTTGACTTGTGGGTGATATGATGAATGGACCCAACTTACTAATCATGCCAGGTGGTCCGAGGTGCCAAGTCATATGTTTTCCTACCTCAAAGTTGACTTCCATGTGCGGGTTTGTGGGTTGGCCTTTGAACTTCCACTTAAAAGGGTCAAAGGGGTCAAGGAAGGTGGATAGCATAGAGTGGGGTACTTTCTCAATCCCTAAGTGTATATTTTCCAAAGTCATGGCTCCCATGGTGTAACCTGAGTCTAGGTAGGGGTGGGCTTGGTTTAACATGGTGGGTTGGGGTAGGGAAAGGTGGGTGGTGAGTAAGGTGGGTGGGACACATGGGTTCCCGGGCTCCGATTGGTCAAAAGGATCAACATAAGTGTACACAGGGGAAAGGAGCTCTAAGTTCATCTTATCAACCTCAAGGTCCTCACAATATGGTGGTGGATCATCCTCCTCTAATGAAATAATTGGGCCGAAGTCTTTGGTGGGTGGGTCGGCCATGAGGGGATGGCTTGGCTTTCTACCCGATATAAGGGACTCCAATTCAAAAATAAGGTCGGGCTCATCGGGTGTAGGGAGGAATAGCAGAAGGTCACTAGTGTAGCAACCAACGGTGCAAATTGAGGTGATGGACCCGACACATAGGTGTAGGAGGTCAAGACTCCCAGGTTGGTTGGCCACTATGGTCAACATGCCAGTCAACTTCATTTGCCATGCTAAGCCCTTAAGAAGATCTCCTAATGTCTCTACTTGGTAAGATGATTAGATGGTGGTGTGATAGGAGAGGGGCACTATACGGAGGTGTTGCTCCATGGGTAGAGGGTATGAGTGCAAGCTATGGAAGACGGGGTTTACCTTGAGCCATTTGAGTAGGGGCCCATCTATGGTTATGGTGCCATGAGTGAAGGCATGTGGCTCTTGAAGGTCCGAGCTATGTGAAGGGGAGATTTGAGGCTCTTCCTCACCATTGGTGTGCACTTAGGTTTCCTCGAGGGTGGGGAGAGATTCTGGGTTAGCATCTTCTCCCGTGTGGATGGGTGTGGTCTCCTTTCCCAAGGGAATGGGAAGGTCTTTTGGGGGTGGGGTGAAGATGGTCGGCGTATGGTGCACCCAGGGTGGTGGGTAAAGGGAGACTTGGGTTAGGGTAGGGAGGGGAAGTAGTGGAGGCTTAGGACATGGTAGGGTTGGGGTCGGGAGTGGGAGATGGGTTGGGTGAGGAGGATTGGGTTGATTGGTCTTGGGTGGTGTATCCTTTATGGGGGAAGATGGAGGGACGGAGGCGGGGGCCAAAGGGGCTTTTGTAGTGTAGGTTGGTTGAGGGGGTTTAGGTTAGGGTATGGGGGCCCTTATGGGGGTAGATGGAGAGGCGGAGGCCGGGACCACTTGGGTTTTAGTGGGAAGGATTTGGACGGGTGGGAGAGTGCTCCTCGGGTTGTGGTTCTCTGAGTAGGAAGGAGAGGGTCGGAGAGTGTAGGTTTTCCTAAGCTCGGCCTTCATCTCTTCCCAAGTGCCAATCGGGGCTTCCCCGCAGATCCTCCTTAAACCCTCCACAATTAACCAATGATTTTTAGCTTGTTTAGAGCGGTGTGCTTTGGCTAGCCTCACTCTCCTCCCTTCATTCAAGGGATACCATTTAAAGTATTGGTCCATAGAAACCTCCCAATCTAGATAAAGGCTTGGGCTGTAGGATCCCTCAAAGGCGGGGGTTTTGGCTTTCAAGAGTTCCAAAAAGTGGTTATCAAGATTTCCTGGAGGTCACTCTCAATCATACTTGGTGCAGGCCCATTTCTCCTAAGTTGATCGAGTCGGGCATCAATGTCATCAATCCGTTCAATAATGGTGGGCATGGCCTCCATGAGGGAGTTGATGCAGTCAACCTTGTTGGCAGCAGGAATCCCATGGGGTTTGGGATCCTTGGGGAAAGGCGAAGAAGAAGGATGTGTGGGTATGAGGTGGCCATTCTAGTGGACAAAGGTGATGCACCGGGTGAAAATGCAATGGCCCTAGGACTAGACTTAGTAGAGCAAGTCTAAAACTTGCTCTGATACCAATTTGATGTGACACGACCCCTTGGACCTAGATTCACAAGCAACCAAACAGAACGGCGGACACACTCTAGCGGGTTCACCCGCGTAGCGCACACTTGGGTCCGTAGGTGGACCGACGATGATGATGAGACTCCGAGGTTGGACCTTGTGGTTCCAGGGTATGATTAGCTTGGGGAGGACCCCAATGGGCCATGGATGCCCAATTCACAGGCGGCCAGCACGTCGAGGGTGTGGGATGAAGGGTAGCTCTTACAACTCGCCCGCGGTAGTCACACATATAATAGCAATTTGAGATCGGGCACTGAACTCGCCGATCGACGGGCAACCAGAAATGATACTAATACAAGAAAAAGTAAAACCAGCAGAGGATGGGGGACCCGAAGCTCACCTGATCGGCGTGAAGACGTCGATCCCGGCCGGAGACGAGGGCGAGTGAGGAAGCGTGGGCTTACCCGCACGCTGCGCCGATGAAGCTTCAACATGAATAATCAAATTACAATCACTACGCCCCTTGCAAGGGGGTTGGACTAGGGGTGGAGAACTTTAGGGTGACAAGCAAACACTACCTCCCGCAGGGAGGGGCTTTAAGTCGGCCGGGCGGGGTGGGGGAACTTAAGATAAGCCAAATTGGCGAATGTTGCTTGTTCTGCCCACTTCTAGAACAAAATGATAGGGAGTCGATGACAGTGCCTCCACAAACTCCACCAACCTCAGATGATGATGGGACCAACGCCAAAATGTCTTGGGTTGGCCCAGGAAGATGCTCAAATTTTTGGATAATTTTATGATCCCGACGGTGGTCGAGGCGGGGTCGGGATCAGAATTGTCGGACCTGGCTCTGGCAGTCCCAGAACTGCTACTGTTGGAAGAAGTGGCAGCCACGAACACTCACGGGGTCCGATGCGGGCAGGACTAGAGCCGTTGCGATAGTGGATAAGTCCTCTTAGATCAGAGACCAGTGGGGTCACCGGAGGAGGTCGGGGTAGATCGCGAGAACCAGAATGGTGGGAAGGGTCGGATCTGACTCAGGGGAAGCTGACCTGCGCACTCTGAGGAGAAAATTTGGAAATCTGTGCTCCGAGATCCAAATGACTCCCTTCTTGTTGGTGCTGACAGAGAGCTTGGAGGAGAAGATCTCAGCCAAAAATCACATCCAAAGTCATCTTGGAGCAGCCGTGGTCGCCTCTTTTCTTGGGCTCTGGTTCCCTACCGGAGCAACTTTGCGCAGTCGATGGAGAATGGCTCTCCTGGGCAGCACGGATGTCGGATGGATGCGAGACCACCTCGCCTGCAAAAATGCTTCGAAGAGCTTTCTAGAAATATAGGATACTCTACCAGAAGATGCTCAGTGAAGATGTGGCAGCGTCTGCAACTCAGACCCTTACTGATGTCTGCGAACTGGCATGAACAGGGTGGTGATAGGTGATGGGGAATGGGGTAGATGGGAGGGGAAATGGGGTGGATGAGTGTGGGGGCGACCCTAGGCTGTGAGGTGGTCTGGGAGGGGGCGAACCAAGGTGAGGGAGGGGGAGAATGGGGGCTAGAAAGGGGTCTAGCAGGTGGAGGGAGGGGGAGCTGCGAATTTGGGGCTGGGAGGGAGAGAGGGGAAAGTGAGGGGGGCACAAGTGGGTGAAGGGAAATAATTTTTGAATTTTGAGTTAATGGTGGGTGATTAATGTGACCTTGGGGAGAAGAATAGGTGTATAGGGGTGGGGGATTCTCCCTTGGGAGATGAGAGAGTGGCTTGGGAGAATGGAGAGGTGTATGGGGAATGCCAAGGGGTGCCTTGTAAGAGGGTGGGAGTTAAGGAGGGGAAGTTAATGTGTATGGGGAGTTGAAAGGGTGGTTGAGGTGGCAAGAGAGGAGTGGGTGAGGTGGAGATGAGGTGGAGGAGAGAGGAGAGAGGGGCGAACCCCTTAGAGAGAGGAGAGAGAGAGAGGGAGGGGGAGAGGGGGAGCTTCTCACTCCAAAGAAAACTCAAATTTATGGAATTCACTCAAATTTTCATTGATCATCAAAGGTTACAAATGAGATAGGAGAGGGGGGTATTTATAGACTCCAGACCTTTCACATGACCATAATGACCTTGAACTAAAGACACATTGACCAGACTATCCCAAGGGGGGGCGCCTCTGGGCCTAGCCCATTGAATTGGGCCCAATAGCCAACCTAATCAACCATATGATAGAGAACTTAGGTAAATGACTCACTAACCTAGGTATCAGACTCAAATAAAGGGAAAATTACATAGTTTATGACTCAAATAAAATATAAAAATTACACGACTAGACTCAAAAAAGTGTGAAGAACATAATGGCGCATGCCGACGATCCATCAGAGCTTCAAAAAATGTGAGGGGTAAGTGATGCCCCCATCATATTCATCAGTACCAACAGGGCATCGGGAACTGACATGGTTTGTTCGTTTATTCGTCTATTCATTGACACGGGGTTAGTGTCAAAGCAAGAAGGTCTTTTGTTCCTTGATTTGAACGGAAGGTCCTAGTCAAGTGCATATTCATCAGTGTCGATGGGGCATCGGGAACTGACATGGTTTGTTCGTTTATTGGTCTATTCATTGACTTGGGGTTAGTGTCAAAGCAAGAAAATAGTCTTTTATTCCTTAACCCAAATAGAAGGTCCGGGTCAAGTGCTTGTTCATCAATACCGATGGAGTATCGGGAACTGATGTGGCTTGTTCGTTTATTCATCTATTCATTGACACGGGGTTAGTGTCAAAGCTAGAAATTAATATTTTATTCCACAACCTAAATGGAAGGTTCGGTTCAAGTGCTTGTTCATCAGTACCGATGAGGTATCAGGAACTGACGTGGCTTGTTCATTTATTCGTCTATTCATTGACACGGGGTTAGTGTCAAAGCAAGAAAATGGCCTTTTATTCCTTAACCCAAACGGAAGGTCCGGGTCAAGTGCTTGTTCATCAGTACCAACGGGGTATCGAGAACTAACGTGGCATGTTCGTTTATTCATCTATTCATTGACATGGGGTTAGTGTCAAAGCAAGAAAAATGGTTCTTTTTTTATTTCTTAACTCATACGGAAGGTCTTGGTCAAGGTATCTTCGTCAGTGTTGGGGCCAGATAGGTTGTCACAACACCGAGCTATATTGGTGCTTTGTGAGAGTAAAGAGTGCAGTTCATTCGGCCATTCAGGTTAAAAGGAACATCTGGGCCAGAGGATTTTGTCCCGACGAGAGTCGAAGAGCTTAAATTCATTAATGGTAATTTCTCCTCCTCTTTTTTTCTTTTTTTTTCTTCTCTCTCTTTTTTTGTTTCTTCTTCTTCTTATTTTTTTGAATAGATATTGCCCAGCCTCATGGGAAATCTAAGAAACTTATTTGCTCCATATGAAACGCAAGGTTCAATTATTCATTGAATTGAGGAAGCTTCGCATAATACAACTTCAGGTGTCTCCCATTAAGGGGCGAGAATTGAATTTCCCCCCGATGATTGACAATAACATATGCCCCTCCCTCATACACTTTCTGGACCACATAAGGACCCAACCGATTCTCCTTTAACTTGCCTTTGGGATTGGTAGCCATGACTTCCCTTCTCTTGACCATGACCATGTCACCCTTCTTGAATTCGCGTCCATTGACTGGCTTGTCAAAGGCGTGGGCTATGTGGGTCTGATAGACCTGTATATTCTGCTGAGTTTGGAGCCACTTCCCTTCTAGATCAGAAAGCTCCTCCAGTCTTTGCTCTGCGTTCGTTTGGCCGCCTTCGACCAGCCCATGCTAAATTGGAACCCTTAAGGAGAGAATCTCCAATTCTATGGGGAGAATTGCTTCTGAGCCATACACTAAGGATAAAGGTGAGTAGCCCGTTAGAGTTTTATAGACAGTGCGATATGCCCATAGCACCTCATACATTTTCTCTTCTCAGTCCTTCTTACTGGAGCTTACTATTTTGGCCAGGAGAGTGCATATGGTCTTGTTAAAAGGTTCAGCCAACACATTGGCCTGTGGATTGTATGAAGTAGATATCCTCCAATCAATTTTGTATTTCTCGATCAATCTGTAGACCTTCTGGTTTTGGAAGTAACTTCCGTTGTCTAAAATAATTCAGTTGCGGGTACCAAACCAGAATATTAGATTTTGACGGATGAACCTGACCACGATTTCTCCTATCACTTCCTTCAAAGCCACAACCTCCGCCCAATGGGAGAAGTAATCTGTTGTTGCTATAACGTACTTGCATCCTGAAGAGGACGTAGGCAATGGACCTACGACGTTTGTTCCCCACTAGGAGAATCGCCATCTAGGCGCTGTCGGATGCAACTATATTGGGGGTCTCCTAGGGACCACTGCATGCTCTTGGCACTTTTGACATGACTTGGCGTATTTGCAATAGTCGTCAATCATTGTAGGCCAATAGTAGCCCAACTTCTTGATATCAATTTTCATCTTCGGCCCTGCTTGATGGGCACCTGTTGACCCAGCGTGGACCTCCTTCATGACTCTCCAAGCCTCCTCAGTGGACAGGCAACAGAGCAATACTTTTCTTTTGGCATCTGCCACAATTCGGAACAAGATCCCGTTTCAGACTTCGCAGGAGTCCTTCATTCTGATCAATCTGATCTTTTCTTCTCTTTGCTTGGGCAGTTGTTGGTATTTAAACCACTGCATGAGGGGCTCCCTCCAATCGGGTGAGCCGACTACCTCCGCCGTCATACCCTCATATTCTTCTTCTTCAGGCTCCTTTACCATACTAGGGACCTAGTGTCAGTTTATCTGATGTGAAACAACCACGGGGTATGCAGCAAGCAAACAGAAACTTAGGACCTATTCCGCAATCACAACCACATAGCAATTCAGTTGGCAGATCGGGCCAATTCGCCGTCGCACACACACGAGCCCGGGGTGACTAAATGATGCTAAGGGGAGGTGATGGATCAAGACCCTTGCTGGTAGAGTGCCAGCAAGGCTAGGGTTGCCCTCCCGAAGGTACGAAGCCCACAATTAAGGGGCTGGCCGGGTGCCACTTGGAGCACTAGGTCCCTCTCTCACACACTCCACGGTGACCGCTCGTAAGTGGAGCACGTGGGGTCGGACACTCTCTCGCTTGCTCAACGGAGTGGATTCTACGGATATTAAATGAACAAGCACCAGAAGGAAATGGAGCAAAGGTTAGAGCTCACCTGGTTGGTTTGAAGAAACCAACCCCGTTCGGAGACGAGGGCGAGCGGGGAAGTGTGGGTTCCCCGCACACTGCGCCGGTGTAGCTTGATCCCTGTTTAATAATAACATTCACTACGCCTCACGCAGGAGGGTGGACTTGGGGTGGGGATGATTTGTATTACATGCAAACACTACCTCCACGCAGGGAGGGGCGGTGAGCCGGCCAGGCGGGGAGGAGTCTGATTGAGGCAGGACCAAGTCGAGGACGTCCGTGGATGATTCCTCTTCGAGTAGCAAGCAAGCAGAACACCGGACGATGTCGGGGCGGCGAGGAGGGGCCCGTTGAACGTGGGGGGGGGGGTCAGGACAGGACCCAAATGAACTGTCTGCGCACCTGGGAGAGAAAATTTGGAAAATGCTCTTCCTGATGCCGAACGAGACGCCGCTTGTTGGTGATGGTGGGTGCCTTGTGGTAGCAGCTCTCGGCCAAGTGGCGCCTTCAGAAGTTGAGGGGTGTGGCCGTGGTAGCCTCTGCACTGCAGCTCTGGTTCAGATTCTGGTCCTGGTTGTGCAGTTTGACGAGAACGGGTGCCACGCACTGTGCCGAAGTCAGAACGAGGCGAGACCACCTCAGGAGCATTGAGGACATGGAGAAGAAGCAACTCTCAGAAAAGAGTTAGGCTGATTCATGCTGCTGACGTCAGTGCAGGCTCTGCTAAACGGACCTCAGGTTCTGGTTCAAATCTGGCGCAGCTGCACAAGAATGGGCACCACGATCTGTAGTGAGGTCGGAACGAGACGATTCCACCTCGGGAGCGTTGAGGACTTGGAGAAGAACCAACTCTCAGAAGAGCGTTCTAGCTGAATCGTGATGTTGACGTCAGTGCATCCTCTACCAAACGGACCTCAAGTTCTGGCTCACATCTAGCGCAGCCTTATGAGAATGGGCACCACGATCTGTAGCAAAGTCAGAACAAGACGATTCCACCTCGCTTGTGAAGAAGACTGGAAGACCTTTCCGAAAATGTATGGTGCACCTCCAGATGACGTCGGACAGCACCGGGGCAGTCTCTGCAAGTGGAGCTTCCACTGCTGCCAGCGAACTGGATAGAGTAGGTTGGTGAAATGAAGTTGATAATGGTGGGAAGGGGTGAAGGGGCTGCAATGGGGAGAGGGATAATGGCTGTGGGGCTTGGATGGAGGTGGATAGAGGTGGAGGAGAGGCTGGAGAAGAGGGCTGGGTCGCAGCTAGCAGGTGGAGGGGGAGGGGGGATGCGGCCAAGGGTGGAGGGTGAGAGAGAGAGGGGGGGCGCAAGTGGCTTGGAGGGAGAGGGAAATTTGAACTGAGTTTAATGTGGGGTTGGTTAATGTGGCCTTGGGAAGGGGAGGAGTTGCCTTGGGGAGGGGAAAGGTTACTTGGGAGAGGGGATTCTCTCTTGGAAAATGAAGGGTTGTATGGGGAAGGGGAAAGGTTGCTTGGGAGGAGGGAGAGGTGCCTAGGAGAAGGGGCTTCCACCTAGGGGTTGGAGGGGGATTAAATGGGAGGTATGGGGAAGGGGGAGGGGTCTTAATTAGAGGTGAATAGGGAGGAGAGAGAGTGAATTTCGAAATTTAGAGAGAGAGGGGTTCGCCCCTTTTAGTGAGAGAGAGAAGAAGAGAGAGAGAGAGCTAGAGATAGAGAGAGAGATGCACAAATGCTTTGGCAAACTTTTATCAATACTTCATTACCTTACAAATGAGGGATTGGGGTCCTATTTATAGGAATCCCACAATTTAACTTAGGTCCCTAACTTTTGGACTTCTAACACTAAACCAAGGGGAAGGGGGCGCCCTGGGCCTAGCCCATATAATTGGGCCCAATAACACACATAATGACTTAAGACTTAGGTAAATAGCTACCTAACCTAGGTATTGGACTCAAATAAAAGGAAAAGTACATGATAATAAAATGAAAATTACATCATATGACTCAAAATAAAGTGGTGAACAAGATGTAGCATAGGTGGTGAGTATCGGGATCCTCGATCATATGAAAGTGTTGGTGATGTCCTCATCATACCCCCGGGGTGCGGAAAACGCGACTCCGTCCAGTATGGGCCCACCGGGGAAGTGGTCCTCTCAAACAGCTCAGAGTGAACCTCAACCTCCAAACTCAACCCTGTGTCCGCGACCAGGGTACGGTCCTTCATCCTCTCGAAGTGGCTCAGGCGCACCCTCTTGCTGGCGATGGAACCCTGCTTGTCTAGTATTGCCTCTGTGTGCACACGTCGGACTCTCAGGCTGATTTTTGGTGGCTCTCCGAGGGTGTCCCTCTCAAAGGAAGATAAAGGCTCGAGGCACTCACTAGGATCCACCGCGGTGCCCATATAGGGTGCCGGATCCGCCATGTGGAAAATGGGGTGAATCCCAAAACCCATTAGGAAGTTCAACCTGATAGCCGGGTTGCCAAAGTCACTCGGAACTTGGGAAGGTCCAAGTCCTCGTGCCCTCGAATTGGAGGTGACCCTAGGGTAGAGCCACTCCAATGTCATCATCACCAGATTGATTACTTGGAATTCCAAGTGGCGCTCTCGAGCTCTTGTCCGCTCTTTGTGAACCTCACCGCTCGTCAAGAATTGCTTGCGTGTATGCTCATGCCATGCATCATGATGCGGTGAGTGGGTGTGAAAGAGGATAGCATGCAAAGGTGGGCCGGGGCAACCGTACATAGACCTATCATGCATAAATGTGATGAAGACTTTCATGGACTCAGGAGGGCCGGGGCAACCATAGGTGGACCTATCATGCATGGTTGTGATAGTTACTGGGGGACCCGGACATCCATGTATGCTCCTTTCATGCTTAAGAGCTATGATGAATGTGGGAGGACCAGCACATCCAAATGTGAGCGAGTCACGTATGGGGCCTACAGTGTATGTGACATGTATGAGATGACTGGGCTTACTAGCCCTACCAAATGATGCAAAATGTAGTGGCACATGCAATCCTATCAAGATGGTCCCATTTTTAGGTGGGGGTTGTTTTAGGGGTTTCCACTCATGGGGGTCGAAGGGGTCCAAGAAAGTGGACATCTTGGGATGGGTCAACTCCTCATTTCCTAGGTGGATGTCACCCATGGTCATGGCTCTCATAGTGTGGGCTAAGTTTTGGAATGGGTGGGTTAGGTTCGACATGGTGGGTGAGGGTAGGAGGGAGTGGGTGGTGAGTGATGAGTACTCGGAAGCCCATAGGAAGTGGCCAAAAGGTTTGAGATGGGTTAAGGGGTGGGTGATGTGAAGGTGGGCTTTAATCCAAGTGATCGTCCTAGGGTCCCTAGGACACATAGGGAAGTGGGAATCATGAACCTGGTGGGACCTATCGTAATGCTCCTTGCAAAGGGATGAGGGGTAGGGAAAGATGTAGGAGGGCAAGGAGGTGGGTTGGCAAAGAAGGGCTAGTGGGAAGGGATCATGTGGATCTGGGAGGACTTGGGTTGAGGGGATTGAGGCTTCTTCCCATCCTAGACCTGGAGCACTTCAAAGCATACACTCCCTAGTGTGGGCTAGGCACTCGTCTCCTAATGGGGTAAGTACCAAAGCGGATTCCCTAGGTTGAGTGCCCTTTTCTTGTGGTAGGGGGGTGGTGTAAAACTTATCGGGCTCGGGTAGAAACAATACGAGCTCACTCATGCAAGGACCCTTAGTGTAAATGGAGATGATGGACCTGATAGAGGGGTGTGAGAAACTAAGGTACCCCATATCACTCACTCCTAAGGCCAGCATGTTTGTCACCTCTATTTGCCTTAGTATGCCTTTAATCAAGTCCCTCATGGCTCCTACAAAGCAAAATGAATGATAGGTTGTGTGGAATGGTAGGGTGGGCACAATTGGGTAATGATTTTTCGTAGGGGGGTGTATGATGTAGAGGAGGATGTCTTGTTTTAGCCACTCAATGAGGGGTTCCCCTAAAATCACAATTCTCATGGAGGGAGGGGTAGGGGGACTTGGTTGGTCAGCTGGCAACTCTAGGGGGAGGATGTTCCTAGTTAGGCTCGTTGTGGTCTCTTTGGATAAAGATGAGCCTTCTTGACCCAACCCTTGGCATTGGGCTTCATATTCTTCCTCCCAATCTAAGGGAGCCTCATGGATTTCAATCACATTCTCCAGTTCCCTTTGGATAGGGGTAAGTATTTCTTCAGTTAGGGTGTTGGACATCTCTCGTGAAGGGCATTGATGGATGAAGTGTCCAAAGCCTCTACACTTAGAGCATTGTTGTCTACTTCCCTGAGTGGTCTCACCCACACTTGGTCCATTGGAACCCCCTTCTTGCCGGGGCATGTTTTGACTAGGGGTGACTCTTGTCGAAGGAGGGGATTAATGGGCCGAAATGGGATACTCCTATGCCCGTAATGTTGGTGCCTCTCATAGTCATAATAGGGATCATAGTCTAACCTTTTCCTATCAAACTCATCCCGAGGTGACCAAGCTCTAGGGCCGTGGTTCCCTTTTGCCTCAATCTGAGGTCGGAGTTGCCCGGGAGAGAAAGGGGAAGTGGGAGTTCTCCTCGGGTTATGGTTCTCAAGGTAGGAGTGGGAAGGTCGGGGAGCATAAATCTTCCTAAGCTCAATATTCATCTCTTTCCATGATTCTATGGGTTCTTGCCTCCAAATCCTTCTTAAGCTCACTATGCGTTCCCACTCCGTCTTGGCTTGTCCCCGAAGCAGCCCTGTGGCCCTGCAGACTCTAGCGTGTCCATAGACCCTAGTCCAATCAAAGTGTTTATCCATGGTAGCTTCCCACTTTAGGTAGGCATTAGGACTAGATCTGTCAAAACTAAGGTCCCCTTCTAGGATGATGTCCATGAGGAGAGGGTCAACCGGACTCTTGTGGAAGGCCGTGTTGGGGGGACTTAACCAATGGGGAGTATACATGATGATGCACTGGGTGGCCCAATGATGACTCTAAATGTGAATGCACCCTAGGACCAACTTGTAGAGAGACAAGTTGTGAACTTGCTCTGATACCAATTTGATGTGACACGACCCCTCGGACCTAGATTTGCAAGCAATCGAACCGAACGGCTGACCCACTCAAGCGGGTTCACCCGCGTCGCGCACACCCGGGTCCGCAGGTGGACCGGCGATACTGGTGAGGGTCCGAGGTTGGACCTTGCCTTTCGGGGATTTGACCAGCTTGGGCTAAACCCCCTAAGGCCTGGGATGCCCAATTCCGTGGGCGGCCAGCACGCCAAGGGCGTGGGATGTAGTGGCTCTCTCACAACTCGCTCCGCGAGGCACTCAATTAGATGGCAATTTGAGATCGGGCGCTCACCTCACCGCCGACGGGCAACATAGAAACAATACAAAACTAAGCAGAGTTGAACCAGCAAGGAGAGAGGGGGCTAGAAGCTCACCTGATCAGCGTGAAGACGCCGATCCCGGCCGGAGACGATGGCGAGCGGGGAGGCATGGGTATGCACCCGCACGCCGCGCCGATGTAGCTTCGGATGGCGACCTGCTAGTACACTCACTACACCTCACGCAGGAGGGGGATCTCGGGGTGGGGATTAACTTGATTTACAACCAAAACTACCTCCACGCAGGGAGGGGCGTTAAGCCGGCCAGGCGGGGTGGGGTGGTGAACTAGCTAGTGCCGAATGATCTGCCCCAATCTGGAATACTCGGACAGGGGGTTGATGTAGACACTGCCACGCACTCCTCCGAACTAGGAAGTCAACGAAACCAGCGTCGAAACGTCGCTGATAGACCCAAGAAAGCCTGAGAATTTTTGTGGGTGGTCCCGATGTCGTCACCGGCTGGGGCGATCTCTAGAACAGGGACCCTGCGCTCTGGTTCTGGCCGTCCCAGGGAATTGCAGCTGCTTGCCGTTGGGGCCACGGCTGCTCCCGGAGTCTGATTGAGGCAGGACCAAGTCGAGGATGTCTATGGATGATTCCTCTTCGAGAAGAAAGCAAGCAGAACACCGGACGATGTCGGGGCAGCGAGGAGGGGCCCGTTGAACGTAGGGGGGTCAGGACAGGACCCAAATGAACTGTCTGCGCACCTGGGAGAGAAAATTTGGAAAATGCTCTTCCTGATGTGGAACAGGACGCCGCTTGTTGGTGATGGTGGGTGCCTTGGGTATCAGCTCTCGGCCAAGTGGCGCCTTCAGAAGTTGAGGGGTGTGGCCGTGGTAGCCTCTGCACTGCAGCTCTAGTTCAGATTCTGGTCCTAGTTGTGAAGTTTGACGAGAATGGGTGCCACGCACTGTGCCGAAGTCAGAACGAGGCGAGACCACCTCGGGAGCATTGAGGACGTGGAGAAGAAGCAACTCTCAGAAAAGAGTTCAGGCTGATTCGTGCTGCTGACGTCGGTGCAGGCTCTGCTAAACGGACCTCAGGTTCTGGTTCAAATCTGGCGCAGCTGCACAAGAATGGGCACCACGATCTGTAGTGAGGTCGGAACGAGACGATTCCACCTCGGGAGCGTTGAGGACTTGGAGAAGAACCAACTCTCAGAAGAGCGTTCTAGCTGAATCGTGATGTTGACGTCAGTGCAGCCTCTGCCAAACGGACCTCAGGTTCTGGCTCACATCTAGCGCAGCCGCATGAGAATGGGCACCACGATCTGTAGCAAAGTCGGAACGAGACGATTCCACCTCGCTTGCGAAGAAGACTGGAAGACCTTTTCGGAAATGTATGGTGCACCTCCAGATGACATCGGACAGCACCGGGGCAGTCTCTGCAAGTGGAGCTTCCACTGCTGCCAGCGAACTGGATAGAGTAGGTTGGTGAAATGAAGTTGATAATGGTGGGAAGGGGTGAAGGGGCTGCAATGGGGAGAGGGATAATGGCTGTGGGGCTTGGATAGAGGTGGATAGAGGTGGAGGAGAGGCTGGAGAAGAGGGCTGGGTCGCAGCTAGCAGGTGGAGGGGGAGGGGGGGATGCGGCCAAGGGTGGAGGGTGAGAGAGAGAGGGGGGGGCGCAAGTGGCTTGGAGGGAGAGGGAAATTTGAACTGAGTTTAATGTGGGGTTGGTTAATGTGGCCTTGGGAAGGGGAGGAGTTGCCTTGGGGAGGGGAAAGGTTACTTGGGAGAGGGGATTCTCTCTTGGGAAAATGAAGGGTTGTATGGGGAAGGGGAAAGGTTGCTTGGGAGGAGGGAGAGGTGCCTAGGAGAAGGGGCTTCCACCTAGGGGTTGGAGGGGGATTAAATGGGAGGTATGGGGAAGGGGGAGGGGTCTTAATTAGAGGTGAATAGGGAGGAGAGAGAGTGAATTTCGAAATTTAGAGAGAGAGGGGTTCACCCCTTTTAGTGAGAGAGAGAAGAAGAGAGAGAGAGAGCTAGAGATAGAGAGAGAGATGCACAAATACTTTGGCAAACTTTTATCAATACTTCATTACCTTACAAATGAGGGATTGGGGTCTTATTTATAGGAATCCCACAATTTAACTTAGGTCCCTAACTTTTGGACTTCTAACACTAAACCAAGGGGAAGGGGGCGCCCTTGGGCCTAGCCCATATAATTGGGCCCAATAACACACATAATGACTTAAGACTTAGGTAAATAGCTACCTAACCTAGGTATTGGACTCAAATAAAAGGAAAAGTACATGATAATAAAATGAAAATTACATCATATGACTCAAAATAAAGTGGTGAACAAGATGTAGCATAGGTGGCGAGCATCGGGATCCTCGATCATATGAAAGTGTTGGTGATGTCCTCATCATTATCACCCGTACACTGAGTGATCCATCCGACAGAACTGCCAACGAGCTCGCCAACTTTACTAGTGCCTCAACCTACACATTTTGGCCTCGGATGATGTGGTTTATTTCAATAAAATAGAATCGCTCCATGAGCTACTTCACCTTGGCATGGTAGGGGAGTAATTCAGGCTTTCAGACGTCAAATTGTCCTTGAATTTGTTTGACGATCAGCATCGAATTGCCGAAGACCTGCAACATTCGGATCTCCATTTGAAGAGCTACCTGGAGTCTGATTATTAGAGCTTCATACTCCGCCTCATTGTTCGTGCAAGGCTTGTTGATGGAACATGAGGTGTGCAGCACTTCTTCATCCGGATATTTTAGGACGATGCTGGCCCTGGCTCTTATTCTTGATTGCCCCAACAGGGACGTTTCCGTTCTCGAAGCCCCATCAAAGTATTGTTGCCAGGTGGTCTGACGGACTTGGTCGACCTCCAGTGTCTCATCTTTAGGGAGCTCTATGATCAATGGAGAGTCTTCAGGCACTGGGTGCGCCACAAAGAAGTCTGCAATAGCTTGGCCTTTAATGTCCATTTGCGGCAGGCACGTAAGTGATGCCGAACTCCATCAAGATGATGGCCAATTTGCCTAATCAGCCCTTCAGTGCTAGCTGGGAGAGTATATATTTGATGGGGTCGGCTCTGGATATCAACCGTACCTCGTGCGACAGAATATAGTGTCTTATCTTCTTGGCTGCGAAGACCAGTGTGAGGTAGACTATTTCAATCTGGGTCTATTTTCGTTATGCCCTGACCAACCTTCAACTGAGGTAGTAAAGGGCTTGCTCTTTCCCCTCATTGTTGTTCTGAGCAAGCATTTCCCCTAGTGGGCATTCGGTGGTGGCTATATATAAGACCAGCGGCCGCCCCTTGATAGGTGCCCCCAGAATCGATGGGGTCTTCAAATATTCTTTCAGCTTGTCGAGAGCTCTTTGACATTCTTGATTCCAGCAGAAGGAGCGTTCTTAGTCATCAGCTTGTGGAACGGCTGGCACTGCTCGGACATGTTGGAAATGAACCGGGATATATAAGCCAACCGGCCCTACAATGACCTTAATTCTCCCAAATTCTTCAGAGGGGGCAGCTCCTGTATGGCCTTTATTTTGGTAGGGTACATTTCAATACCCCTGTACCTGACTATGAAATCTAGAAACTTTCTACTGGAGACACCCAAGGCACACTTCATCGGATTCATCTTCAGCTCATATTGCCGCAACCTTTCAAAGATAATCCATAGGTCATTCAAGTGATCCTCTCTCCTTCTAGTCTTGACAACTAGGTCATCAATGTAACATTCGACTTTATCATATAGCAGCTCGTCGAATATTTTGGTAATCGCCCTCTAATACATGGCTCCAGCATTCTTAAGGCTAACGGGCATTCTTTTATAATGGAGTATCCCTTTAGGCGACCGGAACACTGTGTGAATTCGTTCATGCTCTACAATCCATATTTGATTGTACCCTGACAACCCGTCCATGAACGACAAGGCCTCGTGGCCAGTAGTTGCATCGATCATGACTTTGGTGATGAGCACCAAAAAATCATCTTTTGGCCAAGCCTTGTTCAGATCATGAAAATCTACACAAATTTTGATCTGACCATTCTTCTTCTTAATAGGCACAATATTGGCCAGCCAAGTGGTGTACTGATTCTCCGCCACAAAGTTGACATCTATGAGTTTGTCGACCTCCTTGCAGATCTGGTTTATTAATTCCGACCTCATCATTCAGGGCGGCTGTTTAATTGGTTCGGCCCTGGGATCGATGGTTAGTACATGCTGGGCTATTGTAGGACTAAGGCCTGGTATTTCTTTATAATGTCAAGCAAAGCAGTCATGGAATTCTTGTAGTAGCTTTATGTAGTGCCCTTTCTCCTTTGGGAGTAGAAGGGCGCTAAGAAAGGTCGGCCTAGGATCATCTTCTGTGCCGAGATTCACGTTGACCAGCTCATCGACAGTAGCCTGGCACTCGTCTTCAACCTCCGAGGGAGTTGGGAGTAAATCAATGAAGTCTTCATTCTCTTCTTCTGCTTTGAGGGCATCATAGACACTCTCTTGTTTTGTTTCGCCTAGAGGTGGGGCTTCAAGCTCTGCTCTCTTTGAGCTACTTGGTTCTTGGGTTTACTGGGGAGGTAGCCCTGAGATTGATGACACGGGCTCCGCATGTCCCGGACATTGACCATCAGGTGTTGCGCCCTTGAGGGTAGGAGGGTACTCCTTTGCCTTCAGCGCTTGTGGATCACCATCGGGCGTTGCAGCAGCTTCTGTGGGGATGGACTCCCAACACTTGCACGGGGGATCAAGCTCTTGATTGTTATGTGCCCACAATGGAGACAGACAAGAGGCTTCTGGCTTGGTGGGTGATTCCATGAGCTCGCGGTCTCCCAGGTATTCATCATAGATTACCCCCAGAGAGTCCTCGTCTGTCACAATAGAGACGGAGATCGTGTCGACATCATAGTAGTCTTCTATGGAGAATCTCAGCCCTGGATGTTGGCTGATCTACAATAGCTCTCTATCCATGTTTGGTGGATACCACATTTCTTTGAACATTTTATTCTAACTAAAGGGTTGGTGGAAGGGAACCTTTTGTCTTCTGGCCATCTCAACTATGCAGATGGCTACGTACGGAAGTCCCATAATTGGGACAAGCGGGTCACACGCTTCTTCGGGGAAGCTACAGTCATCATCCCCCTTTATTGGCTGTTCTTCCGCTACATAGAAGATGGTGGGCCGGCCTTCAGGGTCGGGGACCTCTAGGATTTTCAACAATTCGACTGTTTGACAGTTGGCCCCTGCTATAGGCTTAATGATCCCAGGCGAGACTTTAACATCCCCAAGTAAGTCTTCAAGCTCTGATGCCCCTGGTGCAGGGCGGATATCAGATGAGATCGTCCTAAGCACCCCTTCTGCCTCATAAATGAGTGTTACTTCTGGAGGGACCGCATAATCAGGCGGCGGCGGAGGGAACCACTCACTGGGCTCCACTTTCTTGTTCCCCTTGTCCGGAGGTGCGCAGGGAGTTTGTTTTGGTTTCTCCAGGTACAACGAGGCATCAAGAAAGTGGCACTCGAACACTTCAAAAGGATGCAGATCGGCAAATATCCTTTCTTCTTTCCCATTGCGAGGGTACTTTATGCATTGATGTAGAGTAGAGGGTACTGATAAGTGCTATATTTTATATCATAAGTTGCATCACATTCATCATCTTTGAGCATTAAAATGAATAAAGTTGTGCATTAATATGAATAAATCTCATTCTTACCATTATTTAAATCTGCATACATTTTATCATCTTTTTGAGTGAAAATGGCCATGTAAGAAATATTCAAGAATTTGCATAATTATTTGAAAGTCATTTTGGGATGAAATATGTTGATATTTTGAATTTTTTGAATTTTTAGGAAATAGCGACCGGATGGTCAGACGCTAATTTAAAAAACTATTTCTGAAAATAAGAAATAGTGACTGACTGAACGGGCGCCAATTTATTTTGTTGGAAAAAGAAAAAAAAGAAATGAAGAATTCACGACTGTGTATGGAGGCGCACATTCATTTATGAAAATAGGAAAAAAGGAAAAGCTAGAAAAATAGAAAAGAATGTGCGACTACCCACGAAGGCACTATATCTTTTGGAAAAGAATGAGCGACGAGTCATATGGGCGCTATTTCCTCTGCACAGAAAATCAAAAAGAAAATCAAGAAAAAATGGAAAAGAATAAGAGACTGTTTGAACAGTCGCTATTTCCCGGATTTATGAAAAATAGGAAAATGTCAAAAAAAGGAAAAAAGGAATGTGCGACCGTGTGATCAGATGCTATTTTAATTTGCGCCCACTACCCTGGTCGCTATTTTCATAAGAGTTTGAAGCAAAAATGGGAGGGTCTCTTTGAAGCAATCTAGCCACGTTCGATGCTATACTTCCATGTTTTGATCAAGGGAGAGTCTATCCATGGCAAGAGACCTAATTTGGACAACTAATCCAAGTTACTAAATCAGGTTTTGAGTTGATCTGAAAGTCCTCGGCCGTGAAGCTTCTCTGCACACTATATAAAGCACCTGTGAGCGACCATGGGGAGGAGTTAACCGCCTAGTTTTTAGCCTTTTTACATGCTTTCTGTTCTTCTTTTCAAATTGATTTCTTCTACAAACTTCTTTTTTTGAATTTTCTGCAACTTCTTCTTCTTCCCCTTCTTCCAATTCTTCTCCGTTTTCAACTTATTCTCTGATTTTCAAGTAACAGTTTTGCACTTTTACTGTTCATCTTCTATTTTTCACAGTTCTTCTCTCCTAGTTTTCACACTCTTTTGATCCTCTTCTCCTCTTGCTTTCTTCACAAAAGTTGTTCATTTTTAAATTCTTTTCAACTTCTTCTTCTACCACTTCTTCTAATTCCTTCTCACATTCCAGTTACTCCTCTATTTTCAAAGTTTAATTTTTTTGACTTTCATTGTTCATCCGCGCATCATCGTCCTGTTCTTCCTCATTTTTCACCCTCTTCCATACGTTTTCTTCCTCTGTGTTCTTCAGCAATCTTCTTCGTCTTCCTCAGATCTTCAACTTTCTATTCTTCTACTTCTTCTAAATCTCTTTAGTTTTTAAGTTATTTCTCTTCTAATCTCCCTCTATTTTCTTCCTATTTTACTGTGTTTTTATTTATCCTCCACCGTAAACCCCTCTCTATCTCTCTCTTTTTCTCTCTATTCACAGCACACACGCACACATAGATTTACAAAGTGATTTTAAAAGCTTATTCCTCTTCTTCTATCTATCTCCCTCTCCCATATTTCTTCACACATCCCTTTGGCGGATCTTCTTCCTTTGGTCCTCCCGGCGGCATCTACTTCCACGGCGGGGTGAACTTCTAAGGCTCGGCACGGCAAGGAGATGACATCACTCTTCATCCTCTTGGCTCCAATTTCTTCTTTCACTCTTTTATTTTCAGTCAAGTTGTAATTTCATTTTCACATACGTTGTATTTGTCACCTTTCATAGTAATAAATTTTAGATTTTGTGTAATTATGTTCTTCTTAGTTTTCTCCCTCTCTTTCCAATTTCTATTCTTAACCCTCTCATATTCTTTAGTTAGTTTATTTCCATGTAATTTTCCTTTTCTTTATTTTAAATCTTACTCAAAACTTTAGATTTTTGAAATATAAGAGTTCTCCTCCATGCTATTTTGAAAATATTTCTTCCTCGTGAGATCGACCCGTATTCACCACTTTGCTTAAATTTCAATATTTTTAAGTGAGTGAGTTCGGTTAATTTTTAAATTGTGGCATAATTTTTTTAACGACAGATTTGTGGCTATCAATTTTTGGCGTCATTGTCGGGGAAGAAATAAATTTTAATGGTTGGAAATTATTGTGTTTGATTTGTATATAGTTTTACTAATTTTTTCATTTTTCTTTTGTAAGAAAAATAAAAAAATCAAAAAAAAATCAAAAAAATCCACAAAAAGTTGGACCTGAAAATTCTCAGAAAATAAACTGTCACAGAAAGCGTCACTGAGCCTGAAACTATAGCAGAAAGTAGAAATTTAAAAATTTCAAGAAATTCAAGTGTCGCTAAAAGTCAGTAAAAGTAGGAAAATGTCCTATTTTTCTAATTTTTAAAAAAAATCATAAAAATCTGAAAAATAATTGAAAATTTTAAAAAAGAAGAAAACCAGAAAACACCAAAAATATGATCTTAGGTCTTAATTTGCAGTAGTTTTGTATATTGTTTGCTATTTTTAGTTGAAAGTTATATTTTCTTCATATCTCTTTTTAAAAAAATTTAAAAAAATAACTCTCTGAAAAAAAAATCCGAAAATAGAAAAAAATTTCATCATGTCATCATGATTTCATCTTAGTTGCATCTCTTTCTTGCATTTTGCATTTTAGTTGATTTCTTATTTACTAGCATCATTATTTGAAAAAAAAATTCTTTCTTTCTTTTCAGTTTTCCCATTCTGAAGGGAAAGTTAGGATTCCTTACACCCTTCTTGTAATTGGAAAGACCCTCTATTGAGCATTCCGTCTCTTTCGATTGGAAACTCCTTTTCCAAGACCTCCATAAGTCCTCGCACCCGTGGATTCCCTCACGGACGCCAGGCTGATTATACCAAGAAGTACCTTGAAGTTAGATTGCACTTGAAGGTTTCACATTAAAAAAAGTGAGTTTTATAATTTATTACTATTTTGAAAAATTGATGTCTAAGGCTAGAGGTTTTGTGGCAAATACCCAAGTTAGATTGTGGTTAATTAATTAGGACCCTACGAAAGTAGGGGGAGCCTCCCACAACTCCACCTTTTACCTGGCCGGTTGATTACTTTAGTAGTGAGTACCAATTCTTCTTTTCAAAAAAATAGAGAAAAAGTAAATATCATCACTTTGCATTCATATAGTGTTTGATTCATTGCATTATTTTCCAAACTTATTTGCATAATAAAAAAAACCATCAATTTTTTTTTGCATACTTAATTCATATAGTTGCATTTGCATTTATTTTGAAAAGAAAAAAATTTTAAAAATCAAAAATCCAAAAACAACAATTTCTCTTTGGGCCTTTTTGCATTGCATGCAAGGTAGGAGATCCCTACATCCACATTTGTTAGGGCCCATTAGTGAGATTGAGAGGTTAGTGTATTCTATAAATCATCCACAACCTAGTCTCATGGAGGACCAAAATCAACATCAAGTGCAATAAGTTGCTCCCAAGCAGATGAAGGACTATTTCATGCCTAATCAATATCGACCGTCCTTCTATGTCCAAGCACCTCAGAACCAGGCGGTTCATTATGAAATCAAGTCTAGTACCATCCAAATATTGCCATCTTTTTATGGCAATACCAATGAAGATCCATATAAACATCTTGATGAATTTCTCCAGATTTGCTCAACTGTCAAAATCCGAAACTTTTCAGATGATGCTCTTAAATTGACTCTCTTTCCTTTTTCCCTCAAAGACAAAGCCAAATATTGGTTAGGTGTCTTGGGTAGATCCATTGATGCTGAAATGCAAAACGAATTTTTGAAGAAATTTTATCTCATAGGGCGAACCAATATCATGAGGAGAGTCATAACTGGATTCACACAAAACCCTGGGGAACAAATCCATGAGGCATGGGATAGGTTGAAGGATTTGCTAAGGAAATGCCCCCACCATAGATTATCAAGATGACAAAATGTCCAGGCATTCTACGATGGTTTGACAGAAAATTATAGACATATGGTGGATGCTTCATGTGGGAGAGCATTTATGAGTAAAAGCGAGGATGGGGCCTATGATTTATTTGAGATGCTTAGTGAAAATTTCATTAGTCATGCCTCGCTCTCATCTTATGAAAGAATGATTGGGCCATCTAAGAGGTCAGGACTATATGAAGTTAAGAACCAAGGGAAATTTGAGAACAAGGTGGATATTAATGCCATAACTCAGAAATTGAATAAAATATATTTGTTGGCTCAGAAGATGAAAAAGGTTGATTTAGTAGTCCAGAAGTTAGATCAGCTGCTATCTAGGCAGGAACCATCTTTTTCTTCTGTTCCTCAACCTCAATCGTTCTCAACTCCCAATCATGAAGAAATATGTGCTCTTTGTTCTAGCCCAAACCATGCTGTCATTGATTGCCCTACGGTGGCTCAGCTGCCCTCGTTCATCCAAGAACAGATCTTTGCTGCTCAGGGTGTGTCCAAACCTGCGTATGATCCTTATTCTAACACCTATAATCTAAGTTGGAGAAACCACCCCAATTTTTCTTGGAAATCACAACAAGGTCCACCTATGCAAGCTAATCCCTCAAATTAAGCTATTCCAAAACAATCCTTTCAAGTGCCAAGTCAGTCTCACCAACATTTTCAACCTCCTTTTCAACAAGCTCAGCATAATACCCTCAACCTCCATTCCATCAAGCTTAGGCATCGTATCATCAAGCTCAATTTTCTCAGGGCCAACATCAGCAATACCTTCCTTAAAATAAATTCAATCAAGCTCAGAATCAGTACCAACCTTCTCAACCTCCTCAGCCCAACTTCGAGGATAGATTCGACCAACTCCAACAAATTCTACTTTCTCAGAATCAATCCATTCAAGCTCAACAACAACTCATTCAATCTCAGCAACAATCTATGGCTAAGTTGGAGAGTCAAATAGGGCAATTAGCTGCTAGCAATATGAGGAGAGATGTCGGTCAACTTCCTAGCCAACCTGTGGCTAATCCGAAGAACCAAACTCCAGGCTTTCACCTAAGAGCCCCTCTTCTTCCTCAACCAAACCAACCTCAGCCTCCTCCTCCTATAGGCCCTCAATTTGAGAATGCCAAGACTATATCTACCCTTAGGAGCGGGAAGATTTTAGATGACCCTTATAAGGTTAGGGGAGTTGGAAGTAGCTCGACCCAAGAGGCCCAAGAAGAGAGTGATAGTGAAGATGAGGAGCCTGTAATTGTGCAAGAGAAGAAGACGTCGGGGGATGGGGAGAAGAAGCTGGATAAAGGGAAGGCCAAGGTTGATGAAAAAGGTCCCCAAGAGTATGTTCCTAAGATCCCTTTTCCCGATGCTCTGAAGTCAAAGGCTCAAAAGAAAAGGCCGATCCAACAAGAGGAATTAGTGGAATTATTTAAACATGTGAATATCAATATTCAACTTCTGGACGGGATCAAGCATGTGCCGGCATATGAAAAGTTTTTAAAAGAGCTATGTACTCTGAAGAGGGAACCGAAGGCGATAACTTAAAAGATTCGCCTGTCTGAAGATGTTAGTGCTGTGATAATAAACCACTTACCTAAAAATTTGAAGGACCCAGGAGCTCCTCTGATTTCATGTGATATAGGTGGAGTTACATTTGATAAAGTATTGCTAGACTTATGTGCTAGCATAAATCTTTTACCCACCTTTATATATGAACAATTTAATCTGGGGGAGTTAAAGCCAACTTCTATAATCCTTCAGCTGGCGGATCGATATGTGAAAACTCCGAGGGGTTTACTAGAAGATGTTATTGTGAAAGTACATGAGTGCTATTTCCTGGTGGATTTTCTCATTTTAGATATGGCCTCGTCCCAGGAATTAAAACACACTCCAATTATTTTGGGACGACCGTTTTTAGCTACGGCAAAGGCCAATATAAACTGTGTCACGGGAATGATGGACATATCGTTTGGAGGTGAGAAGGTTTCTTTGAATGTGTTTAGAACATCCCAATATCCGGAACAAGATGAGGAGTGTAATGTTCTTGATATTTTTGAAGAATTGATCGATGAAAAGCTGGATGAAGTAAAGGATACCTTAGAAGAGGGTAGCATGCTGCAGGATTCTCTATTCTCTTCCGCACCCTACTCTAAGATAGAGCCACTCTCTCCATTGCAAGCTGAACCTACTCTTTCACCTTTGGATCAGCCGCCCGTTCTTGAATTGAAACGTCTGCCAGATTCTTTAAAATATGCTTATCTGGGCCCCGACCACACTTTGCCCATAATTATTGCTTCCACTCTCACTTCTGCTCGAGAATCTCAGCTTTTAGATGTCCTTCAGGAGCACAAGGGGGCGATAGGTTGGTCTGTGGTAGATTTGAAGGGTATTAGTCCATATGTGTGCATGTATTATATCTATTTGGATGACAATGCCAAGCCGAGCAGAGAGATGCAGCGCCGGCTGAATCCAAACACGAAGGAGGTAGTGAAGAAAGAAGTTGTGAAGTGGCTGGATGCTGGGATTATATATCCCATTTCAGATAATAAGTGGGTCAGCCCTATGCAAGTTGTTCCTACGAAGTCAGGGCTGACGATTGTTACCAATGAGAAAGGAGAAGAAGTGCCCATGTGATTACAAACACGGTGGAGAGTATGTATAGACTATAAAAAATTGAATTCGATGACAAAGAAAGATCATTTCCCACTCCCGTTTGTGGATCAAATTCTGGAGAAACTGGCTGGACAGAAGTATTTCTACTATTTGGATGGCTATTCTGGGTACAATCAGGTTGCTATTTACTCGGAAGATCAAGAGAAAACAATATTCACGTGCCCTTATAGTACGTTTGTTTTTAGAAGAATGCCGTTTGGGCTATGCAATGCCCCAGCTACCTTTCAGCGGTGTATGGTGTCTATATTTTTTGAAATGGTGAGTGAATTTTTGGAGGTGTTTATGGATGACTTTTCTGTATTTGGTAGTTCTTTTGAAAACTGTTTAGAAAACCTAACTCAGGTGCTAAAGAGGCGCATTTATTCAAACCTTCTATTAAGCTGGGAGAAGAGCCATTTTATGGTTAGAGAAGGAATAGTTTTAGGCCATTTTGTTTCAGAGAGAGGGATAGAGTTGATAAGGCTAAGGTTGATTTGATTTCCAATCTTCCTCCTCCTTCTTCTATCAAACAGATTCGATCGTTTCTTGGCCATGCTAGCTTTTATCGCAGGTTTATCCAAAACTTCGCTACCATTGCTCATCCTCTCACTCAATTGTTAGCTAAGGACACTCCCTTTCAACTAGATGATTCTTGTCTTAAGGCATTTAATTCCTTGAAAGTAGCCCTTACTCAAGCCCCGATTCTGCAATCTCCACATTGGTCGCTCTCTTTTGAAATCATGTGCGATGCCTCAGACTATGCCATTGGAGCTGTCGTAGGTCAAAGGATTGATAAGAAGCTTGTGGTGATCTATTATGCGAGCCGCACCCTCACCGATGCACAATTGAACTACACCACCACGGAGAAGGAATTGCTAGCTGTTGTGTTTGCCCTAGAAAAATTTTGCTCATATCTACTAGGGCCTAAGGTTATTGTTTATTCTGATCACTCCGCTTTGAAGTATCTCCTTTCCAAGAAAGATGTTAAACCCCATCTCATTCAGTGGATTTTATTGCTACAAGAATTTGATTTGGAAATTAGAGATAAAAAGAGGTTAGAGAATGTGGTAGCTGATCATCTATCTGGGATAGTGATACCTGAAAGTGCTCCTATGTCTGATTCCTTTTCCGATGAACAAATTCTTTCTATCTATCACTCTTCAAACCCTTGGTATGCTCACATTGTCAATTGCCTGGCGGTAGGATAAATTCCGGGAGGGTGGACTAAGCAGGAGAAGGATCAATTCTTTGCAAAGGTAAAGCACTATTTTTGGGAGGACCTGGAGCTGTTTCACATGGGTCCAGATCAGATTATAAGAAGATGTGTCCCCGAGGAGGAGCAACACTATGTTTTGAACTTCTGTCATAATCGGGCTTGTGGGGGACATTTCTCTAGAAAGAAAACTGCGGCTAAAGTGCTACAAAGTGGATTCTATTGGCCCACATTATTTAAAGATGCATATGAATTTTCAAAAACTTGTTTGAGATGTCAAGCAGTGGGTAACAATTCTAAGAAGGATATGCTGCCGCTTAATCCCATTCTGATAAATTTTTGATGTTTGGGGAATAGATTTTATGGGACCATTTCCACCTTCATTTGACAATGAATATATTTTGGTGGTAGTGGACTATGTTTCGAAATGGATTAAAGCTGTTGCTACTAGGACCAATGACCATAAGTTGGTAATGAAGTTTGTCAAGAAAAACATCTTTTCCCGATTTGGATGTCCTAGAGTTATCATTAGTGATGGGGGGTCTCATTTCACGAATTCTCAATTTTGAGCTTTACTTCGCAAATATGGCATAACTCACAAGCTCGCTACCCCCTATCATTCCCAAACTAGTGGCCAGGTTGAAGTATCCGAGAGGGAGATTAAAAACATTTTGCATAAGATAGTTAGGCCAGATAGGAAAGACTGGTCCGAGAGACTAGATGATGCATTATGGGCCTATAGAACTGCATTCAAAACTCCCATTGGCATGTCCCCTTACCGCCTCATCTTTGGAAAAGCCTACCACTTGCCTGTAGAACTGGAACATAGAGCATATTGGGTCATCAAACAAGTCAACTTTGATCTTACTCAAGCTGGTGCCCAAAGAGCTCTACAACTTAATGAACTGGAGGAACTAAGAAATTAATGAAGCCTAAGAAAATTCAAAGATTTACAAAGCTAAAACCAAGGTTTTTCATGTAAGCATATTTACAATAAAATTTTATCCTATTAATCAAAAGGTTTAGTTTTTCAACTCTAGGCTGTGCTTGTTCCCCGGTAAGCTCAAATCCAGATGGGATGGACCGTTTGTTGTTGTTAAAATTTTTGACCATGGTGCTGTTAAAATTTTGAATCCTAAAAATGATCACATTTTCACTGTCAACGATCAAAGATTAAAACCTTACTTGAAAAATGATCGGCTGTTAAAAGAGTCCATTGCTTTGAGTGATCTAGTATAAAATCTTTGCAAGCTTTCATGCGTCTGGCTGAAGATGAAAAGCTTAGCGCTTCTGGGAGGCAACCCAATGTTTTGTTTTGCTTTAGTTTGTTTTCAGTAGGCAGGTCGAGGAGAAAAGAGTTGTCGCCATTATTCTAAAGGAGTCTTTCGCCCCGCATACTAGGTTGTCTCTTTCCTTCTCAGCAATCTTTATTGTTACATTGTTCTATTGTTTTCTATTGCATATGCCATTGAGGACAATGTCATTCAAATTGGGGGGGGAGAGAAAATTTTCATGATGCATATAGTATAACCTGACTTAAGTTTCTGCATATTGTTCTGCATGAAAAAAAATGAAAAGATGAAATCCCCAAAAGGAGTTTTATTAATTCATGCTTTAAATTGAAAGTAATTCTAGAATAGAAAATGCTAGAGAGAATGATGAAGGAAAATTTATTTTAATGTAGCCATGGAAAACTGATATAAGAATCTTTTTAAAAGTTCATGTGCACTTTAGAAATAGAAATCACTTTGCACGCTAATGAAATAAGCAGGACAAGTCCTCTGTTATTTTGGGTATTATGTCTGATGCTCGCACTTCTTAAGAAAAAGACCTTTTTATAAGCTTTCTTCCAAGTTATCTGCAAATGGTATAAAAAAAAGAAAAAGAGAAGAAACACCATGAAAAATGTCCCGAATCTTAGTAACCGGGCCTACTTCACCTAAGACGTGTTGAGGTTCACGTCAAACGAAAAAGGGAACCTTGATCTGTGTAACTGGGCCTGCTTCTCCTAAGGCAAGAGTCGAGGTTCATGTTAAACAGTGAAGGGTAGTGCAGCATCATGTATGTAGAAAGATTCCAAAGGGATAAAGCAATAAGGCAGATAAAAAGCCAGTATATTTAATGTTCTGATCTAGGAGGTGCAGGGTTGAAAGACACTTGGTTGGAATAACAAATGAGGGATGCAATTGTCTAAGCTGTGGATTTGGTAGTTACACATGCACAAGTGTTATTGAGCTTTGATTTGAATTCTTGATCATGTACTTTTAATTTCCTTCATAAGACTAGTGTGCATTTATGATTCCAGATTCTTAATCTTTGGTTGATTCTACGAAGGAAGAGCTGTATATGAAAGTGTGGATTTTACAAACTCTTGTTAGTCTTAAATTTTAATTTATTTGCATTGCTAAGGGACTAGCAATGAGTAAGTTGGGGGGTGTGATAAGTGCTATATTTTATATCATAAGTTGCATCACATTCATCATCTTTGAGCATTAAAATGAATAAAATTGTGCATTAATATGAACAAATCTCATTCTCACCATTATTCGAGTCTGCATGCATTTTATCATCTGTTTGAGTGAAAATGGCCATGTAAGAAATATTCAAGAATTTGCATAATTATTTGAAAGTCATTTTGAGATGAAATATGTTGATATTTTGAATTTTCAGGAAATAGCGACCGGATGGTCAGACGCCAATTTGAAAAACTATTTCTGAAAATAAGAAATAGTGACTGACTAAACGGGCACCAATTTATTTTGCTGGAAAAAGAAAAAAAAGAAATGAAGAATTCGCGATTGTGTATGGAGGCGCACATTCATTTATGAAAATAGGAAAAAGAGAAAAGCTAGAAAAATAGAAAAGAATGTGCGACTACCCACGAAGGCACTATATCTTTTGGAAAAGAATGAGCGACGAGTTATGCGGGCGCTATTTCCAAGAAAATCGAGGAAAGATCGTTATTTCTCGATTTATGAAAAATAGGATAATGTCAAAAAAAGGAAAAAAGGAATGTGCGGCCGCGTGATCAGATGCTATTTTAATTTGCGCCCACTACCCCAGTCGCCATTTTCACAAGAGTTTGAAGTAAAAATGGGAATGTCTCTTTGAAGCAATCTAGCCACGTTCGATGCTATCCTTCCATGTTTTGATCAAGGGAGAGTCTATCCATGGCAAGAGACCTAATTTGGGCAACTAATCCAAGCTACAAAATCGGGTTTTGAGTTGATCTGAAAGCCCTCTGCCATGAAGCTTCTCTGCACACTATATAAAGCACCTGTGAGCAACCATGGGGAGGAGTTAGCTTTTTTAGCCTTTTTACATACTTTCTGTTCTTTTTTTTCAAATTGATTTCTTCTGCAAACTTCTTCATTTTTAAATTTTCTACAACTTTTTCTTCTTCCCCTTCTTCCAATTCTCCTCCGTTTTCAACTTATTCTCTGATTTTCAAGTAACGGTTCTGCACTTTTACTGTTCATCTTCTATTTTTCACACTCCTTCTCTCCTAGTTTTCACACTCTTCTGATCCTCTTCTCCTCTTACTTTCTTCACAAAAGTTGTTCATTTTTAAATTCTTTTGAACTTCTTCTTCTACCTCCTCTTATAATTTCTTCTCACTTTTCGGTTATTCCTCTATTTTCAAAGTTCATTTTTTTGACTTTCACTGTTCATCCGCACATCATCATTCTATTCTTCCTCATTTTCACCCTCTTCCTTACATTTTCTTCCTCTGTGTTCTTCAGCAATCTTCTTCATCTTCCTCAGATCTTCAACTTTCTCTTCTTCTACTTCTTCTAAATCTCTTTAGTTTTTAAGTTATTTCTCTTCTAATCTCCCTCTATTTTCTTCCTATTTTACTGTGTTTTTATTTATCCTCCACCGCAAACCCCTCTCTATCTCTCTCTTTTCTCTCTATTCACAGCACACACACACACATAGATTTACACTGTGATTTTAAAAGCTTATTCCCCTTCTTCTATCTATCTCCCTCCCATATTTCTTCAGACATCCCTTTGGCGGATCTTCTTCCTTTGGTCCTCTCGGCAGCGTCTACTTCCACGGCGGGGTGAACTTCCAAGACTCGGCATGGCAAGGAGACGATGGCACTCTTCATCCTCTTGGCTCCAATTTCTTCTTTTACTCTTTTATTTTCAGTCAAGTTGTAATTTCATTTTCACATACGTTGTATTTGTCACCTTTCATAGTAATAAAGTTCAGATTTTGTGCAATTGTGTTCTTCTTAGTTTTCTCCCTCTCTTTCCAATTTCTATTCTTAACCCTCTCATATTCTTTAGTTAGTTTATTTCCATGCAATTTTCCTTTTCGTTAGTTTAAATCTCACTCACAACTTCAGATTTTTTAAATATAAGAGTTCTCCTCCATGCTATTTTGAAAACATTTCTTCCTCGTGGGATCGACCCGTATTCACCACTTTACTTAAATTTCAATATTTTTAAGTGAGTGAGTTCGGTTAATTTTTAAATTGAGGCACTGCTTTTTTCAACGACGGGTTTGTGGCTATCAGGTACCACCTGGTTTTGGTGCAGCCATGACCGGCCCATCAATGCCTTGTATAAGGTGTTGGCGTTTATCACATTGAATTGCACCTTTGTAGTGAAGTCACCGAGTGAGATGTTGAACTCTGCTACACCCATAGGTACCTCGAACTTCTGATTGAAGCCAATAATCTTCATGTCCCTGACCTCGATCAAGTGCACATCAAAATAATACTTTTGATACACTCGATAAGGGAGTATATTGACCGCGGCCCCTTGGTCGACCAAAATTCTGTTTGTGGGTTGCCCATTTAACTACCCCCTCATGTAGAGCAGTCTATTGTGACTGTAGGTGGGTAGAAGCATGTCCTCCTCTATGAAGGTCACAGCTTTCCTGCTGCATCTCTGCGAAGCAACTCTCGAAGTATGCCAGAGTCCGCAGTGCTGCAATGACGGCCTATCGGGTTTCTTCGTCTAAGGAGAGTATTTCCCAGACAGTGAACCTCGCCGGGATCCTCTTCAACTGCTTCACTATTCTGTTGCTAGCCCTGACATTGGCCAGCTTCATCTCTTCGGCTCTACTGTAGCCGCCACCATTTTGTGCTTGGGAAGCCTGCTCGCAAGGTGGCTCATTTCCTTACCCGAGTGCTACCCGGATGTCACGCCCCGAACCGATAGCAGCGGGAAGCAATGCTCGGAACGTGGCAGTGAAACAGTCATGATCACAAGAGCAAAAATAAATAAATATAAAATAATATTCAAACACATGGAGGCCATTAATTTGATAAAAGTATAATTTTTATTGATATTTGAAAATTGAATTACAATTTAACCCAATTTTTTTTCAATAGAAGACTCAAAAAGAAAAGAAAATAAGAAAAAGAAAATAGCAAGACACACTATACAAACTAGACTCAAGAAAATAAAAGACTCAGGTCTCACGCCTCTGGGTTCACTCGATCACGTTGACCCGATCCCAGTTGCAAACGTTCCTTCTACCGTGTGACCTGAAAAGGATGGAGAAAAGGGGGTGAGCGAGAAGCTCAGTAGGAATTATTCTCTATCATCAAGTAAATTTAAGTAATTAACCATTTTATGAATGCATGAATAATGCGAGAAACTCAAATAAGCAAACTAAGTAACCAACAAGATCAGAAGATAATCGATAGATAAATGGAAATGAATATTACAAGTCGAGATATCAAGCACCATTAACAAGAACTTCCCAATAAATGACCATTTCAAGTCAAGTCAAGTCGAGTCATGTCACGCAAGCAAGTACTTCACAATTTTAAGCATGAATAGTAAGTTTCACGAGAATGTGGAATGTCGTAGACTCACACGCTACATAGTACTCGATGACAATGCCACACCTAGTCATTTCACCTCCCTCGGGTACAAGTACATTTCGGGTGCTCCTCCCAGGACCAGACTGGTCCCTTAATATGATTGCCTTGGCATTGATTTGTTTGGATCGTAGATCCCATGAAATCTAGACATCCACGAATAATAATGGCCAAGAGTTCCAAGATCAAGCTCATGGAATCAACGTAAATGCGTAAGAATATTGATTTTCTTGAGATTCCAAACAATAAGCTCATTAATCGAGAGGAATAGTCATTCAAAAGAATGACTTTAGAATGGATAAATGTCATCAATAGACCTAACAATAGGTCAAAACTCGAGGTGCAATAGCCTGGATAGGCTAGAGCGGCTCACACATATCAAAACCATGAAAATAGTAATTTTCGAAAGGCTTGAATGTGAAACGGTCAGCAAAGAACCGCTAAGCTATAAAAATGGTCTAGCCAAGACCGCTATCATAACAAAATGGTCCCCCAAGGGCCGCTAAGCCCAGAAAACGGTCTGAGCATGGCCGCAACCCTTACAGAGCAGGGGCAGATCCTAAACTCGCAATTTCAGTCTAATCGAGAGGGTTCAGGTCTTAGGGTACAACCTGCCCGGCGTCCTAATGGGAATCCCAGGCTCGCGGGGTCTTACGGAGGCCTCGAAACATGAACACCTAGTCCGGCAGAAGGAATATCCGATGGAGAGACATTCGATGTCCAAGATCAATGGTTCAAATCATCAGAAAGCGAGGTGATCGGTCCAATCGACACCACCAGAGTGGCACATCCTTAAGACAAGTTCTAACTAAACATGCAAAGATAAATTTACAAGCTAAATGATTAAAACACATTTTTTTTTCTACACTCTTTTTAATCAAGTGATAATACATGAGGGATGATCGTGAAAGGACAATATGCTAAATAAAATTAAACTTAGATCAATTATTTCATAAGTCCTATTTATTAGTGGGTTTCTATCACGAATTTAGTCCTAATAACATGTTGTCTACATAGGAAAACAAAACCTAGCAAGATGGGAAATAAGTAACATTTTTACTGAAACAGGATATAAAACAGTCTATAGATGGACCGCCAAGTACCTAAGACGGTCAGAGGATGACCACTCAGGACCAGCGAAAAATCCTCTTTTTTTTTCTCTTTTTCTTTTTGAAAACCCACCGCCGTAACGCGGTCTACCGAGGGGCCGTTTTATGCAAGAGACAGTCAGGATAGGGCCATTTTCCACATTAATACATATATATAAACAATAATGATCTATGTTAAAAACGGTCTATCAGGTGACGGCTTTTGACTTAGCGGTCCCTGTTAGGGCCGCAATTAAAGACAGGAAGCGTTTCAACAGCGAACTCCGACCGATCCAGACAAAAATGACAAATTCGATCGCAATACTCAATATAAATTGGGGAAACTACTATTGCTAGAAAGAGGACAAAAATCCGCACAAGATGGCATGGTTAATTAGAAAATTAACTGGCTAAAGACAAACAATAGATCGATACAATTGGAACTAGCATGGTCGGTGCCCTAATTGACATGATTCAAATAAAAACTGAAATACGAACTCCATACTAATCTAAAATTAGGGCTTTTGATATCAAATGAAAGAGGACATGAAGGCGATCAAGCTAGCATGCTTTAATTAAAGTTTGGCTCGAGAGAAACCTACCTTAATTGAAGAAGAAAGAGATGACGCGTAAAACCCTAATCCGCGAACACGTCGTCGATCCTCGCCCTAATTCGCCCTCGATCGGCCACCACAGGTCGCGCCACTAGTTGGAAGACAAAATAGAGGTCTAGGGCCGTCAAAGTCCTATAGTTATAGGGTGTATGGAGGGTTCTAGCGATCAAATTGGACTCGAGAGTCCAACGGGGAAAACTTCGTCGAGAATCTCGCACTTTGACCAAATCCATGCCGTCGCCGTCGAGAGAAGGCTCTAGGGGCTAGGGTTTCGAAGGGAAAATGAGCTCCTAGGGTTAACCTTTCGATTGGGCCTAGTTTGGGCTCGTTTGGTTAAGAAGTGGACTCCAATTAAGCCGATTAAGGTTAATCTATTGAAATAACGAATTTGACCATTAATTCCTTAATCCAACCTAATTAAATTTTTATTAGGGGTCGGCCTAGTTGACAATATTGTTTAACATTTCTTTCTCTATAGGAATATTATTTTTTTATATTTTTAAAAATTAGTCAAAACTTTAACCTACGGGCAGAATTCAATTAATTTAATTTATACCTATTAAATTCAAATCATCATAGAAAATTTTGATTGCATCTTGGAATATGAAATTCTTTTTTATGGTTATTGTAAAAAAATAATTATTTCTTTTTATTAATATAATTTGGCCACTTTCAAAATAAATAATATTCTTTAACTAAGAAAATTATTGAAGTCATTAAATAGCAAGTTAATAACTTTAATCCATTTTAATATATCTTACGTTGAATTAGTAATTCGATTAGTCATTCTATTTTTACAAAAATTAGATTCCCTTTTCTTTTCTTTTATTTATTTCTTCACATGAGATTTAATAATTTAAGCGATAATTAACCGCACGTTTTTCATTTATTTCTATTTATCACATTTTATTCCAATACATATTTCAAAATTTTAATTTTATATTTTATTATTTAACCGGGGTGTTACATCCTCCCCCACTTCAAGGAATTTGGTCCCCAAATTCGTCGATCGCCATTAACAATTCAAATAGTTAAACTAAGATGGTCTTATCTATTCAAAATAACATGTTAATCATACATCTAATGGAATGCAAAAGAATTTAACTATCATTAAGAATGAGGGAGAACGATACCTTATATAATTCCTCATTTGATAGAAATAGGTTCCAATTCTCCTTGTATTTTTGATTGTGGAAGTAGCTTAGGGCAATTAGCCATTATATGATCTTTATTTCTGCAACGAAGACACGCTCCGCTCTTTCGCCAGCACTCCTTGATTAGATGACCAATTTTGTGACAGTGAAAATATTTCATTTGCGAAAGGTTATTATTTTTCTTCTTATTACTTCGAATTTCTTTACGACGGACTCGCCACCTTTTAACGGAACCGGACCTTAGCCTACTCGTGGACCCTCTCGCTTCCATGTCAAAAGGAGCTTAAATACCTGCAAAATAATTATAAGGTTAAAAATTTTATTATCCTTACACGTCGTGCTACGTAATCTTATACATATTTTATTACTTAACTCGAGGCACTACCCAATCTCACCGGGTGACATGGATGGATGACACAGATTACACGACATATTACTTAGGGTAACCTATACTTATGGACAAGAACCTAGGACTTAAACAACCAAGACTCTGATACCACTTCTGTCACGTCCCGAACCGATAGCAGCGGGAAGCAGTGCTCGAAATGTGGCAGCGAAACAGTCATGATTACAAGAACAAAAATAAATAAACACAAAATAATATTCAAACACATGGACGCCATTAATTTGAGAAAAGTATTTTTATTGATATTTAGAAATTGAATTACAATTTAACCCATTTTTTTTTCAAAAGAAGACTCAAAAAAAAGAAAATAAGGAAAAGAAAATAGCAAGACACACTATACTAACTAGACTCGAGAAAATAAAAGACTCAGGTCTCACGCCTCCGGGTTCACTCGATCACGTTGACCCGATCCCAGTTGCAAATGTTCCTTCTACCGTGTTACCTGAAAAGGATGTGATGCGGGACGGACACGTGACTCGACTCCAAATGGGTATGCGATCCTCAGACTCTAAGCAAGCTCCCGATCGTCCCTTAGCGAGGGAAGCGTACGGACGTGCTTGGTTGAGAAATCGGCAATGAGCTAGGGTGGTCGGCTCTCTCTTGTGCCCGGATCGGGTCACGGGACGGTATCTCTCTCTCTCTCGCAACATCGATGATATAAAAGTAAAGAGGGCTACGATCCTAGCATGCTCTCTAGTAGCGGCATATAAAGCATATACGAATAAAGTAAAATACCGAGTCAAGGGAGCGAACACGATACCTCCACGCTCTCGGCATGGGGAAGACGACCCTGGCCGAATCGGTACTCCCGGAATAACAAGTAATTAATTTACAGTAATGAATTGACTGCCCACTCCACGCAGGGAGGAAAAGGGCGACACAATGGGGCCCGGGAGTAACGGGTTCGGGTTGACGGGCAGCTTCTTGTGTAGCTTCGGCGGCACTCGTACTCACGACCGTGGGACCCACGTGCTAGTCAGTGGGGCTGTGTGGGACCGGGGTGGCACCATTGTGGTGGGGACGCCTGGAGGGGCGCTCCCTGGGACAGCGGTGTGCTGGTTCATCGGCCGGACGCCGTGCGGCTCCGATCGTCACCCGCCGGAGTTGCTGGCCGCGGATCTACAATTCTGTTTTACAGCGCGCGACCCGGCGAGATCTGCTACTGCGGTCACTCCTGACGTCGGATCGACGCACAAGAGGTACCGTTGAAAAGCTATTTCGAAGTACTTCGATCTAGGGCCGGAGAGATAAAATTGAATTTCCGGTTTGGCATTAGTCGATTTTACAAGCTGCTGGCTCACATGATCTGAAAACTTAGGGCAGAACCAAGTTTTCCTGAGAGTTGGCGTTGACCGCATTGTAGACCTTTGATTCAGCTTTTGAGCCCTTCACGAAAGTTGTAGCGACTGAAGAGAGAAAAACGGGGATATATTTTATGAAAGGTTTGGTGGAAGTTTCGATTTTTTGTGGATTTTATACTGACCCTGGGTCGGATCTGGACAGCAGAGATAGAATGGAATTTGGAGAAAAGACACAATTTCTAAAAATAGGTAGAGGGCTTTATAAATTCGACGAAAATTTTTGGAGGGTGGGAATGGTGGACAAGACCTCCAATTAATTTGGGGGTTCCAAAAAAATCAAAAAGGAGGTCGAAAGGTGGAAGAACTAAGCTTCTGCTACACAGATCTGAAAGGGGACAGATCAGGAAGATAGAAAGACACGAAAATAAAAAAATATAAAACGAACTATGAATGACGTGATTTTTGTACTGGAGGTTGGGAATCAAGAGAGGAACCAACCCTGAAAACCTCAACTCCAGATGATGTTGGAGTTGGGAGTTAAAATTCCCGGAGTGGGACTCTGTTCAGCCAAACAGAACCTTGGACAGAACTTCGGAGGCGGCTTCGCAGCGGCTCGATGGCGGCACGAACGGCGGCGGCACAGAATGAAATCAGAGCTGGGGGGGCTAAGATAGAAGGGTTCACAACCCTGAAATGCAGAGGATGGAGAGGGAAAACCGGAGGAGAGAGAGGGGGGGTGCGCAAGTTTCCTTGGCTCAAAGGCAATTCAACAATTTTCTTCTCATTAATTCATGAAAAAGGGAAATACAAGCCTTATATAATAAATGGAAAATGGCCACTAATGCCCTCAGATCTAGGGTTGGGAGGGGTATACAAGGTATAGAACTAATTATTTATAATAGTCCAAAATGGAAAAAAATGGGGGGGGGGGGGGCGCCCCTTGACTTGGTAGGTAAGGTAGGTGGCCAACTTTGACATTTTACACCACTTGTCTCCCCATGTGTCAAATTGACTTGTCAAACCTTCTAGATGCCACCTTGGCTTTTGACCAGTCCCACATGGATGAGGTGGACCAATGGGGAACGAATGGGGGCCCCCTAGCAGGTCCTACTGGCATTTTGCACATAAACCCACTAAGACTTATAATTGCGTACCCATATAACACAAGGGTATACATACAAATATAAAAGGACATAAATGTAAACAAAATATGAGCGGTCTTGCTTCGATGTCCCCATCAATTCTCCCCGGGTGGAAAGAACTCAACCCCGCCGAGTAAAGGGGGTGACTGCTCAAGTGGCTCCGGCAGATCTGTCACCGTACCAAGTAGCGCGGGTACGCTCCACTCCAAGTGATCGTCACTTGCTCATTTCGTATATACTCGATATGCGCATGCTGCTATGGGAAGAGGCTAGTGGTGGAACACTCCGGGGTGGGGTCACTCTTAAGGGGAAGGAGGCGGCTCGAAGACTCACTAGGAATCACCGCTGAGTCCCTGTAGGTGACTAGATCCGGGGCATAGATGTAGAACTGATCCCCTACTCATCGAGCGAGTCCACTCGCCTCTTAAGGGACTGACATCAACAAGCTCGCACAAGACACATGCAGACTCCTAACAAACCACAACCCACACAAACAAAAAACTGACTCATGCATGACTCTAGACAAACCTATTATTAGTCCGACCCGTACATGGGTGACGGCGGACCAGGACACTCGAACGTGTGCCATGCATGCATGTTATGTAACCAGAGATGGGTGGCATGGGGAACACCTAAATGTCCAAGTATGACCCAGTCATGCATGGACGGCCCTTTGAATTTGGGAGACTTGAGAGGGTTAGGAGAGCCAGGTGTGGAAGAGCCGGGTGTGGATGTATCGGGGATGGGCTTAGGTGGGCCGGGGAAACCAAAGTCTTCGTCACCCCTAAATGATGGTTCGGACCTATGGCTATGTAGAGTTTGCTTGGCCCGAGTGGAAAAGGCGTGATAGTGAACTCTGCGGAGGAAGTGGAGTGAAGATGGAAGCTCGGGAGGTTCACTAGTGAAGGGGTCAAAAGGGTCGAAGAAGGTATGACCCCGTGAAGTGGGTTCCCCCATGACTCGGTCCCAATTTAAGAATTCATAATCACCATCATACATTGTGATCGGTGGGACAATGGTCATGTCTAGAAAATAGGATTCCTCCCTTGGGCAAAAGGGAACGAAGTCGGACTAGGCCGGCATCGGGAGGAATAGAAGAATCTTCGTGGTGACATAACCCACGGTGCATGCAGAGGTAATAGACCCTATGGCCGGATGGGTGAAGCTACGACTAGCGGGTTGGTCGAAGCCTCGGGCCAATATATGCGTCAATTTTCATTGCCAACCTAAACCCAAAATAAGGTCACCCAATGTATCAACATGGTGACTAGACCGGAATGTGGTATGGAAGGAGTTGACGGGCACTAGTGGTAGGGTGGGGTCCATAGATGGATAAGGAGGTGAGACCAAGCCATCCTTGAGTCAACTAAATAGTGGCTCGTCAATGAAAAGCGTACCCGTTAGAAACACGGGTGGCTCGGGTTTTGGTGGCTCCAAACAAGATGGCTCCGAATAAGGTTCGGAAGTAGAGGGTTGTAATGGAGCACTCACGGGTGGTGAAGAAGCGCATGTCTTTTCCAACCAATCCCAAAACATTTTCTCGATTTCCTCAAAGGAGTGGGTGGAGTGGGGACCTCGGAGTGGACTTGCTCCTCGGCTCTTGGCTCGGGTGTGGACCTAGACTCGACTAGAAGCGGGGCTTCCGCTTGGTTGGAGGCGACGGGGTGGGATTGGATGGAGATGCCAAGGGGAGGTTGGTTGGAGGTGACTGGGCAGACTACTTGATTGGGGTTACTTTGGAGGGCTTGGATGGGGGTGAAGGGGCGGGGTTGGTTGGAGGTGTGGCCCACTTGATTACGGGTGAGTTGGTGGGGATGGCTAGTGGTATGACCCCCGTGGTTGGAGGTAGGTGGGCTGGGAAGGTAGACCCTCCTAAGCGCTCTCTTCACATCCCACCATGAATCGATGGGCCTTAGCTTCCTATCTTCCCGGAAGTACTTGATGTCCCTCTATGTTTTGAAGGCTTCATAGAAAAGTCACCTTTTGGCTAAGTCGACTTGCGTGGGACCGGACATAAGGTAACACTCAAAGTAGTTGTCCATAACGGCTTCCCACTCTAAGTAGTCACTCGGGTTTTCGGAGCCATAGAAGTCCCAGGATTCGGGCCTTTTGGGGTGGTTCAGGTGGTCCTTCCATTTTAGATAGTATCGCGACCATGCAGAAGATGCGGCCCCTTGGTCGTCCATGGGACACGGGGACACTAGTGAATGGACATGCAAACACATGGAGACAAGACAAACCAACTAGACAACAGACTAAACATGACCCTAAACGACAATGCAAGTTGGAATGCTGACTCGACTACCAACCTAGACACAACCAAGATTCGGTACGTGGCGGAGTTAATTGATCCGAAGATCACTCGCGTAAGTGTGCGGCCTTCCCGATAGGCGTAGCCTAACGTTCGGACAACACCTTTTTATATACCGAACAATGGTATGTGGATGCAACCTTAGACTGACTTAGACGATGACTAGACGTAAATGACACTTTTTTTTAATTTTTGACCAAATACTACCCTAGACTCAACTGGCGCTATGATACCAAACTGATGCGGGACGGACACGTGACTCGACTCCAAATGGGTATGCGATCCTCAGACTCTAAGCAAGCTCGCGATCGTCTCTTAGCGAGGGAAGCGTACGGACGTGTGCGGTTGAGAAACCGACAATAAGCTAGGGTGGTCGGCTCTCTCTTGTGCCCGGATCGGGTCACGGGACGGTATCTCTCTCTCTCTCGCAGCAGCGATGATATAAAAGTAAAGAGGGCTACGATCCTAGCATGCTCTCTAGCAGCGGCATATAAAGCATATACGAATAAAGCAAAATGCCGAGTCAAGAGAGCGAACACGATACCTCCACGTTCTCGGCGTGGGGAAGATGACCCCGGCCGAATCGGTACTCCCGGAATAACAAGTAATTAATTTACAGCAATGAATATGACTGCCCACTCCACGTATGGAGGAAAAGGGAGACACAATGGGGCCCGGGAGTAACGGGTTCGGGTTGACGGGCAGCTTCTTGTGTAGGTTCGGCGGAACTCGTACTCGCGACCGTGGGACCCACGTGCTGGTCAGTGGGGCCGTGTGGGACCGGGGTGGCACCATTGTGGTGGGGACGCCTGGAGGGGCGCTCCCTGGGACGGCGGTGTGCTGGTTCGCCGGCCCGAGGTCGGGTGGCTCCGATCGTCACCCGCCGGAGTTGCTGGCCACGGATCTGCAATTCTATTTTACAGCGCGCGACCCGGCGAGATCTGCTGCTACGGTCACTCCCGATGTCGGATCGACGCACAAGAGGTACCGTTGGAAAGCTCTTTCGAAGTACTTCGATCTAGGGCTAGAGAGATAAAACTGAATTTCCCGGATCTGGCATTAGTCGATTTTACAAGCTCTTGGCTCATAGGATCTGAAAACTCAGGGCAGAACCAAGTTTTCCTAAGAGTTGGCATTGACCACATTGTAGACCTTCAATTCAGATTTTGAGCCCTTCATTAAAGTTGTAGAGACCGAAGAGAGGAAAACGGGGATATATATTATGAAAGGTTTGGTGGAAGTTTCGATTTGTTGTGGATTTTATACTGACCCTAGGTCGGATCTAGACAGCAGAGATAGAATGGAATTTAGGGAAAAGACACAATTTCTAAAAATAGGTAGAGGGGCTTAGAAATTCGAATAAAATTTATGGAGGGTGGGGATGGTGGAAAAAACCTCCAATTAATTTGGGGGTTCCAACAAAAATCAAAAAGGAGGTCGAAAGGTGGAAGAACTAAGCTTCTGCTACACAGATCTAAAAGGGGACAGATCAGGAAGATAGAAAGACACGAAAATAGAAAAATATAAAACGAACTCTGAATGACGTGATTTTTGTACTGGAGGTTGGGAATCAAGAGAGGAACCAACTCTGAAAACTTCAACTCCAGATGATGTCGGAGTTGGGAGTTAAAATTCCCGGAGTGGGACTCTATCCAGTCAAATAGAACCTTGGACAGAACTTCGGAGGTGACTTTGCGGCGGCTCGATGGCGGCACGAACGACGGCGGCGGCACAGAATGAAATCAGAGGTGGAGGGGCTAAGATAGAAGGGTTCACAACCCTGAAATGCAGAGGATGGAGAGGGAAAACCAGAGGAGAGAGAGGGGGGTGTGCAAGCTTCCTTGGCTCAAAGGCAATTCAACAATTTTCTTCTCATTAATTCATGAAAAAGGGAAATACAAGCCTTATATAATAAATGGAAAATGACCACTAATGCCCTCAGATCTAGGGTTGGGAGGGGTATACAAGGTATAGAACTAATTAGTTCTAATAGTCTTTTTTTACAAAAATTAAAATGGGACAAAATGGGGGGGGCGCCCCTTGACTTGGTAGGTAAGGTAGGTGGCCAACTTTGACATTTTACACCACTTGTCTCCCCATGTGTCAAATTGACTTGTCAAACCTTCTAGATGCCACCTTGGCTTTTGACCAGTCCCACATGGATGAGGTGGACCAATGGGGAAGGAATGGGGGGCCCCTAGTAGGTCCTACTGGCATTTTGCACATAAACCCACTAAGACTTATAATTGCGTACCCATATAACACAAGGGTATACATACATATATAAAAGGACATAAATGTAAATAAAATATGAGCGGTCTTGCTTCGATGTCCCCATCAGGATGGAAAAAAGGGGGGTGAGCGAGAAGCTCAGTAGGAATTACTCTCTATCATCAGGCAAATTTAAGTAATTAACCATTTTATGAATGCATGAATAATGCGAGAAACTCAAAAAAGCAAACTAAGTAACCAACAAGATCAGAAGATAATCGATAGATAAATGGAACGGAATATTGCAAGTCGAGATATCAAGCACCATTAACAAGAACTTCCCAATAAATGGCCATTTCAAGTCAAGTCAAGTCGAGTCATGTCACACAAGCAAGTACTTCATACTTTTAAGCATGAATAGCAAGTTTCACGAGAATGTGGAATGTCGTAGACTCACACACTGGATAGTACTCGGTGACAATGTCACACCTAGTCATTTCACCTCCCCGGGGTACAAGTACATTTCGGGTGCTCCTCCCAGGACCAGACTGGGCCCTTAATATGTTTGCCTTGGCATTGATTTGTTTGGATCGTGGATCCTATGAAATCTAGACATCCACGAATAATAATGGCCAAGAGTTCCAAGATCAAACTCATGGAATCAAGGTAAAATGCGTAAGAATATTGATTTTCATGAGATTCCAAATAATAAGCTCATTAATCGAGAGGAATAGTCATTCAAAGGAATGACTTTAGAATGGATAAATGTCATCAATAGACCTAACAATAGGTCAAAACTCGTGGTGCAATAGCCTGGATAGGCTAGAGCGGCTCACACATATCAAAACCATGAAAATAGCAATTTTTGAAAGGCATGAATGTGAAACGGTCAGCAAAGGACCGCTAAGCTATAAAAACGGTCTAGCCAAGGCTGCTATCATAACAAAACGGTCCCCCAAGGGCCGCTAAGCCCAGAAAATGGTCTGAGCATGGCCGCAACCCTTACAGAGCAGGGGCAGATCCTAAACTTGCAATTTCAGTCGAATCGAGAGGGTTCAGGTCTTAGGGTACAACCTGCCCGGCGTCCTAGTGGAAATCCAAGGCTCGCGAGGGCTTACGGAGGCCTCGGAATATGAACACCTAGTCCGACGGAAGGAATATCCGACGGAGAGACATTCGATGCCCAAGATCAATGGTTCAAATCATCAGAAAGTGAGGTGATCGGTCCAATCGACACCACCGGAGTGGCACGTCCTTAAAACTAGTTCTAACTAAACATGCAGAGATAAATTTACAAGCTAAATGATTAAAACACATTTTTTTTTTCTACACTCTTTTTAATCAAGTGATAATACATGAGGGATGATCATGAAATGACAATATGCTAAAGAAAATTAAACTTAGATCAATTATTTCATAAGTCCTATTTATTAGTGGGTTTCTGTCACGAATTTAGTCCTAATAACATGCTGTCTACATAGGGAAACAAAACCTAACAAGCTAGAAAATAAGTAACATTTTTACTGAAACAGGATATAAAACGGTCTATAGATGGACCGCCAAGTACCTAAGACGGTCAGAGGATGATCGCTCAGGACCAGCAAAAAATCCTCTCTTTTTTTCTCTTTTTCTTTTTGAAAACCCACCGCCATAAAGCGGTCTATCGAGGGGCCGTTTTATGCAAGAGACGGTCAGGATAGGGCCGTTTTCCACATTAATATATATATAAAAAAACTTCAACGATCTACGTTAAAAACGGTCTATCGGGTGACCGCTTTTGACTTAGCGGTCCCTGTTAGGGCCGCAATTAAAGACAAGAAGTGTTTCAACGGCGAACTCCGACCGATCCGGACAAAAATGACAAATTCGATTGCAATACTCAATATAAATTGGGCAAACTACTACTGCTAGAAAGAGGACAAAAATTCGCACAAGATGGCATGGTTAATTAGAAAATTAACTGGCTAAACACAAACAACATATCGATACAATTGGAACGGTCGGTGCCCTAATTGACATGCTTCCAATAAAAACTGAAATACGACTCCATACTAATCTAAAATTAGGGCTTTTGATATCAAATGAAAGAGGATACGAAGGCGATCAAGCTAGCATGCTTTAATTAAAGTTTGGCCCGAGAGAAACCTAACTTAATTGAAGACGAAAGGGATGACGTGCAAAACCCTAATCCGCGAACACGTCGTCGATCCTCACCCTAATTCGCCCTCGATCGGCCACCAGAGGTCGCACCGCTTGTTGGAAGACCAAATAGAGGTCTAGGGCTGTCGAAGCCCTCTAGTTATAGGGTGTATGGAGGGTTCTAACGATCAAATTGGACTCGAGAGTCCAACGGGGAAAACTTCGCCGAGAATCTCGCACTTCGACCCAATCCACGCCGCCGCCATCGAGAGAAGGCTCTAGAGGCTAGGGTTTCGAAGGAAAAATGAGCTCCTAGGGTTAACCTTTCGATTGGACCTAGTTTGGGATCGTTTGGTTAAGAATTGAGCTCCAATTAAGCCGATTAAGGTTAATCTATTGAAATAACGAATTTGGCCATTAATTCCTTAATCCAACATAATCAAATTTTTATTAGGGGTTGGCCTAGTTGACAATATTGTTTAACATCTCTTTCTCTATAGGAATATAATTTTTTCATATTTTTAAAAATTAGTCGAAACTTTGGCCTATGGGTGGAATTCAATTAATTTAATTTATACCTATTAAATTCAAATCATCATAGAAAAATTCGATTGCATCTTGGAATATGAAATTCTTTTTTATGGTTATTGTATAAAAAGAATTATTTCTTTTTATTGATATAATTTAGTCACTTTCAAAATAAATAATATTCTTTAACTAAAAAAATTATTGAAGTCATTAAATAGCAAGTTAATAACTTTAATCCGTTTTAATATATCTTATGTTGAATTAGTAATTCGATTAGTCATTCTATTTTTACAAAAATTAGATTTTCTTTTCTTTTCTTTTATTTATTTCTTCACATGAGATTTAATAATTTAAGCGATAATTAACCGCACGTTTTTCATTTATTTCTATTTATCACATTTTATTTCAATACATATTTCAAAATTTTAATTTTATATTTTATTATTTAACTGGGGTGTTACGTCCCTGCGGCGTCTGCTGGGCCATTTCCTTTTCTTGCATAAATTTGGCAAGGTTCGAGATATCATCTCGATCTTCACTTGCGAGAGAAGGGATAGCCATAGGCAAGGTGGGGGAGCTATTGGCTTGTGAGTCCGCCTGAGGGCCTGGCCGTTTACCCTTTTGAGCTAGCATGAATTCGGCAAATGAGTGGACACCTCGGCCGCTTGCGTCTTCAGGGTAGAGCGCTAGTGGGGGAGGAATCTATGCCTTTGACTTTTGGCTCGGGTACTTGATATGGCTGCTCTCCCCTGAACAAAATGTTGTGATTAGCCTGGGGAGGGTGCCCCCATTTCCTTCCCGACCTGGTGGCATGTTGAGAAGTGGAGGTCTCAGCTTGATTCGCCTCCGTCTACTCAAGGCATATTTCTTCTTCATCCTCCTCGAGGGATAGAGCTGTGACAAATAATGCCATCAAAGTGTTGTAGGAGACGGCGATGCCTTTTCTCTTATTCTTTGACCTTCTTTTCTTCTTCTTCTTTTCTTTGGCAGTTGGCAGTTGCTCTTGTGGGATGTCGCCCCATAGTGGTGGCTCCTCTGCTTCAACTTCTTCTTTTGGAGCTAACTCGAGAGATTCGAGTTGCTCCTATAGGACATATTCTTTCAGCACCACGGGCTGGATCTTGGACTGTTCATATTCATTGAGCCCGTCGATGATCGCTTGACGGTGCTCAAGTGCAGGGCTAGCCTCTTTGTGCACCTGCATAGGAGCCAGTTTCTTCTTGTTGTTGGTGGGCCTCCTCATGATTGAAGTCTCGCGATCAATGACACCCAAGAGGGGGGGTGAATTGGGTGATAACAGATTTTAAGCACTTTTACTATATTTAAAACAAGTATTAAGAGGAAGCAACAAACAAGAATAGATCTGATGGATTACAAAACGAATCTTGCTAAATCAACCCCCACAACAGTTCTTTGGTACTAGGTGAAGTCTTGGAATCTGAAGATTCTCTCACGCAAGGTATTTTCCTCCTGACAGGATTGACCGTGTCGATCAGAAGCTACCTTTTGATATACCAAAGATCTCCCGTAAGGAGGTTAATGATGCTGGATCTAGACAAAGGAAATATATGATAACGTAATATGCAAACAAGCTAGAACAGAATTGGAGGTAGGAAATAAGGAGCAAACCACTCAGAAACACCATGATTTTTAGGTGGTTCGGATGCAACAACTGCAACCTACGTCCACCCCTCACCAACTGTGAGGATTCACACACTATCTTATAGAAGGTTACAAGATCAACACACACACACACACACACACACACACACACACACACACACACACACACACACACACACACACACACACACACACACACACTTGTGTGAGTTCAAAACTCCCACAACGGTGAACAAACACCGAAACACAAAGAAGAGTGGAAGACAAAGAGATCACACACACACACACACACGGATTTGCGTAGATCCACACACACAGGTGTTTCAATATTACAAGAACACAAAATTTTAAAGCCCAACAAGATTGGAATGGAAGACACAAAAAGAAAACTTCAGATTCAAGCTCCCCCTTAGTTGATGAAGAAGGTTTTGGATGCAGCTTGATCTCCACTTGGTTCGGGGTTGATCTGCTCCAGATGTTGCTTGAGAATGAATGAAGATGGATGAAGATCTTCCTTCTCAGACACTGTTTACGGCTACATACCAGCACTTGAATCTCCCCTTGATGGCCTCCCTTAGACTCCTTTGATTGATTAGGGTTACAAGCCTCAATGAGATGTTTTTATAACTCTTGAATGGTCAAGAGACAAGCCATGAATCAGATCCACAAATCATGGGAAGATTAGTGGCTTTGGGATTAAACAAATCCTTGAAGAGAGACTTCCCACGTTAAGAACAAAAAGTCAACAATATGGGCTTTTCGAAGCTGGCGATCGACCTGTGCATAGGGGCGGTCGACCGGAATTTTACAGGGAATTGCCCATTCGTTGCTGGGAAAATCGGTCGACCGCTAGAATCTGGTGGTCGACCGCTGGCTAGGGTTTCTGCAAAAAATAAAAGGTTAGCCAATGCAATATAATATATGAACAAAACCATTTATGGCTACCTTGTTCCAATCAAAGTGAGTGAGTTTAAGCTTAGCTTGGGTGGTTCAGGAACCAAAACAAGGATTTATGCATTTGGACGGGTTTAAACAATTAAGCTTATTACATGGTGAAGTAGGCTTTGAAAGCGTGTTAAATTCGAACTTGATAGTTGAAACATAGCACGTGATAAAACATATAACCCTGGGTTTTATTATCATCAAAATCACTTGGATATACTCAACAATCTCCCCATTTTTGATGATGACAAAAATGAAGGGGTTTTGAAATACATGAACGTGCCTTTGAGCAATGTTTGAAGGTTAAGATCAAGGTTCAAAATTAAAGCACTTCACTCACATCCCATTACGCCAGCGAACACAAACCATTCAACATTTATATGTCAATTAGAAGAGAAATCAGATACAAGAGCTAACCATTTGAGATCAAACACCAGTTGTATTCAATTGATCGTTTCATTACAAGGTACATTAGTGCAAAACTGAATGCACGATTGTAGACTCAAGGGACTAAACAAATGCATAAAACAGACTCATGATCCTCACATGTCAAACATGCAAACACACAACCACACACAGACATACATAAATATATAAAGCCCTACACTACTACTTCTCCCCCTTTGGCATCATCAAAAGGGAATGGGATAGACGAAGGGGGACCCAAGTGACACAAAACCAAAGGACAGCAAGCTAGAGGGAGAAAAAGAAAAAAAAATCCTCATGGTGCATCTGCAGGTGGAGGTGGCTGATCCTCTGGAGGAGGGGGATGGTGTCCAAGGAGACGGCGGATGTCTTCAAGAGCATGAACTTGAGCATGAAGAGTATCCCGAATACGGCCAATGGAGAGGTCACGAGCCGCATCACGATGAGCCATGCTAAGAAGAGCCGCACGATCATGACGAGTTCATGATGTGGAAGGACTGGCTAGAGTCAGCAACACTGTCGGTGAGGCTAGTCATGTGAGTGGTGAGTGTGGCCATATGAGTGGAAAGGGTATCCAGAGCAGTGGAGAAGGAATCCATGCGGCCTGACATGGTGTCAACCACATGGCCCATAGTGTCGACGTGATCCCCGAGAACAGAAAGTCCCTCCCCAAAAGTGTCCACACGAGTCTCTAGCCCAGTGAACCGCCTGTCAAAAACCTCATAGTCTACCCAAGAAGGCTGAGTGGCTCCCTGAGTGGAGGACTCTCCATGATAAAACTGAGTAGGAGGAGGCATCTCCGGATCCATATGCTGTGGTGAAGGTGGAGGAGGCAGCTCGGCATCCATGTGATGAGGTGAGGGTGGAGAAGGCTACTCCTCGGCCTGAACTGGAGGGGGTACATCCCCTTGAACCTGCTGCTGCTGTGGTTCCTGCTCATCCTCACTGTCATATTCATCTTCATATGTAGGCACATCCCGACGCAGCTCACCATCGGGACCATAGTAATAACCCATATCAGTAAAGATTTTATGCTTGTTGTAGATGTCATCTTGGCGAACATAGATAAACTGTTCTTCTGCTAAACTGATCCCAGCATGAATGAATACTCGGTCAACTATGAAGCATATGGCAAAGATCGCCGTAGATTTGTTCGCCAAGCTCCAATGAGGGTCGTCATGAGGCGACCCATGTTGATTTGTATACTATTCATGACATTGTAAAACAGGAATCTATGAACTTCTGTGACTTCATTTATGCTGCCAACCTTGGGGTAAATAAGGGAGGTAAACATATGGTGTAAGACACGCTGCAATGGTGGGAAGTAATTCGCATTTAACTCAATCAAATTGCTGACACCACGCATGTACTCACAGTTGGTCATAGCAATAAAAGTATCTTCAACCTCCCCATGACCATAAACCATGTTGGTTCCTCTAGCCGCAACCCCTAAGCTTCTCTCAAACAGATCGGGGTTAATGTGAATCTCAACCCCTCGAACAACAGTATATAGCTCATCATTCCTTGAAACCAAGTTCCCATAGAACTGCTATACTAGGTTGGGATAATGACGGTTATACCTAGTGATGAAATCAGTCTAACCCTGTTGAATCTCAAAGATTGCACATATATCGGGGAGAGCTAATTCACCTCGTTGAAATCAACCATTCGAGGGTCGATGATGGGGCGAATGAGCAACCTAGGTGCTCGACACGGTGCAGGAGCCCGCTGTGGTGGAGGAGCTGGTGCCTCGCGTCTCTGTCCACTCCCTTCCCCTTGGGCAGAACGCCGAGAGCTTTGTCTAGGCGGCATCCCAAACTAGCAACCCAATAGAAAACCCTTGAAGAGAAGACCCTCGTCCCGGGGGATGAAGAAAGATCTACGGACACTCCAGGGGCTTGCAAAAACCTTCTCCACTGACCGGAACCAAGGTGGGAACTCCATGAACGCACAAACGGCCGAATGGAGTTCGTCCCGAAATCGTGACGAACAAGCCGAATCTTGTGCGGGTGGATAAAGGATGAGGTTTGGAAGCTTGGGAGGTGGAGTTTGGGGTTCTAGAGTTAGGGCAAAGTGGTGGAGGGTGAATTGAAGTGATAGAATGAGAATGGGGGCCTTTAGGACCCCTTATAAGTTGGCTCCGGAGGGACCCGGTCGGGCCGATTCGCCGCCACCGGTCGACCGGTGCGGGGCTGGCGGTCGACCGCTAGCCCAAAAACCCCATTTTGTAACATTTTTTGTTTCTTTTTCTTTTCTTTCTTTTTCCCTTTTTTTTATACATGGGGGGACCATCAACCGACCATCATATCTGGAGCCAACGTCATGAAGTGTAGGGAAGGAAATAGATGCAGGTGTGAGGGAAGTTTCTAACTCCCCCTCAGAAGCTACCTAAAGTCCGACATCACTGAGTCCACAATTATTTGTTCAAGAAATATCTGGCCTTAGAAATATTTTACAAGGAGAGCTATATATATAAATACATTCAAGCATGCAGGAGTGTATGTGAGAACACAAGGTATTAAAAATAAAGTCAATATGCATGTTTTCCTACCCTTGATGCATATGAGTTTCTAAAAATGCAAATCCTAACTTAAGTGCAAACCTAGGCATGTATGCTCTCACCCTTGCACATCCCAAGTTTAGGGGTGTGCACAGTCCGGTTTGGTCCGGTTCACGACTTTTTTTTCTCAAACCGAACCAAAACGGTTTGACTCTTAAACTGACCCAAACCAAACCATTTTACATGGTGAACCGAACCAAACCAAACCGACCCAAACCGGTTCGGTTCGGTTCGGTTCAACGGTTTGGGCATAAGAAATTACATGTTTCTAAATGAGCTTGTCTTTGCTTAGCATTATTGATTCTCTGCAGCTTATCATCTTTCCAATTATTGATATCAGAAGGGTCTGTTGGAAAAAAAACCAGGTCTGAAAAGTGCATTTAATTAGCAATTTAAGGGCTAAAATTTATCAAAAGTCCTAATTTTAGTGAATGCAAATCCCTAGCACTTTCTCAAAATACAATGTATCCAAAGCTAAAGAGCTTCTAATTATGCTGTGTCAACTGTCCGTCGAAAGTCGAAACCAATTTTCTTGGGCTCCCCCAGTCTACAAAGGAATAACTCTTGGCATGCATGCTCTCACATGTACCACAGTGGGAACATGCGTATGAATGATACAACAGAATGGCTCCCTAGGGTGCATTTCATGTCAACCACAAAAAAAACATATTGGCAAGACATTTCTTGGAAGGCGACAGTAGATAGTTCACATTCATATCACTAGAAAACCAACTACTTGTGATAAAGTTTCAACAATTTTCAAGTGTCACCGAGTATATGCCTTCCATATGGGCGAGGGGCGACTGCTGACTAGGGGAGGGCCAGGGGTTAGGGATTTTAGATGGAGGCGGATGGAGGACGGGAGGACTGAGGAGTGAGGAGATCTTCTGCACACCCCTACTTGGAGTGAGTCTTGGACTCTTGCGGGTTGGGGCTGGCCGCTGGGAGGGGACGGGTCATGACTCATGGGAATCACGCACGCTGCAAGGGATGGGACGGCTGGGAGCCTCGGATTGGGGAGTGGGGTCTTGCCCGTCTCACGTCTAGCCATCTGGGTCCTCTGGGAGTGGCCGAGTCTACCTAATCGGGTTAAACGGGTTGATTCGGTTTTTTCAAAAAGAAAACCAAATCAAACCGTTTTAATTTAAAACGGTTCGGTTCGGTTCGGTTCATCGAACATCAACATGGATAACCCGATCCAAACCTAGTTTTTCGGTTCGGTTTGGATCGGGTCAACGGGTCGGTCCGGTTTATGCACACCCCTACCCAAGTTCTCTTCTTATCTTGTTAAATTGATCCTGGTTGAGGGGTTTGGTGAAAATGTCTGCTAGCTGATTGTGTGTGTCAATGAAATTTAATTCAAAGACCCCTTTTCCTACATGATCTCTCAAAAAATGATGACGAATATCAATATGCGTGGTTCTAGAATGTTGAACAGGATTTTTAGACAAACTGATTGCATTGGTATTATCACACATAATTGGCGCACATTTCATTTCAATATCTAAATCAAGTAATTGATTTTTGATCCAAAGTACTTGGGCTCCACAACTTCCGGTGACTACATATTCAACCTCGGCTGTTGAGAGAGCTACTGAATGTTGTTTCTTGGAGGCCCATGAAACTAGGCATCCACCAAGAAACTGACAGTACCCACTAGTACTTTTACGATCTACAATGTATCCGGCATAATCCGTATTGGTGTATGCAATCAAATCAAAAGAACTACCGATGGGAAACCACAAGCCAAAATCTATTGTGCCAAGTAAGTATCTAAAAATGTGTTTAATAGCCGATAAATGAGATTCTTTAGGGCAAGACTGAAAACGGGCACAAAGACATACACTGAATTGAATGTCAGGGCGGCATGCTGTAAGATACAGTAGTGATCCGATCATACCTCGAAACAGTGTAGGATCTACTATTTTACCATTTTCATCTTTGTCTAACTTCGAGGTTGTGGCCATTGGAGTTGACAAAGGTTTTGCTTCAGCCATCCCATATTTCTTCAAAAGCTCCATTGTGTACTTGGCTTGGCTTATGAAAATGTCCTCAGGTGTTTACTTCACCTACAGTCCAAAAAAGAATGTTAGTTCACCCATTAGGCTCATCTCAAATTCACCTTGCATGATTTCTGCAAATTCATCACATAGCACATTATTAGTAGCTCCAAAAATTATGTCATCCACATACACTTGAACTACTAATATATCTTTACCTGATTTATTTGTGAAAAGAGTTTGATCAACCATACCTCTCTTGAAATCATTTTCAATCAGAAATGACGTGAGCCGTTCATACCATGCCATTGGTGCTTGCTTTAGTCCGTACAAGGCCTTCTGGAGCTTGTACACATGTTGTAGATGTTTAGGGTCTTCAAAACCTGGAGGTTGTTCTACAAAAATATCCTCCTTGATATACCCATTTAGAAATGTAGATTTAACATCCATTTGAAATAATTTAAAGTTAGATGAGCAAGCATAAGACAATAAGATCCGGACTGCTTCTAGATGAGCAACCGATGCAAAAGACTCATCAAAATTAATACCCATTTCCTGGCTATACCCTTTGGCCACAAGCCGGGCCTTGTTCCTAACAACCAATCATGTATCATTTAACTTATTTATGAAAACCCATCAGGTTCCGATAATGAATTGATTCTTAGGCCGTGGCACTAGAGTCTACACCTGGTTTCTTTCGAACTGGTGCAGCTCTTCATACATAGCCCGGATCCAGGATTCATTTTGAAGAGCTTCATGGATATCCTTAGGCTCTTCCTGTGAGATTAAGGCTATCAAATCCTCTTCTTCTACTTGCCTTAAGGATGCTCTGGTTCTTACCCCATCTTGAGGATTACCGATTATGTTTTCAGCTGGATGATCCTTTAAGAATGTGGAGGTGCTTGGCAAGTCGAGGTGCTGCACTTGCTGCTCTTGCAGTGTTTCAATTGAAGGATCTTCATCTTCTTCACTCTTGCTAGGTATTCCTTCCTTTGGTTCATCCTTGGCTTTTGATGTTCCAGCATTAGTTGAGTTTTTGGGGGCTTCTCCTGCATCCACAATTTGAGTAGTCAGTTTTAGTTCAGATTCATCAAAAATTACATGAGGACTTTCTTCAACAACCAAAGTCCGTTTGTTAAATACTCGATAGGCTCTAGAATTAAGTGCATAGCCTAGGAAAGTTCCCTTGTCACTTTTCTCATCAAACTTACCTAGGTTGGACTTACCATTGTTCAGGATGAAACATGAACATCCAAAGGGTTTAAGATGGGAAATATTTGATTTCTTACCCTTGTAGAGCTCATATGGAGTTTTCTTCAAAATGGGCCTTACCATTGCCCTGTTGATGATGTAACACACCGTGCTTACCACCTCAGCCCAAAAATATTTTGGTAGAGAGTTTTCACTTAACATGGTCCGTGCCATGTCTATCAATGTTCTATTTTTCCTCTCCACCACTCCATTTTGTTGGGGCGTCCTTGGTGATGAGAAGTTGTGTGTATACCCGTGCTCTTCACATAAATTGCTGAACTCATGATTTTCAAATTCGCCACCATGATCACTTTGGATAGTAGTGATAATGTAACCTCTATCTTTTAGATTTTCCTGTAAAACACTTGAAATTTCATCAATGTATCATTTTTATTGGATAGAAATAACACCCAAGTGAATCTGGAATAATCATCAACAATAACGAAACCATAGGATTTCTCTCCTAGGCTGGATGTCCTAGTTGGGCCAAACAAATCAAGCTGCAGCAATTCCAAAGGCCGGGAGGTGGAAACAATGTTCTTGTTTTTGAAGGATATGCGTGTTTGCTTGTCTTTTGTGCAAGTCTCACAGATTTTATCACTTTCAAATTTTAACTTTGGCAACCCATTTACTAAGTCATGTTTAGACAACTTGGAGATTACTCTAAAACTAGCATGACCTAGTCTTCGGTTGCATAGCCATGCATTATCAAGATTGTTTGCTACCAAGCACACATCATCACCAGAAACATCATCTAGATCAATAGTATAGACATTGGTGCTCCTTTTACTGATGAATCTGATTTCATTTGAGATCTTATTCACGACAAGGGAATGAGTTTCATCAAAAATAATCTTAAAGCCTTTGTCACACAATTGGCTTATGCTCAGCAAGTTATGATTCAAACCTTTCACCAAAAGAGCATTTTTAATTAAGGTTTCCGAATTCTTACCTATGTTGCCAATTCTAATTATTTTACCTTTATCTTTTCCACCAAAAGCAACTGAGCCTCCATCCTTATCTTGCAGCATAGAGAATGCCTTCATGTCCCCTGTCATATGCCTTGAGCAGCCGCTGTCTAATTACCACTTGCTCCCCCTGGCTTCAAGACATATCTGCAAGAAATAAAATTCTCATGCAGTTGTTTTTGGTACCCAAGCTAGTTTGGGTCCGTAGGAGTTAGTCCAATTTTGTGTATATCTTTTCTTAGTCCAAAAAACATGATTTCTTGGTGAGTTTTGTTTGAACCAGTAATTTGCAACAACATGACCAAATCTACCACAATGATAACAGTTAACAGGTGCAAACTTTCTTTGAAATTATCGTGGTTTGGGTTGGACATGTTTTGGCTTAGAGTTGGAACATGAAGCATGATTGTTTTCTTTTTCATGAACATAGGATGTAGTGATCTTACGCTCAAAAGAATTTTTATTTTGGGGAATGTACCCCAATCCTTCCTTTTGCAAGTTGACTTTCACTCCCAATAAGTTGTCTAAGTTTTGTTTGCCCTTGACAAATCTAGATAAGGTGGACTGAAGTTCAGCCACTTCTTTACCCAGACTCACATTTTTCTTTTCAAGTTCTGAATTTGTGGATTTCAGAACTTCTTCTTCATTTTTCAACTTCTCAACAGTTTTTTCAATTTCTGAAAATTTACACATCAATTCCTCCTGATTTTTCTCACTAGATAAAATTATTTGCAACATGCTTTCTTTTTCTTCCGTTACCTCAAACCATTCATGTTCCAATTTTTCAAACTTAACAAAAATGTCCTCTTGTGTTAGCTCATCAATCTTCTTTTTGAGAGTTTTATTTTCAGATCTGATTTTCTTGTATTTAGTATATAATTTTTCATATTCCGACTCCCATTATTCATTGGAAATAAAATCAGGGTCAGAATTTACCTCCGTTGAGTCATTCTCGTGTGCCATGAGGCACAGGCTTTCCACGAGTTCTTGTATCTCCTCATCGGACGGTTTGTCCTCTTCATCGCTCCATGTGGCGACCATGGCTTTGGGCTTTCTGAATTTATCTTTCTTGAATTTCTTGTTCAGATCTGCGCACTCTCCCCTCATGTGCCCGGGCTTCTTGCATTCGTAGCATATGATGCTACTTGGTTTGCTTGGCTCGCCCTTGGTTTGAGTGGGCTTCCTTTGCCCCTTTCTGAAATTGCCTCGGAAGTTTCTCTTCTTCCTCAAAAACCTTCTCACTTGGTGAGTTATCATTGCCAAGTCTTCTTCTTCGTTGCTTCCTTCACTTGATTCTTCTTCTTGAAGGTCTTCATCAGATTGATGAGCTTTCAATCCGATTACCTTCTTCTTCTTCGTATATTCCTCGGTTGTTCTCTTCATATTTATTTCATAGGTCATGAGCGACCCTATGAGTTCATCCAAGGAAAGTGTGGACATATTTTTAGAATCTTCAATCACTGTGACTTTTGTGTGCCACACGGATGGAAGTGACCTTAGAACTTTCCTTACCAGGTCAGAATTTGTGTACTCCTTCCCAAGGCTTTTGAGACCGTTCGTGATCTCAATTAGCCTTGCGAACATTTCTAAAATTATTTCTTTGGGTTTCATTTTGAACAGATCGTAATCTCTGACTAGAAGGTTCACCTTGGTTTCCTTGACCTCGGAGGTTCCTTCATATATGAGCCGTAACTTGTTCCACATTTCCTTCGCTAAGTTGCACATGGATACATGAGAAAATTCATTAGGATGTATAGCACATTGCATAATATTCATAGCATTAAAATTGACAGTGCATTTTTTAATCTCCTCGGGTGTCCATTTCTCTTCATTGTCAGAGAATTTGTAAGGACCCTTATCCACAACTTTCCAGATCTCATACTTCTGGGCTCTCAAGAAAACATGCATTCTATTTTTCCAATAGGAGTAATTTGAGCCATCGAAGTATGGAGGACGATGAATGGAGTGACCCTCAGGCATCATACCCTTGTTTGCCATTGATCTAGATCTTACTCTAGATCGTTAGATCTGAAAGAAATAGAGCCTTAGCTCTGATACCAATTGAAGTCCCGCGATCAATGACACCCAAGAGGGGGGGATGAATTGGGTGATAATAGATTTTAAGCACTTTTACCATATTTAAAACAAGTATTAAGAGGAAGCAACAAACAAGAATAGATCTGATGGATTACAAAATGAATCTTGCTAAATCAAGCCCTACAGCAGTTCTTTGGTACTAGGCGGAGTCCTGGAATCTGAAGATTCTCTCACGCAAGGTATTTTCCTCCCGACAGGATTGACCGTGTCGATCAGAAGCTACCTTTTGATATACCAAAGATCTCCCGTAAGGAGGTTAATGATGCTGGATATAGACAAAGGAACTATATGATAACGCAATATGCAAACAAGCTAGAATAGAATTGGAGGTAGGAAATAAGGAGTAAACCACTCAGAAACACCACGATTATTAGGTGGTTCGGATGCAACAACTGCAACCTACGTCCACCCCTCACCAACTATGAGGATTTACACACTATCTTGTAGAAGGTTACAAGATCAACACACACACACACACACACACACACACACACACACACACACACACACACACACACACACACACACACACACACACACACACACACACACACACACACACACACACACACACACACACGCACACACGCACACACACACTTGTGTGAGTTCAAAACTCCCACAACAGTGAACAAACACCGAAACACAAAGAAGAGTGGAAGACAAAGAGATCACACACACACACACACACACACACACACACACACACACACACACACACACACACACACACACACACACACACGGATCTGCGTAGATCCACACACACACAGGTGTTTCAATATTACAAGAACACAAAATTTTAAAGCCCAACAAGATTGGAATGGAAGACACAAAAAGAAAACTTTAGATTCAAGCTCCCCCTTAGTTGATGAAGAAGGTTTTGGATGCAGCTTGATCTCCACTTGGTTCGGGGTTGATCTGCTCCAGATGTTGCTTGAGAATGAATGAAGATGGATGAAGATCTTCCTTCTCAGAGCACTGTTTACGGCTACATACCAGCACTTGAATCTCCCCTTGATGGCCTCCCTTAGCCTCCTTTGATTAATTAGGGTTACAAGCCTCAATGAGATGTTTTTATAACTCTTGAATGGTCAAGAGACAAGCCATGAATCAGATCCATAAATCATGGGAAGATTAGTGGCTTTGGGATTAAACAAATCCTTGAAGAGAGACTTCCCACGTTGAGAACAAAAAGTCAACAATATGGGCTTTTCAAAGCTGGCGATCGACCTGTACATAGGAGCGGTCGACCGGAATTTTACAGGGAATTGCCCATTCGTTGCTGGGAAAATCGGTCGACCGCTAGAATCTGGCAGTTGACCTCTGGCTAGGGTTTCTGCAAAAAATAAAAGGTTAGCCAATGCAATATAATATATGAACAAAACAGTTTATGGCTACCTTGTTCCAATCAAAGTGAGTGAGTTTAAGCTTAGCCTGGGTGGTTCAGGAACCAAAACAAGGATTTATGCATTTGGACGGGTTTAAACAATTAAGCTTATTACATGGTGAAGTAGGCTTTGAAAGCGTGTTAAATTCGAACTTGATAGTTGAAACATAGCACGTGATAAAACATATAACCCTAGGTTTTGTTATCATCAAAATCACTGGGATATACTCAACAATGATCACCTGAGGGGCCATCTCATACCACACCGGAGCCACCATCGGCGGAGTTAACTGAGGCATTACGCCCCTCATCTAAATTCCCGAGCTGGGTTGGGGTGCTGACTTTCTCCTCCTTGTTTTAGCTAGGACGGTGTGCCAACTTTCCGAATCTTTTGCTGGTGCCAGGACATAGGCTTCATATGTATGCCGGGTACTGGCCTCCGACACTTCTTCATGGAGTTGCTGGTATAAGGATACCATGTTGATTGTTGTTGTCGGATTAGGCATCTCATGTGGCTCCAGTGGATCAACTTTGTACTCCCCCATTTGTAGTTCCCCTTCCTTGATCAGTGATTCAATGACATCTTTAAAGATGCAGCATTCCTCGATAGTATGCCCGAGCATTTGATGATATGGGTAGAAGCGAGGGTCATCCTTTCTCTTCAGATCACTAGGCCTCTTTGACTTTGGCAATGTGATTTTATTGTATTTGGTGGCCTATTCGAATAGAACCCGAGTCTTGTCTCGGGGGAAGGAGTATAGCTTCTTCTTTATCTTCTCCCGTAGGGAGGGACCTTCTCACCGTTCGGCAGGCTTAGCCGGAGGAGGCTTAGCTACTTTTTTATCCTTTTCTTTCTACTCTTCAAAGGCTTTGAAGTCCATGGTGTGCACTTCTTGAGGTACCGGCTGCTTTTTAGCTTGCCTCGCCTTCTGGCTTGAGGCCGTAGGAGTGAAGGACTATCTAGAGAGGAATGTTTTGATTTCCACCATAATGTTCTTCACTCGGTCAAATGATTTGACCTTAGTGCCGATCATCCTTTCTAGGACTTTCCTCTTCAGATTCTGCTTAAAAATTTGAACTGCATCCTTCTGGTGTGGGGGACGTCTACATCTCATACTAAGATTTCTCCACCTATTAATATATTCAAGGGTAGACTCATCATTCCATTGCTTGGTAGAATAGAGTTCCACCACGGTCACCTCCCGTTCGGCAATGTATAATCTCTCTTTAAACTTTTTTTTTAACTAAGGCAATACCTAGGCAGATCTAGAGATCAACTAGGCGGTTTTATTAATATAACAGAAAGCAAAAGAGAGTACAATAGAACCTGAGCCATATAATAGATGCCCTACACATAGGGGTCTTTAACAATAATGAAATGCCCATCCCAAACCACCAAAAGAAACAACAACAAAGGGCATAACCCATACAAACAGAGACCAGCATGAAGAGGAGCATGTCAATCTTGATCACGGGAAGAGCTTGTGGAGCTGGATCTACGCAGAGAACATCTTGAACGAGCACCCTCAGGCCGGGATGTCGGCCTAGAACAATCTTGGCCATAATCACCAACCAAATTTGCGTGGAGCCGGCTAAAATCAGCTAGACGGTGTTGACACCCGTTTTAACCTATAAGTTGAGTTATATCTCTTATTCATCTCCGTAATGTCTTGAATTAACCATTATTTTTGAGTCTTCTTTGAGCCTATCTCGAGCCTATATTTTGGCCATTTTTTAAGCCCATTGAGCCTTGGAAGCTTTTATCTTTGATTCCCCAACTTCTGGGCCCGTTTCGGGCCAATTCGAAGCTTAAATGGGCATCCGGAATTCAATCGGGACAAAGCCTGTCAGCTAGACCCTTGTGGTCCTTTGGTAGATCGCAAGCCAGACCCTTGCGGTCTGCACTAGACCGCTACCTCCCAAATTTGACCTGTTTGTGCCCGTTCACCCCCAGTCGTCTGGTGGTCACCCCCTAGACCGTTTTCATCCACCTTGCTATCCTCCCATGACCGTTTTCATCCTTTGGCAGTCGTGCGATAGACCGTTTTTATAACAGAGAGTCTGGATGTTCCCGAACTGTAATTTCTTCGCCGCAGGACTCTTTGGACTCCTTGTTGACACCACTTTTGAGAGAGATAGGCCTCCACCTCAGTTTCCATCCTTCTAGGACTTTTATCCTTGTTATTATATCGAGGTTTTATCATTCTAAACTCCTATTTTGAGTATTTATCTCCTATTTCGAGATAGGGTTTCCTGCACTTCTATATAAAGAACCCAGTTCGCGGTGTGCGAAGGGGGGCTCTTCTTCAACATGAGGCGAAGCCATGCTGCACCGCCGATTCTCCTCTTCGACCTCAGGCTGTTAAGGGAAGTATTAGCTTTCATTTCCATCTCTCTAGGATTGATTTTGTTGTCTCCTCTCTTAGTTCTAGTCCCCCCAATTTCAAAAATCATCACAAATCTCAATTTTTCTACTACACATGCACTTTTCTCCGTTTTGCATAGCATATTCCCGCAGTTGTGCTGCGTGATTTCTATCTCTATTTATTTCTATATCATCACAATACACACACCTATTATTTCCACCATTCCACAGGGGTTAAAAACCTCCCCCCTGTGCGTTCTCCCTCAATTTCTACACCTATTATACCACTGCGGGATTTGGTGCTACACTTCATATTCTAATGGGTTTCTCTCTTGTGTTTTGGCTTTGTTTTGCAGGAGAGCATGAATAGAACGTGAGGCCCTCTTCCTCTAGCCAGCTGGAAGGAGAGGAGGTTGAATCCACGAAGTTCCCCACACCCCTTTGTTCAAGCGCGATCAAGTCTTCATCTTTCCAAGGTACACGGTGTAGACACCCGTTTTCGGCCCACGAGTTGAGCCTTTTTCTTGTTCTCCTAAGTTGACGCCCCAATTGATCCTTAATTGGTTGATTTTCTGGTCCATTTGGGAGATATTTCTGTCCATTTTCAGCCCTTGAATCCAACTTTCGTGCCCGCTAAGAGTGTGGATATCGGCCCAAGGTCTTGGCCAACTCATCAATAACACGCCCCTCACTGACGTCGCGTTAATCATTAACGTGCAATATTATCTCACCATGTTCCTGATAGCCACAAACCCATCGTTGAAAAGCCGTGCCATAATTTAAAAATTAACCGAACTCACTCACTTAAAAATATATGAATTTAAGCAAAGTGGTGAATACGGGTCGATCCTATGGAGAAGAAATACTTTCAATTAAGATAAAGTTAAAAATATCTTATATTTGAGAAACCAATTTTGAGTGAGATTTAAACTAATGAAAATAAACTAAGTAAAGAATATGAGAGGGTAAAAGAAGAGAAATTAGAAGAATATAGAAATAGTAGAACACAATTTCCCAAAATCTGAATTTTATTACTATGAAAGGTGACAAGTATAACTCTATAAAAAATAAAAATACAACTTGCAAATAAAAGAGAAAAGGGAGAAATAAGAGCCAAGATGATGAAGATTAACGCCACCGCCTCCTTGTCGAGCCTTGGAAGAGACCGGCCCGCTTTGGAAGTAGACGTCGCCTTTAGAGCACCGAAGGAAGAAGATCCGCTAAAGGGATGTGTGAAAAAAATAGTGGAGAAAGAGATAGATAGAAGAAGAAGAAATATGGGAGAGGTAGATGGAAGAGGAAGAGAGAAAGACTTAAAAATACAGTAAAAATATATTGAAAACAGAGGGTGAGAAGAAGAAGAATAACTTTAAATTTAGAAGGAATTAGAAGATGTAAAAGAAGAGAACGTTGTAGTTCAGAGGAAGAGGAAGAACTTTCGTGAAGAGTGCAGAGAGAGAAAACGTGAGGAAGAGGATAAAAAATGAGGAAGAATAGAAGGTATTTGTGTGGATGAACAGTGAAAAATGGGAAGATAGCACCTTGAAAAAGAAGCTATAACTTGAAAAAAAAGAGGAATTAGAGAAATATGATGAAAAAGAAAACTTAGATCTTTGAAAAATGAAGAAGTTTGATGAAGAGACTTAGATAAAAAGAAGAACAGAAGAGGAAGAAAATGGAGGATGAGCATAGTTGTGTAAAATCGGGTAAACAGTAAAAACGCAGAGATAGAGCTTTAAAAAACTGAGAATAGCTTGAAAACAAGAGAGAATTAGAAGAAGAGGACGAATAATAAATTATAGAGAATTTAAAAAAGAAGAACTTTGCAGAAGAAAGAAATTTAATAAAATGACTAGAAAAATATGAAAATGGGCTTAGAAGAGAGGCTAACTTCTCCATCGGTCTGCTCTTGGACAGTTTATATAGGGTTCAGAGAAAACCCACGAAAATCTCTCCATATTTAGCTTGAATCCACCTTATCAGCATCTAGGATTGATCAAAATAGGTCTCTTGCCATGTTTAGAGTCCTCCTTTCCTCAAACAAGAGGAGATAAGCTTAAAAATTAGAAGATAACAACGATCGGGCGAATCCCATTTCCGTTTCAAATTCTTCTGAAAATGGCGACTGGGGCGTCGGGTGTAAATTAAAATGGTGACTATTTGAACGGTCATCCAATCCTTATTTCTCTTTTTCCATAAATCTAAGAAATGGTAACTTTATGGATGGGTGCTAATTCTTTTTTCTATTTTTTTATTTTTCGCATAAATGAATGAGTGCCCGCCTAAACGGTCACTTATTCTTTTCCAAAGAAATAGCACCTTCGTGTGTGGTCGCACATTCTTCTCTATTTTCCAGCTTTTCTCTTTTTTTCTTATTTTCATAAATGAATGTGTGCTTCCATACTCAATCGCGAATTCCTTTTTTTTCTTTTTTTTCTTTTTCTAAAAAAATAAATTGCCGCCCTTTTGGTCATTCGCTATTTCCTAAAAATTTAAAAAATTCAAAATATCAATAAATTTTCTCTTAAAATGACTCTCAAATAATTGTGTAAATTTTTGAATATTTCTCACGTGGTCTTTTTCACTCAAAAAGATGATAAAATACATGCAGACTCAAATAATGGTGAGAATGAGATTTGTTTATATTAATGCACAACTTTATTCATTTAATGCTCAAAGATGATGAATGTGATGTAACTTATGATATGAAATATAGCATTTATCACACCCCCAACTTACTCATTGCTAGTCCCTTAGCAATGCAGATAAATTAAAATTAGGACTAACAAGAGTTTGCAAAGTCATACTCTCATATCCAGCTCTCCCTTCATAGAATCAACCAAAGAATAGGAATCCGGAATCATTAATGCACACTATCCTTATGTAGGAAATTAAGGGACATGATCAAGAATTCAAATCAAAGTTCAATAGCACTTGTGCATGTGTAATATTCTAAATCACAGCGTAAACAATTGCGTCCCCCATTTGTTATTCCAAGTAAGTGCCCTTCAACCCTGCACCTCCTAGATCAGAGCATTAAACATACTAGTTTTTGTCTGCCTTATTTCTATATCCATTTGGGATCTTTTTATTTATTTATTTCTACACATATGATGCTGCACTACCCTTCACTATCTAACATGAACCTCGACTCTTGCCTTAGGAGAAGCAGACCCAGTTACACAGATCAAGGTTCCATTTTCTGTTTGACGTGAACCTCAACACGTCTTAGGTGAAGTAGGCCCGGTTACTAAGATTAGGGGCATTTTTCACGGTAGTTTTTTCTTTTTTTCTTTTTTTTCTCACTATGCTTTTGCACTTATTTGATAAATAACTTGGCAGAAAGCTTATAAAAGATCTCTTAAGAAGTGCAGAGTATCAGACAAACATACCCAAAATAGCAGAAGGCTTGTCCTACTTATTTCATTAGCGTGCATAGTGATTTCTTTTCTAAAGTGCACATGAACTTTAAAAATATTCTTATATCAGTTTTTCATGTCTAGATTGAATAAATTTCCATCATCCTTCTCTTCTAGCCTTTTTTATTCCAGAATTATTTTTAATAAAAGCATGAATCAACAAAACTCATTTTGGGGATTTCATCTATTCATTTTCATGTAAAGCAATATGAAATGCAAGATATTAGGTTGTTCATAAAAATTTGAGAGTTTTTTCTCTCTCCCCCCCAACTTGAATGACATTGTCCTCAATGGCATATAGAATTGAAAGCAAATGTAACAAAGCATATAGTTGAGATGGAAGGATACAACATGGTGTGCGGGGTAAATCGTGCCATTATTAATATATGATGGCTCCTTCTCCACTTAACCTGACTACTAAAAATACACTAAAACAAAACATTAAATAACAAAATATTAGGTTACCTCCCAGAAGTGCTAAGTTTTCCGTCTTAAGCCAGACGGATGAAAGCTCGTAAAGATTTTATTCTAGATCACTTAAAGCAATGCACTCTTTTAACAACTGCTCATTTTCCAAGTAAGGTTTTAATCTTTGACCATTGACAGTGAAAATATGACCATTTTTAGGATTCAAAATTTTAACAGCACCATGGTCAAAAACTTTAACAACAACAAACGGTCCATCCCATCTGGATTTGAGCTTACCGGGGAACAAGCGCAACCTAGAATTAAAAAGCCAAACCTTTTGATTAACAGAAAAAGTGTTCCTGTGAATATGTTTATAGTGGAAAGCTTTGGTTTTAGCTTTGTAAATCTTGGAATTTTTGTAGGCTTCATTTCTTAGTTTCTCCTGTTTATTAAGTTGTAGAGCTCTTTGGGCACCAGCTTGAATTAGATCGAAGTTAACTTGTTTAATGACCCAATATGCTTTATGCTCAAGTTCTACGGGCAAGTGGCTGACTTTTTCAAAAATGAGGCGATAAGGTGACATGCCAATGGGAGTTTTATATGCAGTTCTGTAGGCCCATAATGCATCATCTAGTCTCTCGGACCAGTCTTTCCTATCCGGCCTAACTGTCTTATGCAAAATATTTTTGATCTCCCTGTTGGACACTTCTACCTGGCCACTGGTTTGGGGGTGATAGGGGGTAGCAAGCTTATGAGTGATGCCAAATTTACGAAGCAGAGTTCGAAATTTAGAATTCATGAAGTGAGAACCCCCATCACTAATCATAGCTCTAGGACAACCATATCTGGAAAAGATGTTCTTTTTGACAAATTTCATCACCACCTTATGGTCATTGGTCCTAGTAGTAATAGCTTCAATCCATTTTGAAACATAGTCCACTGCCACCAAGATGTATTCATTGTCAAATGAAGGTGAAAATGATCCCATAAAATCTATTCCCCAAATATCAAAATTTTCAACAACCAGAATGGGATTAAGCGACATCATATCTCTTTTAGAATTATTACCCACTGCTTGACACCTCAAACATATTTTTTAAAATTCATAAGCATCCTTAAACAGTGTGGGCCAATAAAATCCACTTTGTAGCACTTTCGCCGCAGTCTTCTTTCCAGAAAAATGTCCCCCACAAGCGAGATTATGACAGAAGTTCAAAACAGATTGTTGTTCCTCCTCGGGGACACATCTTCTTATAATATGATCTGGATCCATATGAAACAGCTCCGGGTCCTCCAAAAAATAGTGTTTAACCTTTGAAAAGAATGGATCCTTCTCTTGCCTAGACCATCCTCCCGGAATTTGTCCTACCGCCAGCTAATTGACAATGTGAGCGTACCAGGGAGTTGAAGTGTGAGAGATAGAAAGAATTTGCTAATCAAGGAAGGAATCAGATATCGAAGCACTCTCAGGTATCACTATCCTAGATAGATGATCAGCTACCATATTCTCTAACCCCTTCTTGTCTCTTATTTCCAAATCAAATTCTTGCAACAATAGAATGCATCGAATGAGACGGGGTTTGACATCCTTCTTGGAAAGGAGATATTTCAAAGCTGAGTGATCAGAATAAATAATAACTTTAGCCCCTAATAGATATGAGCGAAATTTTTTCAGGGCAAAAACAATAGCTAGCAATTCTTTCTCCGTGGTGGTATAATTCAACTGTGCATCAGCGAGGGTGCGACTCGCATAATAAATCACCACAGGCTTCTAATCAACTCTTTGACCTAGGATAGCTCCAATAGTGTAGTCTGAAGCATCACACATAATCTCAAAAGGGAGTGACCAATCCGGTGATTGAAGAATCAGAGCTTGAGTTAGGGCCGCTTTCAAGGAATTAAACGCCTCAAGACAGGAATCATCAAGATTGAAAGGAGTGTCCTTGGCAAGTAATTGAGTGAGAGGACGAGCAATGGTGGAAAAGTTCTTGATAAATCTGCGATAGAATCCAGCATGGCCGAGAAAAGATCGAATCTGTTTGACAGAAGAAGGAGGAGGAAGATTGGAAATCAAATCAACCTTAGCCTTATCAACCTCAATCCCTCTCTCTGAAACAACATGGCTAAAACTATCCTTCTCTAACCATAAAATGGCTCTTTCCCAGCTTAACACAAGATTTGAATCAATGCACCTCTTCAGCACCTGCGTTAGATTTTCTAAATAATTCTCAAAGGAAGTACCAAACACAGAGAAATCGTCCATAAAAACTTCAGAAATTCACCCACCATTTCAGAAAATATAGACATCATGCACCACTGAAAGGTGGCTGGGGCATTGCAAAGTCCAAATGGCATTCTTCTAAAAGCAAACGTGCCATAGGGGCACGTGAACATTGTCTTCTCTTGATCTCCGGGTAAATAGCAACCTGATTATACCCAGAATAGCCATCCAAAAAGTAGAAATACTTTTGTCCAGCCAACTTCTCCAGAATTTGATCCACAAACGGGAGTGGGAAATGATCTTTCTTTGTCATCGAATTAATTTTCTATAATCTATACAAACTCTCCACCCCGTTTGTAATCTCATTGGTACTTCTTCTCCTTTCTCATTGGTAACAACCGTCAGCCCTGACTTCTTAGGAACAACTTGCGTGGGGCTGACCCACTTGCTATCTGAAATAGGATATATAATCCCAGCATCCAACCACTTTACAACTTCTTTCTTCACTATCTCCTTCATGTTTGGATTCAGCTGGCGCTGCATCTCTCTACTCGGCTTGGCATTGTCCTCAAATAAATATAATGCATGCACACATCTAGACTAATACCCTTCAAATCTGCCACAGACCAACCTATCGCCCCTTGTGCTCCTGAAGGACATCTAAAAGCTGAGACTCTGAGCAGAAGTGAGAGTGGAAGCAATGATTACGGGCAAAGTATGGTCGGGGCCCAGATAAGCATATTTTAAAGAATCTGGCAAAGGTTTCAATTCAAGAACGGGCGGCTGATCCAAAGATGGAAGAACGGGTTCAGCTTGCAATGGAGGGAGTGGCTCTATCTTAGAGTAGGGTGCGGAAGAGAATAGAGAATCATGCAACATGCTACCCTCTTCTAAGGTATCCTTCACTTCATCTGATTTTCATCGATCAATTCTCAAAAATATCAATAGCATTACATTCCTCATCTTGTTCCGGATATTGGGATGCTCTAAAAATATTTAAGAAACCTTCTCACCTCGAACAGATATATCCATCATTCCCGTGGCACAGTTTATGTTGGCCTTCGCCGTAGCTAAAACGGTCATCCCAAAATAATTGGAGTGTGCTTTAATTCATGGGACGAGGCCATATCCAAAATGAGGAAATCCACCGGGAAATAGCATTCATGACTTTTACAATCACATCCTCTAATAAACCCCTAGGAGTTTTCACAGACCAATCCACATGTTGAAGGATTATAGATGTGGGCTTCAATTCCCCTAGATCAAATTGCTCATATATAAAGGTGGGCAACAAATTAACACTGGCTCCAATATCCAACAATGCTTTCTCAAATGTAACACCACCTATATCACATGAAATTAGAGGCGCGTCGGGGTCCTTCAACTTCTTAGGTAAATGGTTCATCACAACAGCACTAACATCTTCAGATAAGCGGATCTTTTAATTATTATCTTAGGCTCTCTCTTCAGAGTACATAGCTCTTTTAAAACTTTACATATGTCGGGACATGCTTGATCGCGTCCAAAAGTGGAATATTAATATTCACCTGTTTAAACAATTCCACTAATTCCTCTTGTTGGACCGACTTTTTCTTTTGAGCCTTTGACTTCAAAGCATCTGGAAAAGGGATCTTAGGAACATACTCTTGGTGTCCTTCTTCATAAACCTTTGATTTTCCTTTATCCAGCTTCTTTTCTCCCCCCTCCAACTTCTTTTTCTCTTGCATAATCACCAGCTCTTCATCCTCACTATCACTCTCACATGGGCTTCATGGCTCGAACTGCTACCAACATCCTTAGCCTGATATGGGTCATCTAAACTTTTCCCACTCCTAAGGGTAGATATAGCCTTGGCATTCTCAAACTGAGGGCCACAAGAGGAGGAGGCTGAGGTCGGTTGGTTGAGGAAGAAGAGGAGCTCTTTGGTGAAAGCCTGGAGGTTGATTCTCGGATTAGCCACTGGTTGGCTAGGAAGTTGACCGACATCTCTCCTCATATTGCTAGCAGCTAATTGCCCTATTTGACCTTCCAACTTAGCCATGGATTGTTGCTGAGATTGAATGAGTTGTCGTTGAGCTTGAATAGATTGATTATGAGAAAGCAGAAGTTGTTGGAGTTGGTCGAATCTGTCCTCGAAGTTGGGCTGAGGAGGATGAGAAGACTGATACTAGGGTTGATGAAAATGATTAGAAGGATATTGATTATATGGGCCCTGAGAAAATTGATTTTGATGATATGGGGCCTGAGCTTGATGGAATGGAGGTTGAGGGTATTGATGTTGAGCTTGTTGAAAAGGAGGTTGAAAATGTTGGTGAGACTGACTTGGCACTTGAAAGCTTGTTTTGGAACGACTTGTTTGAGGGATTAGCTTGCATAGGTGGACCTTGTTGAGATTTCAAGAAAAATTGGGGTGATTTCTCCAACCTAGATTATAGGTGTTAGAATAAGGATCATAAGCAGGTTTGGACACACCCTGAGCAGTAAAGATTTGTCTTGGATGAACGGGGGAAGCTGGGCCGCCGTAGGGCAATCAGTGACAGCGTGGTTAGGGCTAGAACAAATAGCACAAATTTCTTCATGATTGGGAGCTGAGAACGTTTGAGGTTGAGGACAGAAGAAAAAGAAGGTTCCTGCCTAGATAGCAGCTGATCTAACTTCTGGCTACTAAATCAACCTTTTCCATCTTCTGAGCCAACAAATCCATTTTATTCAATTTTTGAGTTATGGCATTAATATCCATCTTGTTCTCAAATTCTCCTTGGTTCTTAACTTCATATAGCCCTGACCTCTTAGATGGCCCAATCATTCTTTCATAAGATGAGAGCGAGACATGACTAATGAATTTTCACTAAGCATCTCAAATAAATCATAGGCCTCGTCCTCGCTCTTACTCATAAATGCTCCCCCACATGAAGCATCCACCATATGTCTATAGTTTTCTGTCAAACCCTCATAGAATGCCTGGATAATTTGCCATCTTGATAATCCATGGTGGGGCATTTCCTTAGCAAATCTTTCAATCTATCCCACGCCTCATGGATTTGTTCTCAACGATTTTGTGTGAATCCAGTTATGGCTCTCCTCATGGTATTGGTTCGTCCTATGTGATAGAATTTCTTTAAAAACTCCTTTTACATTTCAGCCCATGTATCTATGGATTTACCCAAGGCACCTAACCAATATTTGACTTTATCTTTGAGGGAAAAAGGAAAGAGAGTCAACTTAAGAGCATCATCTGAAAAGTTCTGATTTTGACAGTGGAGCAAATCTGGAGAAATTCATCAAGATGTTTATATGGATCTTCATTGGTATTGCCATAGAAAGATGACAACATTTGGATGGTACTTCGATTTAATCTCATACTGAACCGCATGGTTCTGAGGTGCTTGGACATAGAAGGACGATTGATATTGATTAGGCATGAAATAGTCCTTCATCTACTTGGGGACTTGTTGCACTTGTTGTTGATTTTGGTTCTCCATGAGACTAGGTTGTGGATAATTTCTAGAATACACTAACCTCTCAATCTCACTAATGGGCTCTAACAAATATGGGTGTAGGATCTCCTACCTTGCATGTAATGTAATAAGGCCCAAAGAAAGATAGTTATTTTTGATTTTTGATTTTTAATTTTTTTTCAAAAATGAGTCAAATGCAACACTAACTATATGAATTATGTATGTGAAAATGATTATTTTTTTTCTTTCAAATTTTTTTTATGCAAATGAGTTTGGAATTAATGCAATGAATCAACCACTATATGAATGCGAAATGATGATTTTTTTTCTTTTTTTGAAAGAAGAATTGGTACTCACTACTAAATTGGTTAACTGGTCAGGTAAGAGGTGGAGTTGTGGGAGGCTCTCCTACTTTCGTAGGGTCCTAATTAAATAACCACAATCTCACTTGGACGTTTGCCACAAAACCTCTAGCCATAGACATCAAATTTCTAAAATAGCAATAAATTCTAACACTCTTTTTTTTTAATGTGAAACCTTCTAAGGGCAATCTACTTCAAGATACTTCTTGGAACAACCGGCCCGGCGTCCGTGAGAGAATCCATGGGTGCAGGGAATTATGGAGGTCTTGGAAAAGGAAATTCCAATCCAAAGAGACGGAACGCTCAGTACAGGGTCTTTCCAATTCCAAGAAGGGTGTAAGGAATCTAACTTGCCCTAGAAGAGGAAATAGAAGAGAAGAGAAAGATTTTTTTTAAATAATGATGTAAGTAGATAAGAAATTAATTAGAATGCAACATGCATGAAAGAGATGCAACTAAGATGAAAGCATGATATCCTGATGAAATTTTTTTTCTGATTTTCTATTTTCTGATTTTTTTTCAGAGAAATTTTTTTCAAAATTTTTTTTTCAAAAGAAAGAAATATGGAGAAAAGATAACTATCAACTACAAATAGCAAACAAATATGTAAAACTACTGCAAATTAAGACCTAAAATCATGTTCTTGTGTGTTTTTTGATTTTTTAAATTTTTTTAGATTTTTTAAAAAAAATTCTGATTTTTTTAGAATTTTTCAGAACATGACCTTTTCCTACGTTTACTGACCTTTAGCGACGCTTGAATTTCTTGGAATTTCTAAATTTCTACTTTCTACTACAGTTTCAGGATTCGGTGACGCTTTATGTGACAGATTATTTTCTGAGAATTTTTCGGTCCGAAGTTTTGTGGATTTTTTGATTTTTTTGATTTTTCTTGCAAAAATAAAAATAGAAAAATTAGAAAACTATATACAAATCAAACACAAGAATTTCTAACTATTAAAAATTATTTCCTTCCCGACAACGACGCCAAAAATTGATAGCCACGAACCCGTCGTTGAAAAGCCATGCCATAATTTAAAAATTAACTGAACTCACTCACTTAAAAATATATGAATTTAAGCAAAGTGGTGAATACGAGTCGATCCCACAGAGAAGAAATACTTTCAATTAAGATCAAGTTGAAAATATCTTATATTTGAGAAACCAATTTTGAGTGAGATTTAAACTAATGAAAATAAACTAAGTAAAGAATATGAGAGGGTAAAAGAAGAGAAATTAGAAGGAGATAGAAATAGAAGAACATAATTTCCCAAAATCTGAATTTTATTACTATGAAAGATGACAAGTACAACTCTATAAAAAATCAAAATACAACTTACAAATAAAGGAGAAAAGGGAGAAATAAGAGCCAAGATGATGAAGATTAACGCCGTCGCCTCCTTGTCGAGCCTTGGAAGAGACCGCCCCGCTTTGGAAGTAGACGTCGCCTTTAGAGCACCGAAGGAAGAAGATCTGCCAAAGGGATGTGTGAAAAAAATAGTGGAGAAAGAGATAGATAGAAGAAGAAGAAATATGGGAGAGTAAATGGAAGAGGAAGAGACACAGACTTAAAAACGCAGTAAAAATATATTGAAAACAGAGGATGAGAAGAAGAAGAATAACTTTAAATTTAGAAGGAATTAGAAGAAGTGAAAGAATAGAAAGTTGTAGATCGGAGGAATAGGAAGAACTTTTGTGAAGAGTGCAAAGAGAGAAAATATGAGAAAGAGGGTGAAAAATGAGGAAGAACAGAAGGTATTTGCACGGATGAATAGTGAAAACGGGAAGACATCACCTTGAAAAAGAAGTTATAACTTGAAAACGAAGAGGAATTAGAGGAAGATAAAGAAGAAGAAAATTTATATCTTTAAAACGTGAAGAAGTTTGATGAAGAGACTTAGATGAGAAGAAGAACAGAAGAGGAAGAAAATGGAGGAAGAGCAGAGTTGTGTAAAATCGGGTGAACAGTAAAAATACAGAGATAGAGTTTTGAAAAACTAAGAATATCTTGAAAACAAGAGAGAATTAGAAGAAGAGGAAGAAGAAGAAATTATAGACAACTTAAAAACGAAGAACTTTACATAAGAAATAAAGTTAAGAAAATGACTAGAAAAGCATGAAAATGGGCTTAGAAGAGAGGCTAACTTCTCCATCGGTCTGCTCTTGGACAGTTTATATAGGGTTCAGAGAAAACCCATGAAAATCTCTTCATATTTAACTTGAATCCACCTTATCAGCATCAAGGATTGATCAAAATAGTTCTCTTGCCATGTTTAGAGTCCTCCTTTCCTCAAACAAGAGGAGATAATCTCAAAAATTGGAAGATAACAACGATCGGGCGAATCCCATTTCCGTTTCAAACTCTTCTGAAAATGGCGACTAGGGCGGCGGGCGCAAATTAATATGGCGACTGCTTGAACGGTCGTCCAATCCTTATTTCTAATTTTTTTGAAATTTCTCTTTTTCCATAAATCTAGGAAATAGCGACTTCATGAACTAGCGTAGTTTCATTTTTTCTATTTTTCATGATTTTCTGCATAATTGAATGAACGCCCACTTGCGCGGTCGCTTATTTTTTTTTCCATTCCCTTCTTTCCTTTTTCCTTTTCTTCTTATTTTTCGTACAGAGGGAATAGCGCCCACATGCGCAGTCACTCATTCTTTCCAAAAGAAATAGCGCCTTCGCGGAAGGGCGTTCATTAAGTGGCGACTGGAGCGTGGTCGCTCATTCCCTGAAAATTCAAAAAATATAAAATATCAACATATTTCATCTCAAATGATTGTGTAAATTCTTGAATATTTCTCACATGGTCATTTTGGCTCAAAAATATGGTAAAATGCGTGCAGACTCAAATAATGTGTGAGAATGAGATTTGTCTATATTAATGCACAACTTTTTTCATTTTAATGCACAAAGATGATAAATGTGATGCACTTATGATGTAAAATATAGCACTTATCAGTTTCTAAAAGTGTTCCAAGGTGCCTGACATTAATTGTTGATATAACGACTATTCACAAAGGTGCTATTTCTTTTTGAATTAATTTCATTTAATTTAGCATCAAGCACCTTGGCGTTAAATATTTTCTGATATTTCCGTAATGCGGCATATCTTATTACCGTGATATTTATTATCGCGATCAAAGCGTAGGCGCGTTCTTAAAGGTTTTGACTCTTTGACCACCGACTTTGACCAGTCAAATCGAATCGTAGTATATCGTGGCGGCGCGTTATTGTTGATCACGGTGGTTATCATGAGCGTGTTCTCAGTAGGAAACCCTATCCGACCGAAACTCTCTCTTTCTGATTTTTGATCCTTATCTGGGTAGGTTTCGGAGCTCATTTTGATCAGGGAAGGTTCCTAATCCTCCTAGGAGTCTTTCACCCTCATTAATCGCCGGGATTACCTAATTTTCGACGGCCGATTCCTCAGATCTCTTCGATCCCAACCTAGGGTTTCGAGGTTTCACCTTCTTCTATAAAATGGACCCATGGCCAGTGATTTCGAGGGATGCCACTCTGGGACTTCGACCATAGGAGAGAGGGCGAGGCCGTGCTTCATCGAGGATCTCTGATCCCTCGCCCTCCTCTCATCCAAGGGAGTATTTTAGGGCCTTCGTGTGTTCTTTGTTGTTCTTCATTAATTTCCCCCCTTTTGTGTCTTTTAATTCGCTTTAATCTCTACATATCATTACATCTCCACCTCAAATTAACTTCTTTTATCAAATACACGCATACACACACACCAAACCTATTTTTGGCCCTCCCATAGGGGTTAAAAACCACCAAAACCCCCAGGTGATCTAGCCCTCCTTTTGCATGCTTTTATTAAAAATAGGGATAGATTCAACACTTAATCACGTTCTAATGGGTTTTCTTTTGGCGGTTTTCACTGTTTTACAGGCATAAGAAGAAGAAGCCGTGAGGCCCTTGCACCCTAGCCGGCCTTGGAGCAAGGAAGGAACCGATCCACACAATCCTGCAGTTTCTCTGATAACACGGCACACTTATTCAGCGCATTCCTGACGAACGCGACCATATGAATATGCGTGTTAATACAGTCACGCGCCTGTATCTGCTACCGCGTTTATCAGCAGCCCTTTCCTTGGCCTCTCTTTCAATTTCTGAGGTAAGTAGTGTGCCCCTCTTTCAGTCTTACACTATTTGGCATGCTATAGGCTTCGGTGGCGATCACGGATTTTTATTTCTTTATCTTATATTGCATGCACCCCTTTTTTATCTATCATGCTTATATCATTGTTATTTTGACAGGTGGTCGATTTTTCGATCTACATCTTTTCCCACGGGACGTCATGAGCCCGATCGTATGCGTGCCATAAGGAGAACTAAGGTTCGATGATGACAAAAGTCTCGGCGCAACAAACGTAATCCCTAGGGGGTGCCATGAGCGGAAGTCAAACTTTTGATACCCCCACAACCTACACCGAGCTTGTCTCCAATATTTCTTCTATCTCTCCCTCTAAGGCCGAAGTATTCCTCGGGTATGGCCCTTATAGCAGCACCGATGACAAGGGACAGTTGGTTAGGGGATGCCACCCTCTAATACACCCCCGCGCTCTGGGTATCTCTTAGTGAAAGGGGAAGGAACAGGAATCCTTGGCCAACAGTTTAATTATCCTTGATTTTACAGTTTACAAAGTTAAACTTAGCATTATGTTTCTTTAGAAAAAAATTAAAACATTAAAAAAATAAACAAAAAAAGAGAGAAGGAGAAGAGTGATCACGTGGATAGATTCTTATTTTAAGCATGTTGCATTTGCATTCAACCTTAATTGATAAGGGCTTGGCCTTTTGACCCACATACTTATTGAGCAAGAGGCCAAGTCGGAACAGTGGAACTAACGCATTTTATGAAGTGTTCTACAGGGATAGGTACACAAGCAAAGCAAAGTAAAGAACAACCACAAGAAACGCAAGAAGCAACAAAATCTGTTCCATTCCACTAATATCTGTCAAATGTACAAAAGTGAGGGTGAATGTACAAAAAATCTCTCTAACTCTCTCCTCTACCCTCATCATCTCCCCCTCTCCGTGAACTCTCAACCTCTCCCTGTCCTCCACTCTTAGGAGTAAGCCTAGGTGGAGCCATCGATCCCCGCGAGGCCACACTCCTGTCGCCCCGTGCTCTCCTCTCAACATCCACATTCCTCTGATGCTCAGAGGAGGTAACAAGATAGTCTGTGCTCGAGTAGGCACTAGCACGTCCCTCACACTGAGCACGCTCGCGCCCATGCCGATAGCGCTCCTCCGTGTCCCTCGCACGCTACTCGATAATCCCCAATCTAGTGCTCAACTGCACCCTCTCCATCTCTCGCTCTAACCTCTCGCTCTCCCTCTCTCTCTCCCATCTCTCTCTCTCCCTCTCACTCTCCTCCCTCTCTCGCCCTCTCGTCCCTCTCCGCGCCGAGGAGGATGCGTAACTCTATTGCATCTCGGGGCAGCTCCTCCGCGTCCCGACGCCTCAGCTCCGCCTCTGTGGTCCGTAGCTCTCGCTCCTGCACCCAAAGTCTTAGTCAGTGAACAATATGGATGAATCTTTTTTAAAAGACTAAGCTAAGGGAGTAGGTTGCTTACTCTCTCCTAGAGGGAGGCCTCTGCCGTCTCAGCACGAGCTAGTGCGCCGGCGAGCTGACTCTCAAGCTCGGTGTGGTCGCAGGCAGGCTGCATCGAAGAAGAGGCACCGTAGGAAGCTCGGACCCTCTCTAGCTCCTCTCGCTGAAATAAAAGGATTAAAAACAATTAACAAATCTAAGCCCAAATCATTGTGAAGCTACGAGTGAGAATCTTACCAGCTCATCTACGGTGCGCTGGAGGTCATCGCACTGCTGCATTGTGGAGTCGAGGAGCCCCTGCAGCATGGCTAGTCTACCCTCTGGATCAAACTGTGAAAACAACACAAAAAATGGTAATCACACAATTATGAATCTTTAAGGTTTGGAAAATGCTACATGAATGAACTCACCTGTCGGCGCGTGCCACGGTAGATCCGGGTGCCATAAGTCTGTGATAGGCCCGAAGGTAGGCCTCATCTGAATCTGCTCCCACGGGGACTGGCCGTCCACGCTGCTCCCAGTCGACCAGCTGGTCGTATGCTCATTGACGCCAGTCATCCACTCCCTGAAGGCCACAGAACCTCCTCCCGGGTCGAGGTATTGTCGCCCGAGTCGGGAACTCCATCGTCGCCTTGTGGACTCCCAGTGTCCTCATGATCAATCTGTAGTGTAGCGACTCCACCAGGTTGAGGGCGTGCAGCCAGATCTCTCTCCCGAAGTAGGGGACGGTAGGCCCCACCCATGGCATCTCCCCGATCTCCCTCTGATAGGGAGTCCACACCACCTGCAAGGAAGATTATTAGTGTTCATGCCATCATAATATAACAAAATTTGAAATTCCAAAAAAAATCTTACCGCTACATGTGGCTTCACATCTATCATGTCCTGGATCCGAGTGACCTGGTCCTTCAAAGACTGACTGTCTCGCCGCGGGGACCATCGTCACGCCAAGGGAAGTAGCTCTCCTCGATCCTCCCAGCCGCACTCAAGGGTGGGTAAGTACAGGTAGCTCCAAACCTAAAAGGCATTTCACATTTTGATTAACACAAGAAATAAGTGCAATATTCACAAGTTTAAGGGTTTAGAATTTACCTGAAGCAGAGGGTAGAAACCACCAAGAGAGGATAGGCGGGTAGAAATGCCCAAACTGTCGAATATGTGGGCTAGCACTGCCGCACCCCAAGCGTACTCACCAACCCTCTCTAAGTCCTCAAACAGGGGAAGGAACCGACAGCTCACAGCATCACCGCGTGATCCTAACAACAATCTCCCAATCAATAGGACGAGGAACCGGCGTAGCTCCCTGTCAGCCTATGGTCCCGCCTCTGTAGTAAAGCTCCCTCTAATCTCGCCCACTAGCCTCCTCAAGTAGTCTACTGCAGACTCCCCTACCTCCCTCTGTGTATGGAACAAACCCAGACTCTCCTGTAGGGCTACCCTGGGAACTTGAGAGGTCCTCCCTGTACCCTCCAACTCCAATTCTATCAACCTACAGGCCATCTCTTGATAGCAGGGGTATGTGAACCCGCTCACTGCCACTCCGTGCACTCGCAACCCTGTGATGCGAGTGACATCCTCTAAGGTTGGGATCATATGACCCCAAGGGAAGATGAAGGGCTTACACTCAATATCCCATCTGGCCTTTAGAGCATGAATCAAGCCAACATCTATCCTCAGCACCACTATGTCTAAAAACTCACCAAAACCCATACGGCGGAGGTGAGTCTGCTGAAACTTCGGCAACGTGAGGAAGGCAGCCCAGATGAGAGTCCATGAAATCCGAGTACGTGTTGGGCCCTGCATCATTCAAAACAAAAGAGAGGAAGAGAGAGTCAGTATTCATTATAATCGCACCATTAAAAAAAAAATTCATGAACGCGCTGGGTCGTGGCATCGCGTTAATTAACACGCTCCCTGTTAGCACCGCGTTATATCGTGGGCGGCCGCCGGTGTTTCTCCCCTCTCCCGGAGCATTTTCTTTGGGCATTTCGCCCTCTACAATGTGCCAAGGGCACGACCCTCTTGTTTTCACATCCATGCACAAGAAAATACAAAAAAATGAATTTTTGAAAAGAGAAAAAAAAAATCAAAATTTCTTACCTCTCTCACGGCGCGAGCCGCCGGGGCTCCGGTGGGCTTCTCGATGCCCTCACCCTCCTCAGCTTCTCCGGAAGGCCCCTCCACGTCCATAGCTTCCTCACTGCCGCTCCTGGTCATCCTAGCCGACCTAGTCGCCGAGGACGATCCTGGTTCGCCGCCCTCCATGGTTTCTACCACCGGCAAGCTTTCCTCTTCACCTCCCTCTTGGGAGCGCGGGTATCGATGGGTCACCCTCCTCTTTGATCGCCGAGGACACTCTTGGGTATCCATTGGACGGGGGCAAGGCGTCAGGGGGGGGTGAAGGCCTCTCTTTTCTCTCGTTCGAATGGTGGTGAGGCAGGGAGGAAGACGAACGGTGGGCTCGATTTTTTATTGAAGGTTTCTGTGTGTCTAATGCGGTAAAACGTAATACCGCGATAATTTATTATTGCGGTGTTACGTATAGGCATGTTAAATAAAATTCCAAAAAATTCAAAAAAAAAAGAAGAGAAAGAAAAAAGAAAAAAAGTTGTCACTCGTTGTTTGAAGCTTGCTTCGTTAGGACTTCCATAGCATTTCACCTTGTTATGTTTGTGCTTGTCTGCTTTCTCCCACTATGCCATCTAGCCATTTATTTATTGTGATTATCCATCCGTTGTGCATCTGTTTACTCATCATTATTATGTTTGTTACCACTTCACTTTTCTAGTTTATTATCACTTACCCACTTGTTGAAGAAAGAAAAGAGAGAGAGAGAGAGAGAGAGAGAGGAAAAATGGAACTGGCACACCATCAGGTAAGTATCTCATTATCCCTTCCCTTTGTTGCATTATTATATGTTATATACACTATTATATTATGTCAAGGACCGGCTGGTTCTCTGTGTGTTCTGGGATTTGAGTTCCCCTCTACCAAAAACAGTGATGATCTAGGGACATACAGTTAATCACTGGATAGGCCGTTAGGTTGGTTAAATTTGGGGACGATGGACTCCATCTCGCACGCCGTGGTTGCAGATGACTCTTGACCTGGATTTGCTCAAATTTAACAATATTATCCTTGAGTATTTTATATTTTAATCTTTCTTTGCATTTGTTTTGATGATTTCTTTTATTTTAACCCTGCACGAATCATGTCATTTTGAGCATTCATGATTCACAAATTATCCCAGTTTCTCTCCAATTGGTGATCAATCATGCTTAAATTCTTGAATAAGAGATATTATTCCACTCTGAATTTGAAAGTCTGCCCTGGGCTGCCTACTCGATCTTGTTGGTCAGCGTGATCTTTGCTTGGAATTGTTCTATCTCATTTCAATCCAATTTCAATTATTTTTTCTTGATCCACTCATTAGTTGTGAATCGCACGATGGCGTCGACAGATCTGCCAGGCTCTTGTCTATTCCACTAGTTAAGTGAAACCCACAGTTGCTATGCGCTGGGGTGCCTCTTTTGCAAGAGGTTGGTCATCTTCCTTTTCTTTTCCTTGTCTATCATTCAAGGCAAGGGTCATCCGTGCTACTTTGACCTTGTGGTTGGCTCGTAGTTTTCTAGAGTATTCCTATCACTTGTCGGCGATAACGGTGTCTTCTTACCTTGATGTCCACTTATCAGTCCACTTCGCTGCGTCTCCACTTCATCTCTACGTTGCCAACACTTTGTGTCATCTCCACCTCGCCACCGTTTCACCTCCGCTTGCTCCCCTGCAAAGCGAGCATCAAGGAGGGGCATCTGTAGACACCCATTTTCGGTCCACGAGTTGAGCCTTTTTCTTGTTCTCCTAAGTTGACGCCCCAATTGATCCTTAACTTGTTGATTTTCTGGTCCATTTGGGAGATATTTCTATCCATTTTCAGCCCTTGAATCCAACTTTCGTGCCCGCTAAGAGTGTGGATATCGGCCCGAGGTCTTGGCCAACTCATCAATAACGCACCCCTCACTAACGTCGCGTTAATCATTAACGCGCAATATTATCTCACCGCGTTCCTAAAAATGTTCCAAGGTGCCTGACATTAATTGTTGATATAACGACTGTTCACAAAGGTGCTATTTCTTTTCGAATTAATTTCATTTAATTTAGCGTCAAGCACCTTGGCGTTAAATCTTTTCTGATATTTCCGTAACGCGGCATATCTTATTACCACGATATTTATTATCGTGATCAAAGCTTAGGGTGCGTTCTTAAAGGTTTTGACTCTTTGACCACCGGCTTTGACTAGTCAAATTGAATCGCGGTATATCGTGGCGGCACGTTATTGTTGATCATAGTGGTTATCATGAGCGCGTTCTCAGTAGGAAACCCTGTCCAACCGAAACTCTCTCTTTCTGATTTTTGATCCTTATCTGGGTAGGTTTTAGAGCTCGTTTCGACCAGGGAAGGTTCCTAATCCTCCTAGGAGTCTTTCACCGTCATTAATCGGCGGGATTACCTAATTTTGGGCGACCGATTCCTCAGATCTCTTCGATCTCGACCTAGGGTTTCAAGGTTTCACCTTCTTCTATAAAATGGACCCATGGCAGACGATTTCGAGGGATGCCACTCTGGGACTTCGACCATAGGAGAGAGGGCGAGGCCATGCTTCGTCGAGGATCTCTGATCCCTCGCCCTCCTCTCATCCAAGGGAGTATTTTAGGGCTTTCGTGTGTTCTTCCATGTTCTTCGTCCCCCCCTTTTTGTGTCTTTTAATTCGCTTTAATCTATGCATATCATTGCAGCTCCTCTTCAAATTAACTTCTTTTATCAAATACATGCATACACACACACACCAAACCTATTTTTGGCCATCCCATAGGGGTTTAAAACCACCAAAATCCCCAGGTAATCTAGCCCTCCTTTTGCATGCTTTTATTAAAAATAGGGATAGATTCTACACTTAATCACGTTCTAATGGGTTTTCTTCTGGTGGTTTTCACTATTTTGTTGGCATAAGAAGAAGAAGATGTGAGGCCCTTGCACCCTAGCCGGCCTTGGAGCAAGGAAGGAATCGATCCACACAATCCCGCAGTTTCTCTAATAATGCGGCACACTTATTCAGCGTGTTCCTGACAAACGCGACCATATAAATATGTGGGTTAATATAGTAACGCGCCCATATCTGCTACCGCGTTAATCAACATGCCTTTCCTTGGCCTCTCTTTCAATTTTCGAGGTAAGTAGTGTGCCCCATTTTCAGTCTTACACTATTTGGCATGCTATAGGCTTTGGTGGCGATCACAGATTTTTATTTCTTTATCTTATATTGCATGCACCCCTTTTTTATCTATCATGCTTATATCATTGTTATTTTGACGAGTGGTCAATTTTCTAATCTACAGTCGAGAGTGAGGGGAACCTTACGTCCACGTCCTCGTCCTCACCCCCGGCCACGACCCCGGCTGTTTATCGCCGAGCGACATTGATATGTTGCCATAGGAGTCTTGTCCCCGGTGTTATCAGCCGAAGGTGCATTGATGTTGTCGGGCGGCGGGATTGCCACCATGTTGCAGGAGAGCTCTTGCAGCATTTCCTCGAGCATCTCGACAGTGAGCTCCTCCTCTTTGTAGAATAAGGAGAGCTCCTCTGGGATTGGAAAGTCTTCGCCTTCTTCAAGACGGTGAACCATCTCCCGAAGCCATTGCAGAAGGCGGGCTTTCCGCCTAAGCTTGTCCGAAGGGATATATTCATCTAGAGTGATGATCCTGGTGGGACGAGGGTGAATGTATTCATCCAGCTTATCTATGAGCTTTTGAAGTCGTTGTAGAGGAGTCGGCTCCTTAGGGGCCTCTGTAGCTGCTGCCTGCTCAACTTCCTTCTTCAACCGTCTCTTCAAGTTCTTCCTGCAGTTCTTCTCTTGCTTCTTCTGGCTGTAGACACGCTAAAATTGACACTAAGGTGAGTAAATCCCATGTCCCAATGCAATGCCCCAAAGTGGATTTCATCTTGAGCTGAACAAGAAGATTTTTCTATTCTTTGAAATTTTTCTTGAATTTGTGTCCGCTAATATAGACGCTAATTTTTATGGGTGGCTGCCATCATAGACGCTCATTCTTCAGCTATTTATTGATTATTTTCTAATTTTTGGGAAATGGCGACTTCTATAGCAGATGCTAATTCTTTTATTGATAATTATTGCTTAATTTTGATCAAGAATGTGCAACCATTTAGGTGGATGCCAATTAATTAACGCTTGCTATGGGAGACGCCAATTCTTATGAAAAATCTGGAATTACTAAAATTAAGACCAAGAATGAGCGTCCTTCATGGTGGATGCACATTCAATTAGCGACGTTTACAGTAGACGCTAATTCTTCTTGCATTTCCATTTTTATCTGGACTCCTTTCCGTGGTTGATTATTGCCCGTTTTGATCCTTCCGCTTCTTGGGGAAGTCTATCCCCTTCCTCGCTTGGAATACCTCCTTAGCTAGGACTCTTTGACTATAAATAAAAACTCTTTTGTGCTCGCACAAGAAGAGGAGGGGGCAGAGAGAAAAGAAGGAAAAAAGAGAACAACAGAGAGAGATACAGGGCTTGCTTGTTCCAGCGAGCGAGATTCATCCTATTCTCTGCTTTGCCATCCCCGAGGAGGACTTCCCTCCGTTTCTTTCCCAATCTCTTTTCTTTCATTTACTTAATCTGCATGCTGCATAATTTCATCATTGTTCACACACCTACATCTAGCATTCGCTAGATTTGTTCTACACATCACTACATTACATCCATATCACCACCCTTGCGCTAAGGGGTTTAAAAACACACAAGGTGTGTTAGTCTCCATCTGCATGCGTTCATTTCCCTTAAGAATTGATACTGCACAAACATGTTTCTAATTCAGTGCTATCTCTCTTTTGTTTGTGCTTGTTTTAGGGTAATCAAATCAAAAGACCCCCTTAGCCGGTCGGCCAGTTGAAGGAGGAAGTAGCGCTTACACACCCCGTTGCATCAGGTATTTGCCCGCGATCATTCTTTTCTTTATTGTTGAGGATATTCCTCTGGTGATCACGTTCATTTGAGCACCACGTGCTCCCTCCTTTTCATTTCTCTGTCAACTCCTTACAATTTTCTTTTACTATTCTTTCACATTTGCACACTAAGTGACGCGTTCACACTGCGTGCCGCCTCTTGAGAAGAAAGGGGACTTTGCTTTGAAGATGGGACTGGTTTGCCCCCAGAATTTTACTTTTTACTCCGGGCCGACTCCTTAGGAGCCTTGGTGCATCGGCTCTTTCTGGGGGCGACCTTAGTCCAGTTGGCCTCCTCCGGTTGAACCGGGAAGGTGGCATTGATTGCCTGAGCAATTATCTCAGGTGGCAGCTCCTGGAACTCTGCCAGTCTGGAGTGGGGCCCTTGGGGGCATTGTTGTTGGGCATGTGTATAACATGTATAACTCTATTGTTTTGATGATGTCTAACTATGTATGTTGGGCTTGTGTATAACATTCCTTTGTTTTGATGATGTCTGACTATGATTCATTAATATAGTTTAACCTGCATTTGATAGAGACAAACACTCATGCATTTCAGGTCAAGCCTACACCGGCAACAAAGTGTGTCTACGATAGAAAGAAATCAAGTAAGGCACAGAGATTGAGGCATTAGGTTGCACAAGAATCAAGGCAGAATCATGGTTTCACAGAAATCCATGCAGTCAAGGCCAATGCAACTACTGGAGATGATACACACACTAAAGTATCACAAGAGAAGTGTCGACTCCTTCAACAGATGTGTCGACACTGCAGCCATTACTCAGCAGACCAAGAAGGACCAAGGTCGATGCTAGTAGGCCAAGGAAAGCGACTAAGGTCTGTGCATGTCTTTATTACGGTACAGCCAGTGCAACACCAAGTCGGTGCAACTTCTAGCTAGCACGCTCTATGGTCTGTGCATGTTTGCCTCAAGGTCCGTGCACATCCGCAGCAGGGTCGGTACACACTCAAGCCAGCGACAGACAAGGTCAGTGCACATCTGCTATGAAGTCGGTGCACTTTTTCCCCTCATGCCTTAAAAGGACTACACACATGCTGCAAATCAAGTCCGTGCACATCTACCATAAGGTCAGTGCACATTTGGCTCGTATACAACAAGGTCGGTGCACATTCAGGGTCAGTGCATGTTTACCTTATGGCAAGGCAAAGTCAGTGCAAGTTGCTCAAGGTCCAAACATCAAGGTCTGAGCATACTCCAATCAAGGTCCGTGCATACTATTCCTAAGTGCCTTCTATTCAAAGAAAGGTCAAAGGAATGTGTCGACCTGCCCCTCCCAGGAGGTCGACACCTTTGCCACTCCTGAAGGCGTAACATTGGATGTCTCACTAAGTAGTGTCGACACTTACCTCGCAGAAGGTCGACACCCTTGTTCTTCCAGGAAGTGCTCTATTGGCTATTCTAATAAGATGTGTCGACTCTTTTCATATAGGAGGTCTACACCCTTGTTCTTCCAGAAATCCTCAAGCCAATAAACTGTCAAATCAGTCGGCCATCTAGAGAGAGAAAAAGGAACCGCAAATCATTAAAATTAAGGATTTTGGGGTCTGGACCACGTCCCGAGGTCTGACCCTTGCTCTACCATCTTATCACTCATTTGTCTACCTTTTGGAGATGGTTTTGTCAGAAATCTAGCTGGAAGAGCCACTTCTGTCTGCCGCGATATAAGTCTTCACTATCTGCCTGTCCATACTATATGCTACTGAGAATAGGACACTCCGCAGTTTGCCACCATCTTGCTGTCGACCAATGGGCTGTCCAACCAGCCATTATCGTAGAAGAGTACATTTGAGCAGAATGAGAAGACTGCATATCTGAGGGAGAGTTATTGTAAATATCTGATGCTATCTAAAGGGAGATCTGGTCTGCTCCTTCACACTGTCTGCCATCGTACCTATCCTTGTACTTAAAGCTGCGACCAGCCAATATGGAGATCACAGCAAGCAGCGCATTAACTGTTATGGGATATGGTCACCTTCCACTTATTGATTATCACCATCACACATGGCATTCGCTCTAGAAGATGTTCTAGCTCTCACCTTCTGGCGCACGCTTCAAGGAGGCTTTGGAGGGAATACTTCATTGATCCACTGGTCCAAGGGAAGACTTCTTGGCATGCAATATTCCCAGGCTTTCTTAACTTGTCTTCTTATTTATACCAAGCTTCCTCAACTAAAGAAGCTGATAATGCTGCCATCCACAAAGTGCCACGCCCTAGACCAATCTATGAAGAATATTCCTAAGTAGCGTGAGAGCAGCCCCAGCACCTATTGGACTTAGTCCAGTGCTGTGAAAGAAGAAGAAGAAGAAGAAGAAGAGAGAGTAGCCTTAAGAGAGAAGAAAAATCTTGCAGTCTACCGGTGCTTGAAGAAAAGAATCCTTGGATCCAATCTTGTAGCTGCACTTACCAGTTCTTATGTCTTGATCCATTCCTTCAGCTGGTGTCTACATTGTCTCTATTGATTCTCCATTGCACTTGCAGTATTCAGTTTCTATTTGTTACGGTTCATCTATCACCAATACATCTAGCTTATCTGATCCCCTGTTTACTGACCGAGTTCCCTCTGTGGTTTCAGAGGAAGAGAGGATCAGATCCTCTGGATGGTTCAAGCTGTTAGTCAGCTGAAAGTAAGATGTGCTGCTCAGCTATGTAAGCAAGCTGTGTTGGTCAATGGATCAAGTTGTCTGTCAGTCGGAAAGCCTCACAGAGTTTGGTGAGGGGTGGACGTAGGTTGTGGGCTAACAACCGAACCACCTTAAAATCCTTGTGTTGTGAGTTGTATACATTGTGAGCTTGTTCCATATCCTCTATCCCTATTTCACAGGTTCGTGTGCTGCTAATCTTCGTTATCTCATTTGCACACACAAGCACTCTTATTTGCTCCTTCTGTTTTATCTGTGCTTTAATTGGCCTTAGCACTTTGACTACATCATTTGGGCGGCCTGCTACAACCTTGCATACATGCGTCAAGGTAAAAGTCTTGCTAAGAGATTCTTTTGCTTAGACTCGCATACACCTTGGTTGATCACCACTACATTCACACACATATGCACTCTGAGTGATCAACATAGCATACACACACTCATGCTTGTTGCAAGTCATCTCATGTTCTAGTGTTGTGCTTCATGATCCCTGCACTCCAAGGCTTATACCTCTCAAAGATCACAAATGTGTTTAAACAAGTGTCGACCTCTCTTCAGTAAAGAGTCGACCTGTGTTGCCCTGATTTGTTAGAGGTGTTGACCTCACTACCCTGAAGAGCAGACCCCAGCTCATCTCATAGCAGGATCCTGCTGAAGAAGTGTCGACCTGCCGGCTGGGAGTGTCGACCTGTCTGAACTGGGCATTGGGTTTTTATCGTTATTACTTATTCCATTCCTATCTATTCCGCTGCACTGTGTGCTTATGTGATTCATTTACCTTATAGGAGTGGTCTATGTTTTTAGGAGTCAAGATTTAAATAGGCCAAAGTTATTAATAAGATCTATTCAACCCCCCTTCTAGATCCGATTGCACTCCGTGGGACCCAACAATTGGTATCAGAGCTAAGCTCTACTATTCTCAGATCCTACGATCTGCAGGGAAAGATCCCAGTGCATTTTGAGTAAATGGCTTCATCTACTACACATGCTTCGAAGGTTTCTCCACCTATTTTTGATGGTTCAGATTTTTCAATATGGCTGAAAGGAATGTACGTCTATGTCAAATTTACAGATCCACAATTGTGGAACCTTATATATATTGGTCCAGATGAGCTGCCATCAGATTCAAATGAATGGTCAGCTGAACATAAGACCAAACATACAATAACCTTGTTGCACTACATTTAATCAAAGCTGCGGTTGATGACAGGTTACTTGATCTTGTATCTACCTGCTGCACAGCTAAGCAAGTTCTGGAGGTGTTGATGAACATCCATGAGAAAGAAGATCAAGAGCATCAATGCCTTATGGCTGACCGATCAAAGCAGTCAAGCAATCCATCCTCATCTCAGGTAAGCTCTGATTCTGAAGACTTTACTTTTGAAGAGCTTATGGGTGCATATGATCAGTTGATCGAGCAGTACAAAAAGATGAAATCTGAAAACAAAAGATTGAAAAAGGATTTGAAGAAAAATAGTCAAGGTAAGAGTCGTGCTTGTGAAAATTGTTCCAACTTTGAAGAGCTCAACAATACTCTTACTTTTGACTTGGATCTAAACAAACAAACCATCGTGTGTCTAAACGATGAAATCAGAATCTTTCAAGAAGAAATCATAAGGTTGGAAGAGACTGTTCGAAAACTTAAAATCCAACCAATCCGTCAGAATGAAAGTCCTTTCTGTAACAATTGTTCATCTTTTGAAGAGCTAAATGACACTCTCACCTCTGACTTGGATGTGAATAAGAAAACCATTACATGCCTAACATATGAAAATGGAATCCTTCAAGCAGAAATCACTAGGTTGGAAGAAATCATAAGACAACTTCAACACCAACCTAAATCAATCTCTAATGAACAAATCATGTCAGACAAGCTAATCCCTGATACAAGGTTGATTGAAGAAATAAAAATGGTAAAAGAACAAAACGACATGTTGCTTGAAAAACTGTCCATTTATCAGAAGGGCAAGGGTATTGCCTATGACAGTTCTGAAAAAATTGAATGAACTTCAAATGGAGATTGAAAATTACAAGGGGTTAATGCTATGCTCATTGAGCAATTGGCTGTGTGTGAGGAGGACCTCTCTGAAACCGAGCTGCACGTCTCCTCATTGGAGAATGAAATCAAAGATATAAATGACTCTCTTTCTAAGTGTATGCAGGATAAGGAAAGTATGAACAGACTCTTGGAAACAAGAGTAAGTCATCATGAGGGAGATTTGGGTTACAAACTTGAAAACCAACGATTCTTCAGAAGCAAGGCCTACATCACTTCTGTCAAGGGTAAGACTGAAGCTAGCACTTCTTACCAACTCCCAATACCGCATGTTGCTCAGAAAAACCAAAAAAACACTGGTAAGCAGAAAGGGAAGGCTCTCATGAAAAAATAGAAACATAAGTCTGCTAGTCTTGACATGCATAATAGGAAAAGCCATGATGACTACCATGCCTCTCATAAAATGAATGTTTATTGCTTTCATTGTGGCATGCTTGGTCACACTGTACATGACTGTCTCACCTTGAATAATAATGAACTAAGAGCATGAAAGGATTCAAGAATTGCTGCTGAAATCAAGGGCAAAAGATAGGTCAACTCTGGCAGAGGACGTATGCAGCAGAACTCTACACAGAACTGCATGGGGAATCAGAAGAGTCGACACTTCCATTCGGACAGGTCGACACTCCCCATGGGTTTCAACAGAAATCACCCTCCTTGCTGCTACCACTGTGGAAAGATTGGCCACACAGTCCAGGATTGCTGGCGACTGAGAGGTAGGAGCTACTGTCATAATCAACATAACAGTATACATGCTCACTCGCAATGGAACAATGCACATGTGCACAGAAAAAATGGTAAACACCCTGTGCGTTGCTTCTATTGTGGTGAATATGGACATACATCCAATTATTGTCCCTGGATGAGAGTGGCTGGCCAGAAGGCAGCAAAGAAAAGAAGATCAATTGCTAGAACTGCTGCTAACCAACAAGGACCCAAGCAAGCTTGGGTACCTAAAAATTTCAAATGAGAATTTTGAATATAGGGTGCCTTGGAGCTGAACAATGGATGGTCAAAAGAATAAATGCTCAAGGCACAGGTATGTAAATAATTTTTATGTGTTCAACCTTTGCATGATAGGCTTGCATCGTAGTCATTGCATATGGATGTGTTGTGATCCTTGAACATCAACTTGAAATTTCATGCCACATCATGCATTTCATGATCAAGGGACCCAACTCTGTATGACCTCTTGGTATATAAAATGGTAAGCTGGGAGAAGGACAAATCACTTCTATCTGGAAACTCACATCATGCGTGAGGTGGTCTTAAGACTTCAGTTCTCCGCCAGATACCAAAGGTCAACCCATCATTAGAACAGTCTAGATATTCATATGAATAATTCATCAAATTCCATGCATTGATTCCATTGCATGTGATGCACTCAGTATTCAGACACTCTTTGCACAAAGTCAGGGGGAGTTCTTGCATTTCATGGTTTACCAACTTGCATGTCTATTCAGAATGTATTTAGAAAATCCATGATTGCATCATATTGTAGTCTCATACATTCAATGTTAAAAAGGACCCAAAAATGACATCATTTTTCATGCATCATGTGCTTACTTAAAACATAGGTTGCATACTCCATGCACATGCTCAGGGGGAGTTTTATTCCCCTTGAAAGTCCGTCAAAACTCTGTCCTACAGTCAAACAGGTCGACCTCACAACACTGACAGGTCGACCTCTCAGTTCAGCCTGGCTGAAAAATGCCTCCTACCTGAGCTCAGGTGTCTACACCATCCGGTGCAAGTGTCGACACTTCCTTGCATATGCTGTATATATCTCATTCATACCAATCTGAGCTCAATCCATAACCTCTGGGGGAGTGTTCATCATCTATTCTCGCTTTCCACTCATACAACACTCTCTTTTTATACCAAGCCACTGCACCATATTGCTAAAATCCTTTTGTGGTTCAACTTGAGATTCAAATATCCTGAACTTCTCGGAGGATTCTCTATCTGTTATTAAGATTGTTTATCAGAGTAAATCTTCAAGAAGAATCTTCCTTTATAGAGATTTGTGACTGCCTCGAACATGAATGATTTTGGTTTACCGTTAATGGTTTCTTGTGTCTTGAAGTCTAAACGTCTTGAAAATGTTTGTGTTCGGACTTAATAGACTTAAACCAGTTTCTCATGTTGTTGACCAGTTATGCCTTTTGAAATCTGAAAGTTTATTTTAAGTACAAAGGCTTCTATGATTGAGAAACTTCTGTCTAAGTATTGTTTTTAAACAGTCTGATTTTGTGCGATTCCTAATGGCAAAAATTGACAGAGCAATGACATTGGCTCACTGAGAAATATGTCTCCTCATAAATGAATTGAGATGAGACATGTCGTGAAGTGCCCTTGTCAACTCTGCTGTGTTATAAGGTATATCATGAGGCAGAGCAATGGCAAAGTGGCTGAGAAACATGTCCCCTCATTAAGAATATGTGGTACGATATGTCATGAGGTGACAATGCTATCTCTCTTCTATTTGAAGCATGACAGTCAGTCTTACCAATTACCTAGGGATACTTGCATCTAAACAACGTGGGTCTTACGGATACGAGGCATGCACTAGACTTAAATGCTCGTAAAAACTTCTCTTGTACTCAATGAATATTATGGTTGAGATTGCAAAAGCTAAATGCACATCTATTGAAATTCTAAATTTCCATTTAGTCTTCATGCTTGTTTAATTTCAATACTTTTTAGAGTTTCTCTCAAAGGAGCCAATGGAAATGAATGAGTAAGATAAGAGGAGGTTAATCTGACTTTGATATGAATTTTTGGTTCATCTCTATCAAACTTGAATACAAATGTTTTCATGTGATTCTACTGAGTAGGCCAGGATTCATTAACATTAAACCAATCTAAGTGTAAGGGCTAGTTCATTCGGGTTCTATAACTTAAAATTCTGAAAATTCTATAACTCTGATTTATGAACTTGGTCTCAGGTTAAAGAACCTTCATCTTCTATAAAGACAAGTTGTCTTTCTATATCCCTTGATCTTTGCCCTCTCTAGACAAATGGTATCAATGCTCTTTGATGACTTCTAACATTAGAAATCATTACATTCCTATCAATTAATGTCAGAGCATGCCATCCCTTCTTGAAATATCATATCTTGATGCTCTTTGGTGTTTGCCTTGCATGAAACATATTTGCATCAGTCATTGCTAGCATTGTGGCATGTGTATAACTTTGTAATCATCCCTTGGACATAACAATTGGAATCATCATCCATGGGCATCTGGCATAAGCCCTAGCATCATTGGCATTATGGTTACAATTCAACTGGTTTCAATTTTTCATGCAATTGGGTGGATTGCATTCTTCAACTTTGTACACACATATCTTGCATTCTGCATTCCCATGCTTTGCATAGAAAATCCAAAAAGTCTGAAAAATGGAAAACCATTAAAAATCTTCAAAAATCTGAAATCAAAAATGTGTTCCTTGGTTGATATATTACATCATACTGCTGCAACCATGCCTTTGAAATTACAACTATCTTTGCCAAGCCAACGGACAATACCAATGATTCAAACAATTGGCCATGTTCGATAAATCCATATCACTCATTGGTATCAGTCCTAAAACTAACTTTCCAAGATTGGTTGTTCACAATGGTTATCTTGTCAACTTTAATAAGTGTACAACCATTGGCATGTATTTTCACATCATTTTATGGAATTCTGGAAAAATGATTGCACTGCTTGTGATCATACCTGCCCACAATTTGCCTACGAAAGGAGGAGAGATTCATGCACTTTCAGAAAGGTATCTCAGGTTGCTGCACTTTAAGTTGCTCCCTCCAGGTATCTAATCTCTTTTACACTGTACATCATGTGCTATAAATTTCCAACAATTGGTGTGCTGCAATTTCCTTCATTCCTACCTTCCTATTTATGCCATATATTCTCTCTAGTGTGATATTTTGATGATGTCAAAGGGGGAGAGATTTGTATGTGTCATTAAAGGAATGTATAAGGAAGAGAGTCTTGAACACTTGCATAAGAATATGTGGGGAGAAAATTATCTGGAGAGAAAATCACTGAAGGTCAAAGGTCATTGTGCTTTTATTGGTATCACACGATTACATCCTTTTAATCCTTGACTTTCAATATACTAATAATGACTCAAAGCTGGACATCATAATGACTCATAGTTCATAGTTGCCATCATCAAAAAGGGGGAGAATGTTGGGCATGTGTATAACATGTATAACTCTATTGTTTTGATGATGTCTGACTATGTATGTTGGGCTTGTGTATAACATTCCTTTGTTTCGATGATGTCTGACTATGATTCATTAATATAGTTTGACCTGCATTTGATAGAGACAAACACTCATGCATTTCAGGTCAAGCCCACACCGGCAACAATGTGTGTCTGCAAAGATAGAAAGAAATCAAGTAAGGCACAGAGATTGAGGCATTAGGTTGCATAAGAATCAAGGCAGAATCATGGTTTCACAGAAATCCATGCAGTCAAGGCCAATGCAACTGCTGGAGATGATACACACACTGAAGTATCACAAGAGAAGTGTCGACTCTTCAACAGATGTGTCGACACTGTAGCCATTACTCAGCAGACCAAGAAGGACCAAGGTCGATGCTAGTAGGCCAAAGAAAGCGACTAAGGTCTGTGCATGTCATTATTGCGGTACAGCCAGTGCAACACCAAGTTGGTGCAACTTCTAGCTAGCACGCTCTATGGTCTGTGCACGTTTTCCTCAAGGTCCGTGCACATCCGCAGCAGGGTCGGTACACACTCAAGCCAGCGACAGACAAGGTCGGTGCACATCTGCTATGAAGTCGGGGCACATTTTTCCCTCATGCCTTAAAAGGACTACACACATGCTGCAAATCAAGTCCGTGTACATCTACCATAAGGTCGGTGCACATTTGGCTCGTATACAACAAGGTCGGTGAACATTCAGGGTCAGTGCATGTTTACCTTATGGCAAGGTAAAGTCAGTGCAAGTTGCTCAAGGTCCAAACATCAAGGTCTGAGCATACTCCAATCAAGGTCCGTGCATACTATTCCTAAGTGCCTTCTATTCAAAGAAAGGTCAAAGGAATGTGTCGACCTTCCCCTCCCAGGAGGTCGACACCTTTGCCACTCCTGAAGGCGTAACATTGGATATCTCACTAAGTAGTGTCGACACTTACCTCGCAGAAGGTCGACACCCTTGTTCTTCTAGGAAGTGCTCTATTGGCTATTCTAATAAGATGTGTCGACTCTTTTCATACAAGCGGTCGACACGCTTGTTCTTCTAGAAATCCTCAAGCCAAAAAATTGTCAGATCAGTGGGCCATCCAGAGAGAGAAAAAGGAACCGCAAATCATTAAAATTAAGGATTTTGGGGTCTGGACCACGTCCCGAGGTCTGACCCTTGCTCTACCATCTTGTCACTCATTTGTCTACCTTTTGGAGATGATTTTGTCAGAAATCCAACTAGAAGAGCCACTTCTATCTGCCGCGATATAAGTCTTCATGGTCTGCCTGTCCATACTGTCTGCTACTGAGAATAGGACACTCCGCAGTGTGCCACCATCTTGCTGTTGACCAATGGGCTGTCCAACCAGCCATTGTCGCAGAAGAGTACATTTGAGCAGAATGAGAAGACTGCATATCTGAGGGAGAGTTATTGTAAATATCTGATGCTGTCTAAAGGGAGATATGGTCTGCTCCTTCACACTGTCTACCATCGTACCTATCCTTGTACTTAAAGCTGCTACCAGCCAATTGGGAGATCACAGCAAGCAGCGCATTAACTATTATGGGATATGGTCACCTTCCTCTTATTGATTATCACCATCACACATGGCATTCACTCTATAAGACGTTCTAGCTCTCACCTTCTGGCGCACGCTTCAAGGAGGCTTTGGAAGGAATACTTCGTTGATCCATTGGTCCAAAGGAAGACTTCTTGGCGTGCAATATTCCCAGGCTTTCTTAACTGGTCTTCTTATTTATACCAAGCTTCCTCAACTGATGAAGCTGCTGCTGCTGCCGTCCACAAAGTGCCACACCCTAGACCAATCTATGAAGAATATTCCTAAGTAGCGTGAGAGCAGCCCCAGCACCTATTGGACTTAGTCCAGTGCTGTGAGAGAAGAAGAAGAAGAAGAAGAGAGAGCAGCCTTGAGAGAGAAGAAAAATCTTGCAGTCTACCGGTGCTTGAAGAAAAGGACCTTGGATCCAATCTTGCAGCTGCACTCACCAGTTCGGATGTCTTGATCCATTCCTTCAGCTGGTGTCTACATTCTCTCTATTGATTCTCCACTGCACTTGCAGTATTCAGTTTCTATTTGTTACGGTTCGTCTATCACCAATACATCTAGCTTCTCCAATCCCCTGTTTAGAGACCGGGTTCCCTCTGTGGTTTCAGAGGAAGAGAGGATCAGATCCTCTTGATGGTTCAAGCTATTAGTCAGCAGAAAGCAAGCTGTGCTGCTCAGCTGTGTAAGCAAGTTGTGTTGCTCAGCGGATCAAGCTGTGTGTCAGTCGGAAAGCCTCACCGAGTTTGGTGAGGGGTGGACGTAGGTTTTGGGCTAACAACCGAATCACCTTAAAATCCTTGTGTTGTGGGTTGTATACATTGTGAGCTCGTTCCATATCCTCTATCCCTATTTCACAGGTTCGTGTGCTTCTAATCTTGGTTATCTCATTTGCACACATAAGCACTCTTATTTGCTCCTTCTGTTTTATCTGTGCTTTAATTGGCCTTAGCACTTTGACTACATCATTTGGGCAGCCTGCTGCAACCTTGCATGGCGTCAAGGTAAAAGTCTTGCTAAGAGATTCCCTTTCTTAGACTCGCATACACCTTGGTTGATCACCACTACATTCACACACATATGCACTCTGAGTGATCAACATTGCATACACACACTCATGCTTGTTGCAAGCCATCTCATGTTCTAGTGTTGTGCTTCATGATCCCTGCAGTCCAAGGCTTATACCTCTCATAGATCAAAAATGCGTTTAAAGAAGTGTCGACCTCTCTTCAGTAAAGAGTCAACATGTGTTGTCCTGATCTATTAGAGGTGTTGACCTCACTGCCCTGAAGAGAAGACCCCAGCTCATCTCATAGCAGGATCCTGCTGAAGTAGTGTCGACCTGCCCGTTGGGAGTGTCGACCTGTCTGAACTGGCATTGGGTTTATCATTATTACTTGTTCCATTCCTATCTATTCTGCTGCACTGTGTACTTATGTGATTCATTTACCTTATAGGAGTGGTCTATGTTTTTAGGAGTCAAGATTTAAATAGGCCAAAGTTATTAATATGATCTATTCAACCCCCCTTCTAGATCCAATTGCACTCTCTGGGACCCAACAATTGTGACTCCACCATCTTTGTTCTGACTGGCACCTTCGCGGGCCCAAGATGTTGAGGCCTTTCTGCGACTGGCGGCCTTGCTGACTTGACAGGAGCTTTGGCCGGAGGCTCCCTCACCTTCGACTTGCCTTTGTCGTCTGGCGAAGGATTTCCCCTCATGATGATGTCGGGTTGACTCGGCCTAGGGAGGGGTTTGGAGCCTTCTCCCACGGCTTGGCTTTTGGAGCTCTGGGGCTTAGGCCCCTCGGACGTAGCCTTTCCTTTGGGGTCTAGTTGAGGTTTGCTGCTCTCTGCAGGTTCACTCAGTCGGGCTAATTGAAGGAAAATCTTAGCCTCTTGTCGAGCTTGTTGGAGAGTCTTCTTGACGGCCTCCTTAAGATGTCACATTGTCATAGAGTTCCCCTGCGCATCGATCTCCCCTCTCTGGATGAAGATTTCAATGCAGTCTTGCACTTCTAGGCATTACCGGGTGGGGAAAGACACCCTAGCATGATACTTGCAATAGCGGGGGTGACTCTTGGCCCTCTCATTGTAGTAGGCCGGTGGATCATGTGTCAGTATCCAGCCATCTTCTAGGAGCTTGTCAAAAATCTTCTCAGTGTCTTCCTTGGGGAAAGAACACTGATGAGAGGGCTGCCACCCAGGGTACCACATTGTGGATTTGGATGGCTGGGAACTGACTCCCAGTTCCTACGGCTTGGGGAGCTGGAAGGCTGCTGCAACATGTATAACATTGACGGAGAAGTAGAGACTCTCCCACGCGTGCGGCTACGGTGGGTCGACCAGGAATTCACCCATATTAACCTTCCCTCACCTGATCAAGTCCTCGGTGTGGTCCTTGAATGGTTGGTAGTTATGGATGATGTGGCCAACTACTTCATGATACGGGCAATAGCCCTGAAGAAAGGCAGCCCCTGGTGCCTCCTCAATGGGTGACGGGGTAATCAACCCCGCTCGCCGGCACGCGAAGAAGATGTCCAGGGTCTTCTCTAGCGGGAAGGAGTATAACTTCTCGGGTTGCCCACCTTCGGGTGTAGGCTCTTCTCCTTCAGATGTATCTGAGGATTCCTCAGAGAGCCAGCCCCTGAGCGGAGCCCGACTAGTAGGTGATACACCTGCCTCCCGTATATGGGCTGGGGCTAACCCCCTGGCAAATGGGCCAAAGGGGAAAGTGGACAACTACTAATTAATGCTCTCCAAGAACTACAGCAGACGCCTCTGTTCCAGTTGTAATTGCCAAATTTTCCACCGGATCTTCCGAATAGTCCTTCGCAGTGCCAAGCATTCTGTAAATGAAGGAGCGGTGGCTCTGGGACCGGTGTTGGACTGTTGGTTTGAAGGCCCCTCCTCGGAGGTGTTAGAGCTCGAAGCCGTCACCACCATATAAACCACATTAGCCGACCGGTTCGATCGGCTCCAGGCATGAGGCTGGGGTGGGTCGACTACATGACCTAGCATATTTATCAAGCCCTTTTGAATGAGCTCTTCTGCTATGTTCTTAAAGATATAACAGTCCCCAATGACATGACCCAACCTTCGGTGGTACACACAATAGGTGGGGTCCTCTGTCTTATCCACCTCTGAGGGCTTTCGCTGATCCGGCAGAGTAATGAGTTGCTCCTTCATGCATAGATCAAAGAGCATTTTGGTGTGCTCCTTCCTGAAGGAATAAGACATCTTCATGCGCTCTGCTAGGAGAGATGCATTTGCCTTGACGTCGGGCTTTTTGCCCTTGCCTTTGGACTTTCCTTCCCCTTTATCTCCATTCGTCGGGGAGAAGTCCACTACATTCACCTCCTTGCCGCTAGCCAGACGGTCTTTGGAGGGTTTGCCTTTAGCATAAGCTTGAATAGGGTGATCAGTGAAGAACATTTCAATCTCTGCCACCACTATATTCAGCTGGTCAAAGCTTCTGATATTTGAGCCCAGAAGCTTCTCACTAACTTCCACCGACAAGCCCCTAGGGCAGATGGTGATCGCATCTTCGGGCGTCGGAGGATTATCGCAGCGCATGCTAACGTCCCTCCATCGCTTGATGAAGTCTAACGCTATTTCACCTTCTTCTGCCGGAGGGAACAGAGCTTTGCTAGGGAGATTTTATGTTCAACCATCTGGAAACGGTCGACGAACTTCTTCTGCATATCAGCCCAATCAGCTATAGAATTGGGCTTAAGTCTGGAGTACCACTGGAAGGCGGTGCCAGTCAATGACGTGGTGAAGTACCGCATCAAATATGCCTCTTCCAATGCCAATTCACCCATGGTCGTCATATAGTAGGCCAGGTGTTCATGTGGAGAGCCCTGCCCGTTGAACTTCTAAAGTTTCGGGGCTTTCGGGTAATCCAGCGGAAGTTTCTTGAATTGATGATGGAGAGGATACGGCATGCTATACAAATCAACGGTGGCTACACCCTCCCCGTGTTGAGCAAACTTCACCTCCACAATGCGCTCGATCATCTGCTTCTGCACCATGAGGCTTTCTACAGCAGGATTGGCAGATGACCGCACATTGGCTTCATGCTGCGGGACTTCAACGTCCACCGCCAATGGCAATTTTGCCGCAGTGATGGAGGCATTGGCCACAACTGGAATGGGAGAAGGCTGTTGTTCCACTCCAATGGGTGTTGCCTGAGGTGGGACAGGAACCTCTTTTTCCTACAATAGCGCCTGTAAGAGATTCTTGAGTTCTTGATTCTCATGCCAGAGTTCTTCCAACGCGTTAGTATGTGTCTCTTCCCCCAGTTCTTCCTCGTGCCAGGAGTGACTGCCCCCATCCACACTGTGGACGTCCTTCTGGCTCTCTTCATGCCGTGTAGGCCCGGGCTGGGATGTACCAGCAGCTGGCGCCCGTTGTGTTTATGCCAGGATCTGGGATACAGGCCTTGACTTCCTCAAATATTGAAGAGGTTGGTTGAGCTCCCCTGAGGTGTCCTCAAGTTGTTTGTCGCCGGAGGTGGGGTAACAGGTGAACACTTTGGCAGTGTCATTGGTCACCTGAACCATCCGCTTCTTCCTGGGTGGTTGTCGACCCAGCTTTGGTACCACCCCTAGTCTATCGAAGACAGACATTTGGGATGTGGAAGCTTGAGGGGAGCGATCCTCCTCTGTATGTGTGGAACTGGCCCATGGGGAGGTCGGCCGCACCTTCTTGCCGGTTCCTCGGCACTTTTTCCCTTGTAGGGGCTGAGTTGTAGACCTCGGAGATGTTGAGGTCTCGGTGTTTGTCAGACTCCGCATTTGTTGAAGATCCGACATGCGGAAGGGCTCCTCCACCCTTGCGCGCCTTATGATTCGGGCCTCCTCCTTGGTAACCCATATCTTCTGCAAGTGGAGCTGACACTCCTCAATTGAGTTGCCTCCCATCCTTGGACGGGGAGCTCGTGGCTTGGGCCGCTGCAGGGGACCCTGAGTTGCCACCGATACGATGAGCTTCTTCTTTTTCGCTCCGTCCTCCTGAACTTGCCGAAGGAGTTCAAAGCGATTGGAGGTGGGAATACTCAGGACATGACGGTCCCGTGGCAAGATCGGATCACCTCCATCGAGCTGGATGCGGATGTCTCCGACGATTACAGTTTTGTCCGAGCGAGATGCCGCCGCTGTAGGTTTTGTACCCTTGCGGCTACGGCGCTGCCCCCGTTGAGCAGGAGCGGCGCTGGCAACGTCTGCCATAGGCTTGACGTCATTGTGACGGCTATGCTGCCCCCGTTGTATAGGAGCAGCACCTTTGAGGGTGGCCGCCGTAGAGCTGGAGCCGTTGCGGCGGCGGTGTTGCCCCCGTTGAGCAAGAGCAGTGCCAACAGTAATCTGGTTGACCGAGAAAACTCGGCCATTTGTTCAGACGAACGGCCTGACACCCCTGGTTTGTGGAGAATTGGCCGGGCGGACCCGGTCAGCTGCTACAGTAGAGGGCCTGACACTCCTAAGAGCTAACCTGTTGGCCGAGCGAACCCGACCAATTGTTGAAGCCGAGGGTCTGACACCCCCGACAGTTGGCTTGTTGACCGGGTGAACCCGGCCGGTTGCTGAAGAGGAGGGCCTAACACCCTCAGCAATTGTCTTGTTGACCGGGCTGACCCGGCCAGCTACTGGGGCCGAGGGCCTAACACCCTCGATAGTTGTCTTCTTGACCGGGCAAACTCGGCCAATTGATGAAGCCGAGGGCCTGACACCCTCAGTGGTTGTTGCCGCAGGCGTGGCTAAGCTGGCCTCAACCACGGGTACCATGCCTAGGAAGAAGGGCAAACCGACGACCACAGGAAAGTCACCGAAGACAAGCGGGGTCGCCAAGTATCCGAACTTAGCGTGATTGGCGATGATATGGGGGCCGTAGGTGATGGCGGCCATCACTGATGTCGTTGTTGTTGGTGGTGGTGGTGGTGCGTAGCACGAATGCAGAAGTGCGCCGAGGCACAAAAAGCTCTCAAACGAGCAGAGAGATGTGCCCTCCTCTTCCCGTCCTATAAGAGGAAGAGGAGGGAGATCATAAACTTAAAGAAGGTTTAGAAACTTTCTTTGATAGAAAGAAGAAAGGCGGGAAACGTCCCACCTGGCGTGCTAGTCTGTTGGCCACGGAATTTTTCACGTAGAAAAAATTAAAACAATAAAGATTGTTCTAAGATCTTTTTGAAAAGAAGCTGTCCTCTGTATACAGAGGGTTTATTCCGTGGGTGCGTATGATATCAGACGATTTGGGTTCGGGTGCTGGACCTCTCCCCACTGACCGGAGTCAATGTTGATTACATCGGTCTAACGTCTGAACACCTTTGTTTAACTGTCAAAGAAAATCCCAAAGTCCTCCCCATAGGTCCAGATGTTAAGGGCAATCTTGCTCGGATGACTCTCAATAACCACTCATTTATCACCAACATGTTGATTAGATTAGGGTTAAGTCTGGGCAAAACCCTAGGATTTTGGAGTAGGGATGCAAATATGCGGAAGCTGTAAGTATTTTTACAGTAAAGGGAAGTTTCCTGGGCCCCGAGGGTATTTTGGTGATTTTATACTTCTAGGAGTATTTTGATAATTTTACCAGAACAGGGGTACTCCCAAAATTTCTGTGTTGGAATGGAAGTAGGAGAGGGTTCCTGACTTTCCAGGGCGCTGGGGACATGTATGAGGGGTTTCTAGAGGTTACTAGGCCATTTCCGAGTCACAGGGGTATTCTAGTAATTTTACCAAACCCTACACATAGTCCTAGGTTTAAAATGATACCCGAGTGTTGGACTGAGCTAACAACACTCCCAGACCGAAAGAGTGACAAAGGGTTTCATAGAAGGTGCACATCTGTCAACTTAGCCGAAGGAAGGGTATATACACAATTTTATAAAAGTCAGGGGTTTTCTTATAATTTTCCCCTGAGGACATACATAGAGCATGATGAGTGCTTTTATACTCCAAATGAGTACAAGGGTTGTCGGAGAATTATTGACTGTACAAAAGTCCGCACTAACGCGGGAGATAGGGGCGTTGCCCCAATTACAAAAGTTGTAGGGTATAACTGCAAACAATAGGACGTTCGTGTTTCTTAGATCTCGAGGAGGATATTTATGCAATTCTCCCATTATTATGGTAGAATTATATGACTTTGTCGTCCCGGGATTTACAAACTTACAACATGACCTAATGAGGGGCAAAATTATAAAAATACCCTCATAGGGGCATATGCACAAGACCCGGGGACTTACCCCTCGCGGGCCAAAACAAACGAACAAACATCGGAATGTTTGATGCTCCAAGGCAATGCTCCTTAGGATCTCTCATCTTTTCCTTCTCCCTTGGACCCTTGGGGTCTATTTATAGAAGTGGGAGGCTCCCCGGGGTCGTTTGGACCCGTACGGGTTAAACGAGGTGGTGTTTGAACCCCTACGGGTTAAAAAGACCCCGGGGAGGTCCATTCCCCCCCCCCTTTTCCTTTTTTCTTTGTTTTCCCTGTGCGGGAGAGGAACCGGCCCGGGGTGGGAGGTCCCCGAACCCGTCTGGGGTCAAATGACCCCGGGCAAGTCTTGCCCGGGCCTGCTGACCCCGGACAGGCCCTCCCGAGGTCATTTGACCCCGGGGAGGTCTGCCTCGGGGGCCGTATGACCCCGGGCAGGTGCCCCACTTGCGCTCGGACCCATCCGGGGTTTGACGACCCCGTACGGGTTGGCTCGACCCCGAACGAGTCTTTTTTTCTCCCTGCTGGCCTATTTTCTACTACATATTAAATAAGAGAGGGGGTGAGGATTCTCTTAAGCTCACCAAAGGCCAAGGAGGTGACCGGAACCCCCGAGAGGGGGAGAAAGTGTTGGGTTCGGTGCAGTATTTAGAGGGGGGGTGAATGAATATGTCCTTTAAAATTTTTCGCTCAAACTAAATCTTAAGCAATCAGAGATGCGGAATTAAAAAACAATTGCAGATATATAGAGCGAACCTAAGCAAGTCTAAACTGTAGACTGTATCAAATCAAAGGAGCTTCTGCCTTAAAGCATTCAGATAGAAAACCCAATTGAGCATTCATCTAGCGAATTCAGATAAAAGAAATCAAACCACTGCACAGAGGTTTTTAGGTGGTTCGGTCCAGCAGACCTACATCTACTCCACACTCAACCCGAGTGTGGCTTCCTGCTGACTCACAGCTTGAACAGCTGGGCATCACAGCTTGCCATACAACCACTGGGCAACACAGCTGTAGATCTATTTAAAAATCCACACTTAAAAATATAAAAAGCAATAAATATAATGAAAGCAATAAAAAAAAAATAGCACGAGGCGCTAATGTGGAGTGTGTGTGATCGCCAGAGACGCGAGGCCTCAAAAGATAATCAATAACAAATAGGGAGGGTGATCGCGAAAAATACCTCAAAAGATGCGGGGATGTGAGTGCTTCCTTTCTCTTCAAATCGGCCGGCCGACGAAGAGAGTTCTTCCTTTGATTACCCTTGCAAACAACAAAGACAACACCAATAAAGAAATTGCATTAGATATGTGGTGAGTGTAGCATCAAATCCTAAATAAAGATGAGCATGAAATCATGGTGAAGAACACACCTTAAGGGTGGTTGCCCTTAAACCCCTATGCAAAAAGGGTGTGGGAGATGAATGAATGCATGAAATAAGAATAAAAATTAAGGGGAAAGAGTGCAAGAGTTGCACTATGGGGAGATCTCAATATGATGGTTGAGAAAAATCAATATAATAATAATGAAACATGATGCATGCATGAACTAATGAAAAATACAAATAAGGGGAGATAAGATAGAAAAATCTTGTTTGTGGCTCCTTTGGCTTGATGCTCGATGGGGAGAAGCCTCAAAAGATGGAGATCTGAGGATGCATGAAGACTTCTCCTATGCCAGAGCAACTTTCGGTTCCTGTAAAAAAAAAAAACAAACAGAAGAAAGAGAAGACAGAAGAAGAAAGGGAAAAGAATAGAAGAAGAGGGGAGGAAGAATACAGAAGAAGAGAAAAGAAGGAGAATAATAAAAAAAACAGAAGAACGACCGAGGGCAAAGAAGAAGACAGAAGAAGAATAAAAGAAGAAAGAAAAAAAACCGAAGAAGCCAACGGAGGGAGGAGTATCCAACCGATCAACAGAGACGAAAGCCTCTATTAATAAGGTAGAAAAAGATAAGAAGGAAAGAGTCCAAACGAGGAAGAGATAAGAACGGGCAAGAGCCCAAAATAGGAGAGGATTAGACTGGGCAAGAGCCCAAACGAAGCAGGAGTCTCTCTGGGAAAGGCTGCGTTCGTTCGAAGCACAAAAGTGAAACACGACCTGGCTCAGGGCGTCAATTCAAGAATTGACGACCTTCCGAAGGGCGTCTTTTAAAAACACGCCCTGCACAAGGGCGTTAATTCCTGGATCATTTTTAGAAATGAAATTGAAACACGTCTGAGTCAAAGGCGTTAATTAAAAAACGCCTTAACAAAGGACGTTAATTAAAAAATTCGAAATAGGGCCATTTTCATTTCTCAATATTATTTTCCCATTTTTTAGGTGGAAGTGCATCTCGTCGCCCTGATTCCAACGACTATTTTTGCGAATTTTTCTGACACCCGGAAGGCCACCAAATCACCTCTGGAAGAGAGTGATATTAAAAAATCAATTTGAAAAAGTGACGACCGTATGTAAGGCGTGAATTCAATTTTTTTGATTTTTTATTCTTTTCACATTCAAAGTAACGCCCATGGTTAAGTCGTTAATTCCCAAAAAAATCCGAAAAATTCCCAGAAAAATCCAGAAAAATGGAAATTTGAAGGAATGGACGCCCTCCAGTATAGTCGTCAATTTTTTAAGAAACGCCCATGTATAAGTCGTTATTTAAAAGACGCCCCAGATCAAGTCGTTATTTCTAAAAAATAGAGAAAAAATGCCCAGAAAATCCAGAAAAATCCAGAAAAATAGGAAAAAATAGGAAAAGGGTGAAAAAAGGGAGAAATCTAAAAAAAGTGGGAAAAAACACTCAAATAGAACTAATTTGAGGGTCAAATTGGGACATTACAAGGCAATATGAGATGTACTCACAGTAACGTCAATTTTGGCGTGTCTACAGCTGCCCCGCCTTGGCGTCTGCTTTGCAAGGGAGCAGAGCAAACTGAAAAGTAGATGCCAAGGTGTGATGAGACACGCAATCAACATCACTTGATGAGAATGAAATCAAAAGCTCGAGATGAAGCAATCTCGGGAAATTCAATGAAATCAACAATGTTTGGATAAAATGGGGAGATGTGCACGCGGTGCACGAAGGAGATAAAAAATGATCAACTTCCAGCGCGGTGGAAGTACCTCAGGTCACAAACCTGTAGGTTTCACCATTGGGGAGCGGTTACCAGCCATGTGGACGTGCTGCAGCCAAGGTGGATCAAAGGGGAAAGGATTAAAATAAGATGATAGAAATCCAAACAAGGAGCTTTCGAGAAAATGACCCAAAATAGCGACAAAACGCACTGAGGACTCAATTCGGCATGGAATATCTCACATTGAAGATCAAGATCAATTTGACCCACAAAAACAGCTTATCAGAATGATTTTTCAACAATTGTTTCAAATTCCTACATGAATGCATGCTGGGTTTAAAGGGAAAAATAAATCAAATAAAAATATAGAATAATCAAGGATAATATTGTTAAACTGCCAAGACTGGGTCAAGAAACCGATTCTGCGAGCTGATACTAAGCCGAAGCCCGTTTATCCACGCACCAATTCGTAAAAAGGGAACCATCGTCCCCAATCTTGGACGGCTCAACGGCCTATCCGTGTGACTAAGACTCCTCTGGAATCATCATTGTTTTTGATGAAGGGGAACTCAAATCCCAGATTTACCAAAGCCACAAGGTCCTTGATATAATCTAGTAGCATATGTAACATATAGTAGAATGCATACAGGGAGATGGTGATATCAATAAGCATGGGAACTGAGAAATGAGCTGCAAGCACCGTGGGACTTTGAGTGATGATGCCCTACCGGCGGGACCAAGAGCTTTTTCCTACGCTCAAAAATTCATTAGCCACGATATAAAAGATATAACAAGCAATGGAAAAGGCATTTAAGCATAGCATGCATAGCATGAATCAAAGCAACCAATCATAGCATAAGTCAAATCATGGCATAGCAAAGCATCATTATTTGTTGTTTGTCATGAGGATGACAATCTGGCTAATCAAGTTTTGGAGTTAAATAATCAAGATCTGATAATGCCCATCGGCGGAGTAATCAGATGAAACGAGCAGGAGTTGATTGAAAGATTTGGAGATGAATAATCATGAGATATGATAATCAGAATGATATAGGGAGATGATGCCCCTGGGTGGCATGTTATGAGAATATTGGGAAGAATCAATAGATTGATAGCAATAAGTAGAGAGAGGACCCATCCCGTGCTTTTGGTCTCTGCAAAGCTGTTCCTGCAAAACACCATCAGAAAATACAATGCAAATTTTTAGATTTTAGAAATATGTAAATTTTTATATGGAGTTTTGGAATATGCAAATTTTTATGAGTTTTGAAAAAGATAAAAAAATTTTATGAGTTTTGATCAATATGCAAATTTTTGTGAAGTTTTGTAAAAGATATTCAATTTTTTGTGAAGTTTTGAGAAAGGTATTCAAATTTTTATGAATTTTGGACAAGAAATATTCAATTTTTTTGTTTGATTTTGGTTAGACATTGCTAAAGCAGCATCAAAGGGTGTTTTAAACCACTGGCTAGGGGTCCTCGTTCCTTCCCTTTTTGCTTAAAACTGTCCAAAGCTGGGCGTGCATTGTAAGGTGGCGCCCTATAACCGACCGCCTTTGATCAACGGTGCCCCTACTAAGGCCATACCCGAGAAACATTCGGTCTTGGAGGGAGAAGAGAAGAATAATTGGAGATAAGCTTTATACAGGATGGGAGATATCAGACTTGAATTCCTTCCAAGATGTTTCCCCTCAAAGAGATAGTCTGTTGTGCCGGGGCTTTGTGCCTTTGATTTTTAGACCCTTGACATGCATACGACCAGGGTTTTCCCTGCGGGGACTTTGCCACTCTTGACATGCCATAATTCTCAATTTTACTTTTATCGAGATTTTGACTTGATTTTCATAATAGCCCTTTTTTGGCGAGATGTATATCATGAAATTCATATGAAAAACTCATATTGATTTTGGGTCAAGACTGCCCCTATTTGAGACTCCTCTCGTATCGGGGATTACCAGAGTTGGTCATCTCATCCGTCAACCTCTTGCCCCTGCATTCGGCCGAGTAAAGAAGAGAAAAGACTTTCAGATATACTCATGGCATGGCCAAGGTAGCAACGGTGTTTAACCAAAGAAGCCGGCTAAAGACGCCGTGAAGTGTGTGGAATGCCCAGCTAAGGGTTGCTCTTAACAAGCGGGGAGAGAATGTCGAATTCCCAACGCGGGGTTCTTATTAACCAAAGGTGCTGCATAGCAAGCCGAAAGACTCTTTTGAGAGTGATTTAATTAAACAAAAGCCTAAGATAAAGGTTTAAAACACCACTCTTAATCTCGTTAAGAAGCACTTGATTTTGAAAATCATGCGTGAAGTAATGAGAAAATGATATCATTAAAATGCATACTTACGCCAATATGTTACCTTGCGACCTTTGTAGAAGCAGCTGCCGCGAGAGGTTGATCATCGTGAGATTGTCCTCTTAGGCAGTCAAAAGATTGGAAGCAAAGGATTGAAAGTGGCTTAACAAGAAGGAGTGGTGCCAAGACCAGACTCAGACGAATAAGGAGAAAAGAAGAGAGGCGAGGGCTAGAACTCCCTCACTAAGGCGTGGAGACCCTGATCACATGAACAGTCTACAAAAGAAGCGGAAATTAGAGGTGGAGTGAGGACTAAAGCCTCGAAAACAATGGGAGAAAGGGCAAATGCCCAAGGCAGTGGATGTGGAAGAAGTTGGGTCGGACCCAGAATCAGGAGGAATCAGAAGAAGAAATTGGTAGATAGAAAGAGGTAGATCCGGAGGGTCCGGAGGTAAAGGAGGAGAATCGTGATAGGAGGAATCATCCGGGGGCTCCGGAGGGATAACGAAAGAAGGGATGCGATGCCCTGGGGAGAAATAGGGAAAAAGATGATGAAAAGATGACGGAAGAAAGAAGGAAGATATGAGTCCCGGAGGAGTAGAAAGATGAATCGGAAGAAAGATGGAGGTCCGGAGGTTCCGGAGGAATGAAATCAGGAGGGTCGCGATGCCCTGGGAGATGATAGAGAGAATAAGACGGAGAATCCGGAGGTTCCGGAGGAAGCAAATGGAAAGGGGCACGATGCCCGGGGAAAAGATGGAGACAATCAGGTGGAGAATCCGGAGGTTCCAGAGGAAGAATATAGAAAGGGGCGCGATACCCAAGAGAGAGGAATGAAGGAGGATCAGGAGGAAAATCCGGAGGTTCCGGAGGTAGCAAATGAGAAGGGGCGCGATGCCCAAGGGGAAAATCTGGAGGTTTCGGAGGAATAGAATCAGAAAGGGCGAGATGCCCAAAGAGGAGGGATAAAATTCCTGGAGGTTCCAGGGAAATGGCAGGAAGGGGGACGCGATGCCCCAAGGGGAGTGGATAAAAGGATGAATATGAATAAGATGGGAAATGCGGAATATCCGGCGGTGCCAGAAGGCGAGGAAGATACGGGTTTGGAAACCCGGGAAGCAGGAGGTGCAAATGCATGTAATGGGATGGATGCGATGAATGCATGAAATGCAAAGAATATGAAGAATGTGAAGGGCGAGAGGATGAGATCCTCCTCCTAACCCTGGGAATGGCCCATGAAGAAAAAGTGATAGAGATGGATGAATAGAAAGTGGAGCAAATAAGGGATGGCCCCTTAGCATTAAGATAACTGCCCCTCCACGGCAGTGAACATGTACGGTCAATTGGCCCAATAAAAGAAGCTTCAATAGTAAAAGACAACTCCCTTGGAAAGCAAAGATCAATAATGTGGGGGAGTTGTAGAGTTGGAACGGGAAGCATTGAGTTGCCCATTGAATGTGGTGTATATGGAATGTTGAGCAAAATGGGCATTCGCCCCTTGTAAGGAATAATGAATTCTGGATTGGAAAGTTTGAACAAGGGGTGCCCTGCCTGGCCCTTGGATGGCATCAATTCTTGGCATTCTTCCCTGAGCAATGGCGGTGACTTGGCCTCTGCGACCATGCTCGGCACAATAATCCGGATTGGCATCCGGTAAATGACTTCTTGAATCATGAATCGCATAACCGTGGCCACATCTGTCTTGCCCGGCTCTTGATCACCTTCGGCACAAGTACTTGCAGAAGCACTCCCATTCCGAGTAGTAAAAGGAGGTGAAGCGGAGGCGGAAGGCTTTGTGAGTGGTGGAGGTATAATGGAAAGTGTTGGCGTAAGTGGAGGCGGAGGTTCAAACACATCAAGTTTCTCCCTTTGCTTGCAAGCGGTCGGGGTTAGCTCGAGTGCAAAAAGTGGTGGGTCCTGCTCAGGATTAGCCATGGGTAAAGGTGGAGGGTTATGTGGTGGAATAGGCAAAGTGGGTTTTAAAGGGATAATGGAAGACCGAGGTGTCGGTAATGGGAGGCTAATTGGGGAAGGTTTAATGGTGTAATTAATGGAGGCCGATGGTGTGGAGGTAGATGGCTTAACGGGTGGTGGTCTAATAGTGGAAGGCTTGGGGGAGGCCAGTGTTGCGGAGGTTAATGGTGCAACTGGAGGAGGTGTAATGGGTGGAGGGTTAATGGGTGAAAGTTTGGTGCGTAGAAAATGCCGAATGGGGCGAGCGGTGTTTGGAGTGGTGAAAAACTCAAGATGCGTCGGCGCGGGTGATTGGAGTATCGACCCATCGTCGTAACACCAAGAAGTCTCGGAAATAGGGGTTGGATCGGGGATGGTGGCTTCATCCTGAGCGAGGGGTTCATCGAATGAAAGTGGGGGAAGTGGAAAGTTAAGGAAACTCGAAAGGGGTGCCTGCGGAGCTTCATCATCATACACCGGCTCGGATTCTTCAATTTCCGGTTCTTGCTCGCTTGGAATATCAACGCCGTAGTCGTCCATCCTATCCTTCCATTCTCTCTCCATTCTTGTAATGTCATCCAAAGCCGCATAGAGAGGATTGACCGGAGTAGGAGGAACCGTGACCCTCTTTAATTGTTCCTCCATGGAAGTAATCTTATCAAAAAGAGATTGTTGGAGGGGTGTGACTTGAACAATAGAGGGCTGGCAGGGCCTTGAAGGAGGAGGGGCCGCATAAAAAGGCCGTGGAGGGGAGTTGACGGTATGACCCGTAAAAGAACCCGGAAGGGCCGGATTGCAATGAATAAATGGGCCTCGGGGCCGTGAGGGAGGAGGAATAGAAGGAGGCGGGTGTCGGACCACCCGAGTAGAATGAATAGGGGGAGATGGGTAATGGGCTACCCGAATATGATTGGAAGGAGGAGGTGGGTGATGGGCCACCCGTGTAGAATTGGAAAGAGGGGGAGATGCATGAGATATACCCTCAACGGCAGCCTTAAGGGCTTGGATCTGTTGAGGGGTAAGATGATCTAATGCATGGATGATTCGAGAGACCTTCTCGTCATTGGGAGGAGACGGTCCCGAGGGAATAGTGGCCTGAAATTGAGTAGGTGGACCATGAGAATGGACATTGCCCATGGGTTGGGTATGACCATGAGAATAAGGACGTGGTCCCTTGAAAGAATGGTGAGAATGCTGATTAACATGTTGAAATTGAGGATATGAAGTGCTAGGTTGTGCATCCTCATGAATTGAATTGAACATGTTTCTATCATGGTAAGCCATTATATAGTCAAAAATTCTCAATAATTATGCAAATAAGCACACAAGTTGGAATGGTTACCGTGATTTTTGATTGTTTTATCCTTGGTGAATTAAGGATTTTAATAAAGTTTGGAAAGATTCACACAAGGAGAGTCCTAGTTTCAAATGAGATTTGAACTCCAATGCCAACTAGGAACTCTCACTCACCACGTATTAGGCCAACTATATCGGGACTCCAAAAGGGTACAACCTGCCCGGCGTCCGTGAGGGAATCCACGGGTGCGGGGACTTACGGAGGCTTGGTTTAGGAATTTCCAATCCAAAGAGACGGAATGCTCAATGGAGGGTCGTTCCTTCACCAAGGGGGTGTGTGGATCCTAATGAAGAGGAGGGGGCTCCCAAACCAATGCAAATATGAATGAAACAGGGTAAACAGGCCAACCACAATAATATGATCAATCAACAAAGATAAGCATGAAATATCATGAAAAACCACAGCCGGAGGGTTCTGGAAACCCACAGTAAAAACACGCCCTGGAAGGGGACGCTACTAAACAAGGACACGACGGTGTGACTGTCGTGAATCAACGTGAGGGGCCAAGGGGTAGGGTAAAACACGCCTTAGTGTGAGGCGCTATAAATAAAAGGACGCCCTATCCAGCGGGCGTCAAATCCAAGAAAACGCCTTTAAGGGAGGCGCTAATAAAGATAAAGACGCCCTTGCAACGGGCGTGAATTCACCAAGCAAGCAGAGATAATTAGAGACAGCTAGCAAACGCCCTGTCAGAAGGCGTTAACTTCAAACAACACGCCCTGGGTTAGGGCGTGAAATCAAAAGGCGCCTCCGACAGAGGCGTTAATTCTCAATCCACGGCCAACAGTAACAACCACTCACAGTCGCAGGCAATCAACAAATATAAGATATAAGCATGCTCATCAAAATTTCAAATAAGTGGAGATTTTAAAGAAAAATCAATAAATTGACAAATCACTTAGGGAAAAGGACAAAACCAATGGAGGGTGCCCGAGGGGCACAAAAGGGGGACGCACCGAGGGTGCAAATAAGGGAGATGGCACACGCGGGTGCCTAAGGGGAAACGGGTAATAGATGAAGAACACAAAGGGTCCCACCGTGATCGCCAATTTGTAGATCTATTTAAAAATCCACACTTAAAAATATAAAAAGCAATAATATAATGAAAGCAATAAAAAAAAAATAGCACGAGGTGCTAATGTGGAGTGTGTGTGATCGCCAGAGACGCGAGGCCTCAAAAGATAATCAATAACAAATAGGGAGGGTGATCGCGAAAAATACCTCAAAAGATGCGGGGATGTGAGTGCTTCCTTTCTCTTCAAATCGGCCGGCCGACGAAGAGAGTTCTTCCTTTGATTACCCTTGCAAACAACAAAGACAACACCAATAAAGAAATTGCATTAGATATGTGGTGAGTGTAGCATCAAATCCTAAATAAAGATGAGCATGAAATCATGGTGAAGAACACACCTTAAGGGTGGTTGCCCTTAAACCCCTATGCAAAAAGGGTGTGGGAGATGAATGAATGCATGAAATAAGAATAAAAATTAAGGGGAAAGAGTGCAAGAGTTGCACTATGGGGAGATCTCAATATGATGGTTGAGAAAAATCAATATAATAATAATGAAACATGATGCATGCATGAACTAATGAAAAATACAAATAAGGGGAGATAAGATAGAAAAATCTTGTTTGTGGCTCCTTTGGCTTGATGCTCGATGGGGAGAAGCCTCAAAAGATGGAGATCTGAGGATGCATGAAGACTTCTCCTATGCCAGAGCAACTTTCGGTTCCTGTAAAAAAAAAAAACAAACAGAAGAAAGAGAAGACAGAAGAAGAAAGGGAAAAGAATAGAAGAAGAGGGGAGGAAGAATACAGAAGAAGAGAAAAGAAGGAGAATAATAAAAAAAACAGAAGAACGACCGAGGGCAAAGAAGAAGACAGAAGAAGAATAAAAGAAGAAAGAAAAAAAACCGAAGAAGCCAACGGAGGGAGGAGTATCCAACCGATCAACAGAGACGAAAGCCTCTATTAATAAGGTAGAAAAAGATAAGAAGGAAAGAGTCCAAACGAGGAAGAGATAAGAACGGGCAAGAGCCCAAAATAGGAGAGGATTAGACTGGGCAAGAGCCCAAACGAAGCAGGAGTCTCTCTGGGAAAGGCTGCGTTCGTTCGAAGCACAAAAGTGAAACACGACCTGGCTCAGGGCGTCAATTCAAGAATTGACGACCTTCCGAAGGGCGTCTTTTAAAAACACGCCCTGCACAAGGGCGTTAATTCCTGGATCATTTTTAGAAATGAAATTGAAACACGTCTGAGTCAAAGGCGTTAATTAAAAAACGCCTTAACAAAGGACGTTAATTAAAAAATTCGAAATAGGGCCATTTTCATTTCTCAATATTATTTTCCCATTTTTTAGGTGGAAGTGCATCTCGTCGCCCTGATTCCAACGACTATTTTTGCGAATTTTTCTGACACCCGGAAGGCCACCAAATCACCTCTGGAAGAGAGTGGAAAATAATATTAAAAAATCAATTTGAAAAAGTGACGACCGTATGTAAGGCGTGAATTCAATTTTTTTGATTTTTTATTCTTTTCACATTCAAAGTAACGCCCATGGTTAAGTCGTTAATTCCCAAAAAAATCCGAAAAATTCCCAGAAAAATCCAGAAAAATGGAAATTTGAAGGAATAGACGCCCTCTAGTATAGTCGTCAATTTTTTAAGAAACGCCCATGTATAAGTCGTTATTTAAAAGACGCCCCAGATCAAGTCGTTATTTCTAAAAAATAGAGAAAAAATGCCCAGAAAATCCAGAAAAATCTAGAAAAATAGGAAAAAATAGGAAAAGGGTGAAAAAAGGGAGAAATCTAAAAAAAGTGGGAAAAAACACTCAAATAGAACTAATTTGAGGGTCAAATTGGGACATTACAAGGCAATATGAGATGTACTCACAGTAACGTCAATTTTGGCGTGTCTACAACAGCTTGCCGTCCGAGGAATCCTCCTCGCCCGCTGAGCAACACAGCTTGCTGTCCAGTGGAATCCACCACTGCAAACCACTGGGGATTACAGCTTACCCGTCCAGAGGCAGCACCTCTGTAAACCGCTGGGCAATACAGCTTGGCCATCCAGTGGAATCCTCCACTGCCCGCTGAGCAACACAGCTTTCTGTCCAGAGGAGTCCTCCTCTGCAACGCTGGCTAATAGCTTGAAGGAAAGTATAAAAAGGAAACAAAAGACAATATGAACAGTAATCGGAAAGCTGTAAACATAAAGCACAATATGGCTCTCAAAGAGCTGACTGGCCTGGATTTGATCCACGGTCCAGTGAAGACTGATCTTCAGAGAACCACTCTCACACTCTTCTTCTTACGATCTCACTCTCTCTTTCTCTTTCACTTCTTTCTTCTCTGCTCTCTGTCTCTCTTTCTTTTCTTCACTCTTTTTTTCTTCTCTTCTGCTGGATCGAAGGGCTCTCTGCTTCTGCTCTTCTGGTTCAACTCACAGGCTTCGATCGGCCTTCATCTGAAGACGAAGACTCATATATATAGCAGCAGCAGCAGCAACAGTAGGTGGATAAGGGCGCGTGACTTCCACATTTCCCGCCCAAGGAGTTTCACCAGAACCGAGGCATTTCGACCACCTGGCAGCATCCTGGCTGGGCTGCATCCACGTGTCCTCATTTGGGCACCTCGTCCTTCCTTGGATCAGGTGCCTTCATAATGCTTCTCGAACAGTCCCTGTCAGACAGAGTATCGGATTATCAGTTTAAGCATAAACCCTGTACAGTCTCTGAAGAATGCAATGCATTGTATAGACTTCGTTGTATAGACTTCGATGTGCAGACTTTGAAGATCATTCAACAGCCGTTGTATAGACTTCACGATGTATAGACTTCACAGTCTGCTAAGCAAGCAATGTATGGACTTGTGAACAGCAACGTAGGTAAAAACCCAATGTATGGACTTCGAATAGCAACGTAGGTAAAGAGCTCAATGTATAGACTTCGAAGTGCAACGTAGGTGAAAGGCTGCCAATGTGCAGACTTTGGCAAAGGCATGAGACGTTCTCTAAGACGATGAAGTCTGTATAGACTTTGCAGTGAATGGATGCTCAGTGAGACGCAAGTTGAGACGATGCAGTGTACATACTTCATGTAATGCATGCAGACGTTGAACAATAGAATGTGCAGACTTTGCCATGAGACGCTGAACAAGACGCTCCAATGAATAGACTTGCTGGATGCACTGTAGACAATGTAGACTTTGAAAGCTAACATGCATCCTCAGTGTACAGACTTGAGCTGTACAGACTTTGACTCAAACATGCATATGAGACGCTAAATGAGACGCACCAGTGTATAGACTTATGCTGTGTAGACTTTGACTCAAATGTGCATATGAGACGCTGAATGAGACGGTCCACTGTATAGACTTAGCCTAAGACAATGCATGAGACGGACGATGTATAGACTTGCGTTACTGTAGCAATGTATAGACTTACTATATATGCAGGCTGTACAGACTTTATGTGTTCATATGCCAATGTACAGACTTAGCTTTGAGTGTGGGCTGTACAGACTTTATGAACAATGCAAACAGGAAGATGCAATGTATGCTGAGACATATTAATGTAATCTCTTCAAACAGAATAATGCATTCAAAACATCATTTCATCTTCATTCATATTGCTATCATTTGCAGAATGCTCAAGGATAAGGATGCACAGAAATGCACTCACTTTGTTACAATCATCAAAACAAAACTAGCATTGCTATCATCAAATCAATATTAAATAACACATGCTTGTGCTTAAGGGGCACAACATTCTCCCCCTTTTTGATGATGGTAACAAAAAGTGACAATGAGTCACACAGAATTTTCTCCCCCTTTGACATAATCAAAAAGAGAAAAATAGTAAAAAACATAAGGGCAAAGTGCATTATGCATGCAAATTCCTCTAGAGCAGTAAACTCCCCCTGAAGGTATGACTCCCCCTGAATTATTTCTCCCCCTAAATAATTGCTCCCCTTTTGAGAACGAATATGGACAGATGTACAAAGATAGAGAAGGTAGGAGGGTCACTTGACAACAGCTGAATCATTGGTTCAGAAAGTAAGCCTGATTATAAACAACAGTTAAAGTATAAGAATCAGCAACATATAGTTTTGACAAAAATTCTGGTTTAACAGTGATAAATCTAGAGTAAAACACCTGACCCCTGAAAAAGAGTTTATAGACTCCATTTATAGCAATAAATCTAAGGCACATGGTATTAATAGATAAGTCAGAAATAATACCCTTTTGTGATTAAACAAGGAAGTTCAAGAAAGGCAACTTGAATATGTATTGAGAAAAATAATTTTCACTCATTGACTTTTGATTTCAAAGGGTTACAGCAGTTTGTTTTTCATTTTTTAATTTTTCTGAAACTGAAATAAGTGAATAGACCAGTGGCATTTATGCTGTTGACATTAGGTGTACACCTTGATCAGAGGCAGGTACCCCCAGTTACTAGGCATAAACTACTAGACCTATTTCAGATCAAGACCCACAAGGAATAGTCTTCACTTTTGACATTAAGGGCACACATTGATTAGAGGCCAGTACCCCCAGTTACTTGGTGAGGACTCCCCCTATAGATTTGACCCTATGAACAGAGGTAGTCTGAAGCACTTCATGACTTATGAGTTCTCCTGCTTCATTTGAGGAGATCACAGTTTCTCAGTGCAATCACCCATTGCTCTGTCACTATGTTCAGCTCTTGGCATTTATGATCTTATTTACTGCTGCCCTTATTTCTTTTAGAGTGATTTTTCAAAAATCAGTACACACTCTTATTCACCTTTTCTAGATATTTCCAGATTAACACATTCAGGTATATAAAAAAAAACTTTTTCCATTCTTACCATAAGACAAAGATTAAGAGCTATAAAAGTTTTCTTTTTATCTCAAATTCTGAAGGCAGACACATAACTCTTCAATTAATAAAGGTTAAACATTTAGTTCCTTTCAATTGCAAGAGTGATTCTTATAAAAGAACAATTGTAATAACTGTAACTCAATTCACTAAACTATGAGCAGTACTGTTGTTCAGTGAAGGTTAGGGAAAAGATAGCAATTGGTAATATGGTTCAATAGCATCTGATGACAGTAAATATGAATGAGTTGAATGGGGACAATGAGAAGTAACAAGGATTCAATGAATTGAATAGAACTCTCAGCTCCCCCTGACACCATGATGTAAAAATATGATATGCAGACATTGGACACATGCATTGACTGTGTGCATTAACTGTATACACTAAAAACCATTCAAATTCAGTTCAGCAATTGGCAAGAGAAGAGCATCAGATATATGCAGAGTAAAACTCAGTAGCTGAGTCTGGAATGCAGACTGATCAGCTAGACAAGAGAAGATCATACATCAAACAAGCAAATCAACATGAAATTCTCATTTTTCATACTCACAAATTCAGATAATGAATTTAAACAAAGTTCAGAACTAACCTGAAGGATTGAATCCTGAGGTTTTCATTCTTGAGTGCCTTGGTTAACCCCTTTCATTTCCAAGGCACACTTGCAAGATAAAATCAAGTTGATCCTGCAGGAACCCAAGAAGTCTTGGGTCCTGAATTAACCCTCATAGGTGTTCTGAATGGTTTCTTAACAGAACTATCATCGTAGCCCATCAACTTATGGCTGGACAAGGAATAACCAAATTGACCAGACTTACCATGATAACGAACAGAATTTAAGTTCCTTTTATGCACCTTATTGTAAGCATTAAGTTCATGTGCATGAACATTAAAATTTCTGTTATATGCATGAGCATGAGATTGGTGTAAGTGAACATGTTTGGTTCTGTTATTCACATGGAAATTTTTCTTTTCATAACCATCCAGCCAATAGTTACCAACTCTGTGGCCTGGCTTTCCACAGTTGAAGCATGCAGAGTTTTTCTTTTTATCAATTGAATTATTTCTAACAGAATCATAGAAAGCAGGGAATTTTACAAATTTAGAATTCAATCTATTTCCCTGAGCATGCTAGCAATTTTCAACCATGTGGCCCAATTTGCCACAATGAAAACATTGAGTGTTCTTTTCATGAGATGCATGATTTTTGACATGGAACAATTTATCATGCATTTTAACAGCAGATAGATCATCTAATTTCATTTGTCTACAATTATGCATGAGATGACCTATTTTATGACAGTAAAAACATTGAGGCCTTTTGGTTTGAGCAGAAGAAGGTTTCTTCACAGTAGGCTTCCTAGCATGAATTCTATCATACTTCAATTCATCCTTCTTCATCACAAAACAATCAGCCATCTCATGGCCAAACTTTCCACAGTAAAAATATTTGACATTCTTTCTTTTAACATGAGACTGTTTGGCCTGAGACGTTTCAGCATACAGCTTTTTATTCTGTTTTATTTTCTCGCTCTCTGTCTCTCTTTCTTTTCTTCACTCTTTTTTTCTTCTCTTCTGCTGGATCGAAGGGCTCTCTGCTTCTGCTCTTCTGGTTCAACTCACAGGCTTCGATCGGCCTTCATCTGAAGACGAAGACTCATATATATAGCAGCAGCAACAGCAGTAGGTGGATAAGGGCGCGTGGCTTCCACATTTCCCGCCCAAGGAGTTTCACCAGAACCGAGGCATTTCGACCACCTGGCAGCATCCTGGCTGGGCTGCATCCACGTGTCCTCATTTGGGCACCTCGTCCTTCCTTGGATCAGGTGCCTTCATAATGCTTCTCGAACAGTCCCTGTCAGACAGAGTATCAGATTATCAGTTTAAGCATAAACCCTGTACAGTCTCTGAAGAATGCAATGCATTGTATAGACTTCGTTGTATAGACTTCGATGTGCAGACTTTGAAGATCATTCAACAGCCGTTGTATAGACTTCACGATGTATAGACTTCACAGTCTGCTAAGCAAGCAATGTATGGACTTGTGAACAGCAACGTAGGTAAAAACCCAATGTATGGACTTCGAATAGCAACGTAGGTAAAGAGCTCAATGTATAGACTTCGAAGTGCAACGTAGGTGAAAGGCTGCCAATGTGCAGACTTTGGCAAAGGCATGAGACGTTCTCTAAGACGATGAAGTCTGTATAGACTTTGCAGTGAATGGATGCTCAGTGAGACGCAAGTTGAGACGATGCAGTGTACATACTTCATGTAATACATGCAGACGTTGAACAATAGAATGTGCAGACTTTGCCATGAGACGCTGAACAAGACGCTCCAATGAATAGACTTGCTGGATGCACTGTAGACAATGTATAGACTTTGAAAGCTAACATGCATCCTCAGTGTACAGACTTGAGCTGTACAGACTTTGACTCAAACATGCATATGAGACGCTAAATGAGACGCACCAGTGTATAGACTTATGCTGTGCAGACTTTGACTCAAATGTGCATATGAGACGCTGAATGAGACGGTCCACTATATAGACTTAGCCTAAGACAATGCATGAGACGGACGATGTATAGACTTGCGTTACTGTAGCAATGTATAGACTTACTATATATGCAGGCTGTACAGACTTTATGTGTTCATATGCCAATGTACAGACTTAGCTTTGAGTGTGGGCTATACAGACTTTATGAACAATGCAAACAGGAAGATGCAATGTATGCTGAGACATATTAATGCAATCTTTTCAAACAGAATAATGCATTCAAAACATCATTTCATCTTCATTCATGTTGCTATCATTTGCAGAATGCTCAAGGATAAGGATGCACAAAAATGCACTCACTTTGTTGCAATCATCAAAACAAAACTAGCATTGCTATCATCAAATCAATATTAAATAGCACATGCTTGTGCTTAAGGGGCACAATAGAAAAGTGGGGTGAGCACACCCCGGAGGCTTGTCACCCCGAGGAGGTCCCTCCTCCTCTTGCTTGCTACTGCGGTAGAGGTCTGAGCCTCACCCCAGGCAGGTCTTCAGGCGGTTTTCTTCTGCTACTGCACCCCGGATGGGAGGCTGTGGACAGGCCGAGTGAGTTGCTGCTTCATCCCGGGGAGGTCTGGCTCCACCCCAGGCAAGTCTCCACAGGTATTTCATCCCGGGGAGGTCTGGGCCACCCCGGCTAGGTCTCCACAAGTATTGTTGCAGTCCCAGGCGGGCTTCTTCTGCTGCACCTGCACCCCGGACGATCTGCTTGTTGCTGTTGGAGGGCTGTTGTTTCCATCCTGGCGGCACTCCAACCCGGACAGGTGGTTCACCCCTTTCTATAGTGGTGAGCTTAAGCAATAATTCACCTTACATGTAGGTAGGCAAAAGTTATTGCCAACAATCATATAGTTAATAAGGTCAATCTGTAATCTGTTGGGAGTTAACAAAGTGTAGATTATAGAAATTGATTAGCGGTCAGGCAAGGACCGCATGGTGTCGTTAGCGGTCTATCGTAGGGCCGCTAATGGGTTCTGGCGGTCTTGCAGAGACCGTTTAGGTTCTGTAGCAGTCTAAAACCAAGATGGGCTTGCAAGGCCTTATTCTAAGGGAATAGATGTATGAACACTAGCTAGAAAGGAAGTAAAACATGCCACAACAAAAACCAAGTTATGGAGATGCAGGGGTTTCCATAAATTAAGCAATATTTTCATATTTGTAATTAAGGGTAGGGTTATGTATGCAGAATTAACCTAACAGCGCGACGATAGTAAAATAAGAAATTCTCTGTGTACAGTGCATGAAACTAGGAGCAATCATAGGGCTTTTACTCCTAACACGTTAATTTAGCCTTTTCATGAGATAACCTACCTCTGATTTAATCCCTAGACTTCGGATTTCTGACTGGAAGTAGACCCTAGTTCCTGCACGTCCTGTGCCAAACCAGTAACTTCCCGTCCCTCTATCTTCTAATCCTCTTGACCTAAATACGTGAAAATTGGAGGGTATGTAGAAGATATAAAGATGAACAAATTGTTCTAAAGGATGAACTCCTAAATATCTCGATTTGGGCTTCCAATCCCTAGATGTTCTTTGGACAGTCACGTAGGTTCCTGAGCACCTTGTAGAGGAACAACAACTTTTGGGACTCCTAACTCTCTTGACCCTAGACCTCCTAGGATGTAATTTGGAGGAACGTTAGTTAATACTAAGGTAAACAAAAAGTTCTAAAGAACTAACCTGAAATACCAACTCCTTACCATCGAACAACGCGAGCCAAAATAGGGGTTCGCGCAGGTCAAAGTTAGGGTCTTTTTATAGGGTTTTGAGTTAGGGTTGAGGATTTGATCAAATTGAGAGTCCTAATTAGGTGTGGGATCGATCCCTAAGAGTCCTAGACATGCTTACATGCCTATACACTTCGATCCATGAGAATTTGGATGTCAAAGATCCAAGCTTTCTTCGTTTCTCCTATTCACGAATTCTTGAGAGCTTAGCGGTCAAGGAAGGACCGCTTTCAGGGGTTTAGCGGTCTCGCGATAGACCGCTAGGTGTTAAATCTGAAAATTTTGGATTTTCCTTTTTGTCTACTATTATCCCCTAATTGGTGTATATATCCCATTTTAAATCCAAAAGTTACCCAATTTACGTTTCTAATAATGGGCTTGGGCCTAAAAGTCTTAGAAATTGATCTATAGGTCTATTTGAGTTGGGCTTAGCGCTTTAATAAATATAGGGCCTTGAAATGGAGTTAAATAATCCCTAATTCCTTCTTAATAGCCCATAAAGCCTTTTTAATTGCTTAATAATTATATTCAATCCCAGAAAATTTCTAAAAGATTCATGGGTGTTACACCCTTCCCCACTTAAAAGAATTTGATCCCCAAATTCAATACGTGTGATTGATAAGGTGAGTGTCTTACAATTGAATAGTTCCGAGAATCGTTTGCGCATTGCTTCTTTCGTTTCCCAACTCGCCTCGTGTGGCCAAGATTTGTTCCATTAGACCTTGACCATAAGAATAGTTTTATTCCTAAGTTGACGTACCTCATGTTCAATTATTTTGATTATCTTTTGCTCGCACGTCAGATCTTTTCCAATCTCCAGGTTGTCATAAGTTATGACATGAAATGGATCAGGGACGTACCTTTTGAGCATGGATACATGAAATACGTCATGGATGCCAGATAATTATGGAGGCAATGCTAGTCAATAAGCGACCTCGCCCACCCTTTCAAGAATTTTGAAAGGGCCGATAAATCTTGGAGTAAGCTTACCTTTAATGCCGAACCTTCGAATACCTCGACCCGGAGAAACCTTGAGAAACACATGGTCACCCACTTGAAATTCCAGATCACGTCTTCGATTATCAGCATATGATTTTTGTCAATCTTGTGCCACATGGAGTCTCTCTCGAACGAGCTTTACCTTTTCGATGGTATCTCGAATGATTTCTGGGCATAGAAGTTGTGTTTCTCCAACTTCATTCCAGCATATTGGTGAGCGGCAACTTCTTCCATATAGTGCCTTGAATGGTGTCATTTGAATGCTAGCTTGGTAGCTATTGTTGTAGGCAAATTCCACTAGAAGTAGATGATCGTGCCAACTCCCTCCGAAATCAATGACACATGCCCTGAGCATATCTTCCACTACTTGATTTGTCCTTTCAATTTGACCATCAGTTTGTGGATGAAAAGCAGTGCTGAAATTTAGTCGGGTCCCTAATGAATGTTGTAGACCCTTCTAGAATTGAGATGTGAATCTAGGGTCTCGATCAGAGATAATGGTCACAGGGGCACCGTGTAGCTTGACGATCTCCTTCATGTATAAGGCATCCGGGATATCTACAGACCATCAACTTTTAATAGGTAGAAAATGAGCTGATTTTGTCAAATGGTCAATGATCACCCATATACCATCATGTCCACCTCTTGTCTTAGGTAGACCCATGATGAAATCTATCCCTATACTTTCCCACTTCCATTCAGGAATTTCTAAGGGATGTAGTTTACCCGCGGGCTTTTGATGCTCTGTTTTAACTTGCTGACAAGTGAGACAGCAAGATACAAAGTCCGCTATCTCTCTTTTCATATTGGGCCACCAGAAATTCCTTTTTAGGTCTTGATACATTTTGGTAGTGCCAGGGTAAATAGTGTATTTTACCTTATGAGCTTCCTCCATGATCAGCTTCTTAGTGTCGGCATGATCCGACATACAGATTCGATCTTTGAATAACATCCTCCCATCATTTGTGATAAAGAATTCCGGCCTTTGATCAATATTAGCCTTGATTTCCATTAGTGTTGGGTCATTTTCTTGTAATTTGACTAGATCCTCAATCAGTGTAGGTTGTGACCGGATATTGGCAATAATACCCTTTTCTTCTTCTGCATCCACATCTAGGTTCAAATGGGTAAAGTCCTCGATAAGACAAGTCATACCTTTACGGAGGCTTGCTAAAGTTGCCATTGGTCTTCTGCTAAGAGCATCAGCTACGGCATTTGATTTGCCTGGATGATACTGAATAGAGAAGTCGAAGTCCTTAAGGTATTCTTGCCATCTTCTTTGTCTCATGTTAGGTTCCTTTTGGGTGAAAAGGTATTTCAGACTTTTGTGGTCCAAAAATATAGTGAACTTCTCCCCATAAAGATAGTGTCGCCAGATCTTTAAGGCGAAAATAACAGCAGCCAATTCTAGATCATGGACAGGGTAGTTTTCCTCATGACGCTTCAATTGTCTCGAGGCGTAACAAATCACCTTGCCATGTTGCATAAGAACGCACCCGAGGCCAATGCTAGATGCATCCGTGTAGACTTCAAATCCACCTCCTTTAACCGGAAGTGCCAAGACAGGAGCAGTGGTGAGATGTTCCTTAAGTGTTAGGAAACTCTTGTCACAATCCTTCGTCTATATGAAGGGATTTTCCTTTCTTGTAAGTCTAGTCAAAGGGGCGGCAATTTTGGAGAAGTCCCTGATGAATCGCCTATAATAGCCAGCCAAACCGATAAAGCTTCTAACTTCAGAGATGGTAATCAGTTGGCTCCAATTCTTGACAGCTTCTACCTTTGAAGGATCAACAACGATACCTTCCTTTGAAATAATGTGGCCAAGGAAAGAGACCTCCTTTAGTCAGAACTCGCACTTGCTGAGCTTTACGTAGAGTTGGTGCTCTCTTAGAGTTTGCAAAGTTATCCTTAAATGTTTTTCATGTTCTTCCTTTGTTTTGGAAAAGATGAGAATATCATCAATAAATACGACCACAAATCAATTGAGATACGCCTGAAAACATTGTTCATGAGTTGCATAAATGTTGCAGGGGCATTGGTTAACCCGAACGACAGTACTACGAACTCATAATGCCCATATCTGCTTCAAAAAGTAGACTTGTAGATGTCTTCATCTTTGATCCTTAGCTGATGGTAACCTTACCTAAGGTCAATCTTGGAAAAATATTCTGTCCCAGAAAGTTGATCACATAGATCATCGATACGCAACAATGGATATTTGTTCTTGATGGTGAGTTGATTAAGACGCCGGTAGTCGATACATAGCCTGAGAGATCCGTCTTTCTTCTTGACAAATAGAACCGGCGCACCCCAAGGGGATGTGCTGGGTCGAATGAAGCCCTTGCCCAGTAACTCCGGAAGTTGCTTTTTCAGTTCCTTGAGTTCTGTGGGGGACAACCTGTAGGGGGCAATTGAAACAGGTGCTGCTCCTGGGATGAGTTCAATGAAGAAATTTACTTCTCTTTCGGGCAGTGTCACACCCCGAGCTTTTAATATAGTGGAAGGAATATCGGAATGTGAACAGCCGGCATGGTAAGCCTCTCGCAAGCAAGACAATCACATAAAAGTAATTGCACAAGTAATTTTTTTTCCAAATTCTAACTTTATTCCATACTAGTAACCACAAGTACATTAGATTCATGACTTTAAACATCCTTACATCATAGACTCAAAAAAATAGAAAATTACAATAGGAATCGACTAGACACTTGACAATTAGGTCTTCTCTCAATCCATTTGACCTTCAATCACTCTCGGACTCGCTACCTGTATATTCCGAATCCGATTCACCGGTACTTCTTGAAAAATTGAGAAAGTAGGTATGAGCACACTTGCCTAGTAGGTATCTTAGTATCAACATGAAGGTAATATTTAAGTGATTAATGTCTTAGCTCTAGGATCAAGATAAAAAAATAAAAACACGATAAACAAGAGATATAAACCAAGATAACCAAGAATCATGAAATAACTGAGCAAGTAGACGTGATCGAGTATAGACCATGAACAAGCAAGATTAATCATGTAGATGTAAATTTAGCCTTTCATGAACAAGAATGTACAAGTAAGTATCTAGAAAATACTTTACACAACCTTGTAAAGGCTATGTATTAGAAAGCCACTAACAAGCATGTAATTTACATAACGAGCCTCATGATTTTCACTCATTTATAAAAGAAAGTACTCCCAACGCAATGCAACGCCAGTATCATCGTATCCTATGGTTTTAAGCATGTTTCTGACAATCCATCGAGGGGACTAGCATGGAGCCCTAGGACACAATCCGTGCCTAATTTTGCATCTTCAAGTTATAAATCCAGCTACTTCCACGAGATATAATAATAATTTTGGCCAATAATTCAATTCCAAATAATAAGTCGCATGACCAAGTAACCAAGGTATAGAACGTACCAAAATTGACATGAGATATCAAATAAGAATTAAAAGAATATTATACTCCGGCAGCATTCCAATAGCATAATGGTACATTCATTAAGTTTCATATCTTAATATTACTTGTTAAGCATATGTTGAGACTCCAGATAATCCTAAGACCATCTAGGAACTCAAGAAAACCAACCCCAAGGGTCAACCTCGGGTTAGACAAAATCAGGAAATAAGCGGTCGTTTCCTGGACCGTTTCATGAATCAGGCGATCAAGTCTGGACCGTTACGCAAAGCTATGCGATCGAGTCAGGACCGTTTGTGACTCAAAATTCAGAAAACATTGATGGTATAAGTGCCTTCTAGATAATTTGGGTTTTAAAGGTACAACCAATTCGGCGTCCTAGTGGGAATCCCAGGCTCGCGGAGTCTTACGGAGCCCTTGAAACATAATCCCCTAGTCCGACAGATGGAATATCTGGTGGAGAGGTTCATAAGTCTAAGAGAGTGTGCCTATAAGTGCAAAGTGTAACTAATGGTCACATACCGGGGTATATGCCATGTACTTAAGAAAATGACTCCAGAGATAAGAGTAGAATCGTGTGAAAACAGCGATCAAAACAACGTTCTAATACCACCATGAATCATGTTTCATAAACAAAAGAGGAAATATTTAATTACAAAACTATAACATTTAAGCATGAAATTACATGACAATGAAAATAAAGTTTAAAATCATGCTCATGCTAAAACAGGGTGTTTAACATAATTTTGAGTGAAAAATACCATAATTATAGAGTTATACTTAGGCAAAATTCAGTTAGGCTGGGGCTAGTTCTCATAACCGAAAAGCGGTCTAGTGCGGACCATTTACAGGAGTCTAGCGGTCTATCGAGGGGCCGCTTAGCTATCTCTAGCGGTCACATATAGACCGTTTCTGTCTGTTTGACAGAAAACCGAGAAAACAGTAAAATAAACACTAATCTAGGGCATGTTATGCATGGACATCAACGAGAACATACTATAAAACATGATAGAACGAGAATAGGTCTAGAATATGCATGGGTTTGTGTATGATGAACGAGAGATTTTCTTTTTAACTCAATTAGGGCTAAGATTCATGTATGGAGATTACACTAGATGCACAGTCCCAATAAAACATAAAATTCTCTATGTACAGTACACGAAAACGAATGAAATCAGAGGGCTATTATTCCTAATATCAAGTTTAAGCCGTTCATGAGATAACTTACCTCTGGACTAGGCTTTAATCATCGAATTTAAGATTAGAATTTGACCCTATTTTTTGCTCGTCCTTAACTGGAACAGCAACTTCGTGACCTTCTAACTCTTGATCCTCTTCACCTATGATCACAAAATTTTGAGGGTAAAAAGATGGTATTAAAAGGGACAAATAACTCTAAAGAACCCCTATCTAATTACCTCGTTTAGGGCTCCTATTTTGCTGATCAATCTGGCACGATCGTACAATTTCTTGAGATTCTTGTGCCGAACCAGCAACTTTGAACGCCTCTATCTTCCTGGTGGTGTGATCTCCTAAGATGAAATTTGGAGGGTAGTTCGACCTTAGTATGAAGAACAAAATATTCTAAAGAACATACCTCTAATTCGTCCTCCTTACCTAGTTCCATGTGAGCGAAAAGTAAGAGTCACGCAGGTTGGTTCTGGGGTCTATTTATAAGTTTAGCTAGGGTTTTAGGGATTTGTACGAACTTAGAGTCCTAATTAGGTCACCAATTCGATCCTCAAGCACTCTGGACTCTTCTAACTAAGGGATAACATCAATCCCAGAGGATTTAGACTGAAGAAAATGGAGTTTTTGTGCGATCTAAACAGCTCGCGTTCGGACTCTTAAAAGCGGTCCAGGCAGGACCGTTTCTTGTCCCAAGCAGTCGCTCGATAGATCGCTTTTGGTCTTGGGCGCCGAATTTTGATTAGATTCAAACTCTTTCTATTATTTATCTGTTTATTATTCAATAAGGAGTAATTATCTCAATAAATTTCATAAATATACTAATTTAAGCTTCTAGAATATGGGCCAAATCTTATGGGCTTGATTTTAGGTCTCTTGGGCTTATTTAAATGGGCGAAGTCAATTGGTCATCATTTGAGCTTTCATAATAACTTATTTATCGTAAAAAATCTATTTAAATTCTAATTAATTTCATTAATCTCCAGAAAAATCTCAAAAAATTTATATAAAATTTTGGGCTTTTACACCCTCCCCCACTTAAGAGAATTTGATCCCCAAATTCAATTACATGGATTTTAAGGGAGAGTGTACTTACATTCAAATAGATTGGGAAATCTCTTGCACATGGCTTCTTCGTCTCCCATGTTACTTCATGTGGGCAAGATTTGGTCCACTGGACTTTGATCATGGGAATGGTTTTATTCTGAAGTTGATGTATCTCTTGTTCAATTATTTTGATTGGCTTTAGCTCGTACGTCAAATCCTTTTGGATCTCCAGATTATCATAAGTGATAACGTGGAACGGATCATAGACATATTTCTTTAACATAGAGACATGGAATACATCATGAACTCCTGCCAACTGTGGAGGTAATGCTAGACGATAAGCCACCTCTTCAACTCTTTCAAGAATTTTAAAAAGGGCCAATGAATCTTGGTGTAAGCTTACCTTTGATGCCAAACTTTTGAATACCTCGACCCGGAGAGACCTTGAGAAATACATGGTCGCCTGTTTGGAATTCCAGGTCACGCCTTCGATTATCAGCATATGATTTCTGTATATCTTGGGGCATCTTGAGTCTTTCTCGAATTAGCTTAACTTTCTCGATAGTATCCCTTATCAATTCTAGACCTAGAAGTTGTCTTTCCCCAACTTCACTCCAGCAGATAGGTGAGCGACAGCTTTTCCCATATAGTGCCTTAAATAGTGCCATTTGAATCCTAGCTCGGTAACTATTATTGTAGGCAAATTCTACTAGAGGTAAATGGTCGTGCCAGCTTCCACCGAAGTCTATAACACATTCTCGTAGCATATCTTCTACCACTTGATTGGTTCTTTCAGTTTGTCCATCAGTTTGTGGATGAAATGTTGTGCTGAAATTCAATCGGGTCCCTAAAGAATGTTGCAGACCCTTCCAGAATTGTGAAGTAAATCGAGGGTCTCGATCGGAAATAATAGTGACAGGGACACCATGTAACTTAACAATCTCCTTCATGTATAAGGCAGCCAAGATATCCATGTACCATCGGCTTTTAGTAGGTATAAAATGAGCCGATTTTGTTAAATGGTCTATGATCACCCATATCCCATCATGTCCACCTCTTGATTTAGGCAGTCCCATGATAAAATCCATCCATATACTCTCCCATTTACATTCCAAAATTTCCAAGGGATGTAGTTTTCCAGCAGGCCTTTGATGTTCTGCCTTAATCTGTTGACAAGTGAGGCAACATGACACATAGTCTGCTATTTCCCTTTTCATATTGGGCCACCAATAATTCCTTTTGAGGTCTTGATACATATTGGTAGCACCAGGGTGAATGGCGTACTTAGATTTATAAGCGTCTTCTAGGATCAATTTCTTAGTATCCACATGATCCGGTATACAAACTCATCCCTTGAATAACAATCTTCCATTATTTGCAATAGAGAAATCCAGCCGTTGCTCCATATTGGCTTTGATCTTCAATAACATAGGGTCATTATCTTGGAGTTTGACTAGGTCTTCTATTAATGTGGGTTGTGTCCGGATATTGGCTATAAAGCAATCCTCTTTCTTCTTCATATTAATATCTAAATTTAGCTGAGCAAATTTAGAAATCAGATTAGTCATACCTTTCATGAGACTTGATAGCTTTCCCATCGTTTCTTGTTGAGCGCATCGACAACAGCATTCGCCTTGCTAGGATGATATTGGATAGCAAAATCAAACTCCTTAAAGTACTCCAACCATCGCCTTTGCCTCATATTTATCTCTTTCTGAGAGAATAGATATTTCAAGCTCTTATGGTCCGAATAGACCGTGAATTTCTCTCCATAAATGTGGTGATGCCAAATCTTCAAGGCAAATATAACAACAGCCAGTTCCAGGTCATGAACAGGATAATTTTCCTCATGTCGCTTTAACTGTCTTGAAGCATAGCAAATCACCTTGCCATTTTGCATAAGTACACAACCTACACCAACGCTAGATGTATCGGTATAAACTTCAAATCCACCACCTTCTACGGGCAATGCCAGTATAGGTGCCGTGGTGAGATGCTCTTTAAGGGCTAAGAAATTTTCTTCACATTCCTTTGTCCACTTGAAAGGATTTTCTTTCCTAGTGAGTCTTGTTAAAGCAGCGGCGATTTTGGAGAAATCCTTGATAAATCGCCGATAATAACCAGCCAGGCCAATGAAACTTCGAACTTCAGATACGGTGTTCAGTCGGCTCTAGTTCTTAACAGCTTCGACCTTAGAAGGATCTACTACAATGCCTTCTTTAAAAATGATATGGCCAAGGAAAGAGACTTCCTTAAGCCAAAATTCACATTTGTATAACTTAACATAAAGTTGGTATTCCCGCAAGGTTTGCAAGGTAACCCTTAGATGTTCCTCGTGTTCCTCCTTTGTCTTTGAATAGATGAGAATATCATTAATGAATACGACCACAAATTGGTCAAGATAAGGCTGGAACACATTATTCATCAGCTGCATGAATGCCGCAGGTGCATTAGTTAAACCGAATGGCATAATCACAAATTCATATTATCTGTATCGACTTCGGAAAGCAGTCTTGTGAATGTCTTCATCCTTGATCCTCAGTTGATGATAGCCTGACCTGAGATCGATCTTGGAGAAGTACTCCGCGCCAGAAAGTTGGTCACATAGCTCATCAATATGCGGCAGTGGATATTTATTTTTGATAGTAAGTTCATTCAACTGCCGGTAGTCAATGCATAACCTGAGGGAACCATCCTTCTTCTTGACAAATAAGACTGGTGCATCCCAAGGGGATGTGCTAGGTTGAATGAAGCCTTTTTCTAGCAGCTCCTGAAGTTACTTCTTTAGTTCCCTCAATTCTGTGGGGGACATCCTATAAGGTGCTATTGACACTGGTGCTGCTCCAAGTGTGAGTTCAATAGTGAAGTTAACCTCCCTTTTGGGCGGTAGGCCAGGTAACTCAAAAGGAAAAATATCAGGAAATTCCCTAACTACGGGGATTTCTTCTATCTGAATTTTCTTAGACTTGGTAACCACTACGGAGGCAAGAAAAGCTTCACATCCTTGCGAAATGAGTTTGCAAGCGTGAAGAGATGAAATAAGAGAGGGATGCTTCTGGTATTTGATGCTAAGAAAAGAAAATCATGGGAGACATGGTTTTCGAAAGGAAATTATCCTACTGCGGCAATTTATATAGGCGTCGTGGTCTACAAGCCAATCAACTCCTAATATGGCATCGTAGCCTTCCATATCAAGGCATACGAGATTAGCGGGAAGATTATGCCCTTCTACAGTAACTTCACTATTGGAGAAATAGGTTTTCAATTCTGTTCCCGACCCTAAAAGAGTGACTATGGTTAAATCCGATGGTAAGGGAACATGTGAAATAGGCAATATTTTTGTAAAGGAACTAGCAATAAAGGAATGAGTAGCACATGTATCAAATAACACAAAAGCATGATGGGAATAAATATAAATTGTACCTTCAATGAGCTCCCCTTCTTTGGTTGGTTCATCTTCCAATACCATTTAATCTAGCTTGCCGCTTTCGTCCACCATTGCTCCTTGTGGATGATTGCTCTTTCATCAGAGGACAGTCAGGCATGCGGTGCTCCCGACTTCCACATCTTAGGCATGCGCCCAAATGCTTCCAACATTCTTCAGCTGCATGACCGAATTTATCACAGAACGAGCAAGCCGCCATGACTTGCTTATCTTATTCTTTAATCTTCTTGTTCTGACGATCATCCTTGCCGTCCCCATTCCGGGATCTCTTCTTGCTATCCCGAGAGTTATAGGTGATGCTGAATTTTTCTTGCTTCTTACCTCGCCGCTCAGACTTTCGGCTCGGCTCCTCCGCTTTACCCTTGAGTTTATCGACCTTCTCCAAGGTCCGTTCACATAACTGTGCCCGTTGGACCATCTCTGCGTAGGTCCGAATGTTTTATGGGCCAAGTTGATGGATGAAAATGGGTCGCAACCCGTCCATAACGCGATTTGCTTTAAGAAGATCTGTTCTCACTAGATGTTGAGCATAAGGTGCCAGGCGAGAGAATTGTAACTCATATTCCACCACTGTCATCATGCCTTGACGTAGTGACGCAAATTCAGCCGCCTTCTTCGGCATGTTCGGAGAAATACTTGGCTCGAAAAAGAGTCAGAAATCCATCCCATGTGTGTGGTGTGTCTGCAGGCGGTGTTGGAATAGACTTCCACCAGGTACGTGCGTCTTTGTTTAACTGGAACGTGGCAAGACGAACCTTCTCTTGGTCGGCACATTGCATGACCTCGAATATACGGTTCATTTCATCAATCTAGTTTTCTGCCTCATCGGGGTTAGAAGAACCCGAAAATTGCGGAGGGTTTAAACTCCAAAAATTGCAGTGCAGATCACTAGCTCCTGCCCTAGCACCGACTTGAGCCATATTTTACAAGGCCTGAGTGAGACCCGCAATAGTTTGTTGCATTCCACCCTAATCAACACGGTGAGCCATTGTAAGAGTAAAGTACCGGAGAAGAGTAATGGATTTGTAAATTCTAATGGAATTGATGGGTTAATCCTAAAGATAATTTTTAATTACTAGCTCATCCCAGGTTCTACCCAATTTCTCTCATGGGTTGGGAATTTTCTTTCCTTGTTTCATAGGCATGGGTCCTTAAACCTTGTACTTAACCTATGACATGACATCTTTCCTTGGACTTATAGGCCTATGCTCTGATACCACTTTAACTGTCACGCCCTGAGCTTTTAATACAGTGGAAGGAATATCGGAATGTTAACAGCCGGCATGGTAAGCCTCTCGCAAGCAAGACAATCACATAAAAGTAATTACGCAAGTAAATTTTTTTCCAAATTCTAACTTTATTCCATACTAGTAACCACAAGTACATTAGATTCATGACTTTAAACATCCTTACATCATAGACTCAAGAAAATAGAAAATTACAATAGGACTCGGCTAGACACTTGACAACTAGGTCTTCTCTCGATCCATTTGACATTCAATCACTCTCGGACCCGCTACATGTATATTCCGAATCCGATTCACCGATACTTCCTGAAAAATTGAGAAAGTAGGTATGAGCACACTTGCCTAGTAAGTATCTTCGTATCAACATGAAGGTAATATTTAAGTGATTAATGTCTTAGCTCTAGATCAAGATAAAAAAATAAGAACGCGATAAACAAGAGATATAAACCAAGATAACCAAGAATCATGAAATAACTGAGCAAGTAGACGTGATCGAGTATAGACCATGAACAAGCAAGATTATTTATGTAGATGTAATTTTGGTCTTTCATGAACAAGAATGTACGAGTAAGTATCTAGAAAGTACTTTACACAACCTTGTAAAGGCTATGTACTAGAAAGGCATTAACAAGCATGTAATTTCCATAACGAGCCTCGTGATTTTCACTCATTTATAAAAGAAAGTATTCCCAGCATAATGCGACGCCAATATCATCGTACCCCATGGTTTATAGCACATTTCCGACAATCCGTCGAGGGGACTAGCATGGAGTGATGCGGGACGGACTGAGGAGACGACGCTATATGAGACGGACACGACTCGACCAGCAACGACACGACTACTAGAGCGACCTCGGCTCGACACTAAGAGCTCCTATAGGCTACACGTCGCTAACAGAAGTACAAACTCACTCGTCGTCCCATGCGAGGGAAAGCGTGGACCGTGCGCAGTTAAGGAACCGGCAGAGTTCAAGGTAGTCTGACTCAACTACCGGACTCGGATTGAGTCGCGGGACGGGTCACTCTCACACTCACAGCGGCAACATGAACACACGGGCTAGGAACCTACACTCTCGACAGCGGCATAAGGCCGTATACTAGCTAAGCAAGTAAATGCCAAGAAGGTGAGACCGTTACCTCCATGCACCCGGCGTGGGGAAGATGACCCCGACCGATTTACGGACTCCCGGTTAAACAATTTTGCAGCGGTACAAATATTTGACCCACTCCATGCAGGGAGGTAAAAGGTCACATGTGGGGCCCGGGAATCACGCGAATTGGGTTGACAGGCAGCATCTTGATGTCGCCCGGCGGTGCCGAACTCCACGTTTTCGTGCTGTCCAGCGGCGCGATCTACGGGTCCGTGGGGCCCACGGACCACTCTGTCCTCCGGGTCTGCTGAGGTGGGGCCCGCTGTGATGGGGACCCCTGGTGGCACGCCTCCCTGGACGGTGGTCGGCCGAAAACTCCGGTCGGTGGCCGATCGGCTCCGATCTCCACGTTGTGAAGTTGCTGTCCACGGATTTCAGATTCTGTTTTCCGGTGCGCGCTCTGGCGAGATCGGCCGCTGCGACCAATCCCGATGTCGGATCGGGGCACAGGAGCTATCGTTGGAAAGCTCTCTTAAAATCCTTCAATCTAAACCTAGAGAGAGGACCTAGATCTGTACAAATCTAGCCTTTGTTGAATTTTGAAGTTCCTGTTGTATAGTACCCAAACTCTCAGATCAGCAAGGGACTTGCCTGAGAACCGCCGTTGACCGCTAGGAAGACGTCCGATTCAGCCTCTGAGATCTTCACCAAAGATGTAGGGATTGGAACAAGGAAAATGGAAATAATTCTTTTAGAAAGAGTGAAGGAGGCTACGAATTGTTATGAATTTTTCACTAGAAGGTGGTCAGATCTGGACAGAGGTGGGCAGAACTGTAGCTGGCTCAGAAAATGATTTTTGAAAAATAGATGGAGGGATGATAAAAAATCAATAAAAATCGTGGGTGGAGGGGTTGATAAGTAGAAGACCCATGAAAATTGGGAGCTCTGGCACAAATCACAAAAGGGGTCGAAGATGGGAAACTCAGGAAAGTGGGAAATCAAATCTGAAACTGGCAGAACTGAAATTGAAAGTTGGACGAAAATGGAAAATTAGGAAAAGTGAACTAGAAGGCCAGCCGAATTTTCTGTGGTGTGGTGGACATCCCTAGAACATCTCCTCCAAATTTGGTGCCCAGAAGATCACGGGGGAGAGCTTCAAAATTCAGACAAGCGGCTGCTGCACTGCGCGGACAGAATACCGATGAAGACCGTGGCGGTGCGATGGCGGCACGATGGCGGCGGCGGCGATCACCGGAACGATAAGGGAGGCGTCACACCTCAGAATGGCAACCGTCTCAGCTGCAGGGGGGAGAGGGAGGAGAGAGGAGGGGGGCGCACCAGCCCTTGCTCAAGCAATTTTCAGATTTCAAATGGCATTAATTCTCCAAAATGGGAAAATACAAGGTTTTATAGGTCACATATCTAATCCATTATCCATCGTTGGATCTAGGGGTGGGGGAATGGAGGGCTTGGATTAGATGTGACCAACACACAAAAGAAATAAACAAAAAAATTACATGATGGTGAGAGGGGGGCGCCCCCTTGACCAAGGGGCAAGGTTGGTGGCCAACCTTGACTTCTTAATGCACTTGTCCCCCACTTGGCCCACCCTTCTAGAAGTCTCCATTTGAATGGTTGACTGACCCCACATGGGCCCTAGGAGTGAGGTGGATCAATGGGAGGAGGGATGGGGGGGCCCGTGGGACCCAATGGGTCCAAATTGCACATAAGCCCCTCTTACAATCCAAATTACAAACCGAGTAAAACGAAATAAACACACATTACACACAAATAAAGTCTAAATAAATATGATAAATGTCGAGACTCAAGGGGGAGTCTCCAGGCTGTCTCCGAGCCAGATGGACGCTGAAGTGGCTTAAGTCGTGCTCCGCGTGCGGTGTCGGTGGCTCGGTGTAACTGCTCGGGTGTCCGCACCAATTCTCCCCGGGTGGGAGAAACTCGACCCTGTCGAGTAAGGATCTGCATCGCTCCGGTATCGCTCCAGAAGGTCCGGATCAATCCGCTGCAACTCTCCATGCGTGATCCATGTGTCCTCGGTAGCGGGCCGTCCTCTCCATCGCACTAGGTAGCGCGGGTAGGATCCACTCCTGGTAATTGTCACCTACTCATCCAGTATATGATCTATATGCTCACGTTGCCGTGACAAAGGGGCTGGAGGTGGACACTCAGGTGTGGGATCACTCTCAATTGGAGGAGATGGCTCAAAAGGCTCACTAGGGATCACCGCTGGGTCCCTATATGTAACTAGATCCGAAATATTAAAAGTAGAGCTTATACCATATTCCTCGGGCAGGTCCACAACATACGCATTGGATCCAACGTGTTTCAACACTCTAAATGGACCGAATCCGTGAGCTTGCAACTTCTTAACGGTTCCAGAGGGAAACCGTTCAGGTCTTACCCTGATCATGACATATTCGCCCTCTTGGAACTCTCGGTGGTGTCGGTGGGCATCGGCTAGCTCCTTATACCATACATTGCTGGCCTCAATGTGACGATGGGCGTCGTCATGCAGACTCCTAACATGCTTAGCAAAAGAAAAAAAACACACGGATGCACACACAACCCTACACAAACCTAATGTTAGTCCGACCCAATCATATGCAAGGTGGTCCAGGACATCCGAATGTGTGCCATGCATACACTAGAGGTAACCAGAAGTTGATGGAATGTGGAAGGCATCCTAAAGTGATCCATTCATGCACGGATGGCCTTTTAGATTTGGGAGGTTTGGGCGGGCCATCTTCTACATCACCCCGATATGTAGGTGTATTGTGAACGGGTTTGGAGGTTGTAGATGGGTCGGCCCGTGGAGAAGGGGTATGATGGTGGACTTTCTCGAAAAGGTGGAGTAAATATGGTGGGTCAAGGGGTCCACAAGAGAATGGGTCAAAGGGATCAAAGAAAGTATGACCCCTCGGACTAGGCTTCCACAAATCACTGTCCCACATTTGGAAATCTTGGAGGTGTAAATGATCACCTTCATTCATTGTGAGAGGTGGGACGGCAGTCATAGGTAGAAAGTAAGATTCCTCCCATAGGCAAAAGGGAATGAAGTCGGGCTCGGCCGGCATAGGGAGGAGTAGAAGAACCTCCGTGGTAACATGACCCACGGTGTACACGGAGGTGATGGACCCTAAGGATGGATGTGTGAAGCTACGACCTGTAGGTCGGTCGAAGCGTGGGGCCAATAAGTGCGTAAATGTCAACTGCCGGTCTAATCCTTTAAGAAGATCATCTAATGTATCCACATGGTGACTAGACCGAAAGGTGGTATGGAATGAGTTGACCGGCACTAATGGTAGGGTAGGGTCCATGGATGGGAGGGGAGATGGAGCTAGGCCATTCTTAAGCCAGCTAAGGAGTGGCTCGGCTATAAGTAGCTTTCCCGTTAGAAACACGGGTAGTTGTGGCTGAGGAGGCTCCGAATAAAGATTGGAGAGTAAGGCTTCTCCAACCCTTTTGTCCCCTAGGGCTAGAGATGTCCGAGTGGGACACTGTCCGGCAAAGTGGCCGAACCCCTGGCAGCGATAACACTGCTGTCGTGACCCACTACGCTCCCTGATAAGTGGACCCTTACCCTTATCCTCCTGACGGACATGGGGTGTAGGCAATGGGGCTCTCGTGGGTGGGGAAAGAGGATCCACTATGATGGGGAGAGGACCTTGGGATGGAACCATAGATGGCACCGGATTGGGACTACCGGCTGCTACCTCTTTAGGCTCGTGCTTGGTTCCATCCCGGCTAGGAGGTAGGCAAGGGGGAAGCAGGGACTCGATATAAGCACACTTCCTATCCACTCTATCCAAAATGATTTGTAGGAGTTTGGCAATGGTGGGGTTTGGAGTAGGAGTAATGTGGTGGACTTGCCCGTAATCAACTGGCCTAACATTGGGTCTGGCTCCACTATGGGTGGGTCTCCTTGCCTCCGACTATGACCCGCTTGGTTGGAGGTGATTGGGTGGGGTCGGTTGGAGGTGATTGGACCGGGTAGGTAGACCTTCCTAAGTTCGCCCTTCATCTCATGCCACGACTCGATGGGCCTTTACCTCCTAACCTCCCTCATGCGCTCAATGCTCTCCCATTTCTAGGCGGCTTTGTGGACAGGCCTCTCTCAGGCAAAACTAACTTGCATGGCATCGGACATGGTGTAACATTCAAAATATTTGTCCATGGCGGCCTCCCACTTGAGGTAGTCGCCCGATCGTTAGAGCCATAAAAATCCGAGGCTTCGGGCCTACGAAGTGGAGAGGGTGGTTGCCAAGCCCATGGGTAGACCAACGGTCATATTGCCCAGGTGATTGGGAATCCATGGGAAATTGGGGAACTACATGTTAGACATGCCGACACTTGGACAAGACCGACTGACTCTTATTGACTACACATGAACTAGGAGACACAAACTGATGCAAACACCGACTAATGTATCTAGACCTAAACTCATATCCGGTGCGTGGCGGATTTAATCGATCCGAAGATCACTCCCGCAAGTGTGCGGCCTTCTTGATAGGCTTAGCCTAACGTTCGGGTAACACCTTTTAAGATACCAGATTATCGGGATGAAATGCAATTTTAAAACACCCTTTTTTTTGTTTTGAAAATAATGATGATCCTAGACTCGACTTAGACCATGATGCATGCAAGACTTATGCAAGACTGCCCTAGACTCAACTCGCTCTGATACCAAACTATCATGAATACCCTAGACTCGACCACGGACGCTCTGATACCAAACTGATGCGGGACGGACTGAGGAGACGACGCTATATGAGACGGACACGACTCGACCAGCAACGACACGACTACTAGAGCGACCTCGGCTCGACACTAAGAGCTCCTATAGGCTACACGTCGCTAACAGAAGTGCAAACTCACTCGTCGTCCCATGCGAGGGAAAGCGTGGACCGTGCGCGGTTAAGGAACCGGCAGAGTTCAAGGTAGTCTGACTCAACTTCCGGACTTGGATCGAGTCGCGGGACGGGTAACTCTCACACTCACAGCGGCAACATGAACACACGGGCTAGGAACCTACACTCTTGACAGCGGCATAAGATCGTATACTAGCTAAGCAAGTAAATGCCAAGAAGGTGAGACCGTTACCTCCACGCACCCGGCGTGGGGAAGACGACCCCGACCGATTTACGGACTCCCGGTTAAACAATTTTACAGCGGTACAAATATTTGACCCACTCCACGCAGGGAGGTAAAAGGTCACATGTGGGGCCCGGGAATCATGCGAATCGGGTTGACAGGTAGCATCTTGATGTCGCCCGGTGGTGCCGAACTCCGCGTTTTCGTGCTGTCTGGACGGCGCGATCTACGGGTCCGTGGGGACAATCCGTGCCCGGTCTTGCATCGTCAAGTTATAAATCCAGCTACTTCCATGAGATATAACAATAATTTTGGTCAATAATTCAATTCTAAATAATAAGTCTCATGACCAAGTAACCAAGGTATAGAACGTACCAAAATTGACATGAGATATCAAAGAAGAATTAAAAGAATATTATACTCCGGCGGCATTCCGACAGTATAACGGTACATTCATTAAGTTTCATATCTTAATATTACTTGTTAAGCATATGTTGAGACTCCAAATAATCCTAAGACCATCTAGGAACTCAAGAAAACCAACCCCAAGGGTCAACCTTGGGTTAGACAAAATCGGGAAATAAGCGGTCGTTTCCTGGACCATTTCATGAATCAGGCGGTCAAGTCCGGACCGTTAGGCAGAGCTATGCGGTCGAGTCAGGACCGTTTGTGACTCAAAATTTAGAAAATATTGATGGTATAAGTGCCTTCTAGACAATTTGGGTTTTAAAGGTACAACCAGCTCGGCGTCCTAGTGGGAATCCCAGGCTCCGGAGCCTTAGGCCTTGAAACATAATTCCCTAGTCTGACAGAAGGAATATCCGACGGAGAGGTTCATAAGTCCAAGAGAGTGTGCCTATAAGTACAAAGTGTAACTAATCGTCGCATACCAGAGTATATGCCATGTACTTAAGAAAATGACTCCAGAGATAAGAGTGGAATCGTGTGAAAACAGCGATCAAAATAACGTTCTAATACCACCATGAATCATGTTTCATAAACAAAAGAGGAAATATTTAATTACAAAACTATAACATTTAAGCATGAAATTACATGATAATGAAAATAAAGTTTAAAATCATGTTCAAGCTAAAACAGGGTGTTTAACATAATTTTGAGTGAAAATACCATAATTATAGAGTTATACTTAGGCAAAATTCAGTTAGGCTCGTGCTAGTTCTCAGAACCGAAAAGCGGTCTAGTGCGGACCATTTACAGGAGTCTAGCGGTCTATAGAGGGCGTGCTTAGCTATCTCTAGCGGTCACATATAGACCGTTTCTGTCTGTTTGATAGAAAACCGAGGAAATAGTAAAATAAACACTAATCTAGGGCATGTTATGCATGGAAATCAACGAGAACATACTATAAAACATGATAGAATGAGAATAGGTCTAGAATATGCATGGGTTCGTGTATGATGAACGAGAGGTTTTCTTTTTAACTCAATTAGGGCTAAGATTCATATATGGAGATTACACTAGATGCACAGTCCCAATAAAACATAAAATTCTATATGTACAGTACATGAAAATGACTGAAATCATAGGGCTTTTATTCTAAACATCAAGTTTAAGCCGTTCATGAGATAACCTACCTCTGGACTAGGCTTTAATCGTCGAATTTAAGATTGGAATTTGACCCTATTTTCTACTCGTCCTTAACTGGAACAGCAACTTCGTGGCCTTCTAACTCTTGATCCTCTTCACCTATGACCACGAAATTTTGAGGGTAAAAAGATGGTATTAAAAGGGACAAATAACTCTAAAGAACCCCTATCTAATTACCTCATTTAGGGCTCCTATTTTGCTGATCAATCTGGCCCGGTCGCACAATTTCCTGAGATTCTTGTACCGAACCAGCAACTTTGAACGCCTCTATCTTCCTGGTGGCTTGATCTCCTAAGATGAAATTTGGAGGGTAGTTAGACCTTAGTATGAGGAACAAAATATTCTAAAGAACATACCTCTAATTCGTCCTCCTTACCTTAGTTCCATGTAAGCCAAAAGTAAGGGTCGCGCAAGTTGGTTATGGGGTCTATTTATAGGTTTAGCTAGGGTTTTAGGGATTTGTACGAACTTAGAGTCCTAATTAGGTCACCAATTCGATCCTCAAGCACTCTAGACTCTTCTAACTAAGGGATAAGATCAATCCCAGAGGATTTAGACTGAAGAAAATAGAGTTTTTGTGCGATCTAAACTGCTCGCGTTCGGACTCTTAAAAGCGGTCTAGGCAGGACCGTTTCTTGTCCCAAGCAGTCACTCGATAGACCGCTTTTGGTCTTTGGCGCCGAATTTTGAATAGATTCAAACTCTTTCTATTATTTATCTATTTATTATTTAATAAGGAGTAATTATCCCTCTAAATTTCATAAATATACTAATTTAAGCTTCTAGAATATGGGCCAAACCTTATAGGCTTGGTTTTAGGTCTCTTGGGCTTATTTAAATGGGCCAAGTAAATTGGTTATCATTTGAGCTTCCATAATAACTTATTTAACCCAACAAAAATCTATTTAAATTTTAATTAATTTCATTAATCTCCAAAAAATCTCAGAAAATTTATATAAAATTTTGGGGTATTACTGGCGACAACCCAGGTAAATCCGATGGGAAGACATCGGGGAACTCTTTGATAATAGAGATTTCTTCTTTGTGAATTTCCTTGGACTCAGTGACAATTACGGAAGCAAGAAAAGCCACACATCCTTGCAAAATGAGCTTGCAAGCGTGAAGAGAAGAGATGATGGTAGGAAGCTTCTTATACTTGATTCCAAGGAAAGAGAAACGCGGGAGTCCTGATTTTCGAAAAGAAATTCTCCTATTGTGACAATTTATGTAAGCATCGTGGTCAACAAGCCAATCTACACCTAGAATGGCATCGTAGCCTTCCATATCAAGGCATACGAGGTTTGCCGGAAGATTATAACCTTCTATCATTATCTCACTATCGGGGTAGTAGGTTGTAAGTTTGGTTCCGGGACCTAAAGGTGTTGTGATTGCTAGGTCCGATGGTAGAGGAACAGGTGTAACTGGTAAAGTTTTTGCAAAGGTAGTAGATATAAAAGAGTGAGAGGCATCAGTATCCAATAGTACAAATGCAGGATATGAATAAATTGAACGGTACCTTCCATCAGCCCATCATCCTTGGGCGCTTCATTATCGTCCAAAACTGCATTAAGATGTGCTTGCATCCACCATTTGAGGGTTGTTTCTTCATAAGAGGGCAATCGGGCATACGATGCTCCCGACTTCCACAACGCAAACAAGCGCCAAGGCGCTTCCAGCATTCCTCGGCCGAGTGGCCAAATTTTTCGCAGAATGAGCAAGCCGTTGCGACTTGCGTTTCCTCCTCCTTTATCTTCTTGTTCTTGTGATTATTCTTTCCATTCCCATTGCGGGACCTCTTCTTGTTATCACGGGAGTTGTAAGTTCTTGTGATGCTAAACTTTTCTTCTTTGTGCCCTCGTTTGTCAAACCGATGGCTTGATCTCTCGCTCTTGCCTTTATACTTCTCAACCTTCTCCAAGGTCCTTTCACACAAATGAGCCCGTTGGACCATCTCCGCATAGGTCTGGATATTCTAAGGTCCAAGTTGTTGAATGAAGCCAAGCCTTAAACTGTCAATAAAACGAATGGCCTTTAAGATATCAGTGCTAACCAAATGAGGGGCATATGGTGCTAGATGAGAAAATTGGAGTTCATACTCCGCCACGGACATCATGCCTTGGCAAAGAGAGATGAATTCCGTGGCCTTTCTCTCCTTAACATGCTCGGAGAAATATTTCTCTCGGAAGAGTATGAGGAATCCTTCCCAAGTATGTGGTGCGTTTGGAGGCGGTCCCGATATAGCTTCCCACCAAGTACGTGCATCTTTATTCAATTGGAAAGTGGCGAGACGGACCTTTTCTTGATCAGTGCATTGCATAACATCAAATATTATGTTCATTTCGTCAATCTAATTTTCCCCCTCGTCGGGGTTGGAGGATCCCAAAAATCTTGGAGGGTTCATGCTTCGGAAATTCTCGTGTAGATTACCCGCCCCAGCCCTTGCGCCAGCTTGGGCCATAGTTTGTAGGGCCTGAGTAAGACCCGCAACTGTTTGTTGCATTGCTTCCCAGTTAGCACGATTTGCATCACGTTCAGCGGCCATAGTAAAAGTGGAGTGCCTATAGAAATAAACAAGCAATTAATTTCAATGAGACCGATAGAAATTAACCTAGAGATAATTTCTAATGAACTATCTTATCCCGGGTTCTACCCAAATCTCACATGGGTGGGAAATTTCGTTCCTAGTTCATAGGTGGGGTCCTTAAACCTTGGACTTAGCTAATGACCTTTTTTTCCTAGGAATAAGTAAGTCCTGAGACCTATGCTCTGATACCAACTTAACTGTCACGCCCAGAGATTATGTACAGCAGAAGATATTCAGGGATCGTGAACAGTCGGCTAGTATGCCACAAGCAAGTAATATAGTCAGAGCGCTAACACATTCACTCACAAAAAAGGGAATGCACAAGATAATATACTCAAAACTTCACTTTATTAAATAGTATTCAAGCACACTGATAATTGACTCTTTTTACTAGACTCCAAAGAAAAAAAAGGAAAAGTACATAGACTCGACTTGGCTCATGACTCTACTAGGTCTTCTCTCGATCTTTAATCACTCTCGGAATCGTTGTAGACACGCCAAAATTGACGCTATGTTGAGTAGATCTCAGGTCACCATATGACGCCCCAAAGCGGACTTCGATATTGATTTAAAATAAAGTTTTTCTATTTTTTATGAATTAATTATGATTTCTTATTTTTTTTCTTGGGTAATTGGAATTAACGCCCTAATCAGGGGCACTATTTAAATTGACGGCCTGGCCAAGGGCACCTCTTTAATAAATGGACGACTACCAATACGGGCGTCATTTTCTGGATTTACTGGAAATTACGGATCGCAAGGAAAATGAAAATTGAAGAATTGACGTCTCTCTTGAAGACGTTTATTATTTGACGTCCGTATGACAGGCGTCAGTTCATCATTTTAAATAAGGAAAGGTAATTGTTTCTATAATTAAGTCCAGGAATTGATGACTTTATGGGCGTCGTTATTTTAATTAATGCCTTTTGTCGTGTCGTCATTTTTAATTAACGCCCTTCAAGGGGTCATCATTTTCAATTCCGTCTCCCTTTTGCCTCCTTCTTTCCAGTAATGATTCTTTACCCATTTTAAACCTTGTGTTCGACTGGGAAGATTATTTCTTGATGGAGGATCATTACCTTGTTTTAATCCTTATTTTGCAAGGATATTTGGTCCTATAAATACCCTCCTGATTCTCTTCGCGCGAGAGAGGCAAGAGAGGAAAAGGGAGCAAAAATAGAGGGATGCGAGTTAGCAGCAGCATAGATTTAGAAGAGAGTTGGCAGAGAGAAACACATACAGAGTTAACAGAGAGGAGAGCGTTTCTTTGATTGCAGGTGATTCTTCCAAGCTCTTCTTCCTGGCGGATTCCTCTCTTTCTACGGATGAACCTCTGCTACCCCTCTTGCATATTGAAGACTCCTTTCTCCCCCTCACTGCTGCACGCACAGCAGAAAGGAACCATCCCTTTAGCTTGTTTAATTGCTTTTGTCATTAACATATCATCATCATCACACATCCCTTCCTCTAGTACTTTGCTAGATCTCACATCACATCTATCTTGTTGCATTAGCATATTCATCCATATTTTTCAAACCTTGTTGCTCCTCTTAGGGGTTTTAAAAAAAAAACAAAACACACAAGGTGTGTTCATGCTCAATTTGATTGATTTCATATTTTTAGAACATTGATACTACACCCTTTTGGATAATCCATTCTTGTTATTGTTTTCTTTGTGTGTGTTCTACAAGGGTAATCAAAGCTAAGAACCCCCTTCATCGGCCGGCCGGTAGAAGGAGGAAGAAAGGATCCACAATCTCACCCGCTCAACACAAGGTACATGCGATCATTCTTTTCTTCTTTGAGGTAACCCCTCTGGCGATCACATTCCCCTTAGCATCCTCGCATGCTCGCCTTTTCTCCCTCTTTTCCCATTCTTCCCTTCTTTTTTTTCCTTTTAATTGTTCTAAGTGGATTTCTTAGAATCTACAAATTGGCGATCACGGTGGGACTTCTTGTGTTTTTAGTTTGATTACCCCCTCCCATGTGCTCCACGTAGCACACTCCCTTCGGCACCCTCGCGTGCCCCTCCCATTGACACCCTCGCGTGTCCCTCCATTGTGCTCCACGTAGCACCCTCCCATTGGCGCCCTCGGGTGCCCCTCCTTTGACACCCTCGCGTGTCCCTCCCTTGTGCTCCACGTAGCACACTCCCCATTGTGCACCACGTGCACACCTCCCACTGGTTAGCCAATTTTGGAGTTCCCATATGTTTATTCTGATTGTCAGTTCATTAAGCTGAAATAGCGCCCTCCCTGCTGCCGTCATTTTGTAATTCACGTCTCTTATAGAGGCGTCATTTCTTCATAAAACACCTTACAGCAAGGCGTCATTTGCATTGTTACTGTTCACTATTCCGTTGCCCGATCACTGTGCATTTGTTTTGACGCCCCAGCTCCAGGGCGTCATTTTCTCATTCGACGCCTTAGATCAAGGCGTCATTTGCTTCATTATTGGTGATTTAGTTATTTCCTGAATATTGTTTACAGTGCTTCACGCCCCTGCCCAAAGGTGTCATTTCCACTGATCGCAGCGATTAGCGCCTGCAATCCAGACGTTGTTTATTCATTTAGCGACCTGCCCTGGGTCATCTTTTTTGTGCCCATAGAACTGCTCATTCTGTCTGTTTATGTCACGCCCCGAGCGCGGAAGATACCCGGAGATGCGCGACGTGTCTATATCAATCATGTCAATCAGAGTGGTCGTGTATTCGACACGAATACAGAGATGCGCAAAATAGCAAGATAACCCAATCATTTATTTCATAATGGATAGACTATTACAAATCCAATACTCTGTTTAATAAAAAGGAAAAGAATACATATTTGACTCAAGAAACTATAGAAAAGACTAGACGACACTTGTAGAAGCTCTATCACTTTCACTCTTGACCATTCCCATCCGATTGACTTCCATCGTCGTCGGACTTACCTGAAAAGTAGAAAGGGACAAACGGAATGAGCGAACGCTCAGTAGGAAATTATATCTCAAGTACTAGCGAGGGGTTTAAGTAATTACATTTTCATGAATGCAATAAAGCTATGCATGCTCGCGTGAAAACGACAAGATAGAGAGAATGTAATATCAAAGAAATAAGATGAACTTAATCATGAACTTCCAACAAGATAACAAGTTTATTCGAGATATTCAAGCAAGTACATTTAACAAGTCATGTCAAGAACTTTGGCTATCATGTATCAAGCAAGTAAATTACCCCTTTTCGGGCCACGCATTTCATGTAAAGTCAAGTACGATTCAAGTACAAGATGTGTGTGGAATGTCCAATCAAGCAAGTCAAGTACTCGGTATAATGCCAGATACCTTATCATTTTAACTCCCATGGGCACAAGTACTTTCGGGTGCTCCTCCCAGGACCAGATCGGGCCCTATATGCGCAGGCATTTATCATGTGTTTTGACATCCACTCTTGTTTATATAGCCAATATAGAATTTCAATAATCAAGCTTGTAGACACGTATGACAACTTTGATAGAATAGAGTCCAAAATATGACAAAGGACATAGAATGGCGATAATAACGGTATAATCACGATGTCGATAAAACTAGGTAGAATATGGTTCCCTTAACTTAGGTACCATGACAAATCAATATGGACATTCTTTATATAGAATTGAGGTCCACATGAACATAAGATCAAGCAAGATACCCTCATTCTTATCATAGAATTGGGGTTTACAAGAATGACACGATATGGCATGATATCATCATCCCATCAAGAATTTCTTATGATATACTCTTTGTATAATCATAAGGGCCGGTATACCATGTTTCTTTAGATTGACATGGCAAGGATCGTGTAACGGGTTTTTAGGGTACAACCAGCTCAGTCGGCCTTGAGGGAATCCAAGGCTACGAGGAGTCTTACGGAGGTCTCTATGACTAACTTGCTAGTCCAAAGGAACGGAATGTCCAATGGAGAGCTTGTATGTCAATGAGAGTTGAGTGTGATCGATAAATCAACATGAAACGTGGGACTATACTCACGGAGTGGAGAATAGTGCCGATATATATATATATATATGTATAATATGAAACCATCGGTAATAGAATCAGGATAAAATCAGTTTACAGTAAAATAACGACTTAAGTAAAGTCGTGTATTGAATAATTAACGCCTAACAGAAGGGCGTTTACATATATTGCCAATTTGCAGAATTTCCATTATTTCATTAATTTATCAAAAACACGCCTTTCCTGGGGGCGTTTCTTCAAAGTTGACGACTGCAGAGGCAGGCGTCTCATCATTTACATATTCGACAGGATATAATTATTCTCAGAAATTTATCAAAAACGCGCCCTTGGAAGGGGCGTTACTTTTCAGATTCACGCCTTGTACTGGGGCGTTAGAATATGGAAAACGACTTTGTCCAAGTCGTGAATTTCAAGGGATTTACGATATTTTAATAAATAATATTTCGAGAGACAGGAGACATGTCATGGCAGTAAAATTTAACAGGAATTCACAGAGTCATGCAAGATATTAAAAATCAATATTTCATATGTATTGTAATTTTTAAACAGGATCAATTATTAATCACATGCGATTCTTATGAAATTAACGCCTGCGTAGAGGGCGTCAAATATTAAATTGACGACCACTAGCATGGTCGTTTCTTTTAAATTAGCGCCCTAATCAAGGGCGTTTCTTTCAAAATTTTGCAGAAAACGTAATAAAACCTTATAAACAGTATGCATGCCATGCTCATATACGTATGTATAGATATCTTGCATTAATTCTTATTTGGGCTACAATAACTTGAGAAAATCCTACCTTAATTGATAATCTGGAGATCGACGTGAGGTGTTCTGAAACTCCTACGACTTGGCAGCAAGAAAGGGCAGGAAGATGATTGATGAGGATGAGAGAACCTGCAGAAGATATATCAAAGATATCAATCTTCTTTGTAATGGCTTGCTGGAAGCGAAGAAATAAGAACTTACATAAGTTCTTCAGGACGCAGATCTTCTTAACCTGTACAGAAGAGAAGGAGATGAAGAGTCAGTAACTCTTCATATGCTTTAAAAAAAAAAAGAGAAGAACGTTCGGTTCTTCACTCACCGTAGCAGACGATTGATAAAATAGGTTTAGGGTTTGTTCGATCAAGACTATTTATAGGATTTTGGAGTCCTAACAAGAGTAGGGTTTGATTGAGGGTAGTATATCCCTAATAGAGTCCTTACTCTAATAGATACTTACTAGATTAGGTTGATCTTCCCTGGATAAGCTCTGGGTTCGAACGGTTCACGAACTGAATTAACGCCTTAGGTCAGGGCGTGTATTCGTTAATTGACGCCTTACTTTAGGGCGTTTCTTAAAAAGCGCCTTGAAAAAGGGCGTTTCGTGTTTTAAAACACGCCCAAGATAGGGGCGTTTCTTTTACTTACCCATTTGGTCGCATGAGAACTGACGACCGCATGTGTGGGCGTCCTTTCTTTAGTCACGCCATGGATAGAGGCGTTTCTTTATAAATTAACGCCTTAATAAGAGGCGTTATTTTTAATTTGTTTTATTTCGTCCAATTAACCCTATTCCTTTTATATATATATTACTTCTGTAATATATATGTTTTAATTCATTTCAATTATTCATTTATTAGGGTTGCTACACCCTCCCCCACTTAAAAAGAATTTGGTCCCCAAATTCAATATATATATATAATTATACGTGGAGAGTGTAGGACATATACCTCTTAGAATAACTCGGGAAATCGTTTCTTCATAGATTCCTCGGTCTCCCATGTCGCTTCGCGTTCAGGATTCTTATTCCATTGCACCTTAAGCATGGGAATAACCTTATTCCTTAGAGCTCGTATTTCTCGATCTAATATCTTTAAAGGCCTCTGTTCATATGTGAGATCTTTCTGGATCACCAGATCTCCATGCTCAATAATATGTGACGGATCGTGCACATACTTCTTCAACATAGATATGTGAAATACATTGTGTACCTCGGACAACTGAGGAGGCAACGCGATGCGATAAGCAACCTCGCCAACTCTTTCGAGTACCTCAAATGGTCCGATGAATCTTGGCGTAAGCTTGCCCTTAACACCAAATCTTCGTATGCCACGTCCAGGGGATATTTTGAGAAATACATGATCTCCGATTTGGAATTCAAGATCTCTTCTTCTTGTATCTGCATAAGTCTTTTGTCTGGTCTGAGCAACTTGTAATCTTTCCTGATTACTTGTATCTTCTCGGTTGTATCCCTTACCATGTCTGGACCTAATAGTTGTTTTTCTCCAACTTCGTTCCAACATATGGGAGATCGGCAACTCCTTCCGTATAAGGCTTCGAAAGGTGCCATTTGGATACTAGCTTGGTAGCTATTATTATATGCAAATTCAACTAAAGGTAAGTGGTCATGCCAGCTTCCTCCAAAGTCAATAATGCATGCTCTCAGCATATCTTCAACAACTTGATTAGTTCGCTCGGTCTGACCATCCGTTTGTGGGTGAAAAGCAGTACTAAAGTTGAGCCTTGTCCCCAACGAATGTTGTAATCCCTTCCAAAAATGAGAAGTAAAACGGGGATCTCTATCAGACACGATTGAGACAGGAATTCCATGTATCCTGACTATTTCTTTAATGTATAGTGCAGCTAGCACATCAATTGACCATCGGCTTTTGATTGGCAAGAAATGTGCCGATTTAGTCAATCGGTCAATGATAACCCAGATTCCATCATGTCCTCCTTTAGATTTAGACAAACCCATGATGAAGTCCATACCAATATCCTCCCATTTCCACTTAGGAATATCTAGAGGATGTAGTTTTCCCGCAGGCTTTTGGTGTTCCGCCTTGACCTGTTGGCATGTGAGACAGCGTGATACATAGTCCGCTATTTCTCTTTTCATATTGGGCCACCAAAAGTTCCTCTTTACATCTTGGTACATTTTAGTTGATCCAGGATGAATAGTGTATCTTGATCTGTGAGCTTCATCTAAGATCTTCTTCTTTAATTCCGGACAATCGGGTATACAAGTTCTATCTTTGAACGATAATCTTCCATCAGAAGTTAGTTGAAAATCAGATTGTCCTTCTAATCTGCCTTTGATTTCTACTAACATAGGATCATCATCCTGAAGTGTTTGTATTTCAGATAATAAGTCTGACTGTATGCTTACATGAGATAATGTGATAAATTTGGATTCCGTGTCCAAGCTTATATTGAGCTCGGAGAATTGTTCAAGTAACCTCCATTCTTGTATCATACAATTGGCTATCCTTGCTCTCGGCTTTCGACTAAGGGCATCAGCCACATAATTACCCTTTCCGGGATGGTATTGTATACTGAAGTCGAAGTCCTTGAGATATTCTAGCCAGCGTCTTTGTCTCATGTTCAGCTCCTTTTGTGAAAATAGATATTTGAGACTTTTGTGATCGGAGTATACAGTGAACTGTACCCCATAGAGATAGTGTCTCCATATCTTTAGGGCAAATACTACCGCGGCCAGTTCCAAGTCATGGACGGGGTAATTCTCCTCATGCTTCTTCAGTTGACGAGAAGAGTATGCTATGACCTTCCCTTGTTGCATTAGAACACATCCGAGGCCAATGCCAGAAGCATCAGTGTAGACCTCGAATTTCTCTCCTTCAATTGGTAGGGCTAAGACCGGAGCTGTGGTGAGATGATCCTTGAGAGTTTGAAAACTGCTTTCACATTCCTCACTCCATTCATATCGGATCTCCTTACGAGTTAATCTTGTAAGTGGTACGGCGATCTTAGAGAAATCTTTGATAAATCGCCGATAATAGCCTGCAAGACCTAAGAAACTTCTGATCTCGCTTGCATTAGTGGGTCTCTCCCAGTTTCTCACAGCTTCAACTTTTGACGGATCCACAGATAAACCGTCCTTGGATATGACATGTCCGAGAAAAGCCACTTCTTCAAGCCAGAACTCGCATTTGCTGAGTTTAGCATATAATTGATTTGTCCTCAAGACTTGCAATGCAATCCTCAAATGCTCTTCATGTTCTTCCTTAGTCTTAGAATATATCAATATATCATCAATGAAGACTACTATGAATTGATCCAAGTAAGGCCTGAATATGCTATTCATTAACTGCATAAAGGCAGCAGGGGCATTTGTTAGTCCAAAAGGCATAACAACAAATTCGTAATGGCCATACCTGCTTCTGAATGCAGTCTTGTGAATGTCATCGTCCTTGATTCTTAATTGATGATATCCCGACCTGAGATCGATCTTGGAGAAATATTTGGATCCTGAAATCTGATCAAATAACTCATCGATTCTCGGCAGTGGATACTTGTTCTTGATAGTAAGATGATTCAACTGTCGATAGTCGATACACAATCTCATGGATCCATCCTTCTTCTTTACAAATAAGACTGGTGCTCCCCACGGGGAAGTACTTGGTCTAATAAACCCTTTTCGGATTAGTTCCATCAACTGCTCCTTCAACTCCTTGAGTTCAGCAGGGGACATTCTATATGGTGCCTTGGAAACAGGACCGGCACCAGGGACTAAGTCAATGGTGAAGGCCACTTCTCTTTGAGGGGGTAATCCCGGCAATTCTTCCGGAAATACGTCTGGAAATTCTCGCACTACCTGAATGTCCTCTATCTTGGTTTCTTTAGCTTCTTTAATAGTGACAAAAGCAAGGAAGGATACACATCCTTTCTTGACGAGCTTGCTTGCTCGAAGAGCCGAGATAAGAGGGGATTTGCTTCGACTCTTAGGACTAGTATAAGTCAGTTCCGGAAATTCCTTGAAAACAATCTTGCTATCACGGCAATCAACCGTTGCCTGGTATTTGGATAACCAATCTGCCCCTAGTATAACATCATATTCTTTTAGATCTAAGCAGATAAGATCAATAGGAAAATTCTTTCCTCGAACCAATACCTCACAATTTTGGTAATGATGTGTGATATCCGTCTCGTTTCCGAGAGGAGTAGACAATATTATCTTCATCCATTCTGGTTCTAGAGGTAATGGGTCAGCAAACTTCTTGGAAATAATGGAATGCGATGCACCCGTATCAAATAAAACATGTGCATATTTAGAACAAATTTTTAATGTACCTTCCACCAATCCGCCTTCTTCTTCTGGTTCGGTCCCTTGGATTGCATGAAGACGAGCATTCTTTGTCACTGGACGTTTACCCTCACCGGCTTGGTCATTCATTAATGGACAATCGGGAATCCGATGTTCACGACTCCCACAACGGAGACATGCTCCTAGTTTCCTCCAGCATTCTTCTGTTTTGTGACCAGCCTTGTCACAATGCTTGCATACTACGTTTGAAGGGGTAGTGGTGATAGAGAAAGGCTTGGATTTCTTGTACTTCTGATCTTGAGAGGAAGAACCTCCATTATTGGGCCTCTTCTTAAAGTTGGGTTTAAAAGAACCCGAACTTGTGACTTGCTCCTTTTTGTCTTTCCCACGGATCCTATCAGATAATTCCGTGGCATCTTCAAGCAACTGAGCTCGGCGCACCATTTCAGTATAAACTTGAATATCCATAGGCGCCAATTGAGTAATGTAGTGAGGCCTAAGCCCATTAAGAAATCTACGAGCTTTCATCTTTTCCGTGCTAATCAAATGCTTAGCATATCTAGACAGTCTAGAGAACTGTGCTTCATAATCAGCCACCGATAAAGATCTTTGCTTTAATGCGGCAAATTCGGCGGCCTTCTTTTCCTGGACCCTATCAGAGAAATATTTGGCGTTGAAATATTCAACGAATTCTCCCCATGTAACTTGAGTTGGGTCAATTGTAGCTTCAATCGACTCCCACCAGCATCTAGCATCCTTTTCTAACTGGAAAGTAGCTAATAAGACTTTGTCCTGATCCGTGCATTGCATAACACGGAATATACGTTCAATCTCCCGAACCCAATGCTCGGCATCGTCTGGATCGGTCGATCCCATGAACTTCGGGGGATTCATATTCTTGAATGCTTGGTGTAAGCTTCCAGCTCGTGGAGCACCACCTTGTGCTACCTGTTGTAGCACTTGGGTCATCCCTTGAAGGGTACGCTGCATGTTGCGCCATTGAGCACGTTCGGCAGCCATTATCCTACAATTACAATAGCTACGTTAGTATTATATCACTATGATCTTATAAAGGACTCATTGATCATTTAACCCTTGGTTCTACCCACTCTCACTTGGTTAAAGGTTTTGAAACCTATCCTTGGACTTGGGTTTCCTAGGAATTGAATACCTTAGGCTCTGATACCACAAAGACTGTCACGCCCCGAGCGCGGAAGATACCCGGAGATGCGCGACGTGTCTATATCAATCATGTCAATCAGAGTGGTCGTGTATTCGACACGAATACAGAGATGCGCAAAATAGCAAGATAACCCAATCCTTTATTTCATAATGGATAGACTATTACAAATCCAATACTCTGTTTAATAAAAAGGAAAAGAATACATATTTGACTCAAGAAACTATAGAAAAGACTAGACGACACTTGTAGAAGCTCTATCACTTTCACTCTTGACCATTCCCATCCGATTGACTTCCATCGTCGTCGGACTTACCTGAAAAGTAGAAAGGGACAAACGGAATGAGCGAACGCTCAGTAGGAAATTATATCTCAAGTACTAGCGAGGGGTTTAAGTAATTACATTTTCATGAATGCAATAAAGCTATGCATGCTCGCGTGAAAACGACAAGATAGAGAGAATGTAATATCAAAGAAATAAGATGAACTTAATCATGAACTTCCAACAAGATAACAAGTTTATTCGAGATATTCAAGCAAGTACATTTAACAAGTCATGTCAAGAACTTTGGCTATCATGTATCAAGCAAGTAAATTACCCCTTTTCGGGCCACGCATTTCATGTAAAGTCAAGTACGATTCAAGTACAAGATGTGTGTGGAATGTCCAATCAAGCAAGTCAAGTACTCGGTATAATGCCAGATACCTTATCATTTTAACTCCCATGGGCACAAGTACTTTCGGGTGCTCCTCCCAGGACCAGATCGGGCCCTATATGCGCAGGCATTTATCATGTGTTTTGACATCCACTCTTGTTTATATAGCCAATATAGAATTTCAATAATCAAGCTTGTAGACACGTATGACAACTTTGATAGAATAGAGTCCAAAATATGACAAAGGACATAGAATGGCGATAATAACGGTATAATCACGATGTCGATAAAACTAGGTAGAATATGGTTCCCTTAACTTAGGTACCATGACAAATCAATATGGACATTCTTTATATAGAATTGAGGTCCACATGAACATAAGATCAAGCAAGATACCCTCATTCTTATCATAGAATTGGGGTTTACAAGAATGACACGATATGGCATGATATCATCATCCCATCAAGAATTTCTTATGATATACTCTTTGTATAATCATAAGGGCCGGTATACCATGTTTCTTTAGATTGACATGGCAAGGATCGTGTAACGGGTTTTTAGGGTACAACCAGCTCAGTCGGCCTTGAGGGAATCCAAGGCTACGAGGAGTCTTACGGAGGTCTCTATGACTAACTTGCTAGTCCAAAGGAACGGAATGTCCAATGGAGAGCTTGTATGTCAATGAGAGTTGAGTGTGATCGATAAATCAACATGAAACGTGGGACTATACTCACGGAGTGGAGAATAGTGCCGATATATATATATATATATGTATAATATGAAACCATCGGTAATAGAATCAGGATAAAATCAGTTTACAGTAAAATAACGACTTAAGTAAAGTCGTGTATTGAATAATTAACGCCTAACAGAAGGGCGTTTACATATATTGCCAATTTGCAGAATTTCCATTATTTCATTAATTTATCAAAAACACGCCTTTCCTGGGGGCGTTTCTTCAAAGTTGACGACTGCAGAGGCAGGCGTCTCATCATTTACATATTCGACAGGATATAATTATTCTCAGAAATTTATCAAAAACGCGCCCTTGGAAGGGGCGTTACTTTTCAGATTCACGCCTTGTACTGGGGCGTTAGAATATGGAAAACGACTTTGTCCAAGTCGTGAATTTCAAGGGATTTACGATATTTTAATAAATAATATTTCGAGAGACAGGAGACATGTCATGGCAGTAAAATTTAACAGGAATTCACAGAGTCATGCAAGATATTAAAAATCAATATTTCATATGTATTGTAATTTTTAAACAGGATCAATTATTAATCACATGCGATTCTTATGAAATTAACGCCTGCGTAGAGGGCGTCAAATATTAAATTGACGACCACTAGCATGGTCGTTTCTTTTAAATTAGCGCCCTAATCAAGGGCGTTTCTTTCAAAATTTTGCAGAAAACGTAATAAAACCTTATAAACAGTATGCATGCCATGCTCATATACGTATGTATAGATATCTTGCATTAATTCTTATTTGGGCTACAATAACTTGAGAAAATCCTACCTTAATTGATAATCTGGAGATCGACGTGAGGTGTTCTGAAACTCCTACGACTTGGCAGCAAGAAAGGGCAGGAAGATGATTGATGAGGATGAGAGAACCTGCAGAAGATATATCAAAGATATCAATCTTCTTTGTAATGGCTTGCTGGAAGCGAAGAAATAAGAACTTACATAAGTTCTTCAGGACGCAGATCTTCTTAACCTGTACAGAAGAGAAGGAGATGAAGAGTCAGTAACTCTTCATATGCTTTAAAAAAAAAAAGAGAAGAACGTTCGGTTCTTCACTCACCGTAGCAGACGATTGATAAAATAGGTTTAGGGTTTGTTCGATCAAGACTATTTATAGGATTTTGGAGTCCTAACAAGAGTAGGGTTTGATTGAGGGTAGTATATCCCTAATAGAGTCCTTACTCTAATAGATACTTACTAGATTAGGTTGATCTTCCCTGGATAAGCTCTGGGTTCGAACGGTTCACGAACTGAATTAACGCCTTAGGTCAGGGCGTGTATTCGTTAATTGACGCCTTACTTTAGGGCGTTTCTTAAAAAGCGCCTTGAAAAAGGGCGTTTCGTGTTTTAAAACACGCCCAAGATAGGGGCGTTTCTTTTACTTACCCATTTGGTCGCATGAGAACTGACGACCGCATGTGTGGGCGTCCTTTCTTTAGTCACGCCATGGATAGAGGCGTTTCTTTATAAATTAACGCCTTAATAAGAGGCGTTATTTTTAATTTGTTTTATTTCGTCCAATTAACCCTATTCCTTTTATATATATATTACTTCTGTAATATATATGTTTTAATTCATTTCAATTATTCATTTATTAGGGTTGCTACAGTTTACTTGACTGATTATATATATGTTGTTTGATACTACCTGTTTGCATTCATCTCTGCATACGGTTTGGGAGACCTCCTCTCCCCACACTTTTTAGGAGTTACACCCCTCTTGGTAAAGGAAGGACTCTCCATTGAGCATTCCGTCTCATTGAACCGAAAATTCCTAAGCCAAGCCTCCGTAAGTCCTCGCACCCGTGGATTCCCTCACGGACGCCAAGCAGGTTGTACCTTTGAGGTACCCAGAGTATAGTTGACCCCACACAGTGGAAAGGAGAGAAAAATCTAGATACCCGGAGATTATACTCAAATTTTCAACCAGGATCTACCCTCGAAAGAGAGAACCTAATATTAAACCCATCCTAATTTCTAAGCGCATTTTAAAATCTTTGGGACTCATTACAACTTGTGTGTTTCTTTTGCTTGAGAAGGTGATATTCATTTATTATATCTCATTGCTGAAAATTTATTTCTTTCTCCTTAAGAATGAAATTGCGTTCAGGGAAAATTATCAATATGGCCAACTACGGGTACACTTATGACGGTTACGAGGAGGGTCACTCTGACCAGTTCTATGAGATTCCTTCTCAGGATTCTGTTTATTATGAGGAAACTACCATTCTTCTTCTAATCAGGTCCACATGGTGGACGCCACCACTACTGCTTTGGAGGTTGAGCCTTCTTCCCAGGCCCAACCTACTACTCAAAATACTCCAGGGGACACTTCCTCTTCCCTCAATTTCAATGAATTTCTCAAGGTTATTGCTCAGCTGGATGACTCCCAGCGTCAGGCAGCTCAAGCCGCCCTTCTAAAGGGAAAGTTCATCTCGTCATCTTCTAACCCTCCCCAGGCCATGGGTGGCCACTCTGTTAATTCCCCCAACGACCCGGCGGTCGTCCCTAGGGTGCCCTCGCGCCCATCAACCCCTGTTATGACTATGCCGGCCCAACCGGCAAGTCACTCCGTTGCTAGGCCTCAACAACCTCTTGTTTCCCAAATTTTAAGAAGGCCTATGACAAACCAACACTCTTTTCATCAGGCCCCAGCCGAGTCTGATAGCCATGCTCTGCTCCTCCAAAAGATGGCTAGTATGGAGGAACAGCTTAAGAGGGTCACTGCATCCAAGATTGCTCCCGAGATCATGCTTCCCCCTATACCGGTTTTTCATCTACCACCGTCTGAAATGCCGAATTTCTGGCGGTATAATGGCATGGGCAACCCGAACATCCACTTGAAGGACTTTATGTATGAAGCATCATTTTGGCAGGATAATAAGAATTCGTTGGCTTATCTCTTTAGACGGTCTTTGGATGGCCCAGCTCTAGAATGGTTTTATTCTCTGGAGCCGACTGATGCCGGCGATTTTGATATAGTTCAACGGAAGTTCATACAGAAGTATAAGGACCGTGTGGGTCCCTCCTTGTCTGTTACTGATTTGGTTGCTGAGAAGATGAAGCCCGAGGAGGACTTCGTCTCATTTGCTGATAGGTGGAGGGCCATGGCCGAGAAGCTAAAAGACACATTGTCGGAGACGGAACAAGTCAAGATGATAATATCAAACTACACTCCGCAATTCCGTCATATTTTGGCCATGAACAAATTAAGCACTATGGAGGAGCTCTATGAAAGAGCTAGATATATACAGACGCAAATGAAAGATTCGCCAATTATAGGTATGTTCGAGCCAAGGCCGAAGGTGATAAAGAGGAATGTCAACATTGGCAATACTGGTGCGACCACCGAAGGTACCGTTACTAACGAGCAGGTGGGCGCGTTCGGCAATTCCACACCCTTCCGCCACCCTCCAAACCAAGGGCCGTCACCACAACAGCCCGCCTTCCAGAGTCAAGTCCACCAGCCAAATAACAACCCTCCTCAGACCTTACGGCCTCCTCCACCTCCTCAACAACAACCTCACTTTGCTCCACAAAATCAAACCCCACAATATCACCAAATGCCCCCACCGGCCAATTATGCACTGCAACAATTTCAACAATCCAGAAGGCCATTGGGTCCTCGAAGGGCACAATACTCCCCTCTACCTGAAAGCTTATTAGACATCTTTAATGCCCTCATGGCCGCCAACCTGCTCACATTGCCAAAGGAAAGAGCAATATGGCCGCAACATGTAGACACCTCCCGGTATTGCGTCTTCCACCGACAGCCGGGGCACAATATTGATCATTGCTTTCATTTCAAGGATTACATACATGACATGAATGACCAAGGTGATATTGACTGGGATGAGATGAGGAAAGTTATTGCTACTCTAAAGACCCGAAGGCCTCCTCGGCAGCCATCGGCTCAACAGCATCAGCAGCAAGGTCAACAACAACAAGCCTTCCAGCAACAACAGGCTCCTGCACCCCAACCCACTATGGGGATTGTTAACAATCCGCTACCGGAGCACCAGGTTCCAAATCAACAAGTGAACATTGTCACCTCGATCCATGAAGTGGAGAGAGGGCAAACCTGGCATAATGAAAACACCTCTGTTGGGGCTATTAACCAAAATTCCAACCCACCACAACCACCGTCATTGTTAAGAAGGCACCAGCCTATCCCTCCTTCCCAACCACAACGTCCCCTCATACGTTCTTCAGGGCCACTCAATGCCAATCTTATCCCTTCACGGTCTCTTCTTTTACGCCAATCCACAAATTCTCCATCACCCCAAAACCCTCCACCAAATAGACCTCCCCTTATCCGCCACTCGCCGGCAGCCGTCGCTCCTCCCGTTCCACCTCCAGCTACCACTGCTATGATTCCAAGGCCCTTCCTTGTTACCCGCTCACCGTCACCACATTCTAACAACCCCTAGCCAGCGAGGCCCCTTATAAGAACCCCTCCTCCCACCATTCCTGCACCTACACCCAACACCGCTCCCTCTACTTCCTCGACCCCTTTACCCACCCCAAGCACGACAGAGGCTCAAAGAACAATGGTGCTCCGTAGCGGACGGATGTTTCATCGAGTATTTCCCCAACGGGAGCATGAGCCAACACAAGATCAAGGAGAACAAGAACAAGAGCCTACACCGGGCACGGAATATGATTTATTGAAGCATTTGGACAGAACACCGGCCCGTATTTCTATCTTGGAATTGATCAAGAGATCTACCACACATCAGCAAGCTTTGAAACAATATCTGCAAAGAGTAATGGTGAGTGAAGATATTCCAGCCGAACAAGTCACCACTGTCTTAAATCCAGCTAGCAATCAGCCGGCCATCACTTTTTATGAACATGAATTGGCTCCGCAGCCAGCCAGGAAGTATGCACTGTGCATCACCATGGCTATCAATAAGATAGCCGTGAAACAATGTTTGGTTGATACTGGGGCATCCATTAATGTTCTGCCGCCAAGCACTTTGAAAATGTGTGGCATCTCGGAAAGTCAGATCAGGCCATCCACAATTACTGTCACAGCTTATGACAACACTAGAAAGCCGCCATTAGGAATGATTACTCTAAAAGTTGGTTTGGGGCCAGTCTCGGTCACGGTAGATTTCCATATTCTGGACATGGACCCGACCTTTAATGGAATTTTGGGTCGCCCGTACATTCAAGAACTTGATGATGTGCCTTCGACAAATCACCAATGTATAAAGTTTCCACACAAAGGGCACATCATTAAAGTCACTAGTATGCCCATCCTGCCGACCGAAGACATACATTCTGCAACCTCAGTGCCTTCTATGTGGCCTTCCAATAGGCCTTTGCTTTCAGTTTTGGATGTTGCCGATCTGCGGCAAGATTTGGTAAGATTATCCCCTTCAACCTCTCCTATCACTCAAATGCTACCACAACCATCCACAAGCAAGCAAGAAGAAAGGTTTGATGAATACGTCAGGATGGAACATTCTGATGAAAATGGGCTATAGAACTGGCAAAGGCCTGGGTGTCAATCATCAAGGGAGAGTCAAGCCTGTCAAGCCTCAAAAGATGACTCCCCGAGGTGGCCTAGGGTACAAAGCACCAAACAAGGATGAAAAAGAGCCGTGGGCCGTCATGACTTTCACTCTCAAAACGGACCGGCAACCTCTCACATGGACCCTACAAACACATTTTGTAACAGGGGGTATTCAAAATGATGATGAGCAGACAACGGTAATTACTTCCATGCTGGATTGCCAAGATGTGCATGCACGGCAGTTTGCTCGCCATATAGCGCCGTTAGCCACATATAAAGCATTGGAGTCATTAAGGCCACACAAGCAGAGAAAGATGGACGATCCTGAATGTGACTGGTATAGATGGTTCGACATGAATGATATCTCCATTGCCCTAAGTCGTCTTTTCATGCCAATTGATCCAGAATGGCCACCGTTGATTCATGAGCTAATTGAGAAGCCAGCAGTAATTACAGACAAGAGGCAGCTTCTGAGCAACTATACAGATACTGGGGAGCCTGATGTGCCGTTTGAGGAAGGCTTCAACACAGACAGGCTGTGGGCCGGCATTTTCTTTACCAAATCCGTTCATCCAATGGCTGTTGTCCGTTTAATTGATCGGGTGTATTTCTCAGATATCCCTAGACCGCCCGCGGTCTTAATAAACTTTTCTCCAAATTCACTTCAAGTTTCTCTTCCGATCCCTCCCTTGCTCCTCGAGCAATTTTCAAAACTCTCCATTACACCCACGCGTGGGTCATTATTCACCCAATCCCTTGATAATCTATCAATTTCAACACTCCCCCCTATTTTACCCTCTCATTGCTTTCTCCTTGAAAATGAAAAAAAAACGCCAAAATTCAAACCTCCCAATCCATCTCCGTTGAGGAAACCTCCTATCTTCTTCCTGAGTGTGTCCCGATCCCGGGGACGCTCTTCCAGGATTCATTAAGAGACCTCCCTTACCCCTCCGGTGAGGGGACTTCGTCTGTATCCCCTTCTGTACCTGCTTTTTCCTCTCCTCCTTCACCTTTATTGAATTCTAGTGATCAGTCTAGTTGTTCTTTCTCTTCTAGTGTTCAAAATCATGGGGTAGCTTCACATAAGAGATCCAAGGGTAAGCAGATTCCCCATAGATTCTTGTTGGAGTTAGCTAGAAGATGCCGGGCATGTTTAACGCTTCCCGAATTTGTGGAGAATCCGATTAGCCTGCCAGAGATAGAATATGAGGATACTTATGCTTTTAATGAGGGTTTTGGTGTTTATGAGATTATGAATGATGAAGACCCTATTGAAGAGGGGGATGAAAGTTACGAAGAATATGAGGATGAGGCTGATGCTTTTGCCAGTGGCATGAGGAGATTTGATGAACCATCAGCCTCAGTAGAAGAACCTACCAAAGAAATAAATCTGGGTACGGAAGAAGACCCTAGGATTGTCCTCATTTCAAAGAACTTGCCACCATCCGAAGAGGAGGCGCTTATTTTGGTTCTTCAAGAATACAAAGACACGTTCGCATGGAGTTACGAAGATATGCCTGGACTAGACCCTGCGCTAGTTGAACATCGACTTACACTTAAGCCGAGGTCTGTCCCGGTCAAACAATGGTTGAGACGTTTCCACCCTAATATGGCATTAAAGATGAAAGAAGAGGTCGATAAGCTGCATAAGGCCAGATTTGTTAGAGTTGTCCTCTATCCCAATTGGGTGGCTAACATTGTCCCAGTCATGAAGAAAGATGGAAATGTCAGGATTTGTATAGACTTCCGGGACCTTAACCGCGCGTGTCCTAAAGATGACTTCCCCCTCCCTCATATTGATGTTCTAATTGACAACACGGCGGGATATGAGACTCTCTCATTTATGGATGGTTTTTCAGGTTATAATCAAATTCGCTTGGCTGAGGAAGATCAAGAGAAAACATCGTTCACTACACCATGGGGAACTTACTGCTATGTGGTCATGCCTTTTGGACTTAAGAATGCTGGAGCCACCTATCAAAGGGCTATGATGGCTATTTTTCATGATATGATCCACATTTATATTGAGGTGTATGTTGACGATTTGGTAGTGAAATCAAGAACGAGGATTGAACATCCTAGGGTTCTAGCCAAAGTCTTGCAAAGAGCACGGGAGTACCAATTGAAAATGAACCCTAAGAAGTGCGTATTTGGTGTTTCATCAGGGAAGTTTCTTGGATTCATTGTAAGTAAGAGGGGTATTGAGATTGATCCCAATAAGGCGAAGGCCATAAGAGAAATGCCTCCTCCCAGTAATTTGAAAGAAGTTCGAGGATTAATCGGAAGGTTGCAATTTATTCGCCGATTTGTTTCCCAGCATTCACAAAGATGCAAGCCGTTCTACGAGCTTACCAAGCCGGGAGTCAAGTTTCTTTGGGATGACAAGTGTCAGGCAGCTTTTGACGGATTGAAGGATTATCTATCAAATCCTCCTGTCCTGAGGCCGCCAGTTCCAGGCAAACCGCTTGTTCTTTATATTTATGTCCTGGATGACTCTGTAGGCGCTGTCCTAGCCCAAGTTGATGAAGAAGGAAAAGAGAGGGCAGCCTACTACTTGTCAAAACTTCTCAACCCTTGTGAGCAGAGGTACTCAACCATAGAGAAGACTTGTGCTGCTTTAGTCTGGGTAGTTCAGAAACTTAAGCATTATTTTCTAGCTCATGAGGTTCATGTCATTGCTCGTATGAATCCAATCAAGTTCCTTCTTGAAAAATCTGTTCTCACCGACCGATTGGCACGATGGCAAAGCTTCCTTTCTCAGTTCGACATCATCTACATTCAGTAAAAAGCAATTAAAGGCTATGCCATAGCAGAACATCTTGCTCATCATCCTCTCCCTAGATTTGACCCTGTTCGCTCAGAGTTTCCAGATGAGGAACTAATGTCCGTCAATCAATCCGACTCAATGTGGACGTTACATTTTGATGGAGCTTTGAATTCAAAAGGGAAAGGGATTGGCGTTGTTCTTCTATCAGCGGAGGGTATCACTATTCCACTCACCTCTCAGCTTGCATTTCCAGTTACAAATAATATAGCTGAATATGAGGCTCTTCTGGCCGGACTGGAGGCCACTCATCAATTTGGTGTTACCCACTTGCGAATTGTAGGTGATAGTCAGCTTATTCTTCGCCAAGTGCTCTCCAAGTGTCGCATGCTCAATCCTAAACTCAAACCCTATCAGGAATTGACCTCTGCTTATACCAAGCTTTTCACTAGATTAATCTTTGTCCATGTTCCTCGTGATCATAATATCTTAGCTGATACTCTCGCTTCTCTTGCTTCTTCCTTGGCTTTCCCTCCCGAAAGGGATTCCCATTCTATCATTGTTCACAAGCGGCTCACTCCCGCTATTCAAGATCCCACTTTCCTTAGGGTTAAGGAGGAGGTGCTTAGGAAGGTTGAGCAAGGCAGGATCATTGAGAATAAGGAGGTCATGCTATTGGACTTAGAGGAAGAATTGGACGATGAAGAAAAGCCGTGGTATTATGAAATTGCTAAGTATTGCCAGGATCAATCATATCCTGAAGAAGCTACGGCTGAAGAAAAGAAAGCCATTAGAAGGGTTGCCCAGCGATACACCCTGATTGGAGGTGTGCTTTACAGAAGCGGTCTCACTAGAGTTCTGTTAAGATGCCTAGATGATGATGAATCTTGGAAGGTTGTGGAAGAGGCCCATTCGGGAGTGTGTGGTGGTCATGTCAATAGCCAGATGCTTGCTAAGAAGATCCTAAGGCTAGGTTTTTATTGGCCCGCTCTAGAAGAGGATTGTTCTATCTATGTTCGAAGGTGTGTTAAGTGCCAACTGTACGCCGATAAAATTCATTCTCCTACTTCTTCACTCCATCCTGTATCTTCCTCATGGCCTTTCTCCATGTGGGCTTTCGATATCATTGGACCTCTTGGTGATCCGACCCTCCTCACAAAACTAAAGTCATTCATACTCACGGCGACAGAATACTTCACCAAGTGGGCGGAAGCGGAAGCATACGTGGAGATAAAAGCGTCAACCGTGTGCAAATTTATAATGAAAAACATCATCGCAAGATTCGGCATCCCGAGTACCATCGTCACCGACAATGGACCGCAATTCATCTCTCAGGAACTTCAGGACCTCTGCAACAGGTATAACATTGCATTGCATCATTCATCTCCTTATTATCCGCAGGGCAATGGCCAAGCAGAGGCAACTAATAAAACTTTGATTAAAATTATCAAGAAAACGTGTGAGGCTAACAAATTTGCGGATTGGCCAGAAAAATTGGTTGAAGCTCTTTGGGCCTATCGTACTTCCATTCGTACCCCTACTGGGCAAACCCCTTTCGCCCTAACTTATGGAATGGAGGCGGTAGTCCCTTATGAGATTCTTATCCCTTCTCTACGAGTTCAATTGGACAAGGAGCTCCCCATTGATGAGCGTCGCGAATCTCTCCTTGCTCAGTTGGAACTCCTAGATGAAAAGCGTCTGGCCGCCACCGAGCATGCGCGTATTTATCAAAACAGGCTTTCACGTTTTTACCAAAAAAAAAGTGATTGAGAGAAAATTCAAAATCGGTGAGATGGTAATTAAATAAATTTTTGTAAAACCAGGTGGACCTCGTTCAAAACTCCAACCTAACTGGGAAGGGTCCTTCATCATAAAAGATGTTTTTCCTGGCAATGCTTACAAATTAATTAATGCTGAAGGTGAAGAGCTGGCCCATCCTTGGAATGGCCTTTACTTGAAGAAATATTACCCCTAAACCAAAAAGAAAAAAAATAAGAAAAATAAAACCAAAAAAAGAAGAAAAAATAAAAGGAAAAAAAGAAAAGAGAGAGAGAAAAAACAAAAACAAAAACAAAAAAATAAAAACAAACAAAAATTTTGGAGGCTGGTATAGTACATGGGCCACGAGCCCGAAAAAATCAAAATCCTTAATTCATTCTTCAGTCTCGACGATTTAACTCTTGGGTCAATTCACGCACACACTACACGCTTTATTCTTAAGCTCAAGCAGCCCGAAATTTGAGGAAAGTCCGACCCAAACAAGAGTGTAAAAGCCTTACCTATTCTCTTCCTTTCGGCTCACGAGAGGAAATACAAGTTAGGGGTTACTAACCAAGCCTGCCTGCCGCCCTAGTAGGTGGAAGTCAGGGCCCAAAAGGGAACAAAATACTTAAAGCCCAAGTACAATTAGGTCTTTATCTGTTTCGGAAAAAAAAAGAAAGGAAAAGGAAGTTATGATAAAAGAAAGCATGTCAAGAGGGCAAAGTCCCCGCAGGGAAAACCCTGGTCGTAAGCATGCATGAATAAGGGCAAAAAGAGCAACAAAATTTCCCTTAGCCGAAGATCGAATCCCAACAGGCATTAGGGCAGGGGAGGAGCGTGCCCCATTCTTGAAAACCTTTCGTGAGCTTCCTTAATCATTCTTCTCTTCTCCCTCCATGGTGGGTTGTGAACTCGAAGAATGGCAAAGACCGACTAAGAAGGATGGGCTGCGAGAGAATATGAGTAAAAGCCTAAATAAGTCACGTTGGCTCTTTTGTTAAGTCTCTTGAGAAAGTCTAATGAATTTTAGATTATGATGGTTAAGGTTTCAAAGCTCTATACTATACTCGCCTCCAAAACAAAAATTTTCAAATAGGCGTCCTTTTCAAAATTAAGTGCCACTTTCAAAACAAAAATTCAACAAAAAACAAAAAAAAGTATATATATAAATAATAACAAAAAAAATAATTGTGGAATTTCAAGCCCTCTGCTTCTCATATGCTTGGTTGCATTCTTGTATGGGCATCTTTTACCTTTGGCTAGCATATGCTTGCTTGCATGGCGCATTTTATATCTATCATTTGCCTTCATTGATTAAAGGCTTGGCCCCTTGACCCATTATCAAGGTCAAAGTAAAGACATCCCTTGCTTATTGAGCAAGGGGCCAAGTCGAACAGATGGATTAACCTGTTTGTTCAAGTGTGAACTACAAGCGCAGGGCAAAAGTAAAAGGCGAGAAGGAAAAGAAGACACAAGTACACGACTACACAAGTGCTCAGGTAACAAAAATTTCAATCTCATATATATACATCATAAATATCTGGGTACAGGTGTGAGGGTGGAGGAGTACAAGTATAGTCTCTCAGCTCTCGCCTCCACTCTCCTCTTTCCTACTCTCGGCCTCACTCTCGTCCCCCCGACGAGGCGCTGGTGGAGGGGGCAGGGACCCCCGGGAAGTAGCTGGAGCTCGAGCCGGCTCCTCTGCCTTGCTCCTCTGCCGGAGAGAGGAGCCCGCCACAAAAGGAGAGCTGGTGAAGGCGTACCCTGCAGCTCGCGCCCGCTCCCAGCCTCGCTGAAGCCGCTCCTCGGTCGCTCGTAGCCGCTCCTGCGTAACGGCTAGCTGGGCCCTCAAGGCTGTAAGCTCCCGCTCGCAAGCTGACCGCTCCTCTCGATCCCGGGCACGGTCCGTCTGGTGCTGCTCACGGTCACGAGCGCGCTCCGCCTGGTGCTCCTCGCGCTCTCGAGCACGCTCCCTCCGCTCCAGCTCGAGGGTGACCCGCAACTCCGCCACATCCTGAGGCAGCTCCTCTCGTCGCCTCAAAGCTCTCTCAAGCTCTGTGACACGCTGCTCACGGATGCCCCGCTCCGCCCCAGCTAAGGCAGCCTGGGTGAGTGCCGCCTGTAACTCTGAAGTCTGCAAACATTCAAACAAATTATCAGTTCAACGTATAATTCAATAATTCATGAAATAAGCAATTAACAACTGAAAACAAAACTCACCCGGGTGGCCATCGCCTGCTGACCCTCCTCGATGCAGGTAAGAGCGGCCCGGAGCTCCTCGGTCTGTAAGAAAACAATTTTCATGAGCATATCACATAAATAATTTAATTTAATGCAAGGTTAAGTTTGAGTTTGAAATTTACCTGTGAGGCAAGGTCGCGCTCTGTTGCCTCGGCCTGTGCAACTGCCCCTGCTAGCTGCTCCGCTAGTGCCGTCGTCTCTGCACTGGGCCCTCTCGAGCTGGAGGCCTCTCCTGTCTCTCTCACCGCTGCTCCCTGCTAGGCACGCTGCATTCATTAAGATTGTCAGTGGCTAATCATCAATAATTCAAAAAAATTCATTTGCGTATAGGAATAATTTAAACACTCACCAGGGTCTCAAGGTCTGCCCGTGTGGCAGCTAACTGTGCCTCTAGGCTGTGTAGGTGGGCCTGTGCATCCATCGCCACTATATCCCGCGCATCCTGCATTCATTACATATTAGTCGCATGATAGATATACAAAGCATTTGCATTTAATTTAGAAATAAGTGCATTCATACATACCCCCAAGACCCTCATCTGGGGTCGGCCGGCGTAAACCTCCCAGTAGCGTCGGAGGTACTCGGAGCTGTCCGTCGCCTGTGAGGTGACTCGGGTCCCGCCACGCCGCCAGTCGACGTATTGGTCCGAGAACCGCACTCTCCAGTCGATCGCCTTCGTGCGACCGCGCGTCTTCTTGCCTATCCCACGCGGCTCTCTTACCTCGATCCACTCTTGATGTAGGTCGAGGGTCCTCATCACCAGCCTAAGCCGTAGCGGCTCAATCTCGTTCAGGCAATGAACCCAAAGCTCATGCCCAAAACGAGGTCGGCCCGCTACGACCCACTGCTGGCCCTCATCGGTCATCCCCTCGTAGGGTCTCCACCGCACCTGCATCCATAAACATACATATCATCATCATCCCATCATAATTAATAAATAAAAAATGCATAAATCATGCGTACCAGTGAGGCGGGGAAGTCTCGGAACTCCCGTTGCAACACTCGCAACTCGTAGGCGAGTGGGGCTCCAATCACCACCGGTAGCCAACGACGTGCTAAGGGGAAAGATCCCTCATCTCCAGGTCGCTAGTCGACGCGTCCCATCGGCATGTACAAGTGGCTCCAAATCTGCATTCATGCATCGCATTAGCAAAGCATTCATATGCATATGTATTCTAACAAGAAAACAAAAAAAATGCATACCTGAAGAAAAGGTGAAAAGCCACTGACTGTCGTCTCTCGACCTGTCCCCGTGGACATGTCTGCTATCAAGTGCGCCAGCAGCGCTGCTCCCCAGGCATATCTGCCAATGCCCTCCAAGTCCTCGAGTATCCCCAGGAATCGGCAGTTGATAACATCACCCTTCGTGCCGAGCAGCAGCCTCCCAAGCATCAAAAATAGAAATCTCCTCAAATCTCTGTCTGCTCTCTCCCTTTCACCCGGGTCCTGGCAATAGGCAGCCCTAGCCCCATTTATCAATCTCTGCAAAAACTGCTCTAAGGACTCCCTAGATCTCTGCCTAGAGTCCCCCAATCCCATAGCTATGGTAAGGTCAGTGCGAAAAATGGTCCTACACTCGCTAGGCGTCTCATAGACCGTCTCTAGCCCTAGCAGCCTCTGTGTCAGCTCACTATAGTCGGGTAGGGTGATCCCGCTTACAGCCTCCCCATCTACCCTCAGCCCAGTGATCCTAGCAACATCCTCTAGGGTAGGAACCATATGCCCCCATGGCATCAGAAATGCCCTGCTAGACCTATCCCATCTCTCTCTGAGTACCTGGATCAAGGGTAGGTCTGGTCTCACTAGCTCTATGCTCAGGAAGGCCCCAAACCCCATAGCATCTATCCTAGCCCTCTGGAACTCAGGGAGCCCATAATAAGCTGCTCGGACCTGGACCCAAGAGATCCGCGTCCTCATCAACCCCTGCGCCACAAAGGAACAAATTTTCACTTGAGTTTTCATATGTAATATTTGTTTGAGTTTAATCAATTAACACCTTTGTGGGGGGGCGTTATTTTACGATGTGTTTCTGGTAATTCCTGGTGCGACTTGAATTGACGACCCACCATAGGTCGTTGTTTGTTTGAACAACACCCCGGTGGAGGACGCTGCTTTGAAAGTAATTTCCCGAAGTTTGTGAGCATGTTTTCGATTGACGCCCATCCTTGGGTCGTCATTTGTTTAAGTAACGCCCCTGTGGGCGGGCGCGGCTTTACAAGCTATTTTCTGTTATAATTTTGGAAAAATATTAATTAACGACCGCCCCGTAGTCGTTACCTATTGAATTGACGCCCCGGTGGGGGGCGTGGTTTTCCTGCGATTTCAAGGTAGAAATTGAAATAAACAGAGACACATGCATTTTAAATTTAATAAAATCACAGGGAAATAACAGCATGATGGTAAAACATGATAGAATTTAAAATGATGACATGCTGCAGGGCGTGGTTTTCATGCGATTAATTATTTTCAAAAAAATGAAATAATGGAATTGACGACCCATTCCGGGACGTTACTTAAATTGACGACACCCCTGGGGGCGTCATTTTTCTGAGTCACTGGTTTGCCCTCTCCCGAGAGCTATGAAAATGGAAGAAAATGAAAATAAAATAAAAATAAAATGGAAAAATGGGGCGTGGGGGCCTACCTTCTGTCGTTTGGGCCCAATCATCCCTCCACGGAGGGGCTGCCGTGGTTGGCGTGGCCGCCGGAGTTGTCTGGGCCGAGGGGGTGCCGCCGCCGCCGCCGGTGGGTCCTTCTCCTTCTTCTTCTTCTCCTCCTTCTTCTTCATCCCCTTCTTCGTCTTCTCCATCGTCTTCCTCGCCTTCGTCTTCATCATCACCTTCATCTCCTTCGTCTTCTTCTTCTCCATCGCCTTCACCGCGTTCTTCCTCCTCACCGGCCGCCGCCGCCGGTGCTTCTTCGGCCGCCACGGGAGGGAGCTCCTCCACCGCGTGCTCTTCTACCAGGTCCACCACGTCGGGGGCGAACACCCTCTGGCATTTGTGAGTGCTGCCAGCCATCGGTTTGAGAGGAGAGAGAGAGTAGAGAGAGTAAGAATGGGAGATGGAAGATTGGGGGGTTGCGGTTAGGGTTTTGCAGGAGGGGAGAAAGAGAAGAAATGAACGAAGGAAGGAGAAAGGGGGGAAAGTAGGGTTTAACGGTCGAGATGAATTGACGGCTGTATGGAAGTCGTGTCTATGTTAATTGACGGTTTGAAGAGAGGCGTGGCCTTTCGATTTGACGGACTGAGGTTGGGCGTCATTTTAATTTGCGTGGGAATTTGTAAAATCATCGTCAGACGCATTAATGGGAGTTGATTGATGTGATCGGGCGTCATTATTACCCTTTGAATTTGACGACGACTAATACGGGCGTCCATTTTTGAACACGCGACGTGAGAAAAGGTGTTTTTTTCTGAGAAATCAAGGAATTATTTTGAAAATAATTTGAAAACTAAGGACGTGAATTAAGAAACGCCAGTGCCCTGGGCGTCAATTGTGGTTTTGAAATATAATGGACGACATTAGCTGAGGCGTGGTTTCATAAAGTGACGCCGTTGATAGAGGCGCTGTTAAGAACAGAGAACCCGAAGTTTGTTTTATCAGACAGAATTGCATAAATTGGAAGAGATGATCATTTTGACTCATTGTTTTGGCTCAAATAAGAATAGAATTTTTATTTCATTAAAAGAAATCACGATTATATTCTCTAAGCCACTGAGGGCCTTATCTTTTTGAGAGCCAGTACATAAGCTTTACATTTATCTTCTTCTTCTTCAACATGAGTCTTGGATCTATGAAAAAGTCCCACCTTCCATTGAGCCATTATGGTCTTGATTTCTTCATGATCTCCGTTTGAGCATAGTTCTCTTCTTTTGATTGGAGGAAGGTGAGAAGGTTCTTCTAAGAGATGTCGAGGAAGCCCGAGTTGTGGGAGGAACCGGTGTGCGTTGTAAAGGAAGAAGTCAGTCCCACCAATTAAGCGGAGCTCGATGCCGGAGGATAACCTTGAGCGAAGTTCTTGAGTTTTGAGAAAACCCGGTGTACATGTAAAATTGCTCTTTGGCATTGATTTGAAGTAATCCCTCCATTCATTCCTCTTCTTGAGCTTGGGAACTCTATTGGTCACCCTTTCACATAGACCCAATGAGTCTGTCATATACCGAAGTGGGCTCTTGGAGAAGATTTTGGAGGCCGTTTGGTTTGCTTGACATGGATCAAATTTAAAGTGGAAATCTATCCAACAAGCTAGAAGGAGCATTGACCCAAATAGGGGTCGTCCTAGTGAAGCCGAAGTGAGCCCGTTGTATAGGTTGGCTAATATTGCCCCACCTATTCTTTTTCCCTCCCACATGCTAGCTATAGCACTTAAGTGATGTTCCTCTAAATGGTCTTCCAATGAAGGGAATAATAAAGCTCCCGCTACACATATGACAAACCCTTTCATCACTCTCTCCAAAAGATCTTCATCTTCTTGAACCTTGTCCATGTTTTTGTATACCCATGAAGCCAACTTCAAAAGGTTGATTCCCTTATTGGCCTTTATTTGATTCACCAAATGTGGACTTTGGACAAGACTCATGAGCATGTCATGGGCTTGTATGGGCTTGGTCATATGAGCCATCCTTGATTCCTCTCCTTGCTTCATCCTTTTCAAACCCAAGAGCATCTCCACTTCTTCTAGGAGTATGGTAGCTTCAAAGGTTGGGAAGAGGAATGTGTGAGTATGAGGGTGCCATAATTCTATAAGAGCTCCAATTGAAGCCCAATCTAGGTGAATGTCATTGTAATGAGTGGCATGGGTGATGAGGCCAAGAAGGTTCCATCTAGAAAGGAAGGATTTCATATCTAATGAAAGTTTTGAAAGCAATAAAGGAAGCCATTTGATTTTCAGAAATCTTCTTCGACCAGGAATAATGGGGTAATCCTGAAAACATAAAACATAAAAAGAAGGATGGAAAAGAGAATAACATCAGAAATTTTGAAAAGAAAGAAAGACAGAACAAAAATAAAAGCTTCAAACACAAAGAAAACTTACTTGGTCTTTAGTAATTCTCCCACTGATGTGGCCTAGCACTTCACAAAACCTTGGAAAAATCATCCTTGGCCTCTTGGAAAGCCTCTACTGCATTAGCTGGTTCATCCTTCTGATAGTGTTACTTGTTCTGCTCTGTTGTTCTTCTGTTGCTGTTCTTTTGCTTAGTTCCTCTGTCTGCTTGACAGAAGATGGCTAGTTCCTTTGTCTGCTTAACAGAAAATAGCTTCGATGTTCTGATGCTTGGAAACACCAGCAGTTGCCCTATTTATAGTGTTTTGAACGTTAACGGGTATCATGGTTTGTGTTTGAATAAAACGATTTGCTGGAAGCTTAACTCCGAGCAGGAAACGAAAATAGATAATTAACGACGTGCTTTTTGGCGTCATTTGTTCAATTGACGACATCTTCAGGGTCGTCATTTATCCAGCGCCTCCATGGAGGGCGTCATTTGCATTCCAATTCCAACATAAACTTTTATTGCAATTAACGCCCCAGTGAATGTCGTCCTTTCTTGTTTTGACGCTGACCAGAAGGGTCGTCATTTTTTGAGCTTATGTTCTTGAGCTGCTTTCTAATATCATGATTTCTCATGAACTTAAGTGCTGTCATATCATGATTAAATTGTTTATATCAAGCACTTATGATCATATTTTGAGCTAATGATCTTTTTGAGCTGAGAAGTTTTGAGTGCAGGATGTGCAAGTCTGAAATGCTCGGATTGTTCTATTGGTAACATCACTTCGCTTTTGTATTTCCCTGTATGCATTGTTACTATATGGTATCTACGCTAGTATAGCATATCAAGGACCTTGTGGTTATGATGAACCTGGAATTTGAGTTCCCCTTCATCAAAAACAGTGATAATTCCAGGGGAATCTTGATCACACGGATAGGCCGTTGAGTCATTCAAGGTTTGGGACGATGGTTCCACTTTCTGAGTTGATGCGTGGACAAACGGGCTTCGGCTTAGTATCAGCTCAGAGATCCGGATTTTTGACCAAATCTAGATGGCTTAACAATATTATCCTTGATTATCTTTTATTTTAGTTTGTTTTAATTTTTCTTTTAGCCCAGCATGCATCATGTAGGACTTTGAGCTTAATGATGAAAGTCTTCATATTACGCCAATAATGAAGGTCGCTCGCTCTTAATTGAGTTGACATAAGATATTCCATTCCAAATCAAGTACTTTATTCTCTTTAAAACCGTTCAGGCTGGTCCCTTGAAAATCATCCCTTTGCTGGATCTTTATCTCAACTCACTTTACTTTTCTACAAATCCACCTTAGTTGTAGCACGTCCACATTGGCTAGTAACAGCTCTCCAATGGTGCCTCCCTGTCGTGCCCTCGCGCACATTTTGTTTATCTAGTTTAGTCTCCTTTATCCAGCTAATCGATGCTTTCTTGGAATCATCCGGAGTTGTTTTATTCAGAATCTTGGAAAGATTTCCAAACGCTTAGTGTCGGGAGCGTGTCACATCACACCTTGGCATCTACTTATCAGTATGTTCCACCTCATTCCACTTGTTTCACTTTCGCTTCATTCCGTCTCACTCCCTTGCAAAGCAGACGCCAAGGCGGGGCAGCTGTAGACACGCCAAAATTGACGCTATGTTGAGTAGATCTCATGTCACCATATGACGCCCCAAAGCGGACTTCGATATTGATTTAAAATGAAGTTTTTCTATTTTTTTATGAATTAATTGTGATTTCTTGTTTTTTTTCTTGGGTAATTGGAATTAACGCCCTAATCAGGGGCGTTATTTAAATTGACGGCCTGGCCAAGGGCGCCTCTTTAATAAATGGACGACTACCAATACAGACGTCATTTTCCGGATTTATTGGAAATTACGGATCGCAAGGAAAATGAAAATTGAAGAATTGACGTCTCTCTTGAAGACGTTGATTATTTGACGTCCGTATGACAGGCGTCAGTTCATCATTTTAAATAAGGAAAGGTAATTGTTTCTATAATTAAGTCTAGGAATTGACGACTTTATGGGCGTCGTTATTTTAATTAACGCCTTTTGTCGTGTCGTCATTTTTAATTAACGCCCTTCAAGGGGTCGTCATTTTCAATTCCATCTCCCTTTTGCCTCCTTCTTTCCAGTAATGATTCTTTCCCCATTTTAAACCTTGTGTTCGACTGGGAAGAGTGTTTCTTGATGGAGGATCATTACCTTGTTTTAATCCTTATTTTGCAAGGATATTTGGCCCTATAAATATCCCTCCTGATTCTCTTCGCGCGAGAGAGGCAAGAGAGGAAAAGGGAGCAAAAATAGAGGGATGCGAGTTAGCAGCAGCATAGATTTAGAAGAGAGTTGGCAGAGAGAAACACATACAGAGTTAACAGAGAGGAGAGCGTTTCTTTGATTGCAGGTGATTCTTCCAAGCTCTTCTTCCTGGCGGATTCCTCTCTTTCTACGGACGAACCTCTGCTACCCCTCTTGCATATTGAAGACTCCTTTCTCCCCCTCACTGCTGCACGCACAGCAGAAAGGAACCATCCCTTTAGCTTGTTTAATTGCTTTTGTCATTAACATATCATCATCATCACACATCCCTTCCTCTAGTACTTTGCTAGATCTCACATCACATCTATCTTGTTGCATTAGCATATTCATCCATATTTTTCAAACCTTGTTTTTCCTCTTAGGGGTTTTAAAAAACAAAACAAAACACACAAGGTGTGTTCATGCTCAATTTGATTGATTTCATATTTTTAGAACATTGATACTACACCCTTTTGGCTAATCCATTCTTGTTATTGTTTTCTTTGTGTGTGTTCTACAAGGGTAATCAAAGCTAAGAACCCCCTTCATCGGCCGGCCGGTAGAAGGAGGAAGAAAGGATCCATAATCTCACCCGCTCAACACAAGGTACATGCGATCATTCTTTTCTTCTTTGAGGTAACCCCTCTGGCGATCACATTCCCCTTAGCATCCTCGCATGCTCCCCTTTTCTCCATCTTTTCCCATTCTTCCCTTCTTTTTTTTCCTTTTAATTGTTCTAAGTGGATTTCTTAGAATCTACACTCATCACTTGAGTAGTCCGAATCCCCGCTAGAATTTTCTGAAAAGATTGAAAAAAATAGGGAATGAGCACACGTACCTAGTAGGTATCTTTGTATCAACATGAAGGTAATGTTTAAGTAAGTATTATTTTAGCTCTAGAAAAGAAGAATAAATGCACTCGATGAACATGCGAACAAAAGCAAAGTAACAACGCAAGTAACAAGACATGAATGTGAAGCGATGAGATTTATATATAGAGTTTGAGAGAATAATCAATCAAGAATGTATAATGGCCTTTCATGTAACAAGAATGTACTAGCATGAATCAAGAATGTACTTTTCATAACCATGAAGGTCATGCACTAGAAAGTCATGTAATCAAGAATGTATATTCATGTAGAGCCTCGTGGTTTTCACTCGTCTATAAAAAAAGTACTCTCAGCGCAATGCGACGCCAGTATTCATCATATCTCATGGTTTATAGCATGTTTCTGGCAATCAGCGAGGGGACTAGTGTCGAGCCCTTGGACACAATCAATGCCCGAACCGCATCTTCAAGTTATAAATCAGGTTACTTCCACGAGAAATATCAATAATATAGGCCAATATTGTACGAGTTCAAACTATAGTTTCATGATAACAAATACCAAGGTAAGAATGCTTCAATTACGAATATAAGAGTTCAAAGATGATTTAAAACAAGGTCATGCCTCGGAAGAATTCGACAGCACAACGGCATATTCTTTAGCTTCCACAATTTATTAAATAGCTTTGGAGTAAGGTGTTAGGTTCTAGATAATCAATAGACCATCTAGGAACATAGGAAAATCAACCCTTGGGTCCAACCTCAGGTTAAGAATACTGAGGACACTTGCGGTCATGACTGGACCGTTTAGTGGAAATAGCGGTCGTTTACTGGACCGTTTACATTCATTAGCGGTCAGTACTGGACCGTTTGTGGACAGAGTTGACGCAATGAACGAACTAGAACCATACGGTCATGGCAGGGCCACTGGGCTTGGTTAGCGGTCAAGTAAATGTCCGTTAATAGGTTCTTGCGATCTCCAGAGGGCCGCTAAGGTCCAGAACACAAAAAAACTCCGATAAAAGTGTTTTCTAAACAATTGGGTTTTGAGGGTACAATCAGCTCGGCGTCCTAGTGGGAATCCTAGGCTCGCAGAGACTTATAGAGGCCTTGAAACAAGATCACCTAGTCCAGTGAAAGGAATATCCAACGGAGAGTATCACAAGTCTAAGATTGTGTGCTTATAAGTGCAAAGTGTATCTAATAGCCATGCACCGGGATACGCACCATGTACTTAAGAAAAGACTCTTGATGAGAAAGGATCGTGATAAAACAGCGATCAAATCATACTTAACCAGCCTCATAGTTCATGAAAAATTTAATTTAATACAAATTATACAAGGTTTTGACATGAAAATAACATAAGTTTAAAATAAGCATTTAAAATATGCAAGGTCTATGATCTATCAAATATGAAACCCAATATAACCAATATTACGAACATGAAGTCAATACTAGGAATAAAACCTATTTACCTAGGTTTATGATATAGTTAATAAGGTCAATCTGCAATCTGTTGGGAGTTAACAAAGTGCAGATTATAGAAATTGATTAGCGGTCAGGCAAGGACCGCATGGTGTCGTTAGTGGTCTATCGTTGGGCCGCTAATGGTTTCTCGTAGTCTTGCAGAGACCGTTTAGGTTCTGTAGCAGTCTAAAACCAAGATGGGCTTGCAAGGCCTTATTCTAAGGGAATAGATGTATGAACACCAGCTAGAAAGGAAGTAAAACATGCCACAACAGAAACCAAGTTATGGAGATGCAAGGGTTTCTATAAATTAAGCAAGATTTTCATATTTGTAATTAAGGGTAGGGTTATGTATGTAGAATTAACCTAAGAGTGCGACGATAGTAAAACATGAAATTCTCTGCGTACAGTGCATGAAACTAGGAGCAATCATAGGGCTTTTACTCCTAACACGTTAATTTAGCCTTTTCATGAGATAACCTACCTCTGATTTAATCCCTAGACTTCAGATTTCTGACTGGAAGTAGACCCTAGTTCCTGCACGTCCTGTGCCAAACCAGCAACTTCCCGTCCCTCTATCTTCTGACCCTCTTGACCTAAATACGTAAAAATTGGAGGGTATATAGAAGATACAAAGATGAACAAATTGTTCTAAAGGATGAACTCCTAAATACCTCGATTTGGGCTTCCAATCCCTAGATCTTCTTTGGACCGGCACGTAGGTTCCTGAGCGCCTTGTAGAGGAACAACAACTTTTGGGGCTCCTAACTCTCTGGATGCTTGACCTCCTAGGATGAAATTTGGAGGAACGTTAGTTAATATTAAGGTAAACAAAAAGTTCTAAAGAACCAACCTGAAATACCAACTCCTTACTATCGAATAACGTGAGCCAAAACAGGGGTTCGTGCGGGTCGAAGTTAAGGTCTTTTTATAGGGTTTTGAGTTGGGGTTGAGGATTTGATCAAATTGAGAGTCCTAATTAGGTGTGGGATCAATCCCTAAGAGTCCTAGACATGCTTACACGTCTATACACTTCGATCCATGAGGATTTGAATGCCAATGATCCAAGCTTTCTTCGTTTCTCCTATTCACGGAATCTAGAGAGCTTAGCGATCAAGGAAGGACCGCTTTCAGGGGTTTAGCGGTCTCGCGATAGACCGCTAGGTGATGTTAAATCCAAAAAATTTGGATTTTCCTTTTTGTCTACTATTATCCCCTAATTGGTGTATATATCCTATTTTAAATCCAAAAGTTACCCAATTTACATTTCTAATAATGGGCTTGGGCCTAAAAGTCTTAGAAATTGATCTATATGTCTATTTGAGTTGGGCTTAGCCCTTTAATAAATATAGGGCCTTTAAATGGAGTTAAACAATCCCTAATTCCTTCTTAATATCTCATAAAGCCTTTTTGATTGCTTAATAATTATATTCAATCCCAAAAAATTCCTAGAAAATTCATGGGTGTTACATGCGGTGACGCCGCAGATGTAACAACCTCAACTCTGCTCAAGCCCGATCGACCCAGCACTGATGAATAGACTGATGATAGAATAGATGATTGAAAAGAAGATGGCCAACAGAGGCAATGATGAGTATACTGCTTTTGATGTGTACCGAGTGCCTTACCCTATCCATCATGCTGCTATGAGACTGCCGCCAGGCGTCACAAAGCCCCCGAAATTTGATAAATTTAACGGACAAGGTTCGCCGAAGGAGCATATAGCCTACTACATTAACGTAATGGGAGATCTGACGACCGATGAGTCCTATCTGCTCAAATTCTTTGGGTCCTCCCTCACTGTGCTTGCTTTTGAATGGTATTCAAATTTGCCTGCTGGAGCTATCAAAGATTGGTCGGATATGCAACGGCAGTTCCAAGAGCGATTCTATATCGCTGAAAGAGAAGTGACCATGGCCGAGCTATACGCTTCCAAGAAGAAATATGATGAGACCACTCTAGAATACATTAAAAGATGGTGAAACCTCAGCATGAGGTGCAAGCGCCTGCTACACCAAGAAGATGTCGTGTAGATTTGCAAGCAGAACCTAAAGCGAGAAATTCTTGAAAAGATGATTGGGGTCGAAATTAAGTCTTTTGACCGGCTGAACAACGTCATGGCGAAGGTCGAGGCATTCCTCTCCAGTCGCCCTTCTGCTCCGGCTGCTATAAATCAAAAGGCCAAATTGGCAGATAAGCGACCCACGCCCCAGGAAGTTCACACGGTTGACTTCAAGGTGTTTGAGCGGCAAGAAGACAAAGCCAAAGGGGTTGCCAACCCTTCCCCGACTGAACCCGATGAGCAACAAGAAGGCCCTTCCTTACGGACCATGATGAAAAAGCTATACTCCTTCCCCAAAGAAAGGACTCGAGTCTTATTTGACTGGGTCGTCTAATAAACAAAATTACTCTCCCGGAACCAAAAAGACCAAGAGACGTCGGAAGAAAGGACGACCCCCGCTTCTGCCTATATAAACAGATGATCGGACACTCTATCGAAGACTACTATCCATTCAAGGATGCTATTGAAAGACTGGTCAGAAAATGAGAGCTGCAAATGGGCGAACATAAAGTGGACCCTCCACGCGCTCATGAGTTGCCCGACCTGAAAAGGGTAGTATGATATCTCTATACCCGCTACCACCCGAAAAGCGGATGTTAGCTACAAAGGAGAATTGAAGGGAGAAGCTAAAGAATAAAGGAGGGGGCATCGCTCTCTCCTGTGATACATTGTCTACCCCGCTCGGCATGAGCCGAGCCACTGAAGAAGAAAATGAAGAATTATGCTATCCACCGCCTGATGAAGAGACATGCTGCTACATCCCTCCTCTGCGTGAGGGCATGGGGGCAAGAATGTCAACCTCAGAAGGGTGGAATGCTTCTAGCAACAACAATAAGTGGCCGCTGGTCCCGCTTAAAATTGGGACGGAAGGCAACACTTCTGGCTCCCTCCAACTTGACCCTGCCGCAGTAGCAGAGCTATATCAAAAGCTTCAAGAAGTCGAAGCACTGAGAAGAAAATTAAGCAAAATGGGCTTATACCTAGCTATACCTGGGCAGGCCGGGTCATCATCTGAGGCTTCGCGAGATGGCATTGAGTCATTCAGAACCTCACCACGGTCGACTAGGCTCCAAACGGCACATGATTATACAGGGGGCACCCCCTTTCAACAGCTCCATCACGCCCCCTTCGCGCGACCCTCAGCTCCCCGGGCATGTCAAGAGGCAGCTACCGTACCTCGTGCTATGGCATTCATGGCCCCGCTTCCACGACCGATTGACTCAAGCCTCGATCGCACAACTCCGGCGATAATGTACGAGCCAAGGGTGGAGCGTGCTGCTAAGATAAAGCTATCCAAGAGAGAAATCACCGAGGTAGCACTATACATGACCGAACAAAAAATTGATGAGTCTGCCTTAGCTTATATTCAACGATGGAGGGGTCTCAGTGCGAGATGCAGATCTCCGCCCAACTATAGGGATGTTGTCCAAATATGCAAACGTAGCATGAAGATGCACCGCCTGCTGAGTGCAATTGGCGTCAAAATTGAATCCTTCAAGCAATTGGATGATCTTGCAACGGATATTGAGGCCCTCTTGGCAAAACATTGCCCGGTTGCTGCCGCCCCAAATCATGAGCACAAGCCGGTCGGCAAGCCACCGGCACAAATGGAAACAAATCGTGCTGACTTTGAAGCCTTTGAGCGACAACAGAAGAAATTGAAAGAGGTAGTTGGCCCTTCTTCCACTAAGCCCCTTGAGCGGCGCTTCTCACTAATGGATAAAATGATGAAGCCATACTCCTTTTCAAAAGAAAAGACTCGGGTACTCTTTGAATGGACCCACAAATATGGAAAAGTAGTGCTCCCGGAGATCAAGAGACCAAATGAGGTCGAAAGAAAAGGTGATCCCCAATTTTGCCTATACCATCAAGGGTTAGGGCATTCTATAGAAGACTACTACATATTCAAACCCACCTCGCCCGCACCAGCTGCCTATCTTCAAGATGTCGGCCAATATGGCCTCGCTATACCAACTGGAACAACGCATGCTCTAGAGGGCATTTCAAGCCCCTCAAGTTATGGCCGGAGGCCGAAGGAATAGAAAATGCAGATGGGACCCCACTCTCGGGGCAAATGTCAAAGTGAAACAAGCTGTTGTCACCCCATATGGTGCTACATTGCCAACACTTATTAAAGTTGACAAAACGTAAATGAGCAAAGCCAGTCGGCTCTAGGGTCGACAGCTGAATGATGAAGATATGGAGGGTAACCTACTACAAGTGTTCTCTCCGAATGAAAAGATCCTGCATGATGTTAGCGTTGCTATACATGTTCTCATACAGCAGAGGATTGCTCATGCCCCTTTCTCCAAGAAGGTATGCTCCCACCCACCACAACCCTTCATGCCAGATGAAGAAGCGTGTGGCGCTGACCCAATGAAATAATAAAGACGATGATGCGGGCCCGTCGAAGGCTCGTCGATTTCAGATTTCTCTATCACATGTGTGTTGCTCGGACAATTCATTTTCAGTTACAATGCTGTCCAAGGAATGAAGTTGCATACCTCTTGTCCCCGGACAGCAAAAGCTCACATGGGCACAGAAGCAGATCAAGCTTTCCATAAAATGTTCAATCAAAAGGGGCCATCATGGCTGCTGTCTCGCTAAAACAAAATGAATGGAAAAATGATGAAAACAACAATGATGATGAGTGATCAAAAAAAAAGAAAAAGAGTGAAGTAAGGGTAACCCAAAGGTGCCGACTTCAAGTCCCACTACCCTACGGCTTGGCCGCCTCAGCCGAAACCAGCTTTCATACATGTCAATTACCCGTTTCCAGATATTCAAGATATCCTATCTCTCGGCTTAGCCATCTCGGCCAAAGCCTGCTGTTCCAAATATTCAAGATATCATATCTCTTGGCTTACCCACTTTGGCTGAAGCCTGCTATCAAATATTTCGGCTATTTGATTTCCCGGTGTAGCCATCTCAGTCAAGTCTCACTGTCAAAACCAATCCACTTGTCTCGCTGCAACAACCAAGTTCGACGCGGCAGCTCAGGCTTTTGGCCGAAGCTTGCTTCCCCACCGTCCTCTGACTCGTATAGCCAGCTTTCCAATATCTGTCGACTTTTGTAGCTTGCTACCTCAATAACCCTTGGCTTCTATGGCCCACTTCTCAATAACCCTTGGCCGTTACGGCCCGCTTCCCAATTACCCTACGGCTTTCATAACCTACTCTCGAGTATCCTTTTGGGCTTTATAGCCCGCCCTCGGAAATCGTTTTGGGCTTTATAGCATGCTCTCTCTTGGGCTTCATAGCCTACACTCAAATATCTTTTTTGGCTTTATAGCCCGCTCTCAAATATCCTCTTGGGCTTCATAGCCCGCTCTCAAATACCCTATGGGGCTTTATAGCCCGAAATATCCTCTTGGGCTTTATGGCCTGCTCGCGAAAAGCCGGTTGGGCTGCGCAGTCTGCCCTTTCTTGGGCTTTATATCCCACTCTCAAATAGACTTTTGAACTTTATAGCTTGCTCTTAAACACCCTTCGGCTTCTATAGCCCATTTCCCCAATATCCCTTTCGGCTTTGCGGCCTGCCTTTAAAAGTTCGCTTTGGCTTTCGCAGCCTACTTTTCAATACCTCTTGGCTTGTACAGCCCACTTTCCAATACCTCACTACTTTTGTAGCCTGCTGCCTCAACAATCCTGACTTCTATAGCCCACTTTCCAATGATCCTTGGCCTTTGCGGCCCGCTTCCTGTATACCGTACGGCTTTCATAGCCTACTTTCCAACATCCTTTGTGTTGTGCCCCTTGTGCCTTGATGATGCTGTGATGTTTTGATGATAGCAACAATAGTGTCACCACATAAGATTGCATGATTAATCTATGATTGAGTGCTTGATCTGTATGCCTTGATGATGATTTAACTGATGAGCATTCAGTTGCTGCTTTAGGTCAGTAAGGTCAGTGCACATATGTTTTGTCTAAGGCTAGTGCATTTTTGTCAGTCCGGCTGCTCAACAACCTCGGTGCATGTCACCGTTCATAGGCATTAAGGTCTGTGCATTCCACTATCTGTGCACATAGTCTTGGCGAGTGTTAGATCGGTGCATTGCTTATTCTGCGTCTCATGGTGGCCTGGAGTCGGTGCATGTGTGCGTGAGTCGGTGCATGTGTGCGTCTCACACACACCTTAAGTCGATGCACATGAGCCTTCACGGTCGGTGCAATGCAATGTTTGCTATGGGCTAGCACTATGTCGGTGCATATTCTTATTGTTGTGCTCGTTTTCATGCTAGTTTGGTACATAGTCGGTGCACATCTCACCAAGGTCCGTGCACGCTGCCACCTCGCATTCTCAGGTCTGTGCACGATCTCATACTTGCATAATAAGTCAGTGCAGTTCATGCATACCGCATACACATAGTCGGTACAATTTATAGCTCCGCATTCACGACAAGTCTGTGCATATATCTGCTTTGTTAACTTGAGCCCGTGCATACATAATCTCATGCTAAATCAAGTCTGTGCCAACCTCATAACCAATTTAGTGCATAAGAGATTCATGCATCTTAGTCCATGAAATGTCTGTAGTCTGCATAGTCAGTGCATCCGTTAGTCTTGTGCTGCAAATAAGTCTGTGCATATGCTAGTGTGACAGTACTGAACTAGTGCATATAATACCCTATGTCCGTGTACATCTTTCGTGATTGAATGAAGTCTGTGCATATTTTATACATAACTGAAAGACACTTATGCAACAGGTCAATAGCTCGTGTTCTTCAAGAATGGCACGTGATCCAATGATGATCCTCACTCAAAGATGCTGCCACGTGGACCCTGAAGCTTCTAGATTCTGACAAGTGGCGATTGTCTCCTGAAGCTTCCAGGCTGGAGCGTTCCCTCCACACTCCTAGGGCAAGAGCTCGTCAACCTGACCTGATGGAGTATATATATAGTCTGCTTCCTGCAATCAGAAGGACATCTCTCAAAAAGTAGAAGAAGAAAAAGAGAAAGAGAGAGATCGAGAGCAGCAGAGAAACGCAGAAGAAGAAGAAGTAGACAGGAAGAGAGAGAGATCGAGAGTTTGAGAAGAGAAGAAGAGAAGCTTCATCTGAAGATTAGTCCCTGCTGGAATCTGGATCAAATCCAATCCAGTCAGCTCCTTGAGAGCCATATCTGCGCTTTAGTGTTTACAGCTTTCAGCTGCTGTCATTTCCCATTTCTTGTTTTCCTTTTTATTGTTACTTCAAGCTGTAGCAGGGGAGGATTCCTCAGGACGGGTTAAGCTATAAGCTCCAGCGGTTGCAGAGGTGTGGTGTCCTCTGGACGGCGAAGCTGTAATGCCCAGCGGGTCAAGCTGTGTGTCAGCGGATGGCTAAGCTGTATTGCCCAGCAGAAGCAAGCTGTGATGCTCAGCGGATGTAGGCAAGCTGTGAGGCCCAGCTGTTAAGCTATGTATCAGCGGGAAGCCACACTCTGGTTGGAGTGTGGGGTGAACGTAGGTCTGGAGGACCAAACCACCTTAAAATCTTCTGTTCATTGTGGTTTGATTGTTTATTTTGCTCCGCTAGATGTATGCTTAGGAACGTTCATGATAGTCTAATCTTATATCTAGTGAGAGATAAGGCTGCACACTGTGCGTTCGATTCTGGTCTTGATAGAGTCTAGTTGATTAGATGAACTAAGTCATCTCTTTAGTCTATATGGAGTAGATCAGAAGTACAGTCTCTCAGATCTTCCTTCCATCTTTTGAAGAGTGCATCTAAGCTGATTAAGGCTCCTGTGGGTTTTAATTCCGCATCTCTGTTTGTTATTAGTTTTAATTGGGCATAGTTTTAGAGAGGGATTCATTCACCCCCCCCTTTTTGAATCCATCGCACCGGTCCCATCAATTGGTATTAGAGCGGGTCTCTGTGTATTAGATCTAACGATCTACAGAGGATCCTGCTACTTCTGTGGTGCATTTCAGAGTGGATCTGGTTTTGTCGCTTTTGGTGCTTCAGTCTTTCTGAGTCGTGTCTTGCTGTACTTCGGTTAATTCCGGTGCACTTCTCATTTCTTTCTATTGATTAATTCATCTCTTGATGGCTCATCCACCAATCTTCAGAGGTGATGGTTTTGAGCTATGGCTGAAAAAGTTGCGTCGGTATGTAACTCACGGTTCACACAAATTATCAAAAGATAAATCCAAATGGACCGAGGAGGACACATTGAAAGACTCCGTCAATTCTAGAGCATTGAACATGGTAAAAGCATTAATTGACAGAGCACTAATCTCATACGTCTTATCTTGCAGGTCTGCCAAAGAAATCTTGAACAAACTGAAGGATGGCAGCTGCAAAAATGATAATCGATGCATGATGGCTAAAGGAAGTGAACATAGCAGCAATCAAGATGAAGAACAGGACAATGATCAGGTAAACATCTTTGAAGACTATGCTCTGGATGATTGGATTGCTGCATATAATGAATTGCTAGAGTCTCATGATCATCTAAGAAAACAATATAAGAAGATGAAAAAGAAAATTGACAAAAATGATTCTAATTCATCTTGTGAAAAGTGCTTGAATATCAATGAATTATATGATAAATGTCTATCTGAGACTCACGTGAATATGAAGCAAATGTGCTTGCTGAAAAATGAAAACCAAGAATATGCCAATAAAATCTCTGAATTAGAAAGTTAGTTAAAGCTGAAAACTGATGAACATCTGATAAACCTGGAAGAGTTGGAAAGAATTAACTCTGATCTAGAGAAATTGAAAGCTAAGAATGGAGAAATTCAAAGGAATAATAAAAATCTGAAATCTGAAATAGAGAAAGTTAACAAGGAAGGTGTGCAGGGTTCCTCTCTAAAATCGATCTGCAACAAGTGCTTGACTCTAAAAGAACGTAATGAAGATCTGTATGATGAAAATGAGGGGTAGAGAAAATTAATTGAATCTCTAAAAGAAGAAAATAAAGAATTGTTGATTGAGAAAATTAAAGTTGAAGAAAGAGAAGACGAACTAATTAAAAGATTGGAATCTATATCCAGTAGTAAATAAATTGAGAAGCTAACCAATGAGAACAAGGAACTGAAAGAACAAAACAAAAAAGTCAAGGTCCTAAATACTGTTATTTCAGAGAGGCTTCTGGCTATAGCGAGAGAAAGGTGCGCTAGTAAGGAAATTGAAGCTGAAAAACTCGAGGAGGAAAACCATGAATTGAAAGCTAAAATTGAGAAGTTAAAACAATTAAACACTGGTATGTCTGAACAGCTTCTCATATTAGAGAAAGGAAAAACTGCTTACAATGAAGAGACTAACATATTGAGCAGTCTGGAACAAGAAATTGAGAAGTACAAAACTGCAAACAAAGTCCTAAGTGAATGTGTAAATTACAGTGAACAGGAGATAGCCAGTTATGAACTTCACATCGCCTTTTTGGAAACTAAAATTCAGGATCTGGAAAAATCAACATCCGAGTCTGCTGAAAACAAGAGAAAATTGAAAGCTGTTATGAAAAGTGAGGATAATAACTCAAAAAAGGGGATAAGTTGCAGTTCTGATGTTAAGGAAACTATTAGAAACCAGCTATACACCACCTTCGTGCAAAATTCTGAAGTAGCTAGTACCACAAGTCAATCCCCAAAACAAAATGAAGACATGAAAACTTCTTCATCATCTGTCTTTCAATTTAAGGCTCAGAAAAATGAAAAACAAACAAAAATTGTGAACAAGGGTAAACAATTGAACAAGAATGGTAAGAAAAATAAGGTCAAAAATATCCCTACTTGTGTCTTGAAATATGCTAGCTCTGCTGCATCTGATGGGTCAATGCATACTGCTCATAACTCATTTACTTATTCGTATGCATTTGATAAGAGTGTTTCATGTCATTATTGTGGCAAGGTAGGCCACGTAATGAATGATTATAGATTATTGATAGAAGATGAGCGTGCTAGTGAAATATTGCATTCTAGAAATTCATTTGGTAGAAACCATGCTACTAGGAAGTCTGGTGCATCATGTCATTACTATGGTAGGCATGGTCATCTCATGAATGCTTGTTTCATCATGAAACAAGATGATAAGATGCATGCTAGGTCTTCTGGTAATCATCATGGCCCCAAAAGAAACACGTTTGCTTCAAACCAGCACATTATTTGTTTTAACTGTAACAAACGTGGTCACAAAGTCATTGAGTGCTGGTCTGGATCTACTTGGGATAAAAATAGTTCTAAAGGTAAGCACACCATGTGCTTCGAGTGTGGGAAGCATGGCCATACAGTCGAGGACTGTTGGCATGTTCAGGAAAATTCTGTTAATCCCTATTTTGTCAAATTCTCTGCAAAACGACCTGTGAACTTTTCATGCTTTGACTGTGGTAAGCCAGGTCACAAATCTACTGAATGTTGGCTGATTAAGAATAAGAAACAAAATGTCCATGAAAACAACAGAACATTTCATGCTCAGGTTCATAGGTCTCATGTTGCTGTTGATATGCATCATAGGACCAGAAAATCTACTGTTTTATGTAGATATTGTGGTAAATTTGGTCACTTCATGGCCAATTGTTATCTGATGGATTTTGATGACAATGTCGCTAAGAAACTGTTCATAACTCCTGTTAGGGCTAATTCAGGACCCAAGGCTGCTTGGGTTCCTATAGGATCAAAATGATTACTTTGCTACAGGTGTGCCTTGGAATGAATAAAGAGGGGTCAATAAACCAAGGTACTCAAAAATTAAAAGACCCCATGGTCCTGCCCTTCAGGTCTGTTCTGAGCAATTACCTCGAATTCTGTCATCTGAAATTGTGAGTTTGAAAGGTTTGAATATCATGTTGATTCGGTCTGTGCTGAATTGAAATCATCTAAAAATTTGAATTACACATAATGTTTATGGTAATCTTCTTTTGATTGAATTGCATGTCTGTTTCATGAGCTTTCATCATAAAATCATGTGTTACGTTTTCTTTATATACCATGCACTTAGTCAGGGGGAGATTTACTGCGTTTGTTTAATTTTCATGATGTTCATGTGTAGTTTTATTACATGTTGCATCTAGACAGGGGGAGCATTCATGTTTCATCACCTCTTCACCTCTTGAACTCTTTCTGTCTAACAATCTGATCCATTCTCGGCACTTGGGTGGTTCACCTAAATTCTCTGCTGTCTCTACTTGCATAGTTGATCTATCTGTATTCCAGACTCAGCTACTGAAATTGATTCTGCTCCGCATATATTTGATGCGCTTCTCTCCTACTGTTATTTGCTCTACCAGCTTGTACTTATCTAACACTCACATCCTTTCAAGCTGGTCTGATTAATCTGGTTCTTGTTCCAGGAATGATAAGCTGTTTAGTTCCATTGTTTGGACTGATCTGAGATCCTTATGGTGCGTACCATGTTTTAGTCTGAATTCTTAAAAGAAATTCCTATCATATAGGTTTAAGAATGTCTAATGATTCAGACTGATATAAGTCTAATGTATTCTCAGATTTGTATTCAAATGTATTGAAAGTATCTGGATGATGAGTTTTAATAAATTTTAACCAACTGTGTCATGAATACCCTAGTCTCACCCATCTGTAATATGAAAATGTGATATCAAGGCTACTTTGGTAGAGACACATAGAGTGAGTATTATTTTTAAACATTAACCTGAAAAATGTTGACTATATGGAAAAATTGAATTCAGAGCAATGACTTGGTCACTGAGAAACTAGGTTCTCTATCAATGAAATATAGTAAACCTGTGTCATGAAGTGCCACAGTTATCTCTGGTGAAAATTTATTGAAAAATCTGACAGAGAAATAACATGTCTGTGTTGAGTAACTGGGGAGTCCGGCCTCTAATCAAGGTGTCTCCTCATGTAAAAAGACACTTCTATTGCTAACTCTGCTCTCAAAGTTGAGAGGCAATGAAAGTTATCACATTGAGTAACTGGGTCACTTCACCTAAGACATGTTGTGCCTCATGTAAAAAGGTGTTGATTAACTTAAATTGCTCAAGAAAAATAATGTGCTATCAAAAGAAAATATCTTGCAAAATCAGTCAACTCACATTCTAGTAAGGGTGTTTAATCTCAATTCTACTCAGTGTGACTCTCAAAGGAGTCATCGAGTTCATTTGAGTAAGATGGAAGGTGGTTGTTTTTGAGTATTGCTTGATTTATTGATTCACCTTTATTAAAACCTACCTTCAGATATGAGTATTGAATTTAATTGACAAATTTGGTATACATCATGGTTAAATTAGTTGGGTCATGTCGGTTAATTCATAACCCCCCTATGATAGGAGAGTCTTTCCTTGTGAGGACTTATTACTGTGGTACCTGCCATACAATTTCCTCTGATCAGGTTCACCTCTGGCAACTTAATCATCATGCTAACTTACCTGTTGGAGATCATGTGCCTTACTTGCTGTTATTTACTCCTACCCTTGGTTACATCTACTTCATTTACATCATCAGTTTCACTCTCTACACTGTTGGAATCTTCCATCTTGTTTCTGTATCCCTGACGAATGACTCTTGTAACTGGTTCTGGTTTTGTGGGCCTTTCACCTGCATTGTTCTGTCCATACAAATGTAAGGTGTGCCATAACCAATTTTGCTTCAGAATTCTTGTGGTGGTGGATTCCAGTATGATTCATTGGATAACCAGAGTCCATCCCTGTGGATACATCGTGTGCTTGCATTTTCGATTCCTTTCATGCTCTCAGGGGGAGTTCTGGGCATTATAGATATTCATGATTAGGTCAAAGGGGGAGGTCTGTTTTTCAAAGGGGGAGAATAGGTTCATGCATCATATTATTTTTTTTTCACGTAAACTACCTTCTTTTTGCGGAAGTCAAAGGGGGAGAATAGTTTGATTTGTCAAGTCTGTGTGACTCTTTGTGTTGCCATCATCAAAAAGGGGGAGATTGTTGTGCCCCTTGTGCCTTGATGATGCTGTGATATTTTGATGATAGCAACATTAGTGTCACCACATAAGATTGCATGATTAATCTATGATTGAGAGCTTGATCTGTATGCCTTGATGATGATTTAACTGATGAGCATTCAGTTGCTACTTTAGGTCAGTTAAGTCAGTGCACTTATGTTTTGTCTAAGGCTGGTGCATTTTTGTCAGTCCGGCTGCTCAACAACCTCGGTGCATGTCACCATTCATAGGCATTAAGGTCTGTGCATTCCACTCTCTATGCATGCAGTCTTGGCGAGTGTTAGGTCGGTGCATTGCTTATTCTGCGTCTCATGGTGGCCTGGAGTCGGTGCATGTGTGCATGAGTCGGTGCATGTGTGTGTCTCACACACACCTTAAGTCGATGCACATGAGCCTTCACGGTTGGTGCAATGCAATGTTTGCTATGGGCTAGCACTACGTCAGTGCATATTCTTATTGTTGTGCTCGTTTTCATGCTAGTTGGTGCATATTCTTATTGTTGTGCTCGTTTTCATGCTAGTCGATGCACATCTCACCAAGGTCCGTGCACGCTTGCCACCTCGCATTCTCAGGTCTGTGTACGATCTCATACTTGCATAATAAGTCAGTGCAGTTCATGCATACCGCATACACATAGTCGGTACAATTTATAGCTCCGCATTCACGACAAGTCTGTGCATATATCTGCTTTGTTAACTTGAGTCTGTGCATACATAATCTCATGCTAAATCAAGTCTGTCCCCACCTCGTAACCAATTCAGTGCATAAGAGATTCATGCATCTTAGTCCATGAAATGTCTGTAGTCTGCATAGTTAGTGCATCCGTTAGTCTTGTGCTGCAAATAAGTCTGTGCATATGCTAGTGTGACAGTACTGAACTAGTGCATATAATACCCTATGTCTGTGTACATCTTTCGTGATTGAATGAAGTCTGTGCATATTTTATACATAACTGAAAGACACTTATGCAACAGGTCAATAGCTCGTGTTCTTCAAGAAGGGCACGTGACCCAATGACGATCCTCACTCAAAGATGCTACCACGTGGACCCTGAAGCTTCCAGATTCTGACAAGTGGGGATGGTCTCCTGAAGCTTCCAGGCCGGAGCGTTCCCTCCACACTCCTAGGGCAAGAGCACGTCAACCTGACCTGATGGAGTATATATATAGTCTGCTTCCTGCAATCAGAAGGACATCTCTCGAAAAGCAGTAGAAGAAAAAGAGAAAGAGAGAGATCGAGAGCAGCAGAGAAATGCAGAAGAAGAAGAAGTAGACAGGAAGAGAGAGAGATCGAGAGTTTGAGAAGAGAAGAAGAGAAGCTTCATCTGAAGATTAGTCCCTACTGGAATCTGGATCAAATCCAATCCAGTCAGCTCCTTGAGAGCCATATATGCGCTTTAGTGTTTACAGCTTTCAGTTGCTGTCATTTCCCGTTTCTTGTTTTCCTTTTTATTGTTACTTCAAGCTGTAGCAGAGGAGGATTCCTCTGGATGGGTTAAGCTGTAAGCCCCAGCGGTTGCAGAGGTGTGGTGTCCTCTGGACGGCGAAGCTGTAATGCCCAGCGGGTCAAGCTGTGTGTCAGCGGATGGCTAAGCTGTATTGCCCAGCAGAAGCAAGCTGTGATGCTCAGCGGATGTAGGCAAGCTGTGAGGCCCAGCTGTTAAGCTGTGTATCAGCGGGAAGTCACACTCTGGTTGGAGTGTGGGGTGGACGTAGGTCTAGAGGATCGAACCACCTTAAAATCTTCTGTTCATTGTGGTTTGATTGTTTATTCTGCTCCACTAGATGTTTGCTTAGGAACGTTCATGATAGTCTGATCTTATATCTAGTGAGAGATAAGGTTGCACACTGTGCGTTTGATTCTGGTCTTGATAGAGTCTTGTTGATTTGATGAACTGAGTCATCTCTTTAGTCTATATGGAGTAGATCAGAAGTACATTCTCTCAGATCTTCCTTCCATCTTTCGAAGAGTGCATCTAAGCTGATTAAGGCTCCTGTGGGTTTTAATTTCGCATCTCTGTTTGTTATTAGTTTTAATTGGGCATAGTTTTAGAGAGGGATTCATTAACCCCCCCCCCTTTTTTTGAATCCATCGCACCGGTCCCATCACTTTGGGCTTTTATAGCCCGATTCCAATGTCCTTTGGTGTTATAGCCTACTTTTTGACACCCTTCGGCTTATAGAGCCTGCTTTCCAGATAGCCCTCAGCTTTTATAGCTTGCTTACAAATTAACCCTTTGGCTTTTATAGTCCGCTTCCCAATGCACTTCGACTTTGATAGCCTGCTTCCCAATTATCTTATGACTTTCATAACCTACTTTCCAAATATCCCTCAGCTTTTAAAGCCCGCTCTCCTGCTATCCTTTGGCCTTTGTAGCCTGCTCTCCTGCTCCCTTTGGCCTACTCTGCCTGTTTCCCCGACATTGGCTCCCATAGTTTGCTCCCCCCACTGCCCTTCGGCCTACTCGGCCTGCTTCCCTGACATCGACTTTTGTAGCCTGCTTTCCCACTGCCCCTTAGTCTATTCGGCCTGCTTCCCTGTTATCGGCTTTTGTATCCTGCTTCCCCGTTGCCCCTTGGCCTATTCGGCATGTTTCCCTATTGTCAGCTCTTATAGCCCGCTTTCTGGCTGCCCTTTGGCCTACTCAGCATGCTCCCCCAATGTCAGCTCTTGTAGCCTGCTTCCCTGCTATCCTTCGACTTTATCGGCCTGCTCTCTCGCTACACTTTGACTTTTATAGCTTGCTTTCCTACTATCCTTGGGCTCTCGTAGCCTGCTCTCTTCATGTTGGCTTTGTAAAGTTCGCTCCCCTAACTTCGACTTTTAAAAGCCTGCTCTCCCGCTTCTCATCAAAACCCACTGTTTCACTTTCGAGTCCCCGTTAGGGCTCACATTAACACATGAAATGCTTCCCCCCTTGCATTGGCATTGATTCCATTCCTACAAATGATACACAAAAATAAAACGCAGCTATGATAGCGATATATGGATATTTTACGTGCTATTACTTAAAAAAAAACTCGCTTGCATGGTTTTGATTTTGAATGCTCAATCGCCTTGCTTGCATGCTTGCTTATGATATAGCTAAAAAAAACGTTCCTTCAAAGTTTCTAGGACTTTACTTCCTTGCTAAATAATACTGCCTCGATCTTAGATGTGTGTATCACGACACACGCTAAGGGGGAAAATCCAAATCTGTGGTGGGTGCATATGTCAAGGGGAATAGTTATAGCTATGTCATTAGTATAATTCACAAGAATATACCTGAGACAAAACTCTCACACCTCACACACAATATGATTAATGATCTCCAACCATAGGGACGCATGCTGTTCTTTCTACCACTCTATGAATGCTCGAATGCTTGCACTCACACGAAAGGTGATCGTGAGGAAAAAACTACCTACCCCCTTCAAAAAAGAAAAAAAATAGAAGGGAAAAGAATGATGATGGTATGCAGATCCTAGTAGCCGAAAATCTCCACAGAAACAAATGAGGAAAGTCGCGCGAAATAGTGAAGCAAATTCCATGATTACAATAAAGATGAATCCTAGTAGCCGGGAATCTCCATTGAGACACATGAGGAGACTCGTGCTGAACGGTGAAGTCTAGAATTTCAAATAAACAAAGGGGATTGTACGAAACTACCGAAAGTCGAAAGCCTAAATATGTGTGTGGGTGGAAAAGTAATCCTCTAGTGTTACTTAGAACGCCTGTGCATCCCTATGTTTGGGGTTTACTGCTTGTATATCTACGCTTTCACTCCACGGAGAAACAGTCTCAGGTGAAGACTGTGATTAAAGTTATCCACATAAGCTATGCGATGTCCTCATGACGAACACACACCCTTTTTAGCTGTGCTTCGTGGGTCGCGCTTTATCCATAGATAGAAGCCACTATCCCTATCCTATCTCTGATAAAGGGAGCTATGCTATATATCTATTTGTGTGATTGTTGTCATTGGATGCTTGCATGCCTGAATGAAGAGAAAATAATAGATGAATCATAATAGAATAGATGAATGGAAACTTCCCCGATTTTGGCTCCCGGAGCCCGCTTCCTCACTTTCAGCTCTTGTAACTTGCTTTCCCGCTATCTTTCAACTCGCGTAGCGCGCTCACTCAATTTTAGATGTTCAAAGTCTACTTGCCCGATTAGGGCTCTCGTGTCCCGCTGCCCCACTACCCTTCGGCTCTTGCAGCCTGCTCATCCGATTTCGGCCCCCTCGCGGCCTGCTTCCCCAATCCGAGCTTTCGTAGCCTGCTTTCCCAATCTCGGGCAGGGCCCGCTCTCCTGACCACGAGAATGAACAAACACTTTCAAAGCAGACTGCACCCGCATGCCCCGCTCCCTCGTCCCTTGTTCGCACCGTCTACGGGTGGGGGGCATTTGTTGGCACCAAAAAAAAAGAAGAGGAAGGAAAGATGATTATTGAAATAAAAGGAAAGAATGATGAATGAAAAGGGGCCAAGCCCAATGAAAGATGAGAATGGGCCCAAATCAAAAAGGGCGAAAACCAAATGAAATGAAATGGGCCAATGGGAGTGGGCCCGAAGCCAAGAGCAAATGGGCCAAAGGTGAATGGGGAGGAAAGGGATATATATATATAAATAAATAAATAAATCAAAAAAGTGATGATTTCTCCTCCGGGTTTTCTCCTCTCACCTTCCCTCACGGAAGGAGGTTGACTTCCTCGCACCCCCGTCTCCGCGTGGCTTCCTCTCCCTGGTCATTTATTGCCGCCGCTTGACCCACTCCGTCGGCCTGCCTGCTCCACCAGCCGGGCGTGTCGCCCCTCTCCCTACTCCGCGCGAAGCCCCTCTCCATGCCCCGCCGCAGCGACAGTGGCAGTAGCAGCCGCAAGCAGCTTCAGCAGCAGTAGCTATGTCATCTGCCCAGCCAACCACGACAGCAACAACTGGAGCAATGGCAGCACGAGACCAGGAGGACAATTGGGGAAAAAAGCCCCATAGGCCCCTTCGAACAAGGACCTCAAGGTTCTATAAAAGGGGTACCCCGGGCCAAGAAGAGTTTTTTCGGTTGGAGTTTTTGGCCCGAAAAAGAGAGAGAGAGATCCCCACAAGAAGCTCAAGAGTTTACCCCTTGAGTCTAGAAAGAAAGAGAGAGAGGTGAGGGGAAGGAGGTACGGCCCCCCTTTCTTGTCCTTTTATTCTCTCTTGCCATTCTGCATTTCCTTTGATTCTCTTGTGTCATTTCTTTTGGGGCCCTTGCCTTTGCATTTCCGTTCGACGTAATGTGAGCTTGTTCTACTATGCAATAGAAAGAAAGCCCCTTTTGGAAGATCCTCTAGCTGTAGTTTGCCTCGATACTCAGTCTGTAATGTCTCCGGCCCTCCTCCTTCCCAACGCATTCCCGTGCATCCGTGGGGTTCTTTATTTGTTGCCAGTTAGCATTGCTTGAGAGGGCCCTCCGCCCAGATTTTGTTGCAACCTATGGCCGCTGTTTTGAACGGGGTATGCACATTATAGTCATCCGCTGAATCCGGGTTGTCCGACTCTCGTATGTTTGTCTCGACCCATTCCTCCTCTCGGAGTTCTACTGGAGCGATGCTACGGGTGTTGCCGCTTCCGTGCGCACACATTCACTTTCTTGAGGACTCGTGAGGACGGTTCCACGGGTTTCATTTCCATCCACTCACCCTCTCAGAGTTCTACAGGGGCGATGCTACGAGTGTTGCTGCTTCCGTGCGCACCCGTTCACTTTTCCGAGGACTTGAGAGTGTGATTTTATAGGTGTTGCCGTTTCCGTGCGCACCTTATCATTTTGGGGACATCACTCCTTGTGGACACGCACTCACTTAAACCCCCCTGGCTCTGGGACAAGGGGAGGTGCTGTCGGATTTTTGCCGAGTGATCTGAAGATAAGGGAATGTCAAGATATGTGAGCCGAACTTAGCAGCCATCATCACCAACCATTGAGCAAAAATTCAAAAAAAAACTTATCAATATGGACTACTCTATATATAACCAGAAAAAAAGAAGGGAGGTAATAATGGCCAACCTACTGAATTTGCTAAAGCAAAATAAATAAAACGAGGAGATTTGAATGATCAGCAGGCATAAAGAAGGCCACCGCTGGCCCCGAATTCTAGAGGCCGGCTAAGTCAGGAACGGACATTTTGGGCAAAGAGTGAAATGAGAAGAAGCCCGATCATCCCTAAATCTCCCTGTTAAATGAACTATGTGAGCCACATGATTTCCCCTGGCAGTGGACAGTCCCTGCCCTTTCTCCATTCATGCATAGCCATAGATGTGTTGGGCATTCAAAAAAAACGAAGAAGAATGTTCCCTTTTTTTTATGAACAAACACTCAAAGACCAACAAAGCCCCTATGTTCATCTCCCCATGCATGATCTGCATAATTGAGCTTCAGGATTAAAACGAAATTCCATATGCAATAATATGTGAACGCCCCTCATGGCTGGACTCCATAAATGCAGTGGCCAGATCAGATTTTGAGATTGCTAAAAAATAGAATAAGCAAGCCAAGGAGGTGAATCTTGGGCATTGAAATTGCTTGATTCAAGAATTGGAATATGTTGAGGTGCTATGGACGGATTCAGAGGGGGGTGAATGAATCCCCTTCGAAAATTCTGGCCAATTTAAATGATTAAGTTACAAATAGTAAGCTATGCGGAATTAAAGATTGATTAGCTTAACAGAATGTGAGCTATTGTGAAACATGGACAGAATAGATGATAGCTGACTCTGGGCTATGATGAGGCACATAGTCAAATAGATGGTCAGCGAAAGCAATGAACTACTCAGCAACTTCAAACGGTTTGCAGAAGTAGATTAAGCACACTGAGAAATCTTAAAGCACTCAGACAGAATAATCAATTGAAACGCACCTAGGCATTCATCTAGCGAAAATCAGATAAGAAATCAAACCACGGTAGACATGAGATTTTTAGGTGGTTTGGTCCTCCAGACCTACATCCACCCCACACTCAAACATGAGTGTGGCTTCTGCTGACTAACAGCTTGAACTTGCTGGGCATCACAACTTACCTACATCAGTTGGGCATCACAGCTTGCCATCCGCTGATATACAGCTTCGCTGGGCCTTACAGCTTTGCCTCCGCTGACACACAGCTTGGAAAAGGAGATGGAAAATGAAAATGAAAAATAACGGTAGAAAACAACAACAGAAAGCTAAACAATTAAGGCTCAAAATATAGCTCACTGAGGAGCACTATAGCTCACAATGGAGCAATCGTAGCTTGGATTTAATCTAGAGAATACGAGACCTTCTTCTTCCTTAGCTCTGACTGCTTCACTCTTCTTCTTCTTCTTTTTCTCTACTCTCTATTCTTCCACACTTCGTTCTACAGCTTTCCTCTCCTCCTTTTTCTTTTCACTCTCTGGATCTCTCCTCTGCTCGCTTCTGCTGCTTGCTATATCTATATGTCTGCCCTTCCTCTCTCCTCTCTTCCTCTATCTGGTCTTCTATTTTTCTATGTTTTTCTCTATGCGACCAGCATCTATATATAGAGGCTTCCGATAGATGGGCACATGGAAACCAAGTTTCCCGCCCAATGAATTTGGAAATCAGCGCTCCTTTGGGGTCCACGTGTCAGGCTGTGAGAGATTGATGTCCACGTGCCCAATCATTGGTTCTTGGGATCTCGAGCTCATCAGAGAATTCTTGGAGCATGTGCTTCACTTATTGGATCATGTGCGTCCTCAAATTCCTACGGTTTTAGTAAAGAAAAATAAAGTTATTAAGCATACAGGGTTAACCAAACACCTAAAATAGACTGTCAACTCTTAGAGTCGACTTTTCATCCTAGCACTGACCACACATGTAACATGCGCTGACCTTGGTTTATACTAAGTTCAACTAGCACAGACTTAACATGCGTGAGATGAGCAATGCACTGACCCTTTTTATGCGTGAAGCTATAACGTGCACAGACTCTATCTTGTTAACATGAAATGTGCACCGACTCTAATAGACCAATGCAAAACATGCACCGACCTTATTTGATTAACGATACAAACATGCTCAGACTTTGAACGGGATATGCTCTGACCTTGTATGGCCTTAGACTGACCCTGCACCGACTTCATTATGCACAAGACAGAATGTGCATCGACTCCAGTTGAGGCTAAGGCAAAACGTGCCTCGACTATGTCTGCAGATGGTGCAACTAGCACCAACCCTAGATCCAAATCTAAAGCGCTAACGTCGACCTTGATGTAGACAACCTCAAGTTAGCACAGAGGTAGCACAGACCTCATATGCGTTGAATCAGAATATGTGATGGATATGCACTGACCTGCTACAGTGAAATGTGCAGACCTTAGATCAGTCTAATGCAAATGTGCATCGACCTCAGTCTGGTCTGATGCAGATGTGCATCGACCTTAGTTTGCCAAGACAAAAACTAGCACCGACCTTGACTAGTGTGCTATAGGAAATAGCATCGACTATGTGTGCATGTGCATGAAGTAAAACGTGCACCGACCTATAGCTAGCATCGACCTTAGTTGATGCAAGCTATAACAAATATGCACTGACTTAATATGAACATGCACAGACATGAACAGTAACATGTACAGGTCTTAAATGCATAGACATAAAACATGCATCGACTTCATTTGAAGACAGGCAAATGTGTTCGGACCTTTGCACCAAACATGCACCGACTTCATATGAAGACATGCAAATGTGCTCGGACCTTCCAACAAACATGCACCGACTTCATAGCATGCATAGGGTAAATGTGCACCGACCTCAATGCTGCTAAGGTAGAACCTACACCGACTTCTGCGTCAATGGAAAAACATGCTTCGACCTTAACAATGAACAAACCACAATGTGCACCGACCTATATGATGACTGATGAGACTATGCACGGCCTAGTGTGTCGACTCTATGAGTCGACTCTTGCTTGTGGGTAAGCAACAGGTGCAGACTAGCTCAGACTAACGCAGACTTGCAGAGTGAAACAAATGCACTGACTCAGACTTGACAAAACATGAATGCTGACATAGTACTTATGAGAAAAATGATTATTTGACCAAATCATAATCTGATGCAAGAGTTGACTATGCGTTGACCAACAGTTAACAACATATTATATTCAAGCACATATGAACTGTATCAACACATCATATGAACCCTTGACATATTCAGGCACAAATGAACCATGAATCATGATTTACACTACACACATGATTCATAGTATGTCATTATCAAAACCAGGGTTCCAACATTCTTCCCCTTTTTGATTACGACAATACTATGAGTCATGTGTGCTTATTCACACAACTCAATTACTCCAAGCATTCAGTCAAGTACTTCATTCAAACAAGTTCCATTCAAACAAGTTCCAGTCAACATCTTCTAAACAGAACATATGACTCATACCAATTTCTCCCCCTTTGTCATTTTCAAAAAGAATCATTTCAAAAACAAACATATACCAATTAACAGACACATCAACTGCACTATATAACTCCACATATGACACATGACTTCACATATTCTCCCCTAATTTGGCAGGAAAATGAATGATGTGCAACATCTGTCAAATAGAATTAATGACTCACACTCACAAGTATTCCCCCCCTTTGACAACATCAAAAAAAGGAAGGAATGAAGTAAGATGCAGACCAGTATGAATTCCTTAATTTAACTTCCCCTTTTGAAAAGCAATAGAGATAATAACCTTACTCCCCCTGAACGGGTAAAGTATGTCAGAAATCAGAGAAAGGATCACATGGATATCAACCAGATTATCAGAAACCATTAAAGTCAGATTGTTTCTCCCCCTTGTTATCACCCTTGCAGCAATGAATCAACAGATAATTACCAACCAACAATAACCCCCTTTTGACAACAGCAAATAGAAGGGAACAGAAGGATGCTGACATGATCTCCCCCTGAACAGATGCTTCTTTGTATCTTCAGAGCAGATGGAGTCTAATTAAATGAATGAGTAGTGAACCACAGGGACATTTAGAGTGGACAATCAAGATATATTGATTTCAATGATTGGACAAAGGTTGGATAGTCAAGACGGATTGATTTAACAGTGAGATCAAATGAGAGCAATAAAAATTAGGCACATTCTGAAAGTCTCAAGAACAGTGAGAGTTAAACACATTCAGCAAGATTTTCAAAGAGTATACCGATTTCATAAATCCAAATATAGGAAATTTTTTAGAGTCTCCCATTATAAAGGTTTATGAATGAACTTTATTTGACTGCATGGTTTAAAGATGATGTATACATGGTTAGAAAATAAAGTTCTGTACTCATATCTGAAATCAAAATTTAATAAAAATGAACCAAAAATTCATATTAACATCTTGATTAACCTCCCTTCATCTTACTCAATCAGTTTCAATGACTTCTTTAGGAATTACACTCATAAGTATTCAGGTTAAACAATCATGAAACCATTGAATTTTATCAAGGGTTATAGCAAGTTATCCTTTGCATTCTTTTTCAGATCTTTCATTTAATCAAGTGGATAACTTTTGCTATTAAATCTTACGAGCAATCTAGTTCAGTACACACCTTGTAGGTAGAGGATATACGTTATTTAGACGCCAATATCCCTAAGTACTTAGTGTGACTAACAGTCATGCTTTAAAATTAAACAGAGTTAACTTTTCACCTCATGACATACCTTTACTCATTTCTTTGATGAGTGAGATATGTTTCTCAGTGTATCAGTCATTGCTATGCCTATTTTTCAATGATTTGAAGCAGAGTTAACTAAGACACCTCATGACACAGTCCTTTGGACATGTGTTTCTCAGTGACCAAAGTCATTGCTCTTGCAAGATTTAACATATTTGACCCTTGGACATATTCAGAAAGTTCAGATGTTTAAAGACAATATTGATTTCATATATTTCAGCCAAATAAAGTCATGATTTCAACATTTTCATATTTCAGAAGATTTGACAAGACTTAATCATGAATCAGTTGGTTAAGATTTATTAAAGTTGATTCAGATATTTTCAAGGCATTTATAACCAACCTAAATGAATACATTAAATTTAAACCAATTTGATCTTTCAAACATTCATGAATATGTATAATAGAAGATTCTTCATTGAATTGATTTTTCATATTTATGAGCAAGGTATATAGATTGAAATTTTCCTGAAGTTCAGATAGTTCAGAAACAATAATAGGAATAATAAGGATCCAAACACAATGACCAGAGATTTCAAGACATTTCGTGTGGAGAATAGTAAACTGAATTTCAAGTCTGTCAGGAAATTTTAGGAAACATTCATAAGTATTCAGCAGCAGCCAATGAAACTTGATACCAATTGTTCAACAAAGCAATTGATTTAGAAGTTTTTGAGAATCATATGGAATCAGTGATCTGGGAGCAATGCTCTTCAGCAAGTCCAGGAGCAGTGTTCTCAAAGAATTGCAGTTGAATTATCAATTGTTTAATGGACTTGAGTTCAGATGAAGGCTAGAGAGACTAACTGATACCAATGTTTGAAAGAAATTGCTGGAAGAGCAAAGATAATCAATATGGCCAAGAATAGCGAAATAGTTTGGGAATTTTTGATGCTCCCCCTCAACGAATGCAACTAAGCAGATTTATGAATGATGAGAGAGATTAGCAGATAATCAAATTGTTCAGGCTTGCAGTGTTTGGAGAGAGTCATCATTCAGAGTTCAGCAAATGTGAATTAAACTTAAGAAGCAAACCATCCGTTATTCAAATGAGACCTCTGAGTATCGGCTGACCAGAATAGGAAATGTTGGTCGACCGAACTGCACAGAGATGGAATGAAAATGTTCTATTGGAATTGAGCAATCATTCTATCTTTTTGGTATTTTCAATAATGATGATATGCAATGAACTATGTATGCATATGCATTGACCATTTTTCACAGAATGCATTAATCCACCATGAATTGCAAAAATTTGTTTGACAGACTCCCCCTGACTTTATGCAATATGTGCAATGAAGGTTAAGCATGGGATCTTATGACTGGACTGCCCTGTGTACAAAATTACCCAAGGTACTAGGCGGAGGACTTGGTCTAGAGACCACCTCACACATGGTCAGAGCTTCCAGACAGATTACATCTGTCTTTTAGCAATTTCCATTTGATATACCTTTGGGTCATTCATGTCAATGTGATGCAAGTGCAGTCCTAATAGATTTTCAATGACTTATGCCAAACATATGTGTATACATACAATTGAGAATAGCAATTTATTTTCAGTATCTTTGCATGATGATAGATATCAAACAAATGCAATTGACAACTGTATGCATCACATTCAAATAATTCTGATTTTTCAATGAAAGATATCCAATTCTTTTTCATTCTCACCTATGCACAAATATGCAGACTCTTGCTCATGAGTTTCTAAACTTTTTATGTGCACATTTGACTCATGGTACTAGGTGGAGAACTTAGTTCAGATACCATCTCACACATGATTAGAACTTCTAGACAGACTTAATCTGACCTTCAGTGTCAAACCATTTGATATACCATGAAATCATGCATGAAAATATATAACAGTTTCAGAATATGCAAGACAATTCAATTGAATGTGCATATGTTAAAATGTATGCAGACACAAAATTTCATGCATTAAAATTTATTTCATCTCCCTCTCAAACATGTAACCAGTTGAAGCACAGTCAAAACATAATTGCATGCAGATTGGAAATGAATTCAGCATATCTTCAATGAATATGTGCACAAACACATCTCAGAGCTCATGTAGCTTAATGCGAATGACAAAACATATAATGATCTTGCATGTATGACGCTTTTGACTGAACATATTTAACATGATATGCAGTTAAAGTAGATTTCTAAGAAGTTCAACTGAACAAATGTGAAAAATGCAGATACTACCTGAAAAGTACCAGAATGGGGTTTTACCAACTTGGGTGCCTTGCTTTATTACCCCTTTATTCATCAGCTTCCAAGGCACTCCTGCACAACACAGAACCTCATTTTGTATATTGAGATACCCAAGAATTCTTGGGTCCTCCATGGTCAGTAACACCTCCGAATGGTGCCCTCCACAGTTTTTGAGCATAAGAATCATCAAATTTCATCATGAAACAGTCAGACATAGAATGCCCAAACTGACCACAATAATGGCATGATGCAGCAATTTTCAAATTTTCTCTATGCATATTATTGTAATTGTGGAATCTATGAGCATTTTCATGAAAATTTCTGTTTACAAAATGAGTATTCTATTTACTTAAACTAGCCATCCAACAATTAGCAACTTTGTGGCCTGGCTTTCCACATTCAAAGCATCTGATATGCTTTCCCTTAGAGACAGAAGTAATTCCATTAAAAACACTTTTCTTAGCAGGAAAGTTGACATTTTTAGAATTGAATCGCTTTCCCTGAGTCTGCCAATATTGAGTAGCAATGTGGCCTAATTTTTCACAATTAAAACAATGAGCATTCTCATTTAGGTATGCATGATTTTTAGCATGAATCTTTTTAGCATTCAGATCATCCTATTTCTTTAGTCTACAATCATACATAAGATGACCAATTCTGTGACAGTAAAAACACTGAATCCTTTTATTCTGAACAGAAGATAATTAATTAACCTGAGCATTCCTAGCATGAATTCTATCAGTTTTCAGGTCATCCTTCTTCATCACAAAATAATCAGCCATCTCATGACCCACTTTTTCACAATAAAAACATTTAACATACTTTCCTTCAATAAAGTGTCTTGGCCTGAGATTTTTCAACATGTAATTTATTTCTCTTCCTTTTAAAATTTTTCTTTTTCTGATTTTTATTCTGTTTTATTTTCTGAGCATATTTAGAAGATTGACTTGAGGTTCCAGCCACTTCTGAACTTCTGATGAAAGTGGTATAAAGCTGGTTCCTCATGACTTTCTGATTTACTGAATTATTGTCAGTCCCTCTACTTTGATCATTCACTTCATCTTCCAGTGGCATTTTCATTTTGCCCTTATCCTTAGCAGATATAGATGAAGTCTTTTCTAACTCTGTGATTTTAGTTTCTAAGGACACAATGAGAGTATCCGAATTTTCTTTCTCCTTTTCATAAACAGCCAGTTTTTCTTTTAACATTCCAATTTCATTTTCCAGAGCTACAGTATGTATCTCATAACTGGCAATCTCTTCTTCACTGCAATTAACACATTCATTCAATACTTTATTTACAGTTTTGTACTTCTCAATTTCTTGTTCTAGTTTCAATTCATTTTCAGCTTGAGCCATGTGAGCAGCATACTGTTCTTTTTCAACAGCTAGAAGTCTCTCAGATATTACAATATTCAAAACTTTTAGCTTTTTGTTCTGTTCTTTTAATTCTTTATTCTCATATTTCAGCTTTTCATTTATCTTTTCTTCAATCTGCTCTAGCTTTATTTTCATGTTTAACAGTTCCTCATTTTCTTCTCTAAGAGAGTTAATTAATCCATCTTGCATTTTTAGTTCAGATTGAAGGTCGTCATTCAAATTCTTTACAGATATACACTTATCACAAGAATTTTCACTCCTTTTTATTTCAAATTTCAAGTGTTCATTTTCAGACCTTAATGACTTTATGTTTGATGTCATGACCTTTCTCATTTTCTTCTTTTCAGACTTAATAGACGTATACTTATCTAACAGACCATTGTATAGAATCATTAAATCATCAAAGGTGAGTTCATCAGATTCAGTACTTACCTGTGATGATGTCTCCTCCTGTTGATCACTGTTGTGATCACTCCGGTTGGCCATCAAGCATTGATCCTCTTGCTTCTCATGAGCAGATATGACTCTATCCATGATCTCTTTTCCAGATGTGCATCCTTCAATACAGGGAAACATATTAGTATCTATTGAAGCCTTCAATATATTGAAAACTGTGATATTATCACGGTTCTTCAGTCTATCCTTACTAGACCAATTGGTCTTGTCGTGAGATAATTCATGTGGCCCTTTAGATACAAGATTCCATAGATTTGGATCAATGGAATTCATGTAAGTACATAGGCTACCAAGCCATGTGATGAAGTTGGAACCATCAAAAACAACAGGAGATGCCATTGAAAAACAACTGAATATGTTCAGATCTAAAAACTTGAAAAACAAGATGACAAGTGCACCGAACTGAAAATAGCAAAGCACCACACAGACTAGCAGGATCCTCTGCAGATCGTTGGATCTGGAAGTCAGAGACCCACTCTGATACCAATTGTTGAGGTACTATGGATGGATTCAGAGGGGGGTGAATGAATCCCCTTCAAAAATTTTGGCCAATTTAAATGATTAAGCTACAAACAATAAGCTATGCGGAACTAAAGACTGATTAGCTTAACTGAATGTGAGCTATTGTGAAACATTGACTGAATAGATGATAGCTGACTCTGGGCTATGATGAGGCACACAGTCAAATAGATGGTCAGCAAAAGCAATGAACTACTCAGCAACTTCAAACGTTTGCAGAAGTAGATTAAGCACACTAAGAAATCTTAAAGCACTCAGACATAACAATCAATTGAAACACACCTAGGCATTCATCTAGCGAAAATTAGATAAGAAATCAAACCACGGTAGACAGGAGATTTTTAGGTGGTTCGGTCCTCCAGACCTACATCCACCCCACACTCAAACCTGAGTGTGGCTTCTGCTGACTAACAGCTTGAACCTGCTGGGCATCACAGCTTGCCTACATCAGTTGGGCATCATAGCTTGCCATCCGCTGATACACAGCTTCGCTGGGCCTTACAGCTTTGCCTCCGCTGACACACAGCTTGGAAAAGGAGATGGAAAATAAAAATGAAAAATAACGGTAGAAAATAGCAACAGAAAGTTGAACAATTAAGGCTCAAAATATAGCTCACTGAGGAGCACTATAGCTCGCAATGGAGCAATCGTAGCTTGGATTTAATCCAGAGACTACGAGACTTTCTTCTTTCTTAGCTCTGGCTGCTTCACTCTTCTTCTTCTTCTTTTTATCTGCTCTCTATTCTTCCACACTTCGTTCTACAGCTTTCCTCTCCTCCTTTTTCTTTTCACTCTCTGGATCTCTCCTCTGCTCGCTTCTGCTGCTTGCTATATCTATATGTCTACCCTTCCTCTCTTTTTCTTCATCTCTCCTCTCTTCTTCTTTTTCTCTCTCTGGTCTTCTATTTTTCTATGTTTTTCTCTATGCGACCAGCATCTATATATAGAGGCTTCCGATAGATGGGCACGTGGAAACCAAGTTTCCCGCCCAATGAATTTGGAAATCAGCGCTCCTTTGGGGTCCACGTGTCAGGCCGTGAGAGATTGCTGTCTATGTGCCCAATCATTGGTTCTTGGGATCTCGAGCTCATCAGAGAATTCTTGGAGCACGTGCTTCAATTATTGGATCATGTGCGTCCTCAAATTCCTGTGATTTTAGTAAAGAAAAATAAAGTTATTAAGCATACAGGGTTAACCAAACACCTGAAATAGACTGTCGACTCTTAGAGTCGACTTTTCATCCTAGCACTGACCACACATGTAACATGCGCTGACCTTGGTTTATACTAAGTTCAACTAGCACAGACTTAACATGCGTGAGATGAGCAATGCACTGACCCTTTTTATGCGTGAAGCTATAACGTGCACAGACTCTATCTTGTTAACATGAAATGTGCACCGACTCTAATAGACCAATGCAAAACATGCACCGACCTTATTTGCTTAACGATGCAAACATGCTCGGACTTTGAACGGGATATGCTCTGACCTTGTATGGCCTTAGACTGACCCTGCACCGACTTCATTATGCACAAGACAGAATGTGCATCGACTCCAGTTGAGGCTAAGGCAAAACGTGCCTCGACTATGTCTGCAGATGGTGCAACTAGCACCGACCCTAGATCCAAATCTAAAGTGCTAACGTCGCCCTTGATGCAGACAACCTCAAGTTAGCACAGAGGTGCGTTGAATCAGAATATGTGATGGATATGCACTGACCTGCTACAGTGAAATGTGCAGACCTTAGATCAGTCTAATGCAAATGTGCATCGACCTCAGTCTGGTCTGATGCAGATGTGCATCAACCTTAGTTTGCCAAGACAAAAACTAGCATCGACTATGTGTGCATGTGCATGAAGTAAAACGTGCACCGACATATAGCTAGCATCGACCTTAGTTGATGCAAGCTATAAAAAATATGCACTGACTTAATATGAACATGCACAGACATGAACAGTAACATGTACAGGTCTTAAATGCATAGACATAAAACATGCATCGACTTCATTTGAAGACAGGCAAATGTGCTCGGACCTTTGCACCAAACATGCACCGACTTCATATGAAGACAGGCAAATGTGCTTGGACCTTCCAACAAACATGCACCGACTTCATATGAAGACAGGCAAATGTGCTTGGACCTTCCAACAAACATGCACCAACTTCATAGCATGCATAGGGTAAATGTGCACCAACCTCAATGCTGCTAAGGTAGAACCTGCACCGACTTCTGCGTCCATGGAAAAACATGCTTCGACTTTAACAATGAACAAACCACAATGTGCACCGACCTATATGATGACTGATGAGACTATGCACGGCCTAGTGTGTCGACTCTATGAGTCGACTCTTGCTTGTGGGTAAGCAACAGGTGCAGACTAGCTCAAACTAACGCAGACTTGCAGAGTGAAACAAATGCACTGACTCAGACTTGACAAAACATGAATGATGACATAGTACTTATGAGAAAAATGATTATTTGACCAAATCATAATCTAATGCAAGAGTTGACTATGCGTTGACCAACAGTTAACAACATATTATATTCAAGCACATATGAACTGTATCAACACATCATATGAACCCTTGGCATATTCAGGCACAAATGAACCATGAATCATGATTTACACTACACACATGATTCATAGTATGTCATTATCAAAATCAGGGTTCCAACAGAATCTAGTCTAAATTAATATATACGAAGGAAAGTTGATGATCAGACTTGGTTTATGAACATGCTGGGGATCAAAATGGGTAGAATGAGAACTAAAATCCATACATGAGTTTCAGTCCCACAGATTAAGGCTAAAGTTCTGCAAAAAAAAAAAACACATGAAACAATGGCCAACTTAACCCCAAAAGGTGCTGAAGCTTTAGTGGACAGGGTAAAAGGAATGAAACAAGGGCTCGGGGTCCGACCCCTTAAACCAGAGCAGAAATTTCAGTCAAAATGAACTTATGCACGTCAAACTCCAATTGATTGGATAACCTTCTGAAACCTAAAAAAAGGGAAAAGAAAGAGAACAAATTGAACATGAGCAGAGTAGAATGATGAGTCTAAAATGCCAATATTCTAGCTTAGAACTAAAATTCCCGCGCGATGGTGCTTCCAGCTTAGAGCTGGAGTGTCTTCTGGCGTGTCGAATTGGTCTTGTTGCTCGCGAGTGCCCATAGCGGCCGCCCCAATACTAGCCAGCTTTGCAACATTCCATTTGCTTGGCAAGTTAGAGTTCTCGGCGTGTGCGAGGCACTCGGTCGGGTGGAGTTGTTGTGCTCACTCCGTGGGAGGTGCGTGTGATTTTTTCAGTCCTTTTACATATGCTTGCGTTAATTCCACTGTTTCATTGTATAATTGTGTTCCCATGTGCCCATTTTTCTGAGGTGTGCTCGGGGGATCCCCGGAATCGTCTTGTCTGTGGGCAGTGGGACTGCCTGTGAGGGTTTGGTGGTTGTCCCTCATCATGTCTTGGTGCGTAGGTGTTGCCAGGTCGCATTGGATCAGGCAAGTAGAGGCACCAGCCGAGATTGTGTGGCGTGTTGTAGGGCTGGTGGGGGGTCTCTTTAAGTGCCCTGTTGTTGAAGGCATGTGTTCATAAGTGGTCCGTCTTGGCGATGTCGGGTTTTCCCTCTGCTTCTACGGCATTGTTGGTGCAGAGTTGCGCAGCGGAAGGGTAGTGGGTCGATGACCCACGGGCTCCAAGATTGGATTGGTGGTGAAGTTGGGCGTGCGTCTCGTAATAGGCGTGTTTTGGGAGGTCCCAGAGCCAGTTATAGAGTGTTGCTCTTGGGTGAAGAGCGACGTTTGACTGTGTGAATGGCCTTGGTTGCCATGCATTGACGGTGGTATCGTGCTGAGTGGTGCTAGTAGCACTGAGAATTAGGAAGCTCGGTGGTGAGTGTGGTCGGTGGAGGTCATTTCTTGCGCCGGTTTTACCCTTGAATGGTGTCACGTGGCTTGGGGTAGAGCCACTTAGCGACTGGTATTGAGGCAGGTTGTGGCTTTTCGGGCCGGTTGTTTGGCGCAGGTGTTCGGTGCTCAGGAGTGAACTTGGGAGTTGACCAACTTTGGTCGGTGTAGATGTTCCGGAGGTAGATCCGAGAAGTGTAAGGCGTTGGCATTGATAGGGAGATCATGTGTGGGTGCCGCGTTGGCTAATCGAGAAGTTGCTGGAATCGTTAAGTGCCCTAGCGAGAAGTGGTCATTTGTGCCAGTGGTTCAGCAGGTGTGAGGTTCGAGGTCAATCAATAGTGTGGCGGTCATGGATGGAGTCCTTATCTATGGCGAGACTCGAGTGAAATTCAGAGCTTGGTGTGTATTGGTGGCGCTGCGGTCCGGATTGTGGTGTCCCCCTGGTTCGGAGGGAGTTGTGCAAGGGAATCATTGTGCATGAGTACGCGCTGAGAGCTGGTTGTTGTGCGTGGTGGTTCCTGGTTGGTGAAGCCCTGGCGGGGTTGGTAGGGTGCCCCTTGGTGTTGTTGGTGTCCGGCGAGGCATTGGTTTTGGAATTGGCGTTGGCCGGTGAGTGTTGTGGCATTCGGCTCGAGTGTGTGTGTGTCGCTGGCGGTGTTGAGCCGATGGAAGAGGTGTGCCCTATTGTGCTTGGCGGTGAGGTCTCCATCTGAGGTTGAGGTATGATAGTGTTCCTCGTGGGGAGTGCTTGGTGTCTTGTAGCTGGAGAAGCTGTTGACCCGAGTAGGTGCTAATTGTGATTTTTCGTGGAGGATCGTGCGTTCCTTCGCGTGCGGAGTGTGTCGAGCGTGCTGTGCCCTTGGAAGTTTTGAGGAGGCTGAGGTGATGCCGGACTTATGGGTTTGTGTACCCCGATCGGTGCGGGGTCCAGCGTGGATTGGTGTGGTGGAGTGTGAGGGCTCGTTTGTTGTGCCGGTCTGGCGGTGTCCCTTAGCCTTGGTAGTGCGGTGTGCATCTGTTGGTGCTGTGGCCATGGAGTCCCGCCATTGGGTGAGTCCTTCCTCCTGAGTTCTGTGCCTTATCCTAATTTCAAGGATGAAATTTCTGTAAGGAGGGGAGGACTGTAACACCTTAGAATTTTGGATCTAGATTCCACGGGTCTCGGATCGCGTTCGAATGGATTTAAGACCCTTTTGTCGGTGCGTTTCTAGATTATTCTGGCTTCGTGGTGCACAAGGAGCGTCTCGATATTTTTCTGGAATTTTTCGGAGTCCAGTTGTATTTTTCGGGGTTTTTCTGAAGCCCTTTTGATTTTCAAAAAGGAATAAAAGAAAAAAATAAGTATAATAAATATAATATAATTAAATATATTAATATAACCCTTAACCCCATTTCCCCCTCCGATTCCTCATCTCCCCCCTTCATGTTTCTTCTTCCTCACGCTTCCCCGTCTCCTTCTCACTCTCCCTTCTCCCTCTGGCAGCCGACGGAGGCGGAGACGGGTGAGTGGCGGCGTGACGGCGGCGGCGTGCTACGAGGATGAACCCGGAGGTGCGGCGAGGATGAACCCGAAGGCAGATGCGGCGGCGTTCGTGAGGGGCCAGCCACGGGGACGATCGTCGTTTTGAGGTTTGGGTGAAGTTAAAGCTCGGATTCCAGGTAGGGGGATGGTTCCCTGCTCTTTCCCACGCGATTCCTGTAATTCCATGCCAGTGAGGCCGAGAGAGGGAGTTTATCTTGTTTTGGGGTTAAAGCATGCCCAGGGAGGAGTGATGGATTTGGCCTTGTAGGGCCTTGTTTGATGTTGGATTGAGGCCCTGTTTGGCATTGGATGTGGTTCCCTACTTCCCTTTATGTTTCCTTATCAAATCCATACCCGGAGAGGCCGAGTGGGGTGTATATTCTTGTTCAGGGTTAACCATGCCGGATGGGGTTAAGCGACGGGTTTGGCCCTTTAGGTCCTCGTTTGTGGTTGAATTATGGTCCTCCGATTGTGGGAATGTCCGAGGATGGTTTCCTCTTGTCTTCCCCTTCGCAGTTGGGCGAATGGGGCGTGGAGCTAAGTCAACGGGGGAGTTCTCTGTTTTTCTGGAAATTCAACAGGAGGCGGCCACCCTTGTGGCCGTTTGTGCCCTGGACAGGGCGGCCAACACTCTGGCTGCCCAGGCCACTGGGCGGCCAAGGTTCTGCCCGCCCAGGGTGCTAGGCGGCCATCACCCTGGCCGCCCAGCCTTTTGAGCAGCCCAACATGTGGTCGCACAGACCCAGGAAGCCCAGGACTAGGCAGCCATGTGCCTGGACACCCAGGCTGCTGGGCGACCAGGAGTCTGGCTGCCCAAGTCCTTGGGCGGCTAGAAGGGTGGCCTCCCTGTCCCTTTGCACCCTCGGGTTGATTGTGTTATGTATCACGTTTTCGGGGTATCCATGTGACACATGGTTTCTGTAAGGATCTAGGTCGGGATCATGAAGAACGCAGCGGAAAGAAGAAATTAAAATTATAACCCGGTCGAGTTGATCCCTCCTGCGTGATTCCCGATGATAATCTACAACTACGGGATTCGATTTTACCTCTGTGATACTCAGATCGCAGCGAAGTGGAAACAATCCCTCTTGGCGGTAATTAGCCGCGCATGTGAACGGCCTCTAGCGGTATCCACACGAGCACGAACGGTGGAATCTCCTCGTCGCAACGCCCCACGAACGATCTCCTCTGCAGCACCTCCATGATCTCTACACTAGAGATGAGAGGAAGAAGAGAGAGGAGAGAGAGGGGGGCGCCCCTCCCTAGGAGGAGAGAGAAGGAGCCGCCCGAGAAACCCTGGATGCTTGGCCCAGGGTTTTTCCCAACGCAATTATTTATAGACTTCTCGATCTTTCACAAAAACCCTAATAAGTCTAATATTACGAATATACGTCCACCGTCCATAACCCTAATGTGTGTGACCCTCTAAGCCCAGTGTCAGTCTAGTTTTAGGCCCAATAAGCTTAAGAACTCCTTCTTAGCTTTTCCACATTATTAATTAACACGGAATTAATTATTTAATCATCTCATGACTTAAATAATTAATTAATCATCTTATGATGAATAATCATCTCATGATTATTCCTCTGATGGGCTTTCAGGCCACGGTAAGTACCAAGCAACACTCCGTGACCCCAGAAGACAAAGGGGGTTTATAAAACCACTCTAGGACCTTTCCGTCAACAGTCACCACACAGCTATAGTCCTTCATTCATACCCAATGCCCCTGGTCATAATTAAGGGTATGGTTATATTATCAAACTCTTCTTATCTATGACCTGATGAGCGTACTCCAAGTCCCAATGGAAAACTCCTTTTCCATTGAACTATTTATCTTGGCCAAGGATTTAACCGAGTACCATTCATAGGGCATTCTCTCTCATGCTATATCTGAGAGTGAATGATTCACTGTTGTCACTCAATTACCTTCGCATGTATTCTGCTGTATCCGAATACCTGAGCATCCAAGACTTATGGATAAAGTCCCTTTGCCAAGAATCAAAATACAGAAGTCCTCATGCAAGGTATCTTTGGTGACTCGTGTCAAAGGACCAACTGTGTAACTGAAACTGAAGAATCTCTTGGTTGACGGTTAGATATAATTACCATACAGAGATTCCTAATCGGATCAGTTCAGTGAACCCTATTCTTGTAATGGGCATCTACACATATATCTTAGTGTCTTCACACCAGTTACTGTGAGATCAATCACCCTCATCATATGAGAGGATATCATGTGCACTGGTCTATCCGGATTCTTTGATGTCCTATCTCAAAGATCCTATGACCATGAACATTTAGAACACATGCATCTAGAAGATTGATCTCACTATCATAATCTCATTATGATTCAACCTTCATAGTCTGTGTTCAAGGACTTCATCATGTCAAGCGGTAATACACATAAATAAATAAGACATAATGAAGAAATTGCCATAAATATGAATGAGAATGTATAAGAAATGATGCCATCACTTCATAAGTGATTGGCTTGCAGGGCATACACTTCTTTCATTCTCCCACTTGCACTAAAGCCAATCACCTCCCGCTTGATCTCCATCAGCCTTAGGTGATACTCAACCACATCTTGAGTCAACGACTTTGTTAGTGGATCTGTAATGTTATTAGCGTAAGAAACTCTTTCTAGGTGACATCTCCCTTTTATTTACAATATCTTTAATCAGGTGGAACCATTGCAGAAAGTACAACGACTTCTAATGAGACCACGGTTCCAAAGGAAGAGCTATAACCCTCTCGTTATCGGATAACAAGAGTACCTGATCAGTGACACTCAGGATAACTCCCTATATGATGATGAACTATTTCATCTACATAATGTCGAATCGTTATTTATTGTCTTTTTGGAACTCTTCCAACTAACCGTCGAAACACCTTCTCCACTCACCAGAACATATCCTTAATTCTTCTCAAGAATATAAGAATACATTTCATAGCATTTCAATGCTGCTCACCTGGATCTGTCTGATACATGTTCTTAACACTTAGAGCATTCGATATATCAGACCTCGTACATAGTATATTACACATGATAAATCTTTATGCCTAAAGCATAATGAATATTACTCATGTGTTACCTCTACACAGAAGAGTTAGAAAACATCTTCTCAGAAAGGTGAAATTCACATCTCATCAACATGAGACTTATCTAGATATCATTCCTTGTCAAACCCTTTGACAATACCACCTATGTACGATAACAGAGTTAAGTTAAGCATCCTTCCTTGATCTATCTACATAGACCCAAGTTTCGAGTGTAAAGGATGCTTCTCCCAAGTATTTCATGGAGAAGTACTTAGACAACGCAACTTAACCTAAGATAACTTAACTACTTCATTCCCAATGAGTCGTTTGTTATCTACACGCAGAATCAAAATTGTAACTATACTCCCACTTATCCTCTTGAACACACAAGACTCTCCTTCATTCCTAATGAAGCCATAAGATTTGATCACCATATCAAACCTCATGTTTTAGCTGTGGGAAGCTTTTCTTTAGTCCATGAATGGACCTTTGAAGCCAGCATACCATATTTGGTCATCCCATGGAGGTGATATCTGTCTGGTTGTAACATGTACACTTCCTTATTTAGACTTCTTATGAGGAACATCATTTCACATCCATATGCCAAATCTTATAACCATGGTATACATCAATGGCAAGCAAAATCTCAATGGATTCAAACATGGCAATTGGCGAGAATATTTCGTCATAGTCAACACCTTGGCTTTGACGATACTTCTTTCACCACCAAGCATACCATGTAGGTATCAACCTATCCATCTTCTCCAATTTTCTTCTCGAAAATCCACTTGCATCCGATGGGTACAATACCTTCGGGTGGATTTACCAAGTTCATAACTTGGATGGAGTACATGGAATCCATATTTGATTTTATGGCCTTCTTGCCATTTTCCCGGAGTCAATAATACTTATTGTCTCCTCATAGGTCAGGGGATCACTATCCTCGTTTTATAGTACCTTATTATTCAAACCAGAGATATGCCCAACATATCTTCTTAGTTCTATAGGTACTCGACTAGACCTATGAACAGCTTGTGTGTCAACCTGAATAGGTTCCTAAGTTGACCTTATGCTTTGTAATTCTAGAACTCCTGTCTAGATCTACAATGCTCCCACTATTCCCACCAACTCTAGATACTTGCAACGTTTGCAATATCCGAACCTATTTATCTCCTAAATCACCATGACCTTGTGGTAGCACAACAAATCAAAGTGACTTAGTCAAGTTGGTCCATCAATACACAGAAAGCATAGATTAGTGTTATAGCCCTTGTGGTAGCACAACAAAGCTACAACATTTGTCTAACTCTCTTAAAGGCATCATTATGCCATAGATTTAGACTAACCCTCAAGTCAAATGAGTCTTGTGGTAGCACAACAAACTCGTTTGAAATAAAGATCAGTCATAGGTCTATAATTATGATGGTGGGCTACATGGATTGTTCTTAATAACACACGTTTAGTGGGACAGCCCAAAACCTTAACACGCTTAAGGTTAATCATTCTCCCTATCCATATCTCATATGGTATGGAAGACATTGATTTAAACGGAACCTCATTCAACATATAAATAGTGGCCTTTAGGGGATGACTCCCCAGAGAGACAAGGGTAATTCGGCAAAGCTTATTATAGACCTTCTACACCCCATAATTGATGTGAGAACAAGGAAGTGTCCACTAGGATGATACACCATTATCCCTAAGGTATAGTGTGATGTATGCACCCGAGTATTTTCCTCCTCGATCCGATCGAAGAGCTTTAATACCCTTTTCAATATATTTTCCACTTCACTCTTAAACTCTTAAATTTCTCAAAAACTTAATATTTGTACTTCATCAAGTACTCATATCTAAGCACAGAGAAACTATTAGTGAAAGTAGTGAAGTAAGAAAATCCTCCTCTGGCCTGGGTGGAAATAAATCCACATTCATCAGAATGAATGAGTTCAAATAACTCCATGGCTCTATCTCCATTTCTCCTAAATGAGAATTGGTCATCTTACCCATGAGGTATAATTCACACGTTGTAAATGATTCACAATCAAATGGATTAGAACATCTATTTTATACTACATGTGAACATTTCTTCACTAAGATGACCAAGCCCACAGTGCCAGATATAGGCTTGATCTATATCAATCCTCTTCCCTTTTGGAAGCATAACCACATAAAATTCAGGAGCACCAGTGTTTAGAATGAATAGATATTACATAAACTCCCACTAGCAAACTCTTTACCATTCAAGAACATTACACAACTATTGTTCCAAAGCTAACATCAAAATCACGAGGGTTTAAAGTAGAATTGAAATTAACGTTCTTGATAAAGGGAGAAATATAATAAAATTTATCAATTCTAAATAGCTCCTGAAGGCATCTCAAGGTCAATAGTCTCTACTGAAATGGCAGCAACTCTTGCTCCACTTTCAATCCATAGAACACCCTTGATCTTGATTAAGTGCCTTCTACTTATCAGTATATGAAGCTTCACCAAGCTTCTACTTTGCCTTCCCTATAAGATTCAACTTGCAGTTCTTCTTCCATTAGCCATCCCCATGGTAATGGAAGCACCAGCTCTAGTCTCTCATAGTCTATCTCTCTTCATGGCCTTAGCCAGGAGTTACAATTGCTTAGCATTGCCTTTCTCAAAGAGTTTCTAAGCCCGCCAATCCTTATTAGTCTAACTAACAAACATAAGGAGGTTCAGGCAATAGCTCATCAAGAATATTGACTATTTCCATTTCGAGTCACGAGAACTATTCTCAACTTCATGAGTCAGTCACAAAATTTTGATTCAATGGATCCTAGTTGACATCTAATATGCCACAACATTTTATGTGATTCGACATTATTAACCCAAAAGGAGATTCTCAATGTAACATTACAGACATTCAATTAAAATATGGTCTTTTATTTTAATTTAGAACTCCCACTAATTTTAGACGACTTTACATAACCCCCATTATGTAAAGATGGGAAACTCCGCCAGTTTCCTAGTGGGGACTAGAATCCCATTAACATTACAGTAGTGGTCTTGTGGTAGCACAACAAAACACCCTATACTTAATGAGTAGGCAACTCTTGCCAATTGCAATGTCTTGCAATTTCTAGTCTTATTCGGCCTCCAGAACACTTGTGATCTTGTGGTAGCACAACAAACCACAAAGTCTGGTTAGGTTACACCCATTATTACGCGGTGAGCATGGATTTGTGATGCAGCCCGTGTGGTAGCACAATAAAGCTACACCAGTCCTCCACCCCACACATGGAATAAGCATGCCATAGTTTAGGTCACTGACCTCTTACTGGGTCGGCCTTGTGGTAGCACAACAAACCTTCCCAGGCTTAAGGTCAGCTCACCCAAACTATAATAATGGAAGGCCACGTGGGTCATTCTTAATGCCTCGCATTTGCAACCTAATATTGATCGAAGGGGGGATTTAAGAATTTTATTTGGTCTCATCAAATAGTGATATATTATATATATATATCGCATATATATTTATCATATCAAATAGAAATAGATTCAAAATCTATTCTAAAACAAGCAAATAAGAAACACATGCTATGGGTGAGTATGGATAGCTTATCGTGACCTGACTAGAGCCAGTTAGTCAGTCACCAACCCCTAAATATCATCACATGACAAACCATACACATCACATGCATATCGAGCCTTAGATGGATCTTGGCGGCATACAACTTGCAGCTCGATCAAATGGCACCTCCTGTTGATGGATCATCCTCGTCCTCACGTACACGTCTCCGCTAAATCTTCAAATACATTAACATGTACAAAACTAATGCCAACTGGCCAAATATTACATTTAATATAAAAGAAGATGTCTTATGGCGAGTACATAACCGAGAGGGAGGTAGAATTTACAATACGGAATTTAGAGAGAGGAAAGAGGCACGCAGGCCTCATAAAACAATCCATCAACATAAATTAACCATTCACCATTCATCACATGAATGAAATAATCATATCTAAGTGCTGTCCATATTCACCCAATCATCGCACCCATGGCATGCTCAAACAAAATTTTATTTTCTCAAAATAAAATAATTTTGGCCATAAAACATGGGTTTCAATCAAAAATCAGAATTTTGATTATTTTAAAAAATGGATTTAATAAAATTAAATCTAGCATCCAAGGTGGAATTTCAATTCTGTAATTTTCGCATAATTTTTTGGGATTTTATAATTGCTTAAATAGAATAATTCTATTTGAAATTATCATAATAGAATAATTCTATTATCAATTATAAAATAGAACGATTCTATTTAAAAATTAAATTTCTTATATTAATCATCACATGAAAATATAAGAAATTATGATAATAGGAAATTTCATAAATTTCCCACTGCTTAAAGAGGCAACCCGGGCTGAAAAACGGAGGCAAATTGGATTTAAATCATATTTAAATCTAATGGGGCTCGGGTGACGCATTGCGCCAAGGTCCAATGCGCCGCATGGGCTGGACCAATCCTTGGCACACTGCCATCGGCGGTGGACCCTGGCGCATGGCGCCATCGTCTTCCCCGTGAAGGAACCCTAGACGAGCCCCCCCCCCCCGTTCGCGAACAGGGTGCTGCCGCCACCCCCATGTGCGGCCTCCCCCGGCCACTACCGGCCACCGGGCGGCTCCGGCGACGTCGCCGGACCGCCGGCAACCGACCGGTGGGGTCTCCGGCGCCGTTCGCGGCCGTGGACCGCCGCGGACAAGGGTTTCTCAACCCTCCGCGAACCACCGCAAAGAAGGGAAGCCGCCAGCAATCGCCCTCCCACCACGTCCAGCCGGCCAATAGAACCAACCACGGCCACCGTGGAGATCCCGATGTCAAGCCCTAGGGCCGCCATGGCCTGCCTCGACGGTGGGACCGATCTACTAATGCGGCCAAGGGGGTATCACGGCCAAAAGGGGTTTCGCGCATGGGGTTTCAACAGTGGTCCGGCCACCATGTGAACAGCATCTCCGGCCATCCAGGGGCGACCGGTGCCCTGAACACCGCAGTCAGCATCCCAGATGACTTCCACGATGATCCGATCTCCATCTCTATAGAGATCGTTCCCATCTCATGGGTTTTCCATGGCAACAAAATAATCCCAAAAATTTACTGCGAAAATACAGAAAAATTCCAAAACAACGAGGGAATCATGAGCGATCAACCTGGCTCTGATACCACTGTAAGGATCTAGGCCGGGATCATGAAAAACGCAGCGGAAAGAAGAAATTAAAATTATAAGCCAGTCGAGTTGATCGCTCCTGCGTGATTCCCAATGATAATCTACAACTACGGGATTTGATTTTACCTCTGCGATACTCAGATCGCAGCGAAGTGGAAACAATCCCTCGTGGCGGTAATTAGCCGCGTAAGTGAACGACCTCTAGCATTATCCACACGGGCACGAACGGTGGAATCTCCTCGTCGCAACGCCCCACGAACGATCTCCTCTGCAGCACCTCCATGATCTCTACACTAGAGATGAGAGGAAGAAGAGAGAGGAGAGAGAGGGGGCGCCCCTCCCTAGGAGGAGAGAGAAGGAGCGGCCCGGGAAACCCTGGATGCTTGGCCCAGGGTTTTTCCCAACGCAATTATTTATAGACTTCTCGGTCTTTCACAAAAACCCTAATAAGTCTAATATTACGAATATACTTCCACCGTCCATAACCATAATGTGTGTGGCCCTCTAGGCCTAGTGTCAGTCTGGTTTTAGGCCCAATAAGTTTAAGAACTCCTTCTTAGCTTTTTCACATTATTAATTAACACAGAATTAATTATTTAATCATCTCATGACTTAAATAATTAATTAATCATCTTATGATGAATAATCATCTCATGATTATTCCTCTGATGGGCTTTCAGGCCACGGTAAGCACCAAGCAACACTCCGTGACCCCAGAAGACAAAGGGGGTTTATAAAACCACTCTAGGACCTTTTCGTCAACAGTTACCACACAGCTATAGTCCTTCATTCATACCCAATACCCCTGGTCATAATTAAGGGTATGGTTATACTGTCAAACCCTTCTTATCTATGACCTGATGAACGAACTCCAAGTCCCAATGGAAAACTCCTTTTCCATTGAACTATTTACCTTGGCCAAGGATTTAACAGAGTACCATTCATAGGGCATTCTCTCTCATACTATATCTGAGAGTGAATGATTCATTGTTGTCACTCAATTACCTTCGCATGTATTCCGCTGTATCCGAATACCTGAGCATCCAAGACTTATGGATAAAGTCCCTTTGCCAGCAATCAAAATACAGAAGTCCTCATGCAAGGTATCTTTGGTGACTCATGTCAAAGGACCAACTGTGTAACTGCAACTAAAGAATCTCTTGGTTGACAGTTAGATATAATTACCATCCAGAGATTCCTAATCGGATCAGTTCAGTGAACCCTATTCTTGTAATGGGCACCTACACATATATCTTAGTGTCTCCACACCAGTGACTGTGAGATCAGTCACCCTCATCATATGAGAGGATATCATGTGCACTGGTCTATCCGGATTCTTTGATGTCATATCTCAAAGATCCTATGACCATGAACATTTAGAACACATGCATCTAGAAGGTTGATCTCACTATCATAATCTCATTATGATTCAACCTTCATAGTCTGTGTTCAAGGACTTCATCACGTCAAGCGGTAATACACATAAATAAATAAGACATAATGAAGAAATTGCCATAAATATGAATGAGAATGTATAAGAAATGATGCCATCACTTCATAAGTGATTGGCTTGCAGGGCATACACTTCTTTCAGTTTCGTGGTAGTGGTATTCACATGGTCTCTTGTGGTTTGGATTTCTGTGAGTTCATTCTGGACTAATCCTGGGGTAAAGACTATGTCCCGTGGTTTACGTGTTGTTTTGGTGCCCGAGGTGTCCATGGGAGTTGGGGCTTCGCATGTCATATGGCCGCATGATCTCGAGGTTCTGTCAAGTCTCGTTGGGTGGTGTGGACTACCCAAGAGTGTAGCCTTATAGTCGAATTGTGGACAATCCTTCAGATGTCAGGCTACTCGTATCGACTGTCCCCATGAGAGTCCCGTGATTACGGAAGGTGTTCCTGCATTAGGGCTGTGATCGTGGCTAGGTGTCTTCGTAAGAGTCATGGACCGTGGTCCTTGGGTTCCTGTCCGGTGCTTTGGTTTGTCTTTCGTGGTTTAGCAGTCATGGCTTGATTGTTTGGTTAGTGGTCCCCAGGTTCTCATGCTAGCAAGCCACCTCGTGGTGGTGTTGTGTGGACCGGTGGTACTCCGGTGGTTTCCGTGGTTGCGGCGAGTCCTCGCTCCGAGTGACTCTACCCACTAAGTGTAGCTGACTTGGGCACATGTTGTGCCGACCCACCTGGGAGTGGTGGTGGCTTGTCCCGTGTAGTGGTTTTTAAGCTGGTTACCTAAGGGCCCCTTACCTTTGTAGCCTGAGTCCGCCTGGGAGAAAAACCAGCTAGAGGATCGACCTAGAGCAGATGGTCTATGTGTGCACATGTGGTCAGGGGCAGTGGACACGTACTGACGAGCACGACCTCGACTAGTCCTTACCTTGTGGTTCTGTGTTAGTGTCTCAGTTTTCGCCAGAGGGCGTGTAGGGAGACACTGGAGGCTGCGGTATACGTCGTCGGAGGACGCATCTGGTCTCGTTGCCAGTGGGGTAGTAGTACTCTCGTCACTCGAGAGGTTTTCAGCGTAGGTTTTCGTCAGTGTGATTTTTTGTGTTGGCGGCTCAGTCCTTTCTGTTCTGTGTTTGGCCGTGGTTCCTTCCCCATGCCGTGAAGGTGGAGGTACCAACTAGACTGTCGTGGCCCTTTTGTCACGGAGGTTGGTGTTGTCCTGTGTATGGGGCGTGGTTTGTTCGCTAGTTCTAGCTCGGGATCGAGGGATTCTCTCGAGGGTTTGGTTTAGTGTATGGTTGGCCGTGTGGCCTGGTTTATGGATCTGTCGGCTAGGACGGATTGTCCGACTGTGGGGTCAGAGTTGTGTAGAGGTCCCGGGTGTGTGTATCTCTTGGCAGACCGTCATCTGGTTAAATTTTTCATAAAATTTTGAATTTATTATAAATTTATTATAATTATATAAATAATTATTATGGATTTGGGTTTTTCGCGGATAATCCCAATTTTGGTTTAATCGTACATCCCAATAGGGGACGACCATACTTGTTCATAAAAATATAAATATAATATATAGAATATAAAAATAATTAATATATATAAATATAAATATAATATAATATATAAAAATAAAATATAAAAATAAGAAAAAGAATAAAGGGGGTATTTAACCCTAGCGTGGGATGGGTGGGTCTAATATCGAATTTGATTGGTGCTCTTGCTCCCGTTGTTGTTGCTCTTATTGCCCCCCTTTTACTGTTTACTGCTTTCCTTTACTACTATTACTTCTGCACTGTACTTTGGTTACTGTTTCATTGTAGTGGGGACTCGCGGGGCCCCTACTGAGTCTATGAGATGAGCCTCACCCCTACTTTTCAGGTGCGGTGTCTTGGCTTGGAGAGGCGCGTGCCTATCGGAGTTCCTTTAGTTGCCAACTCGCCAGGCCGAGTGTTCACTCGGCATTGGGAACGTTCTCTTTCCATGACTGTACTTGTGGACCGGACTCAATAGTTATTTAATTGTTATAAAATGTTAATTTATTTATGTCAGTTAAATATTAAATGCTATAGGTGTTTACTGCTCATTTATAATTTCAATGCATATTCACACCAACCCTTTAGCCCTTCAGAGTCTTTCGGCTCGTGGGCGGCGGGGTAGGATCCGAATGGTATCGAGTATTTCCCGGTATCCGGATCTTGGGTCGTTACAGCCTTGACTCTTCTTCCCATTTGATTCTCAATCTCTACTACAAAGTGCTTGAAATAGTATAGTGCTTCATAACAGTGAGTGATCAAATAAATATAGCCATATCACGAATAGTCATCTATGAACGTGAGAAAATAAAGGTAACTGTACTAATCCTTCATGCCCATTGATCCATTGATATTGGAATGGACTAGCTATAATGATTCGTTGGCTCTCTTACCTTTCTAAAAGGCTTTTGGAATATTTTACTAGCCAAACATGGCTCACATACGGGCAATTCGAGCTTAGCAAGTGAGCCTAAGAGGCCTTCTCGAGCTAATCTGGGCATTCTGTCATGAACTATGTGACTCAAGCGAGCATGCCAAGAGGAAGACTAACTTTTTATCATTCAACACACATGTTGTATCAAAAGAAGAATAAGAGATGCTATTGACATTGAGATCCAATTTAAAGAAACTATTACTCACATTTATTCAATAACCATAAATAACATTATCTAAAATATTATTTACATAATTGCTAACAAAATTTAAACTAAAGCCTAGTGCTAACAACTAGATACATAAATTAAATTATATTGGACTCTAGGCGTATAGAGCGCGTCATGTAGAATCAGCATCTGTCCATTCCATAGGTGAAGTTGGTACACACTGACTCCAAGGACCACCTCATTGATTTCATTTCTCATGAATACTCTTAGCGTGCCCACCAGAATCCAACGAAAAATGATGGATCCGTATAATATTATAGAGACAAAGGAGTAGGTTACCTGAGTCTACCCCTAATGATCCATGTTCTAAGACTCGAGGACGGCAACGATGTCCTCTCGAAGATGTAGCCAAGACAATCACGAGAAGATGGCTCTCCCACGGACTCCATGCACAATGGCTTCTCCTCTTAGGAGCCCTATGGACCTTCACCCTTCTCTCTTACAACAGAGTAGAGAGAAGAGGAGAGGAATAGAGAGAGAGGAAAGAAGGAAGAGGACACGACAGCAGGGAGAGGGCGGTGCTCTCCCTAATGGGGCGACCTCTTCTCTTAGGCCCTCCCTTCTCTCTTATGGCAACAGCCCACACACCTCTATCTATAGAGGATATCTCCTAGGCAGACTTGGAGAGGGAGAGTTTGGGTAGAAATCTGCATGAGACTTGGAAGTTGGGAAGAGGCAAGTACTCACACTTGGACGGGGAGAGGGGCTGGCGCCCTTGGTCCTAGCAGGATTAGGAGCACCCAGTGCCTTGAGTCCCAATGGGACTAAGAGAGCGAGGAGGGCTGATCCTGTTGAGTTTCCGTGAGTGTAGTAAGTGATTTTGATGATAACAAAACTCTGAGTGAAGGTTTTTGGAAGGTTTTTGGCCCGTGTCATAACTCTCCTTATTCGAGCTAATGGACTGCAAGTTTAAAGCTTTCTTAAATTGAGTGTGTATAACTCATAAATTCTAATTGAATCCATGTGTCTTAAATTGAGTTGTCTTTGATTGCCAAATCCCAAAATGCTTGATGCAATCATTTACCTAACGCCTTTGTCTCTTTGTTTAAGTTCTCTGAGCTGACAACTCATTTTTGCAGGTCTAGGCCATTTCGGTCGACCAGGACCATAGGCCCGGTCAACCAGTTTTTCCAGAGATGAAAAATGGCAAGTTTTACAGGTTTCGGTCGACCAGGACCCTAGGACCGGTCGACCGGTTTTCCCAGCAACCAAAAGCTCCAGAAGTTTCAGGTTTTGGTCGACCGCCCATGCAATTCCGGTCGACCGGAAATCCCGAGGCCCCTTTTGCTGACTTTTTGGTTCAAGCTCGAAAAGAGGGATTTTATCCCAATTGTTTAAACCCTTTGGTCTCCATTCTGGAGTGAATTGTGGATCTGGTCTGGGGACTTGTCCCCTGACCTTCCAAGGTCTATAAAAGATCCTCTTTGGGTCATAAACCCTAAGCCTTTTTTAGAAGAGAAGGAGGAGAGGCTGCCAAGGTGAGAATGCGGGTACTGTTCACATGAACAGTGATCCGTGAGAAACTTTTCATCAAGGAGCAGAAGGCTTCAAGAGCAAACCAGCATTCAAATCAAACGAAGATCAAGCCAAGAAGTAAGCTTCACTCAACATAATCTTCATCCATTAAGGGGGAGCCTGATCTATGCCTTCACTTATTGTCTATGTTTCTTCCATCTTTGTTTGAGTTGATTCGCACTTTCCTTGTAATTCTCAAGCACCCATGTGTGTGTGGATCTAGATAGATCCGTGTGTGTGTGTGTGTGTGTGTTCTTCTTTGTTCATCATCGTTCTTGAGTGTCCGTGCTTTAGCACTTGTATGTGAGTTCTATACTCATCACGTGTGTGTGTGTGTGATTTTGTATTCATCTTGTAATCCTCTACAAGATAGTGTGTGAATCCTCACAGTGTGTGAGGGGTGGACGTAGGTTGCTGTTGTTGCAGCCGAACCACCTAAAAATTGCTGTCTTCTGAATGGTTTGATCCATATCTTCTACCTCCATTCTTTCTAGCTTAGTTTTATATCGTTCTATCTAGTTTTAACCCATTAATTTTTAATACCCAATTCACCCCCCCTCTTGGGTGCCATTTAATCTCGGGACTTCAATTGGTATCAGAGCTAAGGCTCTTTCTTTCATAGATCTAACGATCTAGAGTAAGATCCGGTTAAATGGCAAACAAGGGTATGATACCCGAGGGTCACTCCATTAATCGTCCTCCCTTCTTTGACGGCTCAAACTACTCGTACTGGAAAAATAGAATGCATGTTTTTCTGAGGGCTCAAGAGTACGAAGTTTGGAGAGTTGTGGACAAGGGTCCCCATAAACTCGGAGTCGATGAAGAAAAATGGACACCTGAGGAAATTAAAAAATGCACTTTTAATTTTAATGCCATGAATATTATGCAATGTGCAATACATCCTAATGAATTCTCTCGCGTTTCTATGTGCAGCTCAGCCAAAGAAATGTGGGATAAGCTACGACTCATATATGAGGGAACTTCAGAAGTCAAGGAAACTAAGGCAAATCTTCTAGTCACTGACTATGAGCTATTTAAGATGAAACTTGAAGAAACCATCTCCGAGATGTTTGCAAGGTTAACAGAGATCACAAATGGTCTCAAAAATCTCGGGAAGGAATACTCAAATTCTGACCTTATGAGGAAAGTGTTAAGATCCCTATCGTCGGCTTGGCACACAAAGGCCACGGTAATTGAAGACTCCAAGAACCTGTCAACTCTAACCTTGGATGAACTCATAGGGTCACTCATGACCTATGAGATAAATATTAAGAGAACAGTTGATGAAGACATCAAGAAGAAAAAGGTCATTGGACTGAAGGCTCATCACTCCGATGATGAGATTCAAGAAGGTGAATCATGTGACGGAAGCAATGAAGAGGAAGAATTGGCAATGATAACTCGCCAAGTGAGGAAATTTCTAAGAAAGAAGAGAAACTTTCAGGGAAACTTTAGAAAGGGGCAAAGAAGGCCCATACAAGCTAAAGGTGAATCAAGCAAGCCAAGTAGCATCATATGCTACGAATGCAAGAAGCCTGGGCACATAAGAGGTGAATGTCCAGATCTGAAAAAGAAATTCAAGAAAGACAACTTCAAGAAACCCAAAGCCATGGTCGTCACTTGGAGCGACGAAGAAGTGAACCATCTGATGAAGAGATTCAAGAACTCGTGGAAAGCCTGTGCCTTATGGCACATGAAGATGAATCTACGGAGGTAAACTCTGACCCTGATTTCATTTCCAATGAACAATGGGAATCTGAATATGAAAAGCTGTACACTAAGTACAAGAAAATCAGATCCGAAAATAAAGCTCTCAAAAAGAAACTTGATGACTTGTCACATGAAGATATCTTTGTCAAATTTAAAAAACTGGAACAGCAATGGTTTGAGGCTACGGAAGAAAAAGAAAGTCTATTGCAAATAATCTTAGACTGGGATAGAACCAAAGAGAAACTATCGTGCAAAATAGTTGAAATGGAGGAAGCATGTGAAAAGATCAAAAGTGAAGAACAATGATGAGGACATCTCCTACCACTCCTCACTCTTTCGAGGTTCCCGTTGCTTGCCAGCTATGCGTCATCATGTTCGCGGCATTTTTTCTTAATCATGACTTGTAATTTTTATATTTTCTTGAGTCATAGATTATGTAATTTCCCTTTTATTGAGTCAAGTACCTAGGCTAATTGTCATTAGAGTGGTTAATGTGTCAGTTGGGCCCAATTAAGTGGGCTAGGCCCATGGGCGCCCCCCTTCCCCCTTGGTTTATTGTCATTATTCAAAAACTCAGGGTCTTTTGTTAAATTGTGGGCTTCCTATAAATAGGACCCCAATCCCCCCATTTGAAGCTAATGAAATATTGAGTTTAAAATCCACAAGAAGTGTGTCTCTTGCTCTCTCTCTCTCTCTCTCTCTCTAGCTCTCTCTCTCTCTACTTCTCTCTCTCTCTCTAAAGGGGGCGAACCCCATTCTCTCTCCTCCCCACCCCAAATTCGAAATTCACTCTCTCTCCTCCCTATTCACCTCTAATTAAGACCCCTCCCCCTTCCCCATACCTCCCATTTAAGTCCCCTCCAACCCCTAGGTGGAATCCCTTTCTCCTAGGCACCTCTCCCTCCTCCCAAGTAACCTTTCCCCTTCTCCATACAACCTTTCATTTTCCCAAGGGAGAATCCCTTCTCCCAAGCACCCCTTCCTCTCCCCAACACAACCCTTCCCCTTCCCAAAGCAACATTAAACCCCATTAACCTCTCATTCAAACCAAAGGAGAGAGATCTCCCTCTCTCTCTATCCCAACCCAAATTCGCAGCTCCCCCTTCCTCCACCTGCTAGACCATCTTCCAGCCCCCATTCTGCCCCTCCCACACCTTAGATCACCCTATACCAGACCCCCACACAGCCCGGGGTCGCCCCCCACACACATCCACCCCATCTCCCACCCCATCTACCCCATTTTCTATATACTAGTGAGCAGCTGCAGTTCTGTAGAACCGCCCCCCTGTTGCAGCGTCGTCCACGACCTCATCCCGGATCTTCTGAGGGCGTGGCCTACATCAACGGAAAGCTCTGCCAGTCTGCTTCGCCACCGCGTTGGTCTCGTCCTCATCCGAGGTCCGTGCTGCCCGGGAGGTCCGATCTCCCCCAACTGCGTAGAGTTTCTCATATCGAGCTCCTGAACCGGAAGAGAAGCTGTACCCCGAAGAATCGCAGAAGAATCAGGCCAAGAGATCTTCAACAAAGTTCTTCCTCGCCCAGTCCTCGTTCAGAATCAAAAAGCGGAACTGCGTTCGGCATCCGTGGGACAGAGTTACCATTTTTCTCCCTTGGCTACTCTAATCTGCGTCTCACAGTCTGCCTCAACCTGTCCTCACTATTCAGAGTCCCCCAGTCGACTCCGACCTCATTCAGCTTCCCCGTCAGTTTTTCTGCGAAGAGGACTTGTCCACGATTCCAGAAACTCCAGCGGTTCGTCATTCGGAGTCCGGGAGCTGTCGGGGCAGCCTCTGAAACCTGCTGCCAAGAACCTGAAGCCGCCTTCCCCAGATTCTGTCACTCTGTTCGACTCCCCACCCGGACCAGCATCGACGTCAGAAGAATTCTAAATCATTCTGAGGCATCCTATCCCCAGTTACGAAAAGTTTCCCTCTGGTCTCATCATCAGCAAAATTCCGGACTTGAAGTTACGACCTTAACATTGACTGTCAGTCATTTGTCGCAGAGTGCAGGCAGATTCGACATCGGCTTCCCCTTTCGCGATTTCGGCGAATCTCCCCTCCCCGCCTGGCCGGCTTAGCGCCCCTCCCTGCGTGGAGGTAGTGTTTGCATGTAAACCTTACTTCCCCACCCCTAGTCCAACCCTCCTGTGCGAGGAGTAGTGGATGTAATTAATCTCAACAGGGTTCAAGCTTCACCGGTGCAGTGTGCGGGGAACCCACACTTCCCCGCTCGCCCATCGTCTCCGACCGGGATCGGCGTCTTCACGCCGATCAGGTGAGCTCCTGGTTGCACTTCTCTACTGGGTTACTTTGCTTGTTTAGTATAGCATCTTAGTACCGTCGGTCGGTGAGTGAGTGCCCGATCTCAAAAATAGCACCGATTAAAGCGACCACCGCGGAGTGAGTTGAGAGTGCGACCCTACATCCCACGCCCTCGGCGTGCCGGTCAACCTTGATATTGGGCATCCCTGGCCCATTGGGGTCCATCCCTAGCTGGCCATACCCTCGGAACCTTGAGGATCATCCTCGGACCCTCTCCGCCATCGCCGGTGATGTGACACTAAATGCAGCAAGATGAAATGAGACCCTTGGACCTAATTCGCAAGAACACACAAGTAAGAGATCAAGCACAAAACGCCGAACACCACGCGCACCCGATTCCCTAGGTGACTCGGTGATGCCGAGTAAGATAGTGGGTCTAGCCCCTAGCTGGTTAGAGGACCAGCACTTGCTAAGTCGTCCCTCCCAAAGGTTGAAGGCCCACAATCACGGGCGGCCGGGGTGCCTTGGGGCACTAGGACACTCACTCACTAACCACGGTGACCACACGGCAAAGGTGGATCCGGGATCGAGCTCTCCTCCTCACCGACCAGCGGACTAATGAAACGGATATGAAATGAACAGAAATGACGGAGCAAAGTTTTAGAGGCTTACCTAGCCGGCTTGAGGAAGCCGACTTCGCTCGGAGACGAGGGCGAGCGGGGAAGTGTGTTCCCCGCACACTGCGCCGGTGTAGCTTCACGCCTGCGAGAATATCATTACAACACTACTCCTCACGCAGGAGGGGTGGCCTCGGGGTGGGGAATTAATAGCTTTACACCCAAACACTACCACCTCACAGGGTGGGGCTTTCAGCCAGCCAAGCGGGGAGGGGAGGATGGGCCGAAACGGGTAGAAGAGAACTAAGGAAGTTGATGCAGCCGGCTGGAATTCTGGACGGGAAGCCGCTGTTGCCGCCGTCCCGAGCTAGTCCGAACTCCGATTTCGAAGATTCCACCTCCTGGAGTTTCCTGACTTGATGCTGGTGATGTCTGAATTTTTGGACGGCCTCTGGAGTCGGAGACTGGCGACACCGGCGACTGAACCGAGGCAGCAAATGTGGTCTCTGGCCGGACCTGTTCTGTAGCAGTAGGCTGCAGACACTTGTGGTGAACTCTCCCGAACTCCGAATGGCACGAAACCAGCGGCGTTGTCTTCGTGGTTGAAGTAGCTAACAGCAGGAAGTGGTGGGGCGACGATCCCAGGTCGGTGGTGACGTGGGTCCTGGGAAGAGTGAATTCTGGTCGATGCAGCCTGAGAAAATTGACATGGATAGTGCGAGGGAGAAAATTCATAACTCTGTCCCACGGTGTCCAAATGGTGATCCGTTTCCTGACCCTGAAAGGGGACAGAGAGGAGCAGAACTTTGATGAAGGAACCCGATCCTGGTTCAGCCTTGGTTGATCGTGGCACCCTGTTCTTGTCGGTTCTGGTGTTGGATGGAGTCCTCTCTGCGCGATTGTGGGAGAATCGCCCTAGCCAGCAGCTCCGATCTCAGAATGAGGTGAAACCACCTCGCCTTCGAAGCTGACGTGGAGATCTTTCCAGGGATGTAGGATACGCCCTCAGCAGCACAAGGATGGAGCTGTGGCCGTCGCTGCAACTGGAGGTTGATCTGCAGGTCGGCCTGCACACGAAGCTGAAACTAGGATGACGGGGAAGAAGGCTTCTTGGGTGAGTGAAGGTGGGTGTGGTGCGGCCAAGTGGAGTTGTGGGGCTCTTGTGTGGTGTGTAGGGGGATGAGGAGGGGAGGAATGGTCGAAGTCTGCAGAGGGAGGGGGTGGTGGAGAGGGTGGACGCAGCAATGGGGAAGGAAGGTGGGGGTTCGGCCTTAGCAAGAGGGGAGGAGGAATGGGGTGGCTAGGGGCGAACTTGGGAGGAGGGGGGGTGGTATGGTCGACCTAGGGAGATGAAGAGACTCCTTGGGGAGGGGAAAGGGCCCTTGGGAGGTGGAAGGTTGCTTGGGGAAGGGGGAGGGAAGCCTTGGGAAGGGGAAAGGGTGCTTGGGGAGATGGAGTGATTAATGGTGTGAAGTAATGGGGCCTTGGGAGGTGAAGAGACTTGCCTAGGTGGCAAGTGATGTGGCAAGGGGTGAGGAGAGAGAGGAAATTTCGAACTAGAGAGAGAGAATTAGAGTGAGAGAGAGAATTAGACTCAAGTGGATGCAAGCTTTCAATAATTCTTCATTAACCACAAGAGGAGGGGTTGGGGCCCTATTTATAGGGAAATCCCTTTTACAAATAGGTCCTCGACACTTCACACACTAACACAAAAGCCAAGGGGAAGGGGGGTGCGCCCATGGGCCTAGCCCAGAGGCAAGGGCCCATTAACAAGCACAAAGACTCATGTCACTCAACTAAGGACAATTAATAAAAAAACCTAGGTACAAGACTCAAATAAAAGACAAAAGTACATGATAATGATAGGGAAAAATCACACAGTGACCTAGGTAAAGATACTGAGATCCACTCCGAACAGGGACGGCCTCCTAGCTGCTCCCGGGTGGGAGGGAAGTGCCAAGCCATAGGGAATCGCGAGTGATGTCCTCATCAATTTCCCCGGGCTGGAAAAAGCTCGACTCTGTCGAGTAGAGGCCCTCCCTGCTGTGGTACCGCTCCAACAGGTCAGGATCTAGCTGCTGGAGATCTTCCCTGCTTACCCAGGCGTCGTCCGAGGGTGGTCGTCCCTTCCACCGGACTAGATAGCGCTCATAAGCCTTGCTCCTTGTGTTGGTGACCTGTTCATCTAATATCCGCTCCACTTTATCACGCTGGTTCCTCAAGTCGGGTGGAGCTCTCTGTGGTGTGGGGGTACTCTCAAAGGATGGGTCTGGCCGGATATCCTCACTAGGTGTCACCGCGGGGCCCCTGTAGGGCACCAGGTCCGCCACATTGAATGTGGGGCTTACTCCATATTCTTCGGGAAGGTCCAATACATAAGCATTGGTGCCAAGTCGTCTCAGCACCTGGAAGGGGCCAGCCCCACGTGGTCTCAACTTTGAGGCATTCCCAGGGAACAACCTCTCCGTTCTCACCATCACAAAATCACCTATCTGGAACTCCTGGTGGCGACGGTGGGAATCAGCTGATCTTTTGTAGATCTCATTGCTCTTGTTGATGTTCTTGCGAATTTCCTCATGCAACTCTCTAAGGTGTTGGGCAAATGACTCAGCAGTGATAGACACCCTAGCGTGAGGGGGTAGGGGAATGAGATCAGTAGGCTTCCTAGGTTTGTAACCATGCACAGCTTCAAAGGGACTCATGCCTATGGACCTACTGGTGGAATTATTGTATGCAAACTCGGCTTGGGGCAGAATGAGATCCCAATTTCCAGGACGGTCCTTAACAAGACATCTAAGAAGATTCCCCAGACTCCGATTGACGACCTCCGTTTGGCCATCAGTTTGGGGGTGATAGGCTGTGGAAAATTTAAGCAAGGTCCCCATTAGGTGCCAAAGGGTTTTCCAGAAATAACTAGTGAATTTGACGTCCCTGTCAGAGATGATGGTCTTAGGTAGGCCATGGAGACGAACCACCTCATCAAAGAATAGACGGGCCACGTGGGAAGCATCAGAGGTTTTTGAACAGGGGATGAAATGGGCCATTTTTGAGAATCTATCCACGACCACAAAGATGGAGTCATGCTTCCTCTGGGTTCGGGGTAGCCCTAACACGAAGTCCATACTTAGGTCCTGCCATGGCCGATCGGGAACGGGTAGAGGGGTGTATAGGCCAGTGTTTTGTTTGACTTGTTTGGCAGTCGCACATGTGCGGCATTGCCCCACAATCTTGGCCACATCCCTCTTGAGGCTGGGCCAATAGAACTGCCCCTCAACCAGGCCAATAGTCTTGTGTACCCCAAAATGTCCAGCTAGGCCCCCAGCATGTAACTCCCAAACCAATAAATCCCTTAGCGAAGTCCTAGGGATGCAAAGCCGATGCCCTTTGAAGAGGAACCCATCCTCTATGATAAAGCCATGGTGTTCTTGGGAGGAGTGGGTGGTTAGGTGGGTGTGAATGGGCCCAAATTCGGGACAAGTCGGGTATTCTTCCCTCATCCGATCGAAGCCTATGACTTCTACTCGGACGGTGGCCAATAGGGAGACCCTCCTGCTAAGAGCATCCGCAGCGCGGTTCTCACTCCCGGCCTTATGTTTGATCACAAATGTGTAGGCCTGGATGTACTCAACCCATCTAGCATGTCGAGCATTCAATTTCTGTTGAGAGTTGAGGTATTTTAGAGCCTCATGGTCGGAGAATATGACAAATTCTTTGGGTAGGAGGTAGTGCCTCCAATGGCGGAGGGATTGCACCACCGCATAGAATTCTTTGTCATAGGTTGTATACTTGAGCCTGGCATCACACAACTTCTCGCTAAAGTAAGCCACGGGATGTCCCTCTTGGCTGAGGATCCCACCAATTCCTACCCCAGAAGCATCACAAGTTACTTCAAAGACTTTGGAGAAGTCCGGGAGGCATAAAACCGGGGCTTGGGTCATTCTATCTTTGAGTTCCTGGAAGGCCTTAGTAGCTGACTTAGTCCACACAAAGGTTCCCTTTTTGAGGCAATCTGTGATTGGGGCTGTGATGGTGCTAAATCCCTGGATGAACCTTCGGTAGAAAGTGGCTAAGCCATGGAAGCTCCGGACTTCATGGAGAGTGCGGGGCTCCGGCCAGTCAATGATGGCTTGGACCTTTTCGGGGTCCATAGATACACCTTTGGTGGAGACAACATACCCAAGGAAGGTAATGGAATCTGTCATGAAATGACATTTTCCTAGATTGGCAAAGAGGCTTTCCTTCCTAAGGGTGGTGCAGACCTGCCTGATGTGGTTGAGGTGGTCTTCCTTGGACTGGCTGTAGATGAGGATGTCATCGAAATAGACTACAAGGAAAACCCCAATGTAGGGCCTGAGGGCCTCGGTCATGAGGCGCATAAATGTGCTTGGGGCATTGGAAAGCCCAAAAGGCATCACCAGCCATTCATAGAGTCCATCTTTGGTCTTAAAGGCTATTTTCCATTCATCCCCGGGCCTTATCCTCACTTGGTGGTAGCCACTTTTGAGATCTATCTTGGAAAAAATGGTGGCTCCCGCAAGCATGTCAAGCATATCGTCAAGTCTAGGTATAGGGAACCTATATTTGACGGTGATCTTGTTGATGGCCCTACTATCCACACACATTCGCCATGTCCCATCTTTCTTTGGTGTGAGAAGAGCGGGGACGGCGCAGGGGCTTTTGCTAAGCCTGAGAAAGCCTTTTCTAACAAGCTCTTCTACTTGCCTCCTTAACTCAGCATGTTCGGTGGGGTTGAGGCGATAGTGTGGTAGATTTGGAAGGGAGGCTCCCGGGACAAAATCTATGGCATGCTGAACATCCCTCATGGGAGGTAGTTGGTCCGGTAGTTCATCGGGAAACACATCCTTGAACTCTTCAAGGAGTGGGTATACTTCCACGGGATGGGGGTTGGAGGGTGTTGACTCTCCTAGACAAAGGACAACAGCGCACACGGGGGTTCCTTGGGCAACTTCCTCTTCTAACTCCTTTCTAGTGATGAGGTGGAGGCCTTTGATTGGCCCGGTGGGAACTTCGGGGATGGGGTTTTGGGAGGTTGATTGTGTGGGTGAAGGCGGGCCCTTGGAGCTTGGTGAGGGAATGGGAGGAATCCCCTTAGTGGGTGGTTCCTTTCGGGGTGGGGATGGGTTGAGGCGGATGACCTTCCCCTCGTGCACAAAGGTGCATGTGTTCGTCTTCCCATAGATAGTAGCATCTACATCGTATATCCAAGGTCTCCCAAGTAGGATGCTTCCTACGGCCATAGGTATGATATCACACCAAATTTGCCCTTGGTAGGATGAGAAGGTGATGGGGATAAGACAACATGTGCTGACGGGGAGGGAGTGGTTGTTGATCCATGACACACGGTAGGGTTTGGGGTGGGGTGTTGGGGTAAGCCCAAGGAGTTTGACGGTGTCCGGGGACACGGCATTTACACAACTCCCATTGTCTAAGATGATCTTCCTAACATGATTCCCAATTTTGATGAAAGTATGGAAGATGGAGGTCCTACGCCAATCCTCCTCTTGGGGTTGGGTAAGAGTGCATCTTATCACCCCAAGGTGGGCTGATTGGTGGTCATCTTCTACACCCTCTTCAATGAATTGCTCCTCGTACTCATCTTCCCACCCTATGGCAGCCTCGTACTCCTCCACATTCTCATGAGATTCTTGGGAGGTGGTGGGTACGCTCTCCATGACAAGATTGGACATCCCCTTGGAGGGGCATTGGGTGGCTATATGGCCATAACCATGACACCGGAAACACTTAATCGAACTATTCTCTGGGGCCTTCCCTTTGGAGATTTCCTCTCTTCGGGGATAGGGATTGGGTGGAGTGGTTTTGGTAGGAGGAGGGTTGGTTGACTGTGGGTAGGTCCGGGTGGGGGTACCCCCACTAGGAGTAGGGGTTTTCAACAAGGGCGGAAGGTTGGGTCGTGGACCCATGTTCCTAGGCTCAACCGGACGGGCAGGGGTGACCCTTGAATTCCTAAAGAACCTCTCCGTATCCCGAGCTATTTGATAAGCCATTTCAAGGGAATCCACATCCCTCATAATTAACTCCCTTTTGATGTATGGATGGAGACCATTCCTAAATCGTGATAGGGTGACGGCTAACTCCTCATGTACTCCACATTTTAGAAGATAGGAGTCAAACAATTCTATGTACTCTACCACGGATTTTCCCTCTTGGGTGAGGCATTGCCATTCATCTAAGAGTGTTTGGGTGTAGGAGTGGGGAAGGTATTTGAACCTTAATTGGGCTTTCATGCCTTCCCATGTTTGAATGGGTTCTTCCCTCCTAATTCTCTTCCTAGTTTCAACACTCATCCAATAGGTCTTGGCCAATTTAGTAAGGTGCATTTTGGCTAGCCTAACCTTCCTCTCTTCGGTCATTGGGTACCAATCGAAGTATTGGTCCATAGCACTCTCCCATTCTAGGTACACATGTGGGTTATGTGACCCATCAAAGTTAGGAGCGTCAACTTTGATCATCCTAAGTAGGTAGTCATCCGGGTCATCCCTTGGTCGCCTCTCCAAAGCTCTATGTGGGCGGGGCCTCTCATTCTCGGGGTAATAGTCATTCTCTAAGTCCTCCCTTTCATGCTCAACCCGGAGTGGTGGGGCCCTTTGGGGAGTGTTCCTAGGGGGGGTCCTAGCTTCCTCAATCCTATCCAATCGAGTGACCACACCATTCATTCGCTCCGTGAGGGCTAGAATGGCAGCCTCTATCCGTTCTATAGGAGTTGGGGGAGTTCCCCTAGGGTCGTTTTGGTTGCCTTGGAAATTGGGATCCATGGGTGGATCGGAGGTAGTGGGATCGGGTCGGTATGGGGTGCCCCTACGGGTGGACATGCACAAGGTATTGATGAGGAAAATGCAATTGTCCTGGGACCTAGGCTTGTAGAGACAAGTCTAAAACTTGCTCTGATACCACTTGATGTGACACTAAATGCAGCAAGATGAAATGAGACCCTTGGACCTAATTCGCAAGAACACACAAGTAAGAGATCAAGCACAAAACGCCGAACACCGCGCGCACCCGATTCCCTAGGTGACTCGGTGATGCCGAGTAAGATAGTGGGTCTAGCCCCTAGCTGGTTAGAGGACCAGCACTTGCTAAGTCGTCCCTCCCAAAGGTTGAAGGCCCACAATCACGGGCGGCCGGGGTGCCTTGGGGCACTAGGACACTCACTCACTAACCACGGTGACCACACGGCAAAGGTGGATCCGGGATCGAGCTCTCCTCCTCACCGACCAGCGGACTAATGAAACGGATATGAAATGAACAGAAATGACGGAGCAAAGTTTTAGAGGCTTACCTAGCCGGCTTGAGGAAGCCGACTTCGCTCGGAGACGAGGGCGAGCGGGGAAGTGTGTTCCCCGCACACTGCGCCGGTGTAGCTTCACGCCTGCGAGAATATCATTACAACACTACTCCTCACGCAGGAGGGGTGGCCTCGGGGTGGGGAATTAATAGCTTTACACCCAAACACTACCACCTCACAGGGTGGGGCTTTCAGCCAGCCAAGCGGGGAGGGGAGGATGGGCCGAAACGGGTAGAAGAGAACTAAGGAAGTTGATGCAGCCGGCTGGAATTCTGGATGGGAAGCCGCTGTTGTCGCCGTCCCGAGCTAGTCCGAACTCCGATTTCGAAGATTCCACCTCCTGGAGTTTCCTGACTTGATGCTGGTGATGTCTGAATTTTTGGACGGCCTCTGGAGTCGGAGACTGGCGACACCGGCGACTGAACCGAGGCAGCAAATGTGGTCTCTGGCCGGACCTGTTCTGTAGCAGTAGGTTGCAGACACTTGTGGTGAACTCTCCCGAACTCCGAATGGCACGAAACCAGCGGCGTTGTCTTCGTGGTTGAAGTAGCTAACAGGTGGAAGTGGTGGGGCAACGATCCCAGGTCGGTGGTGACGTGGGTCCTGGGAAGAGTGAACTCTGGTCGATGCAGCCTGAGAAAACTGACCTGGATAGTGCGAGGGAGAAAATTCGTAACTCTGTCCCACGGTGTCCAAATGGTGATCCGTTTCCTGACCCTGAAAGGGGACAGAGAGGAGCAGAACTTTGATGAAGAAACCCGAGCCTGGTTCAGCCTTGGTTGATCGTGGCACCCTGTTCTTGTCGGTTCTGGTGTTGGATGGAGTCCTCTCTGCGCGATTGTGGGAGAATCGCCCTAGCCAGCAGCTCCGATCTCAGAATGAGGTGAAACCACCTCGCCTTCGAAGCTGACGTGGAGCTCTTTCCAGGGATGTAGGATACGCCCTCAGCAGCACAAGGATGGAGCTGTGGCCGTCGCTGCAACTGGAGGTTGATCTGCAGGTCGGCCTGCACACGAAGCTAAACTAGGATGACGGGGAAGAAGGCTTCTTGGGTGAGTGAAGGTGGGTGTGGTGCGGCCAAGTGGAGTTGTGGGGCTCTTGTGTGGTGTGTAGGGGGATGAGGAGGGGAGGAATGGTCGAAGTCTGCAGAGGGAGGGGGTGGTGGAGAGGGTGGACGCAGCAATGGGGAAGGAAGGTGGGGTTCGGCCTTAGCAAGAGGGGAGGAGGAATGGGGTGGCTAGGGGCGAACTTGGGAGGAGGGGGGGTGGTATGGTCGACCTAGGGAGATGAAGAGACTCCTTGGGGAGGGGAAAGGGCCCTTGGGAGGTGGAAGGTTGCTTGGGGAAGGGGGAGGGAAGCCTTGGGAAGGGGAAAGGGTGCTTGGGGAGATGGAGTGATTAATGGTGTGAAGTAATGGGGTCTTGGGAGGTGAAGAGACTTGCCTAGGTGGCAAGTGATGTGGCAAGGGGTGAGGAGAGAGAGGAAATTTCGAACTAGAGAGAGAGAATTAGAGTGAGAGAGAGAATTAGACTCAAGTGGATGCAAGCTTTCAATAATTCTTCATTAACCACAAGAGGAGGGGTTGGGGCCCTATTTATAGGGAAATCCCTTTTACAAATAGGTCCTCGACACTTCACACACTAACACAAAAGCCAAGGGGAAGGGGGGTGCGCCCATGGGCCTAGCCCAGAGGCAAGGGCCCATTAACAAGCACAAAGACTCATGTGACTCAACTAAGGACAATTAAAAAAAAACCTAGGTACAAGACTCAAATAAAAGACAAAAGTACATGATAATGATAGGGAAAAATCACACAGTGACCTAGGTAAAGATACTGAGATCCACTCCGGAACAGGGACGGCCTCCTAGCTGCTCCCGGGTGGGAGGGAAGTGCCAAGCCATAGGGAATCGCGAGTGATGTCCTCATCAGCCGGTCCACCTACGGACCCGAGTGTGCCAACGCGAGTGAGTCCGCTAGTGTGACGCTGCCAACTTGTTGTGTTGCTTGCTATTCTAGGTCCGAGGGGTCGTTTCACATCAACTTGGTATCAGAGCAAGTTCTAGACTTGTCTCTACTAAGTCTTGTCCTAGGGCGCATAAGCATTTAGAGTCATTTTCGGGCCACCCAGTGCATCATCATGTACACTCCACATTGGTTAAGTCCCCTCAACACGGCCGTCCACAAGAGTCCGATTGACCCCCTCCTCATGGACATCATCCTAGAAGGAGACCTTAGTTTTGACGGATCCAATCCTAATGCCTACCTAAAGTGGGAGGCTACCATGGATAAACACTTTGATAGGACTAGGATCTATGGACATGCTAGAGTCCGCAGGGCCACAGGGTGGCTTCGGGGACAAGCCAAGAAGGAGTGGGATCGCATAGTGAGCTTAAGAAGGATTTGGAGGCAAGAACCCATAGGATCATGGGAAGAGATGAAGATTGAGCTTAGGAAGATCTACGCTCCCCGACCCTCCCACTCCTACCTTGAGCTTAGGAAGAACTCCGCTCCCCGACCTTCCCACTCCTACCTTGAGAACCATAACCCGAGGAGCACTCCCACTCCCCCTTTCCCTCCCAGTCAACCCAAGACCTCCCTTAGGGTCCAATCTCCACAACCCCAAATGATTCCAATCCCGATCACCACCACCATTAAAACCAAATTGGCCACCACCCAACCCAACTTTCCCCATCAAACCCACACCCCACAAGCTTCCACAAATCCTCATCCCACCCATTTCCAAAAGAACTTACGGAGGTGACCGAAGACTATGAGGCTCTCCTAGATTGGGGAGAAGAATATGAGGCCCAAATAGGTCAAGAGAACTCATTCCTACCCAAAGAAGACCCATTGAGCCAAATGGGGTGCACCCTACCCCATGAGTTACAAGATGCCCAACCTAGGCCTCCACTTCTACCCCTCCCCATCCTATCCCAAGTCCCCCATTACCCACCACCCCAAAAGAGCCATATGCCAGTCATCATCACCCCACAAACAATGGACTTACTCACCTCCTTGGTAGAGGAAACCATGATCCCCATACCCGACCCCATAGTGGTGAATACTCCGGACCCAACCCCCGCCATGGAGATCACCCATGTCCAGGAAGAAGAAGAAACTTCACATGGTGGACTTCACCTTACACCACCCTCCCTAGTAGGGGCCGAGCTCACCTTAGGAGAACCCCTTTCACGTTGGCTAAAGGAGAACCCATTTAGAGATCTCATGGCTCATGTTTGCCCTCCTATGGAACAAAACCTTCCTATAGTACCCTTACCCACCTATCACACCACAATCCAATCATCCTATCAAGTGGAAACATTAGGGGATTTTCTTAAGGGTCTATCTTGGCAAATGGAGTTAACTGGCATGTTGACCACTGTAGCCGACCAACCTAGGAGCCTTGACCTCCTACACCTATGTGTCGGGTCCATCTCCTCGATATACATTGTGGGTTGCTACACTAGCGACCTTCTTTTATTCCTCCCTACACCCGAAGAACCCGATGCTATCCGCGAATTAGAGTTGCTTATTTCGGGTAGGATGCCAAGCCCTCCATTCATGGCCAACCAACCCGCCAAGGACTTCGGTTCAATTACTTCATTTGAGGAGGAGGACTCACCGTCATTTGAAGACCTTGAGGAGATAGAATACCTCTTCCTTGGTAACACATTCCATGACCCCTTTGATCCCTCCCTATGGAAGACATTGAACCCATGGGACCTAGCCGCCTTACCCACCACCCACTCCCTCCTACCCTCACCCACCATGTTGAACCCAACCCACCCATTCCACTACTTAGTTCACACTATGAGAGCCATGACCGAGGGTGACATCCACCTAGGAAATGAGGAAGTGACCTATCCCAAAATGTCCACCTTCTTGGACCCCTTTGACCCCTATGAGTGGAAACTCCCACACCAAGCCATATATATAAGAGAAACCATTTGGATGGGAATGCATGTGCCACTACATTGTGCATCATTTGGTAGGGCTAGTAAGCCTAGTCATGTCATACATGTCACGCACACTTTAAGCCCAATGCATGACTGGCTCACATTTGGATGTGCTGGTCCTCCCTCATTCATCATTGATCATATGCATGTTAGGAGCATCTACGGGTGTCCAGGTCTCCCGGCATTCATCACCACCTTATGTGATAGGTTCTCCTACAGATACCATGGCCCTCCCACCATTGTTATGAAGACTAGGCATGATAGGGCCACTAGTGGTTGCCCCGGTCCACCTAAGTTCATCAAGGTCCACATGGCATCACAACATGATAGGTCAATTTACGGTTGCCCCGGTCCACCTTTACACACCAAGCTTTTCACACCCACACCGCATCATAGTACATGGCATACGCATACACGCAAGCAATTCGCAATGAGCGGTGAGGTTCACAAAGAGCGGATAAGAGCTCGCAAGCGCCACTTGGAATTCCAAGTAGGTGATTTGGTGATGATGGCATCGGAGTGGCTCTACCTTAGGGTCACCTCCCATTCGAGGGCACGAGGACTTGGACCTTTTCATGTTCCTAGTGACTTTGGCAACACAGCTTATGGATTGAATTTACCAATGGGTTATGGGATATTCCCCACTTCTCACGTGGCTGACCTGGCACCCTATATGGGCACCGCGGTGGATCCTAGTGAGTGCTTTGAGCCTATACCTTCCTTTGAGAGGGACACCCCGGAGAGCTCCCACAAAATAGCCTTGAGAGCCCGACGTGTGCACACGGATGCAATACTAGGCAAGCAAGGTTCCATCTCCAGCAAGAGGGTGCGCCTGAGCCACCATGAGAGGATGAAGGACCGTCCCCTGGTCGCAGACACAAGGTTGAGTCTGGAGGTCGTGGTTCACCCGGAGCTACATTGGAGGACCGCTACCCCGGTGGACCCATACTCGACGGAGTCGAGTTCTCCGCACCCCGGGGGTATGATGAGGACATCTCCTACCACTCCTCACTCTTTCGAGGTTCCCGTTGCTTGCCAGCTATGCGTCATCATGTTCGCGGCATTTTTTCTTAATCATGACTTGTAATTTTTATATTTTCTTGAGTCATAGATTATGTAATTTCCCTTTTATTGAGTCAAGTACCTAGGCTAATTATCATTAGAGTGGTTAATGTGTCAGTTGGGTCCAATTAAGTGGGCTAGGCCCATGGGCGCCCCCCTTCCCCCTTGGTTTATTATCATTATTCAAAAACTCAGGGTCTTTTGTTAAATTGTGGGCTTCCTATAAATAGGACCCTAATCCCCCCCATTTGAAGCTAATGAAGTATTGAGTTTAAAATCCACAAGAAGTGTGTCTCTTGCTCTCTCTCTCTCTCTCTCTCTAGCTCTCTCTCTCTACTTCTCTCTCTCTCTCTCTAAAGGGGCGAACCCCATTCTCTCTCCTCCCCACCCCAAATTCGAAATTCACTCTCTCTCCTCCCTATTCACCTCTAATTAAGACCCCTCCCCCTTCCCCATACATCCCATTTAAGTCCCCTCCAACCCCTAGGTGGAATCCCTTTCTCCTAGGCACCTCTCCCTCCTCCCAAGCAACCTTTCCCCTTCCCCATACAACCTTTCACTTTCCCAAGGGATAATCCCTTCTCCCAAGCACCCCTTCCTCTCCCTAACACAACCCTTCCCCTTCCCAAAGCAACATTAAACCCCATTAACCTCTCATTCAAACCAAAGGAGAGAGATCTCCCTCTCTCTCTATCCCAACCCAAATTCGCAGCTCCCCCTTCCTCCACCTGCTAGACCATCTTCCAACCCCCATTCTGCCCCTCCCACACCTTAGATCACCCTATACCAGACCCCCACACAGCCCGGGGTCGCCCCCCACACACATCCACCCCATCTCCCACCCCATCTACCCCATTTTCTATATACTAGTGAGCAGCTGCAGTTCTGCAGAACCGCCCCCCTGTTGCAGTGTCACCCACGACCTCATCCCGGATCTTCTGAGGGCGTGGGCTACATCAACGGAAAGCTCTGCCAGTCTGCTTCGCCACCGCGTTGGTCTCGTCCCCATCCGAGGTCCGTGCTGCCCGGGAGGTCCGATCTCCCCCAACTGCGTAGAGTTCCTCATACCGAGCTCATGAACAGGAAGAGAAGCTGTACCCCGAAGAATCAGGCCAAGAGCTCTTCAACAAAGTTCTTCCTCGCCCAGTCCTCGTTCAGAATCAAAAAGCAGAACTACGTTCGGCATCCGTGGGACAGAGTTACCATTTTTCTCCCTCGGCTACTCTAATCTGCGTCTCACAGTCTGCCTCAACCTGTCCTCACTATTCAGAGTCCCCCAGTCGACTCCGACCTCATTCGGCTTCCCCGTCAGTTTTTCTGCGAAGAGGACTTGTCCACGATTCCATAAACTCCGGCGGTTCATCATTCGGAGTCCGGGAGCTGTCGGGGCAGCCTCTGCAACCTGCTGCCAAGAACCTGGAGCCGCCTTCCCCAGATTCTGTCACTCTGTTCGACTCCCCACCTGGACCAGCATCGACTTCAGAAGAATTCTAAAAAATTCTGAGGCATTCTAGCCCCAGTTACGAAGAGTTTCCCTCTGGGCTCATCATCAGCAAAATTCCGGAGTGGAAGTTACGACCTCAACATTGACTGTTAGTCATTTGTCGCAGAGTGCAGGCAGATTCGACATCGGCTTCCCCTTTCGCGATTTCGGCGAATCTCCCCTCCCCGCCTGGCCGGCTTAGCGCCCCTCCCTGCGTGGAGGTAGTGTTTGCATGTAAACCTTACTTCCCCACCCCTAGTCCAACCCTACTGTGCGAGGAGTAGTGGATGTAATTAATCTCAACAGGGTTCAAGCTTCACCGGCGCAGTGTGCGGGGAACCCACACTTCCCCGCTCGCCCATCGTCTCCGACCGAGATCGGCGTCTTCACGCCGATCAGGTGAGCTCCTGGTTGCACTTCTCTACTGGGTTACTTTGCTTGTTTAGTATAGCATCTTAGTGCCGTCGGTCGGTGAGTGAGTGCCCGATCTCAAAAATAGCACCGATTAAAGCGACCACCGCGGAGTGAGTTGAGAGTGCGACCCTACATCCCACGCCCTCGGCGTGCCGGTCAACCTTGATATTGGGCATCCCTGGCCCATTGGGGTCCATCCCTAGCTGGCCATACCCTCGGAACCTTGAGGATCATCCTCGGACCCTCTCCGCCATCGCCGGTCCACCTACGGACCCGAGTGTGCCAACGCGAGTGAGTCCGCTAGTGTGACGCTGCCAACTTGTTGTGTTGCTTGCTATTCTAGGTCCGAGGGGTCGTTTCACATCAAACAAACTCTGAAATTCATAAATTCAGAACTTAAAGAAAAGGCTGTGAGTCTGGAAAAAGAAATGGCTGATCTTCAATTCACATTGTCAAGGTTTGCTAAGGGCAAGCAAAATCTAGACAATATATTGGGAGTTAAAGTCAATTTTCAAAAAGAAGGTCTCGGATACACTCCTCAAAATCAAAAATTATTTGAGCATAAGATCACCACATCCTTCATTCATGGAAAAGATAAAAACCATGCTTCATGTTCCAAGCCTGAACCAAAAAATGCTCAACTCAAACCACGACAGTTTCAAAGAAAATTTGCACCTGTTAACTGTTATCATTGTGGCAGATTTGGTCATGCCATTGTAAATTGCTTGTTCAGACAAAACTCACCTAGAAATCATGTTTCTTTGACCAAGAAGATATATACTCCGAACTGGACTAACTCCTACGACCCAAACTAGCTTGGGTACCAAAAACAATTGCATGAGAAGTTTTTTTCTTGCAGATATGTCTTGAAGCCAGGGGGAGAAAATGGTACCTGGACAGCGGCTGCTCAAGACATATGACAGGGGACAAAAAGGTGTTCTCTACCCTGCAAGACAAGGATGGAGGGTCAGTTGTCTTTGGAGGACAAGACAAAGGTAAAATCATTGGGATTGGCAACATTGGTAAGAATTCTGAAATTCTTATTGAAGATGTTCTTTTGGTGAAAGGTCTGAATCACAATCTTCTTAGCATAAGCCAATTGTGCGATAAGGGATTTAAAGTTATTTTTGATGAAACCCATTGCATTGTCTTGAACAAAAACACAAATGAAATCAAATTTCTTGGAAAGAGGAATAATAATGTTTATACTGTTGATATTGACAATGTTTCTTGTATTGATCTCTACTTGGTTGCGAATAATCATGAAAACGCATGGTTATGGCACCGTAGGTTGGGTCATGCTAGTTTTGGAGTAATCTCCAAGCTGTCTAGACATGATCTGGTGAATGGACTGCCAAAATTAAAATTTGAAAGTGATAGAATCTATGAAGCTTGCACAAAAGGCAAGCAAACACGAACTTCTTTCAAAAACAAAAATATTGTCTCATCCGCTAGGCCTTTGGAATTACTGCATCTTGATCTTTTTGGTCCTACCAGAACCTCTAGCCTAGGAGGAAAATCCTATGGCTTTGTGATTGTTGATGACTTTTCAAGATTTACATGGGTGCTCTTCTTAGCAAATAAAAATGATGCCGTGACGGAATTTCAAGTTTTCTGTAGGAAAGTTCAGAATGATAAAGGCTATCTCATCACCACCATTCAAAGTGATCACGGTGGAGAATTTGAGAATCATGACTTCAGCAAGTTTTGTGAAGAGCAAGGATACACACACAACTTTTCATCACCACGAACACCTCAACAGAATGGAGTGGTGGAAAGGAAAAATAGGACTTTGATAGACATGGCGCGGACTATGTTGAGTGAGAATTCCTTGCCCAAGTATTTCTGGGCCGAGGCGGTAAGTACAGCCTGTTACATCATCAACAGGGCAATGGTGAGGCCCATCTTAAAGAAAACTCCTTATGAGCTGTACAAGGGTAAGAAACCAAACATCTCTCATCTCAAACCCTTTGGATGCTCATGTTTTGTCCTGAACAATGGTAAGACCAATCTAAGAAAGTTTGACGAGAAAAGTGACAAAGGAATTTTCCTAGGCTATGCACTCAACTCGAGAGCCTACCGATTGTTCAATAAGAGGACTTTGGTCGTAGAAGAAAGTCCTCATGTAATTTTTGATGAATCTGAATTAAAACTAACAAATCAATCCGTTCAAATTGTGGATGCAGATGAGGATTCCAAAGGTCGGGATGTTGTCAAGGCCAAGAATGAGCCAACTGAAGATGGATCTAGAAAAAGTGAAAAAGATGAGGATCCCTCAATTGAAACACTTCAAGAGCAGCAAGTGCAATACCCAGAGTTGCCAAGACCATCCACTCTTCTAAAAGATCACCCCACTGAAAACATAATAGGTAATCCTAAAGACGGAATAAGAACTAGATCCTCTCTAAGGCAAGTAGAAGAGGAGGAATTGATTGCCTTAATTTCTCAAGAGGAGCCTAAGAACATCCACGATGCTTTGCTAAATGACTCCTGGATCCAGGCTATGCATGAAGAGCTGCACCAGTTTGAAAGAAGCCAAGTGTGGACACTCGTGCCACGTCCTAGAAATCAACCCGTAATTGGTACCCGATGGGTCTTCAGAAATAAGCTGAATGACATGGGTATGGTCGTCAGGAATAAGGTCCGGCTTGTAGCCAAAGGGTATAGTCAGGAGATGGGGATTGACTTTGATGAATCTTTCGCCCCGGTCGCTAGGCTAGAAGCAGTCCGAATTTTATTGTCCTTCGCTTGCTCACTGAACTTCAAACTGTTTCAAATGGATGTCAAGTCTACATTTCTCAATGGGTATATTAAAGAGGATGTCTTTGTAGAACAACCTCCAGGCTTTAAAGATTCCAAGCACCCACGACATGTGTACAAGCTCCAAAAGATGTTGTATGGGCTTAAGCAGGCACCAAGGGCATGGTACGAAAGGCTTACTTCTTTTCTGACTGAAAATGGGTTTAAAAGAGGTAAGGTTGATCAAACTCTCTTCACAAGGAAATCAGGTAAAGAGATACTAGTAGTTCAAGTGTATGTTGATGACATAATCTTTGGAGCTACTAACAATGCCCTATGTGATGAATTTGCAAGAATAATGCAAGGAGAGTTTGAAATGAGCTTAATGGGTGAACTAACCTTCTTTCTTGGTCTGCAGGTAAAGCAAACGCCCGAAGGCATCTTTATAAACCAAGCCAAGTATACAATGGAGCTGTTGAAAAAATATGGGATGGCAGAAGCAAAACCCATATCGACTCCGATGGCCACAACCACGAAGTTGGACAAAAATGAAAATGGTAAAACAGTAGATTCTACACTGTATCGAGGTATGATCGGATCATTACTGTACTTAACAGCATGTCGCCCTGACATTCAGTACAGTGTGTGTCTGTGTGCTCGCTTTCAATCTTGTCCAAAAGAATTACATCTAATGGCTGTTAAACCAATTTTTCGGTACTTGATTGGCACACTAGACTTTGGTTTGTGGTTTCCTATCGGCAGTTCTTTTGAATTGATTGCATATACCGACGCCGATTATGCTGGTTGCATTGTTGATCGGAAAAGTACTAGTGGGTACTGTCAGTTTCTTGGTGGGTGTCTAGTTTCATGGGCCTCCAAGAAACAACATTCAGTAGCTCTCTCAACGGCTGAGGCTGAGTATGTGGCCACCGAAAGTTGTGGAGCCCAAGTACTTTGGATCAAAAATCAATTGCTTGATTTGGATATTGAGATAAACTGTGTTCCAATTTTATGTGACAATACAAGTGCAATCAGTCTATCTAAAAACCCTGTCCAACATTCTAGGACCAAGCATATAGACATTCGACACCATTTCTTGAGAGATCATGTAGGTAAAGGGGTGTTTGAGCTGCATTTCATTGACACTCATAATCAACTGGCCGATATCTTCACCAAGCCCTTGAACCAGGAGCAATTCTTCAAGATTAGAAGGGAGCTTGGCATGTGCAAGGGTGAGCGCATTCACATTTAAGTCTGAATTAGGATGAGTGATGCATATCAAAAGCAAATGGGTAGATAGTGTGACATGCATCACCATGTTGTGTTTTATTTTTTTTTGGTGGATACCATCCTACTTGTGTGACTATATTATTTTATCTTTATAGCCCTCCTTGATAACTTCTAAAACCTTACTCCTTGTTAAATAAATGTGGACAAATTGACCTAGGGACACTCGTCAGTCACTGAGGGGGAGCTTTCAGAAAAACTTCGCTAGTTGACTCGTCGGATGTCCTTCTCTGGTTCTCTCCCCAAAAGGAAAAAGAAAAAGAAAAGTACTACAAAAAAAGGAAGAAAAACAAAAGGAAGAAATAAAAAAAAAGAAAAGAAACATTTTATCAGGGGAATGAATACCTTTTAATGAAGGGATCTCAAGAGGACAGGAGATTTGGAGGTCTTTCCTTCACACTCAAATCCATCACATTTTTTGGGCTGTTGACCTTTTCCGGTCGACCGGACAACCCGACCCGGTCGACCGAAACCGGCGGCCGGCCCAATCGGGATTCGACCGCCCCCCTTTTTAAAGGGGTTTTCACCCTCTCTCACCTCATTCCAATTCATCCCTTCTCTCTCCCACATATTCCAAAAACCCTAGAACACCAACCCTTCCTCTCTCAAGCCTTCAAACATCCCCATCCCTTCATCCGCACAATCTCTGTCGGATTCGTCACCACTCCGGGACGTGATCTCCGCAGGCGATCGTGCTGCCACCAACCTCCTTCCTCGGTTCCAGAGCGTGGGGAACGATCTTCCAGGGGTCCAGGAGTGTTCTGTGGTCCATCTCCATCTCAAGGGTAGACCTCCTTCCTCTCGAAGGTTTCCACCGCCGATTTCCTTGCCTAAGATGCCGCCTAGACAGAGTTCTCGGCGTTCCACTCAAGGGGAAGCCAGCAATCCGAGACAAGAGGCTCCGGCTCGTCCACAGCGGGCACCGGAACCCCGTCGTGCACCCCGTCTTCCTCTACGAGCTATCATCAACCCTCGCTTGGTTGATTTTCAAGAGGTGAATGACTTACTGCCAGATTTGTTTGCCCTCTTTGCAATTCAAGACGGGTGGATTGATTTTGTCTCAAGATATACTAGGTATTACCCTAACCTAGTGCAGCAGTTTTATGGGAATCTTGTTGAACGGAATGGAAACTTATTCACCGTTGTTCAAGACATTGAGATACATATTGGACCCGACCTGTTCTGGCGTGCTTTAGGAGTTTCAGCATGGGGTGCCGATATGACTTTTGGACATGGTGAAGTGGAGGACACATTCCTTGCTATGACAGGTTGTGATTATGTTCGCGGTGTCAGTGAGAATATCCAACTTAATGCCAACTACTTTTCGCCCCTGCAGCGTGTTCTACATCATATGTTCACTACCTTGATTTTTCCCAAGGGTGGAAGTCGTAATGAAGTGACATTGGTTCATCATTTCCTCTTTTATCATGTCATAAATGGGAACACCGTGAATATGGGTCTACTCATGACCACTTTGGTTGATTCCTGCCACACCAACTTGGGGAGATCCCTACCCTATGCATCACAGTTGACAGGAGTGTTTATATATGCTGGGGTAGATTTGTCAGAAGAAAGGTCGCTTCAAATTCGCCAAGATGACATATATAATGAACACAAGCTTTTCTTCAATCTTGGTTACTACTGGGATGATGATGGTGAGCTCACCAGGGACATTCCTACCTATGCTTAACAATTTGCCAATGCTGAACCACCGCCGCAGCAGGTTCATGGGGATGCACCCCCTCCAGTTCAGGCGGAGGATCAGCCTCCCCCGCCTTCACCTCACCATATGGATGTGCAGATGCCACCTCCTCCACAGCTTGTTCACTGGGAGTCTTCTGCTCAAGGTGCCGGTCAGCCTTCTTGGGGGGACTACGAAGCTCTTGATAGACGTGTTTTAGGCATGGAAACCCGGCTCTACTCATCCCTTGACATACTGGACACCTTCATGGACACCATGACTGGCCGAATGGATTCTTTCTCCCATGCTCTGGATGATCTCTCCACCCACATGGCCACACTTTATGCTAGCCACGAAGATAACCGTGAAGCCTTCCGGATAACCAACCAATCTCTTCTCCTCATCAACAGTCAGCTCCTTCATCATGATGATACCCTGCATGACATTGTGAGCCGTCTCCCTCCTGCTGCCGATGCTTCTGGTGATGATGCTCGCGAGGGGACTCCGGATCTTCCTGCTCCGTAGCTGTTCTTGTGTCCTAATCGTGTCTTTTCTGTCCACGCGTCCTGTATCCCACTCCCCATTTTGATGATGCCAAAGGGGGAGAAGTAGCTATGTTAGGTCCTATCTATATGTATTTTCGGTTGTTTTGCTTGCCATGCATGTTGAGTCTTTTTGTAAGTTGTGTTGCATCATGCTAGCTTGTATTGCATCTTGTACGTCCTTTTGGTTGGACCTCCATGATCTATGAACTAATGATATGCTGTTATGCACTTGGTTTTAGTCACTTAATGGATGCACGTGTTCTACTTCATATCAAGATCGGGGCCTACATGAATGTTTGGATTCTTGATTATCTCATCCTCGCTCTATCTTTACTTGCGTTTTGTCATCATCAAAAAGGGGGAGATTGTTGAGTATCCGTGAGTGTAGTAAGTGATTTTGATGATAACAAAACTCTGAGTGAAGGTTTTTGGCCCGTGTCATAACTCTCCTTATTCAAGCTAATGGACTGCAAGTTTAAAGCTTTCTTAAATTGAGTGTGTATAACTCATAAATTCTAATTGAATCCATGTGTCTTAAATTGAGTTGTCTTTGATTGCCAAATCCCAAAATGCTTGATGCAATCATTTACCTAACGCCTTTGTCTCTTTGTTTAAGTTCTCTGAGCTGACAACTCATTTTTGCAGGTCCAGGCCATTTCGGTCGACCAGGACCATAGGCCCGGTCGACCAGTTTTTCCAGAGATGAAAAATGGCAAGTTTTACAGGTTTCGATCGACCAGGACCCTAGGACCGGTCGACCGGTTTTCCCAGCAACCAAAAGCTCCAGAAGTTGCAGGTTTTGGTCGACCGCCCATGCAATTCCGGTCGACCGGAAATCCCGAGGCCCCTTTTGCTGACTTTTTGGTTCAAGCTCGAAAAGAGGGATTTTATCCCAATTGTTTAAACCCTTTGGTCTCCATTCTGGAGTGAATTGTGGATCTGGTCTGGGGACTTGTCCCCTGACCTTCCAAGGTCTATAAAAGATCCTCTTTGGGTCATAAACCCTAAGCCTTTTTTAAAAGAGAAGGAGGAGAGGCTGCCAAGGTGAGAACACGGGTACTGTTCACATGAACAGTGATCCGTGAGAAACTTTTCATCGAGGAGCAGAAGGCTTAAAGAGCAAACCAGCATTCAAATCAAACGAAGATCAAGCCAAAAAGCAAGCTTCACTCAACATAATCTTAATCCATTAAGGGGGAGCCTGATCTATGCCTTCACTTATTGTCTATGTTTCTTCCATCTTTGTTTGAGTTGATTCGCACTTTCCTTGTAATTCTCAAGCACCCGTGTGTGTGTGGATCTAGACAGATCCGTGTGTGTGTGTGTGTGTGTGCGTTCTTCTTTGTTCATCATCGTTCTTGAGTGTCCGTGCTTTAGCACTTGTGTGTGAGTTCTATACTCATCACGTGTGTGTGTGTGTGGTTTTGTATTCATCTTGTAATCCTCTACAAGATAGTGTGTGAATCCTCACAGTGTGTGAGGGGTGGACGTAGGTTGCTGTTGTTGCAGTCGAACCACCTAAAAATTGCTATCTTCTGAATGGTTTGATCCATATCTTCTACCTCCATTCTTTCTAGCTTAGTTTTATATCGTTCTATCTAGTTTTAATCCATTAATTTTTAATACCCAATTCACCCCCCCTCTTGGGTGCCATTTAATCTCGGGACTTCAGATCCGACGAGTGTGCAAGTCCCGATGGGACTTAGATTACGGCCCAGCCATGTTACCCTTGATGGGCATCCATCCATTACTGGGCCTTGGCCCATTTACTAACATCCCACAGTAAGCCCTCCAACTTGGCTGGGGTGGGTTTTAGTTACATTACGCAAGCCCAAGAGACCTCATGCACATGTAAGCTGCCATGTTAAGGAGCGATGACCAGTGTCACGCCCCGACGCGGAATATGTAAGCGAGTCGTAAACAAACGTGTCGATCAGAGCATGTACAATTTGATTTTTAAAGAGAAAGATAGATGAGAAAATGATACTCTTATTCCATCAAATGAAGTTTACATCACTAATTCATAATCCATAAAGGTAATTACAATCTTCAAACTCCAAAATACAACATTCTTGTATAATCACTAATGACCTACATAAATCCTAGGGAAAAGAAAAATACTCTTTCACTCTTGTTCATTCCCTTGTTCAATTTTATTTCCTGCAATAATTTATCAAAACGTAGGGTGAGCAAAAACCTCAGTAGGATTTTATATCTCTATAATCATGCAATATTTAAGTATTTATCATTTTGGACATTTTTTTCCAAGTAAATCGGGAAGTGTTTAAGATCATGAATAACAAGTAGGAAATTGTATACGGAATTTCAAGTAATAACATGATAACAAGGTTCTAAGATAGTTTCAAGTATTAGATATTGAACATGTAAAGAATATCATGAAAGAATTTGGCCATTTCATGCAAGTCAAATATATCATGTAATTTCAAAGAAATTTCAAGTAATAAGTAAACAAGTACAATAACGAAGTGTGGAATGTCATAAATAATCTAATAAGTCATGTACTTCGGTGCAATGTCACACCGTGGTCAATCAACTCCCATAGACATAAGTACTTTCGGGCGCTCCTCCCTGGACCAGACCGGGCCCCATTAATGCGAGACATTGGGTTGGCGGATCATAAGATCCCAAGTACGTTTAGACATCCACTTAACACTATGGCCAATGAATTTCAAGAATAAGCTCTTTTGTAAAAAGTACAGATCTGGCAAAATCTCAGAAGTAGCAAAAGGAGTGAATAATAATTTTAAGGCATCATGTTTAACGACATTAAGTCGTGGAATTCAAGAAAGAACGGTAACTAGGAAGAAAATTCAAGTAATTAGAGTTTAATAAAATTAATTTAATTCCATGGTTTAATCTTATGTGCATTTGGTTTAAAAGTATTTAGACATAATTTTAGGAAGTTTTTGTACATTAGAGATGCATTAGTTTAGTCAAAACGGTGATTTATTATTATAAAAATCAGAATTTTGTTATAAAATAGATTTTTATGCCGAAAATAATTCTAACTTGATGAAAATAATTTTAATATGCTGAAAATAATTTTCATATATTACTTTACCGATAAGATGATAAAAATAAATTTTTCATACTGGATTTAATTTTTAACATGCTGAAAATTAATATTTAACGTGCTAAAATTAATACTTAACATGCTAAAATAATTCTCATACATTAACTTACTGATAGGATGATAAAGATAAGTTTACCATGCTGATTACAGAAATTCTCTGATAACAACATAAATGTTATCATGCTGAAAATAATTTTTCTACATTTATTTACTAATTATTTGATAGGAAAATAGAATTATCATACTGAAAAATAGCTGTAATATGCTGAAAATAGTTCTAACATGCTAAAAATAATTCTAATATGCTGGAAATAATTTTATCATGCTGGAAGTAATTTTAACATGCTGGAAGTAATTTTCATGCATCAATTTATTAATTATTTAATAAAAAATTAAGTTTATCATGCAAAAAAATAGATTTACATGCCAAAAAATAGTTTTTACATCTCAGTATGAATAAAATAATTTTATCATGCTGGAAGTCATTTTTAACATGCTGAAAATATTTTTCATGTATTAATTTATTAATATTATGGTTAAAAATAGATTTTTACATGCTAAAAATAATTTTATTCTATAAAAATAATTTTTGACATACTGTAAGAATTCAAACATGCTAATATTATCTTTCCTTATTTTTGGTGACTAAATGCTTACAATTAATATGGATTTCCAAATGTTATAATTCTTATTGTATAGTGACTAATCTTTAGTCCCACATTGGAAGTTAGAAAAATTTCCTTGACTTTATATGTTGGAGAGCTCACCCTTGGGTCAAGACCTAAGGGACATAGGATGTGGACTCAAGTTGTGTGTCGAATTTGAATGGATACGAAATCTTAGTATATTTATTTATTTATTTATTTGTACCGCGTCGGACCAGGCCAGGCCGAGCCGGGGTGAGGTGAGGTATCAATTTTTCATATAAGTGAGTACATATATATATATATATATATATTATAAGTCAGGAAAATTGTCGACCCTAGGGGTCGACCTTTGTTTGCAGGCAGAAAGTGTCGACCCATTGGGTCGACACTTATACCATATGTGCGGTTTTGTTCTTAAAAACAGAACACCCGTGAAAAAGTGTCGACTCGAGAGGTCGACATTTTTCAGCCGTGAAAAAGTGTCGACCCGGGAGGGCGACACTTTTCACTAAGTTTCGATTTTTTTTTTTGCAGAAAACTCGATCCCGAGTGTCGACCTATATAGGTCGACACTTTTTCTGCTACTTTCAATTTTTCTTCACTAAAATGGCTATAACTCACTCATTTCTTAATGAAATTTAATGAATAAGGTATCAATGAAAGAGCATTGAAAAAGGAACAATCTAGCATACTTTAATTAGAATTTAGCCTGAGAGATACCTACCTTTAATTGCTTCCAAAGGAAAGGGGGAAAATAATTCAGAATAAATAGAAAAGCCTTTGATTCTTCAAATCTTCCTTCAAATCTCCTTCAATCTTCACACCAGTATAGCTTAGGCCTCCAGGGATGGTTTGATGGTTGATTGGGGTTCTATTTATAGCTAAAACTTGGCCAATTTTTTCAAGATTTCTCACCTAATTTTTACCAAACCTATTAAGTCCGAATTAGAAGAAAAATTCAATTTCTCTTCTTAATCTAGCCCATTTTTACTGTGAAAATAATGTAATTTCGGCTGGTCTAAAGTTGTATGTTAGGTATGGGTTGATTCTTGAGTCAATCTTCTAGAAATGGGGTTATTTCAATCCCTTAAATGCCATATTAAACATGTGTTACGAATTTGGTCTAATTATCCTTTAATAAATCCTTTAATCCAACCCATTATGGATTATCCAATGGGTCAATTGTAATCATAGTCTATTATATGGCCTTTTATTGGGCTTCCTATGATTTATCTAAAAGTTAAAGTATTTATTTTTCAATTTACCTTAAGTAAATTCAAGTAAATGCATTTATCTTAGTTTATTACATATAGTAAAAATACAATTTAATTATTTCATGAAAATTTTAATTATAGAATAAAATTAAAATTTTATTTTTCATCTTTATTTACTGGGTTTCTACAACCAGCCTATAAAAGAGGATGTTCGCGTGCGCGTCTTTTGTCCTTCGTGATCATGTGACGGTAAATATTTTCCAGACTGAGTTAACCGAGCGTGATAGTTGAAATGGACAGCTAAAGGTAGTTTCTTGAAAACAGGTTAACTCCGATGGTCAGTGAACACCTCGAACCTCTCACCGTACAGATAATGCCTCCAGATCTTTAACGCGAAGATCACAGCCGCCAACTCCAGGTCATAGGTAGGGTAGTTCTCCTCGTGGGGCTTCAGCTACCGAGATGCATAATCCACCACCCTACCATGCTGCATCAACACATCACCCAATCCGACCCTGGAAACATCTGTACACACCACAAAATCTCCCGATCCAGAAGGTAAAACCAACACCGGAGCCGAGGTGAGCAATCTCTTCAGTTCCCTGAAACTCTGCTCACACTCATCAGACTAGACGAAAGGCACATCCTTCCGCGTAAGCCTGGTCATCGGGGTTGCAATGAGAGAAAAATCCTGGATAAACCGACGATAATAGCCCGCAAGCCCCAAGAAACTCCAGATCTCCGTCACAGACCTCGGCCTCGGCCATTGCATTACTGCCTCGACCTTGGCAGGGTCCACGGAAATACCATCACCAGAAATCACGTCCCCCAAAAAGTGCACCTCACGAAGCCAGAACTCGCACTTACTGAACTTCGCATACAATTGGTGATCTCGTAACGTCTGCAGCACCACACCCAAATGGTACACGTGCTCCTCAGTAGACCGCGAATAAACAAGGATGCCGTCCATAAATATGACCACGAACTGGTCTAAATACGGACGAAACACCCTCTGCATCAAGTTCATGAAGGCTGCGGGGGATATTGGTGAGCCCGAACGGCATCACCAGAAACTCATAATGCCCATACCTCATACAAAATGCAGTCTTCTCCACATCGGACTTGCAGAATCCTCAGCTGATAGTAACCGAACCGCAAATCAATCCGCGAGAACACTCGAGCAGACTGAAGCTAGTCGAACAAGTCATCAATCCGCGGTAACGGATACTTTTTCTTAATGGTCACCTCATTCAGCTGTCGGTAGTCAATACACAACCGCAGGCTACCGTCCTTCTTCTTCACGAACAACACGGGTGCACCCCAAGGGGAAAAGCTATGACGAATGTACCCCTTGGCCAACAACTCCTGCAACTGCGCCCACAACTCCCTCAACTCAGCGGGGGCCATACGGTAGGGAGCCTTCGCCAAAGGTCACGTACCAGGCACAATCTTGATCACGAAATCAATCTCCCGCTGGGGAGGCAATCCAGGTAAGTCCTCCGAAAAAATATCGGGGAACTCGCACACCACCGGAATGTCCTCGACATCCGGCTCCATCCAGTCTGCCACAACCACGAAGGCGAGAAAACCCTGACAACCCGCGTCAAGCAAACGACGAGCTCGAATCGCAGAAAGAAGGAAGCAGGAAGAGGAAGACATGATACCTTGGAAATAGAAGGTGGGTCCATGAAGTCGCCGAAAGTAAACCCTCTTCGAGCCACAATCCACCAAAGCATGATGTGTCTCGAGCCAATCCATGCCCAAAATCACATCAAAGTCCTGAAGCGGCAACGCATAGAGCCTAGCCGGCAAACTCCGCCCTTCAACCCACACAGGAACCTCATCGAAACAATACAGAGTGATCATAAAATCACCCGAGGGCAACTCCACTGCCAAATCACAGGACAACTGGGTCACCGGCTCCTCAATGCTCAGCGTGAAATCCTCCGAAATAAACGAATGAGACGCGCCAGAATCAAAGAAAACCTGAGCCGCACAATCCAAAATCTGAACGGTACCTTCCACGAGCTGCGACGCCACTGCCTCTGCCCTGGCCATGTGTGTGATCTGGCCTCGAGCTCTCTGGCTGCCTCCCACACTAGCTGACCTGGGAGGCGGCAGATACTGTCCCTGCTGCTGCTGTTGCTGTTGTGGCCTCTGCTACTAGGGAACCTACTCTTGCTGAGGGAACTGCTGTTGCTGCTGCCTCTGAGGACAGTCACGCGCCATATGCCCTGGCTGGTCACATCGGAAACAAACTATCGGCGCCGTGCACTACCTGCCTGGATGGTACTCGCTACATCGTGGACACGGTCCTCACGATCCTCCCACTGATCCTTGTCGCTGAAAAGGAATCGGCTGCTGTACACTGCCCGATGATGCCTGCTGCTCATGGCCTCCCTTCTTCTTCCTCCGGAAACTCTTCCCAAGGAACTTCTTGACCTTAGAGCCAAAAGACGCAGATCCTGTCACCGACGCTGCCGGTGTCGGCGCTCCTGAACCACCCAACGCATGTTGAAAGGAACCCCGCTGCTGGGTAGCCGACTGCTGGCTGTGACTCAACAAAGACTACCCCTGGTTAATCGGTCCTCAAGTCCTCTGCATATCCATCTCCAAGGAAGCTGCAACACGAGACGGTGTCTCCAAATCAGTGACAGCGTTCACGATCAAATGGTGTCTCAACTCCTGCCTCAAGCCCTGTACAAACTGTGCGATCTTCACCCTCTCAAGATCTATGATATGAGGTGCATACCGACCCAGCTCAACAAATCGGGCCATGTACTGCAACACGGACATGTCACCCTAAACCAGCTCCAAAAACTCACGCATCCGCTGCGTAGCAATATACTCTGGACAGTACGTATGCTCAAAAGCGCTGACAAAGTCATCCCACGCAATCTGCTCAAGTGGACGAAGCTGGAAAGACATCTTCCACTCGGAAGACCACCACGCTCGTGCCGTACCCTGCAACTGGTTGTAGGCCAACATCACCATGTCCTCTGCAGCACATCGCGCAGAACTGAACACCCGCTCCATCACGTCGATCCAACTCCGAGCCACATCAGGATCTGGTTGGCTGCCATAGTAAGGTGGATGAAACTGCATGAAATCCCTCACTGCTCGGCCTGGCCCACCCCTGGTCGACGAGCCCTCACCAACCTCTGCGCCGAACTACTGCGACATAAGCTGGTACATGCCACAAAAGAAATCCTCGGCCCCCGGAAACCTCGCAGCATCCGCTGCCTCGGTGGCCGCTGGTGGCACTCTACTCTGCTCCTCCTACTCCTACTGAACCTCATACTGGATCTCCTGACCTCTAGCCGACTGCCCCTGCTGAGAGCGAGTGCTCCGCCTCGACGCCATGCTCGCTCCTAAAGCAAAAGACAGAAAATACGGAAACAGTAAGGTCAAGAAAAACACACGATGCCCGATGCCAGCGTCACCTGTACATCATCATTGTGGACTAGTGGACAACTACAATTACTTATGATTATCGTATAATTCCACAACCGCTGCTCTGATACCAGCTGTAACGACCCGAGAATCTGATTACCGGGAAGGCCCGATAACCCGAGACTCGTACCGCCACCCACGAGTCCGAAGACTCAGAATGGTTAAAAGGATGGTGTGGAGACTACACAAGTAAAATAAATAATTGTAGAAATTAAACAGTTATATGATTAAGCATGAAATAAATTAACATTTTACATGATACATGGTCCACAAGATAACAATAAAATAACAACAGTAGTCCACAACTAGTACGGAGACAAGAAAGAAAAGTATAGCTACACGGGGCATACCCCGGCTCTGACCTCTGGCACTAACGCTGGGCACCCGAACCACGCTGAGTCTCAGACGCGCTCCCCTGAAGCCGCGCCTCGCCTGAAACACAGTGAAAACACGCAGGGAATGAGTCTCAGAACAAGACTCAGTAGGGATCACTCGAACCCTACCTCGCAAACGGAGAAACCGCTACGCTAGCAGTAAGCGAGTACCTCGGAAAGGGAAGCCCTGCAATCTACAAAACACCGGTCTCACGGCACGAAGCCTGACACACGTGCCACGGTGAAACGACCGGAACACAACGGTCAACACGATGAAAACCCGAAGGTCGAAGGCGCAACGACTGACAGTCTGTCACTCCCGACTCAACAGGAGTACCTCCCACAAGAAGCACAGTCGGTAGCGTCCCCTGACGACTTACACCGAACCATAGGTGTCCGCCTGACGTGGTAGTGCCTACCAGAGGCACGGACACCGTACAAGTAACCACAAAGCAAGTAACTAGCTGGGGTCACGCCCGTCGACGTGGGTCCAACCGCCCCCAACAACGTGTGCACACACAGACCATGCGTCTTAGGTCTGGCCTCTAACTGGTTTTCCCCTAGAGCCGGACTCTGGCTACCGACGATGGGCCCGACGAAAACCAGTCTAAAAACCATCTTCAAGGTAGCCTCTCCACCACTCCTTGGTGGGTCCACTCGCGTGTAGGCTGGCTACGACTAGTGGAGGGTCACTGAAGGAGTAGACTCTCAAGTCAACCGAAAACCACGTCCGTATCCGACGACATACGGGGACCATCCCACGTACCAGCACCGTCGCACGGTGACCACAGTCAGAAGGAAAGCGGGACTGCAAACCATCCGGAGCAATCCTAAGCCTGGCGGTCTACCCTAGACGCGCCACAGGCTCTAACAGTCTAAGGCTGGACCGTCACAGCCATCTGACGGCCCAACATAGGCGCGTCAGACACTCGGTGCAAAACTGCGTGTGAAGCGCCTACCCTGGTGCGTCACAGGTCCTGACGCACCCAACCTGGTGCCTCACAAGGCGAGTAGAAACCCACTGTGACGCACACCGCTCGGGGCGTCATAGGGTGTAATGGACCATCCTTGGTGCGTTACAAGGTGGGGATTCGTCAGCTCTGACGCTCCCTCACAGGGGCGTTACAAGGCTGTGACACGCCAGTCCTGGTGCGTCACAGGCCTTGACTTCCCCCCCCAAACGGTCAAAACCAACGGTCATGCCAATGGTCCGATCGCCACCTGACGGTCCAACCCAAGCGCGTCATAATGCCGTGGCGGTCTATCGTGGGACCGTCACAGCCCACAGACCCCCAGTTGGCCAAAACATGGCTGTAACGCACCCATCTGGGCGCGTTACATGATGTGACGGTCACTGGAAGGACCGTCACACCGACCTGACAGTGAAACGGCGTGAAACGCCTAAAAATATCAACCACGCCCCCATGCCTCCATAGGAGAGGGGGAAAACAAAGGGGAAGACCCCTGGGGACCCCTAGCATGCTTCTAAGCCATCAAAACACCGAATCATGGCCTAAAAACGTAGATCGGGCGAACTCTCCCAAAATCATGATTTTGCCCTAACCCGCTCAAAAACACCCCTCTCGGCTCCCAATCGGCCTACAAATCGCGGGGGATGACAGGATGAGCATAGGGATTCGTCACCCTACCTCAATGGAGTGAAAGCTCTGCCGACTCGAGCTCAAACCACGAAGAATGCTTTGAAACCCCGCTCCTTCACGCTTCCCACGAGCACTCCACGCCCACGAGATCGCCTCGCCGCCACCCACGTCGCCGCGCCATCGCCCCGCCGCCATCTGCAGCCGGAGAGAGGCCCGCCGCGTCGAAATGGGAGAGAGAGAGGGGAAGAGGGCGCTCACAGTTGGGGGAAAGAAAGAGGAAGAAGAAGAAGAAGGGTGGGGGAGAGAGAAAATGAGAGGTATTTATAGAAAATTTGGAAATTCCAAAAAATATTGAAAAATTAAAAATTACATTTCCGCGATCCTCAGAACGCACCGATCACAACGATACCACTCTCGCCTAGGTGAACGACCCGGTTCACCCGCAACGAGATTTCGAAGGAATTACTGAAACACACACCGGTAATCGGAAAACACGCACGGAAAAGCCGCAGACACACTCCGGGCCTCTGAAACAACTCCGGATCGCGCCGATCCGAACACGAAAGATGTCTGAAACGAAATTTCAGACACAACGGAGCAGGACACTTCGAGAAAGCAGATCCGGGATCCAAGAAGAAGGATCCGAAGGGTCCGGGATATTACATGCCCATTTTTGCCCGAGGCACTCTTTCATGTTTTCACCTCGACCGGGTCTATGGCCTTTTTACCCTTATCCAACTTTGAAGGATGACTAAGTCCGCCGGGGTATCAATATTTTTAATCCCCTTTTTACACTGAACTTTCACTAAGGAGAGGTACGTCCTGTGAGGACTGTTGCAGAAACTCTTGCGGTGGCGCATGGTAGAGCTTCATGTGTTTGTCATTGAGAGGCGGGAAAGGATTGTTTCCCTTATGGTCGACGACCGTGTTTGCGCCTCCTTCGTAGACCTTTTGGATGACGTAGGGTCCATGCCAATTAGGCTAGAGTTTGCCGTTGGAGCTTCCCGCTAAAACCTCTTTTTCTTTGATCATGACGAGGTCGCCTTTCTTGAACGCCTGTTGCTTGACCATCTTATCATAGGCACGTGTCATGCGAGCTTGATACACTTGTAAGTGTTTATAGGCTCTGAGTCTTTTATCTTCAAGGCTGGACAGTTCCTCGAGTCTTCTTTCTATTTCAGATTGGTCCTGGCCTGGCAACCCAGCATGATCAGCAACGCGATAAGATGCCAACTCAATTTCCACCATAACTACTGCCTCAGCTCCGTAAACCAGCAAGAATGGGGAACAACCCGTGGGAGTTTTATAAATAGTCCGATAGGCCCATAGGGCTTCATGGACCTTCTCGCCCCAATCTCGTTTGCAGCCGCCCACTATCTTAGATAGCAACTTGCAAAGGGTTTTGTTGAAGGCTTCGGCCAACCCATTGGCTTGGGGGTTGTAGACCGACGACGTCCTCCAATCGATATGGAATTTAGCTGCCAAAGCATAAACAGTCTTATTCCTGAATAGCGTGCCATTATCATGATATGATCCGACTGGGGGTGTCGAATCTATATATGATGTATTGTCTCACAAAGCGGGCGACTATTTCCCCCGTGACTTCTCGTAGTGGAATGGCCTTTGCCCATCTGGAGAAGTAATCGGTAGCGGCCAGTATGAACTTATGGCCTTGAGATGATGGTGGGAATGGTCCCACAATGTCCATACCCCATTCTGTAAAAGGCCAAGTGGGCGCGGTTGGGTGAAGTAGATTAGGCGGCCTCCGGGGCACTGGCCCAAATGCTTGGCATTGATGACATGCACGAGCATATTTATTACAATCTTCGTACATGGTGGGCCAATAAAACTCTTTGAGCTTGATGCTATTCTTTATCTTAGCTCCTACTTGATGGGCTCCGCACAATCCGGAGTGGACCTCGTGCATCACGGTCTTTGCTTACATAGGTGAGAGACATCGCAGGAGGACCGATCGGTCCTTTTCGTGGACAAACCTGAAGAGCAAGCCGTCAATCAGCTGGTAGGATGTCGCCCTGCGTAGCAGTTGCACCCTCTGCGCCCGATCAGGAGGGAGCCAGCCGTTCTTTATCTTTATAATTGGCTCATGCCAATCTTCTTCTTCGGGAGCATCCTCCTCTTACATGTTGTTGACCTCGTAGACGGTGAGGCCAGAGTCTTCGTTGAGCATGCTTGGAATGAGCCTTCGGTGTCTAACAGTAATATTCAACTCTCCTTCAGGTGGGAGTTTCAGGGCAGCTGTTAACTTTGCCAGAGCGTCAGCTTGGGAGTTGCTGCCTCTTGGGACATGGCCTACTTCAAATAAGTAATTATTTTCCTTGAGCCTCGTGACGGCTACATGGTAGGGGATAAGCTCCTTCTTTCGGACGTCATAGATACCCAATACTTGTTGAATGACGAGTCGAGAATCCCCGTAGACTTTGATGCACTTAATGTCCATCTCTAGTGCCAGTTGAAGCCCAATAATTAATGCTTCATACTCTGCCTCATTATTAGTCAGTGACTTCATGAGAGCGCAAGAGTTGTGGAGGATGTCGCCTTGCGGAGATACGAAAACTATCCCCATGCCCGAGACGAAGTCTGTAAGACCGCCAACTCTTTTGACTGTCCGGGAAGCACCGTCAAAATACAACTCCCAATGTGGGAGGTCAAGGACGTCCGGCTCTGCTCGTGGTGGGACGTTTGCAGAGTGCTCAACAACCTCCTGTGAAGGCACCAACACCTCTTCATCAGGTAACTCAAAGTTGAGTGGTGAATCTTCTGGCACGGGGTGCGCAGCTAGGAACTCCGCCATTCCTTGCCCCTTGATCGCTTTACGTGGGACGAAGGTGATGTCGAACTCCGTGAGGATAAGGGTCCATTTTTAGAGCCTACCAGAGAGGACGACTGATTGAGTAGAAATTTAAGTGGGTCACATTTGGAGATAAGCTCCACCTTGTGAGCTAGGAGGTAGTGCCTTAGCTTCTTAACGGCGAATACCAAAGCTAAGCACACCTTTTCCATAGGAGCATATCGGTGCTCGAGTCCAACCAATTTTCAGCTGAGGTAGTATAATGACTGCTCCTTGCCCTCGTCATTGATCTGGGCTAAGAGCGCCCACAGAGAGGCATCCATGGCAGCAATGTAGAGGATAAGGGGCTTCCCTCTGACAGGTGCCCCTAGGATTGGAGGAGTTAATAAGTACTCCTTAATTTGCTCAAAGGCCTTTTGACAGTCTTCGTCCCATACAAAGGGTGCTCCTTTCTTCATCAATTTATCAAAAGGTAGGCATCTTCTTGAGTGGTTGGAGATGAACCGCCTAATATAGGCGAGTCTTCCTTGCAAAGATCGTAGCTCTATCAAGTTCTTGGGCGGAGGTAGTCCTCTTATGGCCTTGATTTTGTCATGATCGATGTCTATGCCTCGATACCTGACAATGAAGCCAAGGAACTTGCCGCTGGAGACGCCAAAGGCACACTTCATGGGATTCATCTTGAGCTGATATTGTTGGAGCCTTTCGTAGACTCGCCGTAAGTCAGCCAGATGATCCTCCCGTCTTTTTGTCTTGACGACCAGGTCATCAATGTAGCATTCGACAATGTTGTGTAACATCTCGTCGAAGATTTTGGTCATCGCCCTCTGATAGGTTGCACTGGCATTCTTTAAGCCAATAGGCATCCTCTTATAATTGAAGATCCCCTTAGGAGATCGGAAGGCCGTATGGTCTTTATCTTTGAGGGCCATGCAGATTTGATTGTAGCCCGACGACCCATCCATGAAAGACAAGGCTTCGTGACCGGTGGTCATGTCCACCACTATCTCGGTGATTGGGACCGAAAAGTCATCCTTTGGGCATGTCTTGTTCAAATCCTTGAAGTCGATGCAGACTCGGACTTAGCCGTTCTTCTTCTTGACACGGACTATATTGGTGAGCCAGACAAGGTACATGCAAGGCTCTATGAAGTCCACGTCGAGCATCTTGTCGACCTCAGTATTGACCTTCAGCTCCAGCTCGTGGCACATACACCTTTGAGCTTGCTTGATTGGCTTGACTGGCGGAAGTACAGCCAGCTCGTGCTCATCCACAGAAGGGTCAAGCCCAGACATTTCCTTGTAAGCCCAGGCAAAGCAATCCTTGAACTCCTCCAGGAGCTGTGGGTATGACTGCCTTTCATTCTCACTGAGGAGTTACAAAGGTTGGCCGGTAGTCTTGTTTGCTTCTGAGATTGATCTCGATCAACTCGTCCACAGTTGCCTGGCCACCATCTTCGAGCTCTGGGGGAGCTGGCTGGAGGTCGACGAAGTCTCCCTCATCATCAGTGTTTGCTTCATAGACTTCAAACTCTTCAAAGCTATACACTTGTTCATGGCTCGAAGTCGAAAGGCTCGCTTTGCCTTGCTGGTAGTTGACAGATTGAGCAGTTCTTCCCTCAGAGGGGTGACCACTATTGGCTTCTGGCGATAATGTCATAGACGTCTCGTCGGACTCCCTTACAGAGTCGCCGAGCTGGGGCCCAACTTCTGTTTGCCCATGAGGAGAAGGCAACAGTCCTATAGCATTGACTGTGTAGTGGACCTCAAAGTCCCTCTCTTGGTCATAGCCGAGTCTCCGCGTATCCTTACGGGAGAAGGGAGGTTGTCCACGGACTTGCGGGGGATTCCACAGCTGATGGAAATATGCCATGCGTGCAGGATCTAGGGCTTAGGGGATATGCTGCCTTTTGCACATTTTCCTGATGTATTCTGGCATATCGTCCATCTCCTGGACTGGCTCTGGCGTAGCATCGGTGGGGATATCCCAGCCGAAATCATCTTCGGGAGGGCCCGGTGGGACTAAGTCAGCTTTATAAAAGATGATTGGCTTGTCTTCCCTGCCCTTTTTATTCCTTCTTCTCCGCTGGTAGGAGACTGTGAAGGTCTTCAGTTGCTCCATGTCATATTCCTCTCGTTGGGACGAGAGTTTAAGACATTTAGGCAGCAAGGAGATGCTCCGATCAATGACCCGACTTATGAGGTTGGCTTCAAAGTCAACTCTTCGCCTCTCCGACTGAGTCAGTTTGGAGGCGGCCTTGAGGCTTAGCCTGTGCAATCTTGCCAAGTCTTGGTTGACAGTGAATAATTATCCTTCTTCGACTTCTTGCTCCACCTTTTGCTTCACTTTGTCTTATATAGGCTCAAGAATTGCTAAAGTGGGCTCCCCAAAATATAAAGAAGCATCGGCCAGATGGCACTCGTTGGGGTGGAATGGGGCCTGATCTGCAAAGACTGTATGTTGCTCCCCTCCCTTGGCATATTTAATGCACTTGTCACGCCCCGAGCCATATGTATATAGCGAAAGACACTCGAGGAGTCGTGAACAGCCGGTAATACGCCTCAAGCTAGTAATGTAATCATAGCGCAATAACATTCACATAAAAGGATTGCACAAGGATATAGACTCAAAAATTCAACTTTATTGATATAATCCTTTAAGTACATACATAGTCACCTCCTTTGGACAAAATAACAACTAGACTCAAGAAAATGAAAAGTACATAATGACGCAATATAGAGAAAAGTACAGGATAAGACTCTAGACCAAGCTAATGACTAAGGACAGCTATGTCTTCTCTCGACCATTACTCTTCTTCGCTCTCAGACCCATTGCTAGAGTAATCCGAATCCGACTCACTTGAATTTCCTGGAAAGATTAGAAAGTAGGGTAATGAGCACACTTACCCAGTATGTATCTTCGCATCAACATGGAGGCATGTTTTAAATAATTACATTTTCGCTCTAAGTAAGGAAATAATGGAAATACGATAAAAAACAACAACAAGACATGAACTATAGACATGAAGAATACGAATGAATAATTGGAGCAAGATTTATAAGGTAAAGTGGCCTTTCATTAACAAGAATGTACTTCATAACCGTAAAGGCTATGCACTAGAAAGTCATGAACGAGAATGTACTAGCAAGCATGTAGTTATCATAATATTGTCTCATGGTTTTCACCCGTCTATAAAAAAAGTACTCCCGGTGCAATGCGACGCTAGTATTCATCATACCCCATGGTTTTTAGCACGTTTCCGGCTCTCTGCTGAGGGGGCTAGCTTGGAGCCCTTGGACATTGTCTGTGCCCGCTCTTGCATCTTCAAGTTACAGATTAAGTTACTTCCATGAGCATAAAATAACATTCCGACCAATAATGTTCATTTCAATACTAGTTGCATGATAATGTAACCAAGGTAAAAGAACGCATCAAAGTAAGACTTTTAAGAATTCAAAGGAAGATTTAAAGCAAGGTCATGCTACGGAAGAGATTTGGCAGCATAACGGTACATTCTTAGATTTCCATAAGTCATTAATCTCTTATTGATAAGTGTTAGGTTCCAGACCATCTAGGAACTTAGGAAAATCAACCCAAAGGTCAAACCTCGGGTTAGACAGGGTCAGGGACCATGCGGTTGTTTCCTGGACCGTTTAGGTACTCATGCAGTCATGGGATGACCGTTTACCGACAGAGGCGGTCTCGGGCCAACCGTTAAACGGGGCTTAGCGGTCGTCTGAGGACCATTTCTGGATAGAACTTCAGAAAAATAACGATATTGCAAGTGCTTTCTAGACAGTTGGGTTTTAAAGGTGCAACCAGCTCGGCGTCCTAGAGGGAATCCCAGACTCACGGAGACTTACGGAGACCTTGAAACAAGATCACCTAGTCCGGTAGAAGGAATATCCAACGGAGAGGATCACAAGTCCAAGAATATGTGCCTATAAGTGCAAAAGTGTATCTAATGGCATCATACCGGAATATGTGGCATGTACTTAAGAAAAGACACATAGATAATAAGGGATCGTGTAAAACAACGAACAAGCATCAATAAAACAAGTTCATCCACTTTTTAAAGTATGACTTTAATACAAAAGTATAGTGTTTTGGCATGAAACTAACTCAAGTTTAAAATACATTCTAAGTGCATAAGGAACATGAAAGCTACAGAAATAACCCAGGTTTATAAACACAATACTTAAAACAGGGATAAAACCAAATTATCTAGGCTTACCATATGATAAATAAGTCTATTCTGCATTATGTTTCAGGTTAACAATAATAAAGAAACTCTAAAAACCTAACGGTCGCCTGCGGACCGTTTACAGGCTACAGGCCATAGCCGCCTATAGCAGGCCGGTAACAGAACCTTGGCGGTCTGAGGAAGACCGTTTCTTCCCCTGTAGCAGAAAGATTAAAACCGAGAAACAGGTCTAATCTAGGGCAATTAGATGCATAATAAAACATTCCAGTGTGTAAGGAAAGCCTGATGCCACTATACAAGAATGTGGAGATGCATGGGGGTGCACAAATTAAGCCAAGGTTTAATTCTTTTCTTAGGGCATGTTTGATCGGCGAATACCCCAGAAGAGGGCAGCGTATTCGCCGGTCAAGGCCCTATTCCCCGGTGATTTTTTATACACACTTTGGCTGAACATGGAAATAACGTGGGGATAAGCATTAAATACCTTTGTTTTTATTACAACAATGCCATCGTCTATGGGTTACGTATTTGACCGAAATGGTCGAATACGTTAACCCTGCGAACAAGCCACCGGCGAATATGCAATACGTTTATATCAAACAGGCCCTTAAGGTGTAAGGGTAAACATGTAACTTAACCTAATTTGCATAGTCATGATAAAACATGAAATACTACCAGTAGAAAGCATGAAACTGAATGAAATTAGAGGGCTTTTATTCCTCTCATGTTGTTCTAGCCATCCATGAGATAACCTACCTCTGGTAGTGCTTTTAAGAATTGAATTTATGACTGGAAGAAAGCCCTAGTTTCTGTACGTCCTGTGCTAAACCAGTAACTTCTCACCCCTCGTTCTCCTTAATCTCTTGACCTAAGGCCATGAAATTTGGAGGGTAGGTAGAAGATAGGAAGAGGAACGAAAAGTTCTAAAGACACAACTCGAACTAACCTCGTTTAGGGCTTCTAATATCTGGATCTTCAATGGACCGGCACACTGCTTCCTACGCAGGCTGTAGCGAACCAGTGACTTGCAGATGTCCTAACTCTCCAACGGCAAGGTCTTCTTGCATGAAAATTGGAGGGGAATTAGACAAAACTTAGGTAAACAAAAAGTTCTAAAGGACTAACCCGCAATATCAACTCCTTGCGGTCGAACTTTGCGAGCCAATCTAAGGGTTCGCGCAAGTTGAAACTAACTCTATTTATAGGGTTTACCTAGAGTTTAAGATATTAGATCAAACCTAGAGTCCTAATTAGGGGTAGAATTTATCCCAAGAGTGTTCTAGAGAGTCTTCCAAGCCAGATAACTTCAATCTAAGGTGATTAGATCGCCAAAGATCCAAGCATTTCACGTTTCTACAACTTCACGGAACTAGGGTCTCTTAGCGGTCATAGCCGGACTGCTAGGGTGGCTTGGCGGTCTCGTGATAGACCGCAAAGGGGTGTTTTATCCGGAATTTTTGGATTTTCTTATTATCTCCCATTTATCCCTCTTAATTGACCTATTTATCTAGATTTTAATCCCAATTACATTCCTATAATTGGTCTTGGGTCTAAAGAGTTAAGTTTTGGATCTTTTCGGCTTATTTAGGTAGATTAAAACCTATTATAACCTCTGGGCCTTTAATTAATTATTTGATAGACCTATATTTCTTAACTAGTCTATTTATGACGTAATTAATTATTTTTAGATTGTAATAAAATTCCTTAATAAAAATCAAGGGTGCTATAGCACTGGTGCAGCGTTGAAGGGACAATCCAGTTTTCATGCAACCATGGCCTGCCAAGTAGCACCTTATAAGATGTGTCGGTATTAATGATATAAAATGTCGCTTGGGTGACAAAATAACCCAAGGCTAGGTTGACATCAACCCGACCAAGCGCCTCTTTGGAATCCTGGTTGAATCCCGAAATCTTGACTGCGCTCACCTTCTGTAAATAAGGGGCCAAGTATAGAGACTTAAAAGTCTTCAGAGGCATAATGTTGATGGCGGCTCCGACGTCGACCAGAATGCGGTTCACGTCATGCCCATTGATCGTCCCCTCATATATAAGGGGAGATTGTGGCACGGAGAGGACAGTAGCATGTCTTTATCCGTGAAGGAGATGTTAGATACAAGTGCTTCATATGCCTGGGCCTGCAACTCAGCAACCTGGGCTTCATAGGCCCCTCGGTCTTGAAGTATCTTGACAAGAGCCTCCCTGAGATCTTTGCTCCAGGCGATGGCTACCCAAATGGTGACATTTGTCGGGAACCGCTTCATATGATGAATGATCTTATGGTTCGCCCAAGCACGGGTCTTGTTAAACGACCGGATGATCTCTGCTAGAGTCTTCAGTGCCTGGCGAGGCTTCTCCGTCTTAGAGGGACGCTCTTCTTCATTATGGCCTCCGCATTTTCTTGGAACAACGGTGGCAGAGGCTCCTCCGGAGGTGGCAAGGGTTCATCATGTTCTCCCTCATTGGAAGGACCTGCTCGGCCCTGTTAGAAGGACCGGCTTGCTCTGATGCCTCATCTTGCACTGGCAGCTTGGATGGCTCTTCTTCTTCATCTGAAGAGGCGTTATGAACGGGACGCCGCCCGATTTAGCTTCTGAGGTGGGGTCTGCGCCCCCTGGGGAGTTGAGAATGAAAGGAATCCCCCAAACTTGGGCTTCTGGGACTGGGCCTGGTTTCTCTCCTCTGAACAATATGACTCGGTCGAGGGTGAAGGGGCCTTCACGCCTGTGTTCTCGTCCTCGGCCATGACCTCGACTATTTCTCACCGAACGACATTGATATGTTGCCATGGGAGTTTTACCCCCGATGTTATCAGCCGAAGGAGAGTTAACGTTGTCGGGTGGTGGGATAGCCACCATGTTGTAAGAGAGCTTTTGCAGCATTTCCTTGAGCATCTCCACAGTGAGATCCTCGTCTTTGTAGAATAAGGAGAGTTCTTCCGGGATTGGGAATTCTTCACCTTCTTTAAGATGGTGAACCATCTCCCGAAACCATTGAACGAGACAGGCTTTGTGCCCTAGCTTGTCCTAGGGAATATATTCGTCTAGAGTCACGACCCTGGTGGGACGAGGAGGGATGTACTCCTCCAAACCATCTATGAGCTTCTGCAGTCTTTGCAGAGGGGTTGGCTCCTTAGGAGCCTCCATTGCCGTTGCCTGCTCAGCCTGCTCCTTCAACCACCTTTTCAAGTTCTTCTGGCGGTTCTTCTCTTGCTTCTTTCGGCGTGCTGCCTCTTGAGAAGAAAGTGGATTTGGTTTTAGAGGTGGGACTAGTTTGCCCCTGGGATTTTGCTTTTTACCTCGGGCCGGCTCCTTAGGAGCCTTAGTTCCACGGCTCCTTTTGGAAGTAACCTGAGTCCAGTCGGCTTCCTCTAGCTGCACCTGGAAGGTGACGTTGATCGCTTGGGCAATTATCTCCGGTGGGAGTTCTTGGAACTCTGCCAAGCCACAGTGGAGGTCTTGAGACAACTCCACTGGTTTTGCTTTGACCGGCAATTTGGCATGTTCATGTTGTTGAGGTCTTGCGGTCATCGGCATCATTGTGAACTCCCCCGCCTTGGCTTTGCTGTTTGGCTTAGAATCCTCTCTTATGATGATGCCAAGTTGACTGGGCTTTGAAAGGGGCTTGGAACTTCCTCCTGCGGCTTGACTTTTCATGCTCTGGGCTTTGGACCCCTCGCGCTTAGCCTTGCCTTTAGGATTCGCCTGAGAGTTACTACCCGTGGAGTTGTCTGGTTGGACTTGCTGCGGAGTGGGCTTGGCCTCTTGTGACTTGACCTGCTCCGGATGGGCCCTATGGAGAATCTTCTCAGCGACCTCCCTGAGATGCTGCCTCGCCGTCGAGTTTTCTTGCGCATCAATCTCCCCTTTTTGAATGAGAGTCTTAATATAGTCTCGGGCTTCTGGGCATTCCCGAGTGGGATGAGACACACTGGCATGATCTTTGTAGTAGCGGGGGTGACTCTTGGCCGACTCATTCTAGTAAGACGATAGATCACATGCCATTGCTCGCCCTTCTTCCAGGAGCTTGTCGAAAATTTTCTTAGTGTCCTCTCTGGGGAAAAAACACTGGTGGGAGGGTCTCCACCCTGGGTACCATAGGGTGGATTTGGGTGGTTGAGAGCTGGCACCTTCCTCTCTTGGCTCGGGGAGCAGGAAAGCAGCCGAGGCATGTATGACATTAACAGAGAAGTGAAAGCTCACCGTGCCCACCTTTGGGCCTTAGGTTTCCTCCTCTACTGTTCTACCCTCAGCTGCTGCATCCAACCCCCTCCGACCTGCTTCCTCCTCCGCTCCCCCTCACCTCCTTGGACCGTCAATCCCGTCTGCTCCGTCGTTCACCGCCTATTTGCTTCAGTCGTCCGACACTGTTCTTGATGGGACAGGGCCCAAAAATGGTGCGTTGTTTCCTACTGCCTCATCATCTTTGCTTTTACTGTTCGGACCGCCGTCGGATGGCTCGCCCTCTCCTGCTACCTTCCTGCCCTCCGGAGCGGTGCTCGCCCATGTTCAGCTTCCTGGCGCTTATGACTCGCTTGTTAGCCCCTACCCCGGCGCTCTCGGGATCCTGCCCTTCTTGGATCCATCGACAGCGACACCCCGCCCTACCGTGTCTCCATCGGCCTCCGCCTTGTCCTCACCTCCGATTTCTCCAAGCCCTTCAGGTCCTTCCTGTTGCGGTGCTCTTGCCTCTGCTGCACCCTCCCCTGGCCTCGTCATCCCCCCGGCCTTTGGAGTTGTTGCCGGCGGAGCTTCACCGCCTCCGTGCCTAGGTGGTGTCTGCGTTCGCTAGTTTGCTCCTGCTGCCGTGGCATCCCTCCTCCCTCCTCCTGGTGACGGTGCTACACCTGCCCCTCTCCCTTCGCCCGTGCCCTCTCCCCCCTTCGCCCATGCCCCTCCCCCTTCTCCTCCTGCTTCGCCAGTCCTCCTCTCCTGCTGTGGACGCGGGATTTTTATCTCGCTTGTTGTTATTGTTTATTTATTTATTTATTTATTTATTTGGTTTGTTAGGCGTGCCAGTCACATGTGTGACGATTTCATTGTGCGCTCGACTTGACTTGGTCAGTCGATTGTGAAGTCCGAGTCGGGACCAAAAGTCCGCCATACCATAAAGGCTATGACGTTAATTACGCCCTTCCTAAGAAGGACAACCCTTGATTAAACGCCAAAATAGGAGGCCTCAGAAGGCAGTCAAAATATTAATGTGCGAAATAAAGGCTTCATGCTTAAGGAAGAGGACGAATGGAGGGCGGATTTATTTAGTTCAACGGACTAAGTCGGGCGGCACAACCTTTAACTTTGAGCCATGCCGGGTAAGGATAGAAGACCATCCACGCAGTGGCGGGACGGAATTCGGCTAATCATTAAGGTATTCCCTTTTGACACTTCCACTCGACCGTATGCTCCAAATAGGTTCGTTTCCCCCGAAGATGGAGCCGGATGGGAAGTGTATCGGAGACACCCCCTTGACTCATCGGGGTTGATGACATTGGACTAGATTTCGGCAGCACCTCCCCTCAACTTGGAACATGCCCAAGGGGAAATAGGTGATCATCCACGGAGTGCCGGGATGAAAATCGAAAGAGAAAGGCACTGGGCCCTGGCACGATGTGATGTTGGGGATGGCTCCCCGTTTATTTATTCCATGTGGTGTACCCTGTGACCTGCAGATATCCCTCAAATTAGTATGGCAGGGTGCTCAAGGATTGGGCAGAGGAGGAGAGGCTCTCGGCATGGCTGTAACGAGCATAAGCAGGCCTCCCGGCGCGGGGGAATGGGTTCTCGGCATGAGGTTCCCGGCATGGTTTTAAAGACTGAGGAGGGTGCTCTCGGCGTGAGGTTCCCGGCGCGGGGGAGTGGGCTCTCGGCATGAGGCTCTCGGCATGGTTTTAAGGAAGGAGGAGGGCGCTCTCGGCGTGAGGTTCCCAGCACGGGCCGCGCCGGGAGCTGTTCATAGCGCCGGAAAGTTTTGTAGAGGTTTGTGGGGTTTCTGCGGTGCTCTGTTTTGGGGATTTTTCCTGGGATTCAGGTAACGGCTAGCGGGTTTTAGGATGCAAACAAGGAGGGGGCCGAAGGCTCTACCAAGTCACCAGATTGACATCAAGAAGTCACATGGATGGAAGGGATTCGAGGGATTGAAGTCACCAGGTGTTCGAACCCTTTGGAACAGGCTTTATGCCGTTCATATCGCCGACCATCCAGGAGATCAAGAGATGACTGTCTCTGATCCCTGTAATGGCCCCAATGGCTTAGGAAACTTGAGAGGACTATGGACTTCGCAACGTTTAAATCATCGATGTCGTCGAAGGAGAGAGAGAGGGACAAAGCCCAAATATCCACGGTAAGGATCGGGGCTCTGTTACCTCCTTTCCATCTGAAACGATCGTGCATATAGGCACAAGAAACTACTGAAATTCTAAGTATCCGAGCAGTTAATGCATGTGGGGGATAACATACATTCCGAGAGAGAGAGCACAGGAAGGAGAGGGCCAACCAACACCATTTCATCGGAACAACCGTGGAGTTGCATTTCACTGTTTCATCGTTTACATAATTCATAGAACAAAGGGGGACAGACGGAAGAACAATCGACTAATACTCTATCTCCTCGACAACAGGGAGGTCTCTTCACTTCGAAAGCAGAAAACGGAATCGAAGCTTATACATCAAAAGAAAGGGAAGTAGGAAGGGACGACGGCAATGAAGGGAAGGGGAGGGCGGAGCATTGACTCCTCTCCCTCCCCTAGCACCCCACCTTCTCCTTCTTTCCGACCTCGCAGCAGCTCTTCTTCTCTTCTCTCTTTATCTGGCTATTTGGAGATGCCTCTCTTTGCTCTTTTTTTCTTCTCCCTTGCTTTCTTTTCTTCTTGCCCTCTCTGTCTCTGTATATCCTCTTTCTCTCCTCTCTCTATCGTTCCCTCTTTTTTTATCGTCCGCCCCCTTTCTTCCTCGAGGGGAAGGGGGTTTTATAACTGTATTTTGTGTCTTCTCGGCAGGCCTGTCACGGCGCGCCTCAACTGAGGGACTTCCCGGCGCGCAGGACTTCAGCTTCTCGGCGCAGCTCTTGGGCTTCGACAAGAAGATCCCGACGCCACTTTTATAGGCCCACTTAGATCTTTTAGACTAAGCCTCTTATTGGTCCTTCAAGTACATCAGCATCCAAAAGGGCCCTCCATTGGTGACATAGTTTCTATTGAGGTCATTCATAGGTTTTTCATCAGTCGGTAGACCGGGGTTTCATCTGCATTGCCATCTGAATGATGACAAAGTCGGACATCATCTCATTGGTATCGTCACCGGAACGGTGACAAGACCGACATCAGCTTTAGCCTGGAAAGACTTCAGCCAGGTGACTGCTATTTCATCAGTGCCGTCGTCTGACTGACAATGGCATCGGACATCAGCTTGGCCGGGAAAAGGCTTCAGCCGGGTAGATGGTTGACGAACTTCGTCATTGATCTTTCACTATTGGTTTGATCTTCCTTTCAATTCTGTCTCTGCCCTTGCTCATTTTCAAGGTGTCAACAAATGCCCCCCACTTGCAGGTAGCGGGAGTGCAGAATAAGTGACACGGTGCCTGCAGGTGTGTATATCATTCAGCATCTAAACCCATTTATCAGCTTGGCATTGCTAGTCGTCTTTCATTTTGCAGCTTGGAAGCATCATTACTTTGGCATTTCTTTTGATTTCTCTCAATTTCTTTGCCTTGAACGACCTTGGCGCGAGCTTCCCGGCGCACGGCCTTTAGGCACAGCCTTCTCGGCGCGTTGGCTCTCGGCGCATTGGTTCTCGGGCAGGGCTTCTCGGCGCGCCCGGTCACAGGGGTTCTCGGCGCGCCTTTTGGCATATGGGGGGCTCTCGGCCTGCCCCTTTTTTTGGCGGGCTTTTTGAATTGGGGGGGTTCTCGGTGCGCTAAAGGCCGCGCCGAGAACCTCTCTTCTGCTTCCACTATTTGAGGCGTCGGGAGGTTTTTCTTCTCATTTTCATCCGAGCTTCCTCTCTCTTCATCTTCTTCTCTTCGGCGCGAGCTTCTCCCCCTCTCGGTCGTCCCATTTCCCTTCCCGGCATATACTTCGCTCGGTAGGGCACTGTTTTGGGATTAAATCCCTTTTGTTCCCGGGATCACTCCCTCTTGGTGGGTGACACCCTATCTTCTTTGGGCAGACCCTGAATAAGGGGAGATGCTGCCGAAATTTTTATAGGGTTTCACACTATAATCTTTATAAGACTGTTTCTTTTTTTTAGGACTTTCATTCACATCTTTTCTCTGACTGCAGACATTGCAATGGCTTCCAGCTCAGCTGCTACATCTTCTGGAGCTGTTGGGGCGAGCTCGTCAGCGCAGCCAGATATATCATGGGCTGTAGTAAATTGGCTGAACGTGCATAGCCTGGACTTCGGGTATGACAAAGTTGCTGCCGTTGACGAATCGTCTGATTCTGAGACGGATACAGTATCAACATCGAGGGTATATTCCACTGCGATGGAGACATGCTTCAGACGGGGCAACGACTATCGGCCGGATCTTCCGAAGGACCGCCACTTAATGCCGTTCATCCGAACTTTCACAGTGGGTGGCATGCGAGACTATCGGGTAGCCCGTGCTGTCGAAGCTGCCATCCTTGCCGAGCGAGATAGCCTGAAGGAGTCGGTGTACCGCCACAAGGCCATCTATCTTCCCGGGGAGAAGTGTGACTGGGACGCAGTCCTCGGTATATCAGAGCTGGAGCCGGAGAAGAAAATGTTGACCCGGGCCCCGGAATTTACACCTGCCCGGTGGGATAATGCTAGTGGCCGAGTTCATAGGGAGAAGCCTGGCTATGGTCTATTCCTGGCACCGATAAAATGGGGGTACCGCGAAGAGCCCTTTGTGTTGAATTGTTCGGCCGTCCAGTTCAAGTATCATCTGGCTGCCGGTTGGTTTGGAGATACCAAAATCACTGACGCCCATCTATTCCGGGTGGGAGCGGTGGAATTCACAGAGTTTGTTTTAAAGGAATACGCCCCTCTGCTGATCAGAGCCGGGGTATATCACAGTGTCTTTGCTTCTAGATTCCGCTATCCCATATCCCGAGGGTTGTGCTGTGGAATGTTCGAAGTATTCTGCCCTTTGTTCAACATATTTTATACAGCAGAGGGTGAAACATCTCTCGACCTCTGGAGTTTGTCACAGCTTTCTGGTCTGCCTATTGATGGCGAGCCGTATGAAGAGGTCTGCTTGGCAGATTCCGAGAAGGATAGCTCAGATGGCGAAGGCAAGTATTCACTTGGCTACTCCTACCGGTATTTAATGAAGGCCTATCGCTCCATCTGTCTGGCGCATAGTAGAGGATCCTCCAAGGGTTACCATCCTCGAGAGAAAGGCAGCAAGCTGAGGGTCCGGATAGGGCAGTGGATTCAGTATTTCTTTGACGGTCCCTTAAAATATGCGGACTTCCCTTCCATGGGTCCGACTGCCAGCAAGCAGATAAGGGCTCCTCGCTATAAGTCAGCGTTGCCATCTTCATTGCGCCGTGTAGGCAGTGGTGGTCCAAACCCAGCAGGGGTGGACCCTATCACACATTGAGCGGCTTGCTTCACATTCTGGTTGTGCACTTTTGCTCTCCCTCAAGGGGACGAGACAATCATTCGGCCGGAAGCCATATACCCGGCATGCCAGATGGCCTGGGGAATGAGGCTGTCACTTTGCCCAGTGGCCTTGTGTTTAATCTATAAATCTTTGGGGGATCTGTACAAGCATCGGACTCCCCGCTCTTTGAGGACCGTGGGCCCTTTTCACTTCTTCAATGCCTGGGTCTGCAGTCTATTTCCTGAATTGGCTCCTAAAACTCTGCAGGCAAATACAGTGTTGCCCAGAATGATTGAATTTGCCAGTGCCGAACCTGGGTCTTTCTCTGATCAGTTGTTCAAAATAAGGGGCCGACTGATAAGGGTACCAGTGGATGCCCCTGGCAGCATTCATTTCTGGAGCTTGGCAGCAGGTTCAGCTCCTTTGGTTCATTCTCAAAGAGAGTGTAAGATGGAAGAGGTAGAGACCTATGTTCACCCCGTTTCAGGGGCTAATGCTGTTAGGTCTATTCTGGAGCCGGAGCTGGTTAGATGGGCCATGGCCATTCGACCCAGTGTTTTAGTCTTCAGGAAGGGTGGTCTGCTTCTTCTGGAACCATATTATCCATTCCGCTTCGGGCGGAACTTTGGCTATGACCAGCATATCCCTACATCAGTTGCCCAGTTTCCCCTGGATAGCCGGGCCAAGCACGGATCCGTCATTGTCGGTGATGGAAGGTTGTGGTGGGATTTCTATCATCGCCATGATGGCGCCGTTTTCAGAGTTCCCACTGTTTCCAACCGTGTCCCCCGCGTCACATCAGAGTATATCAAATGGTGGAATATTCGGACCAGCTTTTACAGGGATGGCAGGGGTGCATTCTGGGACGTGGCCGAGCGTTCTTTCCTGAAACAACAGCCCGGGCCGGTATTTGACATCCCCGAGGCCCACCTAAAAAGGATTTATTCACAACATCCGAGGGAGGCCGAGAACTATCTGGCTCAGCGTCGGGTCCTGAAAGAAGGAGGCTCCGAGCCGCCCGCTCCTGTCTTTGCTGTCATTAACGAAGATACTTTTATGAAGAACTTGAAACATCTGTGCCATGTAGGAGGCGCTCGTCTGGAGGCACAACAGTACCCCTTCCCTATTGAAGAGCCGCTCCTGACAGTCGTCCCCTGGAAAGGTCCGACAGATAGATTTCATCCCTATAGGACGTTTGTGCGCAGGGAAGATAGGACTCAGACGTACTACAAGCACACGTCTTGGCTATTTGTTCTGCTGAATGTACATGGGTTATCTGCAGAGAGTCCGATAGCCGGCATATTGAATAAGCCACTGTTTATTTCTTTTCATTATGTCGACGGCTGGGGCATGGACCACCTCGACTTATTTCGATGTCTTGACTTTCATGGTCATAGCGATCTGGCATCTTTAGTGGAGAAGTGCCAGACATTTGGTGATGTCTGTTGGCTTATCAAGGAGGCTGCTTTCCGCTCCAAGGAGGTAGCTTATCTGTACTGGCCGCTTTCTGTCTTTTATGATGGCCCAGCAGGTATGGCCTTTCCTTTCTGACTGTAGTGCTTTCTGTTTGTTATTCAAACTCTGCATCTACTGGTCTCATTGCTTCTTTGATGTCTTCAACAGATAGGCCAGATATAAAGCGACAGGGGCTTTACAGAAAAATCATTGCGCAAGCTGAGAAGCCTGCTTATTTCGAAGTCCCTGTAGCAGCACCGACGACCACTCCCCTGCCTCCGGGCAAGAAGAGAAAGATTTCTGCTGTGAAGACTGCAGTTGGGAAGGCTAGGAAGGCTAAGAAGGCCCATGCTCGGCAGTCGGCTTCAGCAGTGATGGATCCTGGGACCCCTCTTCCTGATATCCCCTCCTTTGATGAGTTTGAATCTCAAAGGGAGGACGCCCAGACGTCAGTCAGGGGTAACATCAACTGACTGCAGTTGTATCTTTCATCATTTTTTGCTGAATTTCACAGAAATCTTCGAATCTGACCCCCCTCTTTTGTACAGCCCAAGAGCCAGTTGTGACACCTTCTGTGATGGAGACCAGATTGCCTTCCCCCACGCCGGCTAGTGAGGCGGAGGGTAAGTGTGCTTTTTAATCTTCTTTTGCACATTTCGATCATCTGTTTATTGTTTCTCTCACGAACCTTTCCCTGTAGTGACGGCCGGTGAGGGGGCTGCAGTTATGGGAGCAGCTGGCGACATAACTCAGCCACAGGAGGGCCATAAGACCCAGACGAAACGGGGCCTTGTCCCTGTGAGGCGCATAGTTACCCGGTCTTCATCTAGGCAGACGTTAGGGACGCAAGTCCCGCCCGTGGATAGCGTGGAAATCTCTTCTAGCAGCTCCGCGACCGCTTCCGAGGCAGAGGGAGAAGGAGCAGATTTCGGCGAGAGCGAGACGGAGGGTATCTCCCAATCAGAGGCCCCACTTGTCTGTACTGCCATTGTCCCACTGTTCACCCCCTCCAAACTGCTGGTGCCGTCTTCTGAGGAGGAACTACAGGAAGAATTTGCTGGCTTGGATACCGAGGCAGATATAACTCCTCCCTTTGCTGCTTCGGCAGCGGAGCTTTCCTCTTCCTTGCACTCCTTTGAGGATATCGACATCACATTAGAAGTGGGTCTCTCTCCTTTTCCTCATCATTATTATATATATATATATATATTTTTATCTGCTGCTTGATGTTGCATTGATCTGTTCACAGGAATCCCCTGTTGCTAGCCCAGTAGCGACTGCAGCCTTTGAAGCCATTCTATCTGACACCTTGGCTATTGTTCCTGCTTCGTCAGCCACTTGTGCAGGCGTTTCTGAGATAATTCGCCCTGTGCCGGTGAGGGTGCAGTCTTCTACAGACTTAGCATTGCTGGACTTGAGGACCTCGGGGGAGAGTTCGGCCCTCATCCGGGTCTTGGATTTTAGAGCTGAGACGGACCCAGCTAGGCGTTCTGCCTTTATACCGGCCGCAGTGGTGACCATTGCACCGGAGTTAGCAATTCCCATGACAGTAATTATGGAAACTGAACTTTTGCCTCTTCAGTCCGTAGCCCCTGCCGCCTTGACATTGAAGGAACTGGCCGCTGAAGCGGGGATGGAAGAAGGGGAGGTATCTGCCACAGAGATCGGAGTATTGTCCATAACTGGCCCAGAATCAATCTCCTTGCTCTCGGAATCTGAGGAGGAGGAGCCCCGAGGAGAGGATGCTGAAGATGCGGGTATCACATTGGGGACCCAGGAAGCAGCCGCTCCAGCACTTATTAAAGTTGCCCCTACGAGTATTCAAATAGCAACCCCCGAGGAGATGGAGGTGGAAGGCCTCTTGATTTCGTCAGGGATTGCAGAGAGAGCTCAGTTGGCACCTTCAGCAGATCTCCCGTCTTCCTCTTCCCAGCCTGATGTTGCACTATGGGCGGATATTGACAGTGAGGTGACTTTCGAGGTAGCTCCAGTTCCTTCTCCTGGCTTCGCTTCATCTGAGAGTTTTGTCTGGCAAAATCTTGACATGCTGCGCCAGCTGGTGGAGTCCCAGCCTGGACTGACTTATCTGCGGCTGAAGGAGATAGCCGAGCGTTTCACCGCCGGTCTACAGGCGATGGGCTGTCCCATGGAAATATGGGCCCAGCGGGTTCTATTGTTGTTAAAGTTTATACATCGCCGGGACTTCTTGGCACATATTATGTCTGACAGACTGGCAGCTTTGAAGTTGCAAAGGAAGGAGTGCAAGTCTGAGCTGGAGAAGATGGACTCGGTTCTTCAGGAGCGCCAATGCCAACTTCAGTCTCTGGCGCAGCGGGAGCAGTTCGTGCGCAGCCGGATAACCATCCTGGAGGCTGAACTGTTTGACCTCCGGGCTGAACTGCCGCAGATAACAACTTCTCGGCCGCAGCTTGCGGAGGAAGTAGCCCTGTTGGAGGGGCAGGTGGCGTCCTTTCAGGACGAGTCTGCTCGGCTGCAGGAGGAGGAGGCTCGACTGCATGAGCTAGGGGCTGCCCCGCATGTAGGGCTTCTGGCCTTCGAAGACATATTCCGGCGCCCGTGAATATCTGTTTCCCCCTTTTTGTAATACAATTCCCCCTCAGGGGCCCTTCTTTTTCTTTTATTCAATGAAAAGGAATCTTTACACCAGTCTCATATGTGATTCATCCTTTACTTATCGCACCATCAATATTTCACGGTGATTTGGCAACGGTTTCAGCGGTCCCTATGCGAACAGCCCGTACCTAGCAGGAGAGCGTCCACCCTTTCAGAGAAAGGATGGGGAACTCGCTCCACCGCGTGACGGTATCCGGAGGGTGCCTAAACCCAATCCTGGGGGTAGCTGAATAAAAGAGGTTTAGAACATCGTCTGGAACAAACGGATGGTTCATCTCAGACAGGTTTCAAAGCTGGTCGGGGCAATGTATCAAACGACCAGTGACGGATTTTATCATCGATATTGGGTTTATATCGACGCAAAGGAATTTCATAAGTTTCATCAGGATAGACGTAAGGTCTAAACTGGGTAGACTTGATCACAGGTGGGACGTGAAAAGGGTATGTGGTTTTCATCAGGACAGACGCAAAATCTGAACTGGACAAGCTTTCATCATTGATCGGGCAATGTACCGATCGACCAATGGTTGGCTTCATCATCGATATGGGGTTTATATCGATGCAAAGGATTTCATAAGTTTCATCAGGATAGACGTAAGGTCTAAACTGAGTAGGTTTTCATCATTGATCGGGCAAGGTGCCGGTCGATCAATAGCTGGTTTCATCATCGATATTGGGTTTATATCGATGCAAAGGAATTTCATAAGTTTCATCAGGATAGACGTAAGGTCTAAACTGGGTAGGGTTTCATCATTGATCGGGCAAGGTGCCGGTCGATCAATAGCTGGTTTCATCATCGATATTGGGTTTATATCGATGCAAAGGGATCTCATAAGTTTCATCAGGATAGACGTGAGGTCTATTCCAGCAGGTTTTATTGCGGGTGGGACTTTGCCAAGAAATACGTAGGTTTCATCAGGATAGGCGTAGGGTCTATCCTGGTAGGGTTTTATCGTTGACCGGACAAGGAGCCGATCGATCAAGGGAAGGTTCAGGAGTTTGATCAGGACGGACGTAAGGTCCGAACTGGACAGGCTTTATCAGAATGGTGACGGGTTTTATCATCGGTGGGACATGTGAAAGAGGGTATGTAGATTTCATCAGGGTAGACGTAAGATCTATCCCGGAAGGGCTTTATCATCGGTGGGGCATGTGAAAGAGGGTATGTAGATTTCATCAGGGTAGACGTAAGATCTATCCCGGAAGGGCTTTATCATCGGTGGGGCATAGAGCCAGATGACCGACGGAAGGCTTCATCAGTGAAGGGGAGGTGAAGGCAACGTGCCGGTTGGCATGGAACTTCCGAATTACCACATTACCGACCCAAGCGCCCTTTCAGATTTTCGCCGAAGCCAGCCCCCTCTTGCTTTTGCCCACACGTCCTTTCGGATTTTCACGCGGCGGGATACCCAATTTTGCCTGCAGTGCCCTTTCGGGTTTTCACCACAGCTGGGTTTTAGCCATTTTTGCCCTTGTCCAGAATGCCTGAACAAGTCTGGCGGGGTATCTCTATTTTTAACCCCATTTCTATATATGTACTTTTTGTCGTTTTCTTTCTCTTTTCTTTTTCATTGTCTTTTCTGGGATCAGAACTTTCATCCTATGGACCATGGCGCCATATGTTTATTGTGGACACACGATCATTGATGTGGGTGTCAACATCAATGCAAAGGGAAGTAGGGTTTCATGATCTATCCAGACGAAAGGTCCGAATTGATTTAGAGGATATAGATAGCAGCTCGGGCACGAGGCCGTTTGCTGAAAATATGAGTTTCATCGTTAATGTGGGGTTTAACATTAACGCAAAGGAATAGAGTTTCATGATCTATCCAGACGGAGGGTCTGAATCGATTCAAAGAGCAGTGTTGTGCTATGTCAGAGCGGACGGAAGGCCCACCCTGGATGGATTTTAGCGTCGATCAGGCAGCGTGCCAATCGATCGATAGCAGGTTTCATCATTGGTATTGGCTCATCCCAATGCAAGGATTTCGTATGCTTCATCAGGATAGACGTAGGGTCTAAACTGGGTAGGGTTTTATCATTGATATTAGGCGAGGTGCCAATCGATCAATGGTGGGTTTCATCATCGGTATTGGATTTATACCAATGCAAGGAGTTCATGGATTTCATCAGGATAGACGGAAGGTCTAAACTGGATAGGTTTCATCGTTGATCGGGCAGTGTGCCAATCGATCAATAGCAGGTTTCATCGCGGTGAGACGTAGAATAGGTTTCATCGGGATAGACATAAGGTCTAACCGGGCAGGTTTCATCGTGGTGGGTCTTAGACAGAAACAAGTGGAAGTGTTTTATCAGAACAGACGGAAGGTCTATCCCGAGGTGGGCTTATTATTGAGGGAATTTTTCTTGAGCAATGCATGAAGGCTTCAACAGAATAGACGTAAGGTCCATTCCGGATGGGTTTAATCGTTGATCGGGCAAGGCGCCGGTCGATCGACGAGGAGTTTTATGGTGGGAGGTGAGGCTTTCTTTGGAATCACCACATTACCGACCCAAGCGCCCTTTCGGATTTTCGCCGGAGCCAGCCCCCTCTTGCTTTTGCCCACGCGCCCTTTCGGGTTTTCACGTGGCGGGGTACCCGATTTTGCCTGCAGTGCCCTTTCGGGTTTTCACCACAGCTGGGTTTTGGGCCATTTTTGCACTTGTCCCTAATATAGGAGCAAGTCTGACGGGGTATCTCTATTTTTAACCCCATTTTTTTTTACTTTCCTTTGTTCTTTCTTCTTCCTTCCTCTTTTTTTTTTTAGAGGGTGACAGGTCGGAATGCCACCAGCTCAAGATGAGGGTAGCTTGATTAGGGCGGAGTGCCACTAGACCAAGAAAGGGTAGCTTGGCTAGGGCGGAGTGCCGCTAGATCGAGAAAGGGTGTAGCTTGGCTAAGGCGGAGTGCCGCTATACCAAGAAAAGGGTGTAGCTTGGCTAGGGCGGAGTGCCGCTAGGCCAAGGTAGTTCGGCTAGGGTAGAGTGCCGCTAGACCAAGGAAAGGGTAGCTCGGCTAGGGCGGGGTGCCGCTAGACCGAGGAAAAGGGTAACTTGGTTAGGGCAGAGTGCCGCTAGACCAAGGAAGGGTGTAGCTTGGCTAGGGCGGAGTACCGCTATACCAAGAAAAGGGTAGCTCGGTTAGGGCGGAATGCCGCTAGACCAAGAAAGGGTGTAGCTTGGCTAGGGCGGAGTGCCGCTAGACCAAGGAAGGGTGTAGCTTGCTAGGGCGGAGTGCCGCTATACCAAGAAAAGGGTGTAGCTTGACTAGGGCGGGGTGGCACTAGACCAAGGAAAGGGCAGCTTGGTCAGGGCGGAGTGCCGCTAGGCCAAGGAAGGGTAGCTCGGCTAGGGCGGAGTGCCGCTAGACCAAGAAATGGGTGTAGCTTGGTTAGGGCGGAGTGCCGCTAGACCAAGGAAAGGTGTAGCTCGGTTAGGGCGGAATGCCGCTAGACCAAGAAGAGGTAGCTTGGTTAGGGCGGAGTGCCGCTATACCAAGAAAGAGTAGCTTGGTTAGGGCGGAGTGCCGCTAGACTAAGGAAGAAGTAGCTTGGTTAGGGCGGAGTGCCGCTAGACCAAGGAAAGGGTAGATTTTGCCCGATTACTCGGGGAATGTGAGTTGTGCTGTATGATACAGCCTCAGATGTCTTCCGTTGAGTGGCGAGAATTAGATTTTCCCTCGATGGTTAACAATCACGTAGGCCCCTCCTTCGTAGACCCTCTGTATCACATAAGGACCTTCCCAATTAGCATTCAGCTTTCCTTTTGGGTTGGACGCCATGACTTCTTTTTTCTTGACCATGACGAGGTCGCCTTTCTTGAATTCTCGTCCTTTACGAGTTTGTTGAATGCAGTGGCCATGCGGGCCTGATACATTTGGATACTCTTCTGAGCTCGGAGGCGCTTCCCTTCCAATTCAGCCAGCTCTTCTAGTCTTCTTTCTGCATTGGTCTGTTCGCCACGGGCCAGGCCATATTGGACTGCCACTCTGAGTGACGGGACTTCCAGCTCTAGCGGAACCACTGCCTCTGAGCCGTATACCAGCGAGTATGGTGAGCACCCTGTAGGTGTCTTGAAGACAGTGCGGTATGCCCACAGAGCTTCATACATTTTCTCTTCCCAGTCCTTCTTATTAGAACTGACGACCTTGGCCAGCAAGGTGCAGAGAGTCTTGTTAAAAGCTTCTGCCAATCCGTTTGCCTGTGGATTGTAAGGAGTGGAGGTCCTCCATTCGATCTTATATTTCTCAGCAAGCCGATAGACCTTCTGATTTCTGAAATGACTTCCATTGTCGGATATTATTCGGCTGGGGATCCCGAACCGGAAGATAATGTTCTGTTTGATGAATCTGGCGACCAATTCACCAGTCACTTCTCTTAATGCTATAGCCTCCGCCCATCGGGAGAAGTAATCTGTTATGGCCAGTATGTACTTATGTCCGGCCGAGGAAGTCGGCAGTGGCCCGACTACATCAGTTCCCCATTGTGCAAATGGCCAGCTGGGAACTGTAGGGTGCAGAGTCGTAGGAGGCCTTCTAGGCACAGTAGCATGCTCCTGGCATTTCTGGCATGATTTTGCAAATTTGCAGCAGTCTTCAAACATGGTGGGCCAATAGTAGCCCAGCTTCTTGATTTCTATCTTCATCTTGGGACCAGCCTGGTGGGCACCTGCTGTCCCAGCATGTGTTTCTTTCATCGCTTGCCAGGCTTCCTCAGTGGACAGACAGCGGAGTAGAATCTTCTTGCGTGCATCTGCCATTATTCGGAACAAAATTCCATTCCTGAGTTCATAAGAATCTTTGATTCTTAGGAGTTTCATCTTTTCTTCTCTTATCTGCGGCAGTTGTTGGTGTAGAAACCACTGCAGCAAGTGTTGTCTCCAATCAGACGCTTGTTCTGTGCTGATGGTGGCAACTTCGTCTTCTTCGGGGCACCCTTCTAGCATACTGGGGACTTGCCGCCGGTTCATAACGACAATGTTCAGTGTCTTATTTGGTGGGACTGCTAGTGAGCTGGCCAGCTTTCGCCAGTGCATCAGCCTGGGCATTGTGTCCACGGCCCACATGCTTGAGCTCAATATGGTAGAATTTCGCCATGAGGCGCACAGCTTTTTGGTGGTAGGGATTCAGTTCTGGCTTCCGCACTTCGAACTCCCCTTGGATCTGTTTTATTATCAACATCGAATCCCGAATACTTGAAGCATTTGGATACCCATGTTGAGGCTGATATATAGCCCGATTATCAGAGCTTCATACTCGGCCTCATTATTGGTGCAGGGCTTGTTTATAGAACAGGAAGTATGCACGACCTCCCCTTCTGGTGATTTCAGCACAATACCGGCTCCAGCCCGTATTCTGGTCTTTCCATCGGAGTCTGTCTCTGTTCTGATGCTCCATCAAAGAATAGTTGCCACATAACTGACTGGGTCTGGCAGGCCTCGAGTGTCTCATCATCGGGTAACTCAGTCCCTAGCATATCATTTTCCGGCACAGGATGCTCTGCGAAGAAATCAGCCACGGCCTGTCCTTTTATCGCCCTCTGGGGTGTATAGGTAATATCGAATTCCATCAGGATCACTGCCCATTTGCCCAACCGGCCCTTCAGTACTGGCTGAGTCAATATGTATTTGAGCGGATCTGCTGCAGATATCAATCTGACTTCATGTGACAACATATAGTGTCGGAGCTTTTTGACAGCAAAGACTAGTGCCAAGCAGGTCTTTTCTATGTAGCTGTAGCTTTCTTCAGTTCTAATCAGCCTCCTACTCAGATAGTATAAGGCTTGTTCTTTGCCTTCTTCATTTATCTGTGCCAGCATTGCCCCCAGGGAACAGTATGTGGCCGCGATATACAGTATCAAGGGCCTGCCCTTAATTGGTGCCCCCAGCACCGGAGGGGTCTTGAGATATTCTTTCAGCTTCTCAAAGGCTTCCTGACAGCCATCGTCCCAGAGGAACGGCACATCTTTCATCATGAGCTTGTGAAAGGGGTGGCATCTTCCCGACAGATTTGATATAAATCGTCGGATATAGGCCAGACGCCCTTGCAGAGATCTCAGCTCGGACAGATTCCTTGGTGGAGGGAGCTCCTGGATAGCCTTAATCTTGGATGGGTCAATTTCAATGCCCCTATGACGGACAATAAACCCGAGGAATTTTCCACTGGACACGCCGAAGGCGCATTTCATGGGATTCATCTTGAGTTCATATTTGCGCAGCCTCTGGAATACTACCCTCAGGTCTTGCAAATGGTCTTCTCTTCTTTTAGTTTTTACTACCAAATCATCAATGTAGCACTCTACTTTCTTGAAGAGCAAATCATCAAAGATCTTGGTCATAGCTCTTTGGTAGGTAGCGCCGGCATTCTTGAGGCCAAACGGCATCCTTTTGTAGTGGAATATCCCCTTCGGGGTACGGAATGCAGTGTGCACTCTGTCTTCCTCAGCAATCCAGATTTGGTTGTATCCGGATGACCCATCCATAAATGATAGAGCCTCATGACCAGTAGTCGCATCGATCATCACTTCAGTGATTGGCACTGGAAAGTCATCTTTCGGGCAAGCCTTATTAAGGTCCCGGAAATCAACACATATTCTAATCTGCCCATTCTTCTTCTTTACGGGCACTATGTTGGCTAACCATGTAGTATATTGGTTCTCTTCAACAAAGCCCACATCGATTAGCTTGTCAACCTCTTTGTTAATCTGATTTATTAATTCAGGGCGCATTCTCCTGGAAGGCTGCTTTACAGGGCTAGCCTCTGGGTTTATTGCCAATCGGTGCTGCGCCACATCAGAACTCAGTCCCGGCATTTCATCATATGTCCATGCAAAGCAGTCTCGGAATTCTTTCAAGAACTGTATATACTGTTCCCTGGTAGCTGGCTCCAGCAGTGCACTGAGGAATGTCGGCCTTGGCTCATCTGCGGTCCCCAGATTTATTTCCACAAGCTCATCGACGGTGGCCTGACCTCCATCTTCGACCTCGGGCGGGGCTTCTTGCAGGTCAATGAAGCCTCCCAGGATATAATCTTCTTCAGTTTCATGACCCTCTGTTTCATCATACTGGTCATCAGCGGGTGCTGGCTCATCATATACGGCCAATATTGTTGTATTCTGTTCAGTCTGCCCCGAGGACGTAACTGGATCAGCAGGAAACTCAAATATGGAGTCTTCCGCCCTTAGAGGCTCTTCTGATGCAGACTCCCTTGAGAGATCATCATTCTGCAGAGCCCGGACTTCTTCCAGGATGCGCTCAAACTCCAGGCATTCCCTCAGCTCTTTGGCTGCTTGGTCTTCATCCGGGGTTCCCGTGTCAAACTTTGCTTCAGCATAGAACAGATCCTCTTTGCAAGGTAGGTCTTCCCAGCACCAATCTTTCTTTGCTTCATCAGACGTCCCCGTCTCCGGCTGACTGTCTGGGGCTTCATTGTTCATTATGGATTGATAAATGATTTCTTCATCTTCCGAGGGGTACTTGTCATATCCACCTCGGGAGGGTCTTCATGCTGGTAGGAGACAGAGATGACGTCCACCTCAGCTTCATAGTATTCTTGAAGGGTATAACCCAATCCGGGTGCTGAGTGATCTTCCTCAGTTCTTTATTATCTCGAGGCGGATCCCATAGCTCCTTGAACGCCTTCTTTTGGGCAACAGGTTGTAGTGATGGCATCTGCATTTAGAGAACATCTGCGAAACCCGCTGGGTAGTATAGTCCAAGCCTGTAATCGGCACCATCCGGTTTACAGCCTCTTCAGGGACCATGCAGTCTTGATCATCTTCCTCGACTGACTCCCCGGTGTAGAATATGGTAGGAGGCTCGCAGAAGCGAGGGACTTCCATAGTCTTCAGTGGTAGCACCGTCTGGTACTCTAGGCTGGCGATGGGCTTGACTAAACCCTGCGGAACCTCCACCTGTGTGTACTTTTCTTTCATCTCTTCATCGATATCATCCGGGTGAATGCTAGGAGGGGTGATCCGAGCAAAGTCACCAGCATAAGAGATGTGAGATACCTCATGCTTTTTAATATAGCCCTTTGGTGGCGGGGGAGACCAGTTTCTTACCTTCGTCGCTGGCTTTTTCTGGCTGACCACAGCCTCTTTCTCTTCACCCTTTCGTGACACCTCCGTGTAGTAGGATGCATCGAGCATATGGCACTCGAATACTTCGAAGGGATGCAGATCCGCAAACACCCTCTCTTCTTTTCCTTCATGGCAGTATTTTATGCACTGATGCAGCGTGGACGGCACTATCTGATATTCATGCAGCCACGGTCTCCCCAGCAGGGCCTTATATGTGGTGTTGGAGTCGATTACATAGAATCGTACCACGGTAGTGAGATCCCCCAATGTGAGGTTAAAATCAGCCACCCCAAGGGGCGTCTCACATTTCTGGTTGAATCCTGCAATTTTCATGTCTCTGACCTTGGTAAGCTGCAGATCAAAGTAATATTTTTGGTAGATGCGGTATGGGAGAATGTTCACGGCAGCCCCGGGATCTATCAGTATCCTGTTCAGTGGCTGACAGTTCAGGGAGCCCCTCATATACAGCGGTCTGTTATGGCAGGAATTCGGAATCAGCATGTCATCCTCTGTGAATGTAACTGACGGCCCAGAATTCACTTCTGTCAAGAGTGCTTCATATTGTGCCGGCGACTGCAAGGCATCAACAATTGCTTGGCGAGCCTCTTCACTCAGAGAGAGAATCTCCCAGATGGAGAATCTGGTAGGGAGCTTCTTTAGCATTTTCATGATCCGGCTGCCCACCCTGACATTAGACAGTCTCATTTCTTCGCCCATCGGGGTTTTGGAGGTTCATGTGGTGCCCGTGGCCTCTGCTGCCCAGTGCTGGCTTCAACCTCTGGACTGATTTCTTGGGGGGCTTCTTCTATAGCAACGGCCCCTGGTGCCGTCGAGAGTTATCCTCCTCTTTCTCATTCTGCTTGTAGGCTACAGATGCCGACTGCTGAGGTCTCTTGCCTTTATCTGGCCCAGCCTGTATCGACTGCCCATTTTCTAGACTAGACAGAAATTCCAGAAATGTTGGAGTTTGACCTCCTTTCTTCTTTTCTTGGTACAAGCCGGCAGGGGGAGGAACCTGGACACCTCGTACCTCCGGTTCGGGAATCTGGTAGGGCTGTTCCCCTCTGAACATAATGTTATGATTAGCTGGTGGTGGGCGCCCCCACCTTCTTCCGGAGCGTGTTGCATGTGCTGAGGTTGAGGCCTCGGCATGGTTGGCTTCTAGCGGGGCATTTGATGTTTCATCCTCATCATTCTCCCCGAGCGAGGTAAAGAGTGCCGACAGGGTGTTACATTGTACTGTCACGACCCTCTTTCCCTTCTTGGACTTGGGCCGTCTCTTCTTTTTCTGGGAATTTGGCTTTATTGGCCCCTGCCCCCAGAAGGGTTCAGTCTCAGCTTTTCTTGTTCTGCCTCTGACTGCTCTTTAATTTTCAATTCTTCGAGCTGTTCCCAGAGTATACAGTCTTTCACCAGCAGGTGCCCGGGCTTTTTCTGCTCATATTCATCGAGCCCATTAATATACTGCTGTAAACGCCTGGCTGCAGGACTTACTTCCTTATGTGCAGGTAGGGGGACTTGTCTTTTCCGGTTATGAGTGGGGATCTGGATGACTGGCCCTGTCTCGGCTGTGCGCCATACTGGATTTACTGGAGGCGGTTCAGGTCTTGGTGTGACACCGCGGATAACTGCTCCATTGGTATTGGCTGCGGGAGTCTTCCTTCTGTTCTTTATGGGTTTCATCTGCCATCCTTCCTGATCCTTCAGTGGGGTGAGGAAGCAAGCTTCATAAGTATGCCTGGTACATTCTTCAACGGCCTCCTTAGGCAGCTGCTGGTAGATTGAAATCATATTGGCGGCCATTTTTAATGCCGGAGGCTCATGTGAACGAGGTGGCTCTACCTGGTAATCTCCCAGCTGTAGCTCGCCCTTTTTGACCATGCCTTCCATAATATCTTTGAAGACGTAGCAATCTTCAATTGCATGCCCCAGCGCACGGTGATATGGACAGAACAGTGGATCACCTTTCTTTGCCGCGTCATCGGGTCTCTTTGGTTCAGGCAATGTTACCTTGTTGAACTTGTATGCCCAGTTGAATAGTGCGGCTATCTTATCTTTCGGGAAAGAGTACGGCTTTCTCATTTTGTTTCTCAGAGAGACCTTATCTTTTCTTTCTGCTGTGTCTGCTGGTGGGGGAGCTTCATCTGCCCCCTTCTTCCCTTTCTGTTGCTCGAAGGTTCTGAAATCGACGGTGTTAGCCTCAGAGTGCGATGGTCGTCGATCATTAGATTTCCCTTTCGGCACAGTTGGAGCATTGGCCGTCGGACGCTTAGACAGGAACGTCTCGACCTCCGCCACTATATTGTTCAGCCGGTCAAATGTTCTGACATCTGCACCAATCATCTTTTCCAGTACCTCTCTCCTGAGGCTCTGCTTACATATTTGCACTGCATCTTCTTGATGAGGAGGTCTTCTGCATCTCATAGCTAAGTTCCTCCACCTTTTGATGTAGTCCAGTGCTGTTTCATCTTGCTTTTGCCTGGTTGCATATAGTTCTGCTATTGTAATTTCTCTTTCCGTGACGTGAAATCTGTCGCGGAACTTTCTTTGCATATCAGGCCAATCGGTCACTGACCCAGCCGGCAGGCTTGAATACCATTCAAAGGCTATCCCGGTGAGGGATGAGCCGAAGAACTTAAGCAGATAAGCTTCATCAGCTGCCAAGTCACCCATGATTGTGGTGTAGTAAGCTATGTGCTCCCTGGGAGAGCCCTGGCCATTAAATTTCTCAAACTTCGGCGGCTTACTGACGCCTGGCGGTAGTCTCTTAGCAACATACTGGGGAGGATACGGTACCCTGTACACATCGTAGGTACTAGCATCATCACCAGTCTTTTCAGACAGCTTCATCTCCACAATCTTTTCAATCATCAGCTTCTGGGCTATGGCTGGATCTATGTTTTCCGGGAAGAAGTGAGCTTGTTGCTGACCATAAGGAGTTGTCATCACAGTTGCGCGCAAGGTTGGCGCGGCAGGCTGCGTCTGAGATGCAGAGGGCTGAGCTACCGTCTGCTGCAGAACGGGTTGGCTCGGTGCTTTG